>CM053623.1:354432118-354454539 GCA_028646595.1 Phalanger gymnotis
TATCTAAAAGAAATAAAATCAAATTAAGGGATGAGAGAGGAATATATTGAGAGAGGGAGAAAGGGAGAGATAGAATGGGGTACATTATCTTGCATAAAAGTGGCAAGAAAAAGCAGTTCTGTAGGAAGAGAAGAGAAGGTAGGTGAGGGGGAATGAGTGAATCTTGCTCTCATCAGATTTGACCTGAGGAGGGAATACCATACATACTCAGTTGGGTATCCTGCCCCACAGGAAAGAAGGAGGAAGAAGATAAAAAAGGGGGGATGATAGAAGGGAGGGCAGATGGAGGTGCAGGTAATCAAAAACAAACTTTCGAAAAGGGACAGGGTCAAGGGAGAAAATTCAATAAAAGGGGATAGGTTAGGAAAAAAAAAGATGTTAGCATGAAGCCAAAGTCCCTCTCCCTTCAGGCTTAGGAAGCTGACACATTAATTCAACTTCTCATATATTAACTCCAATGAAGTGAATTAGCCTTCAGTGTCTGACACCCAAAAATTCTTCACACCCAGGGCCAAGATGACCCAAGGGTTACTGAAGGCAATGCCAGTGGAGACCAAATTTTGGAAGCTTTCTCTATCAGGCTGGAAAGGCTTCAAGCCTGGTTCACTAACAGACCACCTCAGCTGCCATTCAAGGACCAACCTCACTAAGGGTGAGATGGTTTGACACCAGGTTGGCTACAAGGAAAATAAATTTCTGGTCACATTGAATCTTGAAAGTTTATATACCAAATCAGAGCAAACATGTCTTTCTCAGCAGACCTTCGATTCAATTAAAACACAGACCTTTGAAGTAAGTTTGTACATGTAATACTCCTTTAGGTGGCATAGCTGGTACCCAACAAGAATATGAGGACTTTCCTACCGTAATGCACCTTGGAAACATAATTTGGTTCAGCTGAAATGACATGGTCTGCAGGGATGAGAGGAGGACCTGTTGAAAGAAAAAAGTTAAGAAATATAAAAATTTTGGAGTGGCTGCTTCCTATTTTTTGTAACATGGTAATATATAAAATATCACAGCAAAAAACATTTTCAATGAGAAAAATAGTATTTGAACAAGATCAGAAAACTAAAACTATTTTCTTTTTCTATAATTTGCAGTTTATTAATTTATAGTTTATATAATTTGCAATTTATTAATCATAAAAACATCTACATACACATGAAAATAGTAATACAAATGAATGTTCATTTATTATAGCAAGTCTTTGGTGGGACAACAGCTGGGTCTACTTTGTAGCTAACTAAAGCTTTTTTCATGGTTTTTAGTGCATCTTACAGCCAAAGCTTTCTGGTCACTTCTCCATAATTTCTAGCTCTCCAATGTTGTTCCTCCTAGCTCATGACATCACCATTTTGGAGAATCAGGTCAATATGGGCCATCACAGGGAATAACTCAAGAAGGAGAAAACCTAAGCCATTTAGGGAGCTCTGCTAGGAGGTTTCATTAGGGGTCTGAGGTCAAAATAGTGAAGCCTAGAGAACTATGATTTTAAGAAAGAGAGGGGATGTAACCAGGGTGATATAGTATCTGCTACTCTGATCTTCATTCTGACCAACAATATAATCTCATGTATATATACTCTAGGGATACCTGGCTAGAAAAATAATTTCTTAAAGGAGGGAGAGAGGGAAGGAAGAGATCCTGACTATACTATACAATTCCAAAGAGTCCTCTGAAGAAACCAACAGAGCTATACAGGAAGCCCTATGATGAGCTCAGATTTTTTTTTAATGCGAAAAAGAAAAGAGATTTAACCAAGCTTGAATATTAAAAAAGTAACATGGACCAATAATTAAAGGCAGAATAGGCATGGGCTTGGTCAAGAAGTTCCTCACTAGAGGCTCCCTACTCCAATCAAATAACAGGCCCAGTTCCTATTTATGTATTTATCTATTGAAGGTGGGAGGGGAAGAAGAATGGATGGAGGAAAGAGGAGGAGAAAAGGGGGAGAAAAAGGTGGAAGGGGAGAGGGAAGGGGGGAGAGAGAGAAGGGGGGAGAGAGGGGGAAAGGGATGAGGGGGGAAAGAAGGAGGAGGGGGTAGAGGGGGGAGGGAGGTGAGGGGGTGGTAGGGATGTGAGGGGGGAGGGGGGAAGGAGAGGGGGTAGAGAGAGGGGGAGAACTACTACTCCATGATCTGAGCACTCACCTGAGGTTTCTACATTCCTTGGTTCAGGATAATCCAACTGCAAAAGCTCATCGAGGGCAAGCTTGGCCGCATTGGAACGAGACTCTTTTTTATTTTGACCCAATCCAGTTTTATATTGAATACCATCCACCACAGCACAAAAGGCAAAATAAGGACCCATAACATTACCTGAAAGAAATATCCAGGGGCATGGGTATGAAATTTAACTATGAATACAACTATCAGAATCTGGTCAAATGGGTCTAAAGAAAGAAAATATTATTGATATAAAAATAATCAGTAATTTATTTTTTCCTGTTTAGAAAAATTCTTCTAAAATTAAATCACCATTAAGTCCACAGTGCTATTTAAAAATTTAAAAAGATATGTCACTAACACTCCTGGGACCATTCTTAGCCAATTCCCTTTCTTTACTCAGAACCCTGGAAATCTCAGAGGCCATGGGGTCCCACTTGTTCTGAGAATCCCCTTGACAACATCTCCAGGAGATGGGGACACAGGCTTCACTTCAATAACCATAGAGAAGGCAAACCCCCTAACTCCCAAGGCAGTCTCTCCCACATTCAACTCAATTTAACTCCACGTGGCTACGTGCTGAGTGAGTTACTGTGTTAGCCAAAAAGGTCAAAGTCTGGGTTTTCAGATTTCAAAAGATACTTCTATACCTCTCTCCAACCCTGGTTTTAGATCCTTGGGTGCTGCATCATTGGAAATGACCAATACCATCTGCCTTTCCCAACTAAAGTCACACAGAAAGTCTTTTGATGTCTGAATACATGAATCAGTCTAGCAAATAATTTGTTATTAGGGTCAGGGAGAGAAAAGTCAAGGATAACATCAAGGTTGCATGCCTGGTGAGGCAATTGATGGAATCAGAACAGCAAATGGTTAACAGTGGGAATTAAGTGACCCAAACCGACTCCATCTTGTGACAATTCTGGGGCTAGCTCGGTTCCCCCTTTCTATTCAATTTTGGGTCTAATTCGACTTCTATCTTGTGAGAAAACAATTCACCTGTGGAAATTAGGAAAAAATCTTATTGTATGGTTTGAACCTAGCCCTACCTGGCTCCAAAGCTGGACCACCTCTACCTGCTGCTTACAGACCCTTAACTGAGGACCTCGGCTATGCTGACCAGAAACCCAAGATCCAAAGATCCAAAGACTTACACAAGGAGTTTTCTCACAGTTGCAAATCTCAAACAACTACTACATCTTATCTAAAACTGGCTCCATAGATCAGTTAATGTTTCCTTCACTGTTTATAGACCTGAGGGGAAGAGGACACCTCTTCTGATTTAGGTAATTGCACCTATTTACTCTCCTCCTCCCAACTTGCAGAGTGCCTAATCTTTCATCCAATTACCAAACAGATTACCTAATGTTGCAGTTTTCCTTCTAATTAATTGGTCTTGATTGCTTTTAATATATAAAAAATCTGTCTCCTCCTATATTCTGGGTCCAGGCCTAAGCTAAGGAGATCTGGTCCCAGTTTGTTGGGCAATAATTGCCATGCATTGCTTAACAAATTGATATGCTCAGAAGATCAAACCTTTGTTTCCTCAGTCATTTCATCTTTTACCCATCACTCTGGGAGACTACAAGGTAGTACTCTCAACAGAAACAGGGAAGAGAGGTGGTTTGGGCATCAGGGGTGGGGGGAAGATAAATTCATTCTGATAGTAGAGGTTCCTCTACTTTCAGGATCCAGGCACCTCGTATTATTACTAATTGTGTTTTGCCAAAGCCTGCATAACCCCTGCCATCTAGCCTCTTACTCCCAAAATACCCCAACAATTTTAAAACTGACAAAAGAAAGAAAATGTAAGGTGTCTCATATCAAAAACAGGTGACTTGGAAAAAAAATCAAGGAGAGATGATTAAAGAATCATTGGACCACCTGAAAAACACAATAAAAAAAAAGAAAAAAGCCTGGACATATTTGAAGAAATCATGGAAGAAAACTAACCAAAGCTATTAGAGGACAAAATGAACATGGAATCCATGGGTCTCCTCAAAAAAGAAGAGAGTTCAAGTATCACAGAGCCTCGGTCGGGATCACTCATGACACGCAAGGCCTGAACAAGAGTGAATGGCTTCCATTCTAATGGGGGATTCAGTATGAGAGTCTCTTCAGAATCCTAATATCATGGAGGGGCTTAAAGAAGGTAGAAAAGACAAGAGCTAAAGTTAAAAAAGGACCAGCGAGAGATGGGCAGCTTCAAGAGAGAGCCAGTCACTCCTCAGATATCTAGATCCTGAAGAGAGATTTGGGAGTGGTTATGTTTTGATATCAAAAGAAAAAGAGAGGGAGAAATAAATATAAGAAGGGAAAGGAAAGGAATCTCTCATAGAACTGGGGCACTAAAGTAGAAGCCAACACAGACAAAATGCCACCCCCGCCACTCCTGAGGCACTGAGTCAGGGCCGTAGCTGATGCCAACCTTCACTGGCCCCTCCAAACGCTTCTCATGATGTGAGAGTCTCTGAGATAATTTTCAGTCACAGATCCAGATCCAAAGAGCAGCTCCTTCTTTCTTGCATGATCTGGCCACATTTTCAGGCTCAATAGGGGCACACTTCCTGGTCCCATTGATGGAATTTACCCAACAGAATCCATAATTCCAGGGATCTTTCTTTTCATTAGCATCCCTCCAAAACCACAGGCCAACACCTCAGGGCCTGCACACAAACTCAACCTACCAACCCCTCCAAATATTCCTGCCCTCCTTGACTCCAAATTACTTCATACTGGCTTATAGACAAATGTATAGTTTCCTCCAGTTGAATGTAAGCACCTTGTGGGAAGGGGCTTTCCAAGTTTTGTCTTTGTATGCCCAGTGCTTAGGAAGATAGTGGGTCCTTAATAAAAACTTGTTGAATGAATGACAAAAGGAAAATGAAATTAAAGAGCTGACAAGCATTACTACGCCACGTGCCTTCCTTAGAAGATACCGATAACTCAAATGCTGCTTTTTTATTGCGTTCCCACAAGTTGCTAAAACAAGTGACCATAATTAAGCTCCATGCCAAACCTACACTTGCATCACATGATATTTCCTGCACTACAACAATGGTCTGGATACTGAGGATCCACACATAGGCATCTCCTGTATAAGTGCAAAGATTTTATACCCAGAAAACAAGCACTTCTAACTAACCACAAATTGTGGAATTCAACACCATATTCCCCTTCAGAGACTGAGAAAGCCAAAGCCAAAACTGCAACCAAAGAATATCAAACTTAGCTGCTCTCAGCAATACAACGATCCGAGCCAATCCCAAAGGACTCATGATAAAAATGCTATCCACCTCCAGCGGAAGAACCGACAGAGTCTGAATGTGGATCAAAGCATTCTATTTTGAACTTTATTTTTCTCGGGGTTTTTGGTCTGTGTTTTCCTTTACAACATGACTAATATGGAAATACGTTTTATATGACTGCACATGTATATCCTACACCAAATTATTGCCTTCTCAATGAGGGGGGAGAGGAAGGAGGGACAGAATTGGAAACTCACAATTTTTAAAAATGAAATGTTAAAAGTTTTTATATGTAATTGGAAAAAAATATTTTTTAAAAGAACATTAATCTTTTTTTTAAAGGATGTCAAAGCTGCTTAATGTTATCTGGCAAAACCTTCTGACCTCAGCAATGGGGCAACCACAGCAACAGGGCCATTGTATTCAATTTAGCACCACTGGTAGTCTTCCCTTTAAAGTCACGTCCCAGGGAAGGAACCCAAGAAACTGGTACCCCGCAGCTGCCTTGGCAGGTACTGTAAGCCATCCCCCAGTCTACCGCCAGTAACCACAGTTACTGACAACCCAAAAAAGAGAGGCCTGGTCCCCAAAGTCCTTGGCCCTGCCAATGGTTCAATCAATGGAAAGGACCCTAAGAGGAAACTTTCCCGCCTCCATCCCCAAGAACTTTAGGGCCTTTCCTGCAGACTCGCAACTGAAAACTCTCTTGCCTCATGTTTCCCCATCTCCCCATCACGAAAGGAGCAGCTTGCTTTGCTCTTCTTCTTGTGCCTGGCACAGTGCTCAGCACATCAAAAACACGTCCTAAATGCTACCTCATTCATTCATTCCGCTTTCTGTGACAAGGACAGACAACCTGGGCTAACACTTGCCTGTTGTTACAGTTTCCTTAAGGTCAAGGTGCACACGCTGCATTTGGGCAAACTGATGGAGGGCTGACACTGGATTGATCTCTCCGCGTTTGTACTTCATGATGAATTCCTTGGGAATCTTCTTTGGAGGAAGGACAGTGTTTGGATTAGGCAGGACTACTTTGGAAAGCAGTGGTTCTGGAAAGTTACCTAAAAAAAAAAAACCAAACAGCTTCGAGAGGTTAACATGATAAAGCAGCAGCAGAACAAAAAGCCTGGTGCCCTCCCCTCAAGACTGCTGTTCCTCCAGTCCCCAAACCAAAGCTGACGTTAGATCCAGATACATAAAATTCAGTCACATGGCACTCTGAGCA
Organism: Phalanger gymnotis; assembly: GCA_028646595.1. Lineage (NCBI taxonomy): Eukaryota > Metazoa > Chordata > Mammalia > Diprotodontia > Phalangeridae > Phalanger > Phalanger gymnotis. The sequence goes on from CM053623.1 coordinate 354,438,760, forward strand.
CAATCTATGAAAGCATTTCATCGCAAGAAAGGTAATAAGTATCAAGGTTACCTCACTGAGTTAACAGAGTCACAGAATGTCACAGCTGGAAGATCTGGTGCTCTAGTCCACCTACCACACTGTACAGATGTGGAGACTGGAACTCAGTGATTTCACCCACCAAATGGAAAGACATCTTCCACTTCTTTAAAATACAATACAAATATCACTTCTATCCCCTCTGCAAACTTCCACCTCTATCTCCTTTGCCCCATTCCATCCTTTGTGTATACGCGTGAGGGAATCAGAGAATCTCAAGAGGTCCCTCAAGAGGCCTGCATTCCAGCAGGCCGAACTGGCTCTGGAGTCAAGAGGCCCTGAACCAGGTACTGATGTGACCTTGGAGAGGTCACTCCACATCCCTAAGCCTTAGGGAAAGGCCAAGCCTTCGACATTCCACCACTGAGGACTCTGGGTCTGGTCAGGTCTGTATGCCCCCAATAATTGACTATCATTTGGTCTCTCTTTCCATCTTCTTCGCAAAGAAAGCATGAGAGCTTTTGTCAAATGAAACCTAAGGAGACTCCAGCTGTCACATTTGGCCATTGACCACGATAGGAACCCTGTCAGAAAAGGAGGTCAAGTTCACCCGGCAAACCTCTCCGAGATGAAGCAATGCTGGCTTTTGGCGACGACAGCTTCTTTCTCTAAGTGCTAGGAGCACTCATGTCATAGGAGCAGGGATAGGACTGGAAAGAACCTCAAAAATCACCCAGTCTGAGCTCATTTCACAAATGAGGAAACTGAGGCCCAGGAGGTTAAGAGATTAGCTCAAGATCACACAAGTAGGAAGCATCTAGGGCAGGATACAAATCCTGGTCCTCTGAAGCTAGGGCTCTTTCCACAGTGCCACGCCGCTGCTCGAGGTACAGGGACCAGCCTAAGGGGAGCCAAAGAGTCACATCGGTGACTGTGCCATCCCAGGGTCTGACCTGACTGGCAAAGCCCTTCAAAGCTAGCAGAAGAACTCAGGCTTCTGGAAACCCAGAGGCAAATAGCAAACAGGGGAAAAGATAGAAGGTACCAAGAACCAGCTTATGATAAAAACTTCAGAAGGGAGCAGGGCCGCCACAACATGGCCAGTGTCTGGTCGCAGAAGCCAGGTGGGCTTACTACGTTATGACAGTAAATCTGTGCTTCACCGGTTATCATCTTGGTAAGAGAAAGGGCAAGGCCTGGACCCCGGGGGTGGTAGCAGGACACGGAGGCAGAGAAGACCTCTGAAAAGCAAACATCTCGTGCTGGCAAGTCTAAAGCACCAGGCATTGCTGCAGACCCGCACCTGTGACCGGCGTGACCTTAGACGCTAGGTTGGATGTGCTGTAATTCTCAGAGGAGGAATAGCCTGGAAGGGGAGTTGCTGTGGTGGAAGAAGGCTGAACAGGCAAGTTCTTTTTCAACATCTGAGCAAAGCTGGGAACCCGGGAACTCTGAAACCAATCATTGTTACCAGACATTTTCTTGGGCCTAGAAGTTGTGAGAAAATTGGGATTAGAAAAAAGAAAAAGACGGAAAAAAAATTAAACATTTATTAAGCTCCTACAAGGCCCCAGGTACTACGCTTTGCAAAACCTTTAACTTAAAAATCAACGATGACATCTTTTAAAGAGCACCTCAATGTCTATGGGCTTTACAAATAAATATCCCCACAGCCACCATCATCATTTCCATTTTCTAGGGCAGTGGACCCTCCGCTAGGACTGATCGCCACACATCACCCAAATCCTCTTAATTAACCCTTTAAAGAGGAGGGAAGCTGCCCATTTAGAAAACTCAAGTCATCTGTCCAGCATCCTACACGGAGTCAGAGCAAAAGGTGGGTGTTCCCGATGGTAACAGTCCATCCACTGTGCTAGGTGACCACCCTTTCACAGACGAGGGGACCTTTTTGTATTTGAAACTTGTAAGGAGAAAGGGAGAGGGCAAGGTGGAAGAGTAAAGGGAGAGGGGCCTTGCACCCGAGTTCAGGTGTGACCCCCGGCACACACAAAGCACTTAATTAATGCTTTTTCTCCCTAAAACCCTGACTTGCCAGGAAGGCGGGCCCCGGGGGATGGGGGAGGGATCTTCTGGGTCCGCCCCATCTTTGACCCTGCATTTGGGAGCATTTAAGCAGAAAGGGCCAGAGCCGGCGCCAAAGACCCAGGTTCAAGTCGGGCCTCTGATGTTCCCAGCCCCGGCCTTCCCCTCCCTGTGGTCTCTGAGCACACAGTAAGCGCCTCACAAATGCTCCCCCTTCTAGGAGGCACCACCACCTGCATGGGTGGAGGGAGTTCCCTCACCTGGGAGGTAGCGGGACGGTGCAGCCCCGCCCCTTGCACACCCTCCCAAAGGCACCTCTTTGGCTGCAAACTCCGGCCACGCCTCCCTCCCCCAACCGCGGCCCAGCCGCCCGCCTCATGGGCACTGCCTCAGTTTCCTTTTCTGTAGGAGCACCAGACGAGGAGGGCGGCCGGCAGCCCGGGGTCGGGCTCTGGGCCTCGGTTTCCCCGCTGTCCGAGGAAGTTCCAGACCCCCTCCCCGGGGTGGGCCAGAGAGGCCTGGAGGGTCGACAGAGTCGGGATTCGAACTCGGGTCCCGGGCCTCCAGAGGCTGACACCGGGGCTTACAGCCCACCCCCCGCCCACCCCATCCCCGGCCGGCTCTGCCTTGCCTCGGAGCCGCCGCCCCCGCTTCTTCCTCCACAGCTTCCGTCGCAGCTTCCCTCGTCGCAGCCGCCGCTCGGACCAGGCTGGAAGGGGGTGGGGTGTCTAAGGGCGCCCCGGGGTGCGAGGCCGCGTCTTTCAAATAGGCGGGCGCCCCCTGCGGGACCGGGCCACGCTCGCGCCGGCTCACCCAATCACCAACCGCCTCACGCCCGCTTCGGCCCGCCCCCGCCGGCCTCGCAGCCAATCAGGCTTCAAGCGCTCCGGATCGCGGCTTCGGTTCGCCCCGCCCCGCCCCGTGAGGGCAGCGCAAGGACGCACGAGGTCGGCGGGGGCGGGGGCGGGGTGGTGCGCTACCTCTGGCGTCTCCGTGAGCACCCATCCGGCTTTGCTCCGGGCTTCCCAGCTAGGAGCCCTCACCTGAGACTGCGGGTGCCTCTCTCTAAACAAGTATTGAACGCCTACTGTGTGCCAGGCGCTGGCAAAACCAAAAAAAGGCAAAACCCCTCCCTCATGGACTGCACGGTCTAATGCAATCGTTCAATCCTTACTAAGTGCCCACTGTGCCCGTCCCTGGGTGTGCAAAGATAAGGTAGAAGATAAGGGCCCTGCCCGCAGGAGCTCGCGGTCTAATGGGGGAGGTGGGCAGAAGGGAGAAACCACGCCCACACGAGTCCTAAGGCGAGCCGCTTGCAGGACAAACTGCACACAGAATAGACAGGAGGTCACCCGCAGAAGGAAGCCGCTGCAACCGAGCGGGCCGAGCTCCTCTGTAACCGAGGGAGCCTGGCTCCCCTGCAACGGAGTGGGCTGAGCTGCCCTGCAACCGAGGGTGCTGGGCTTCCCCGCAATGGAGCGCGTTGGACTTCCCTGCAACGGAGCGAGCCGGGCTTCCCTGCAACCGAGGGGGTCGGGCTCCCTGCAAAGTCCCCGCCAGACATAAGCGTCCACAAGCTGATGATTGAGAGGACTTGGAAGTGAGCAGCGGGTCCAGATCTGCTCTGCGGCTAAGAGTGTGCACGAATCCCCTGGACATAAAGACAGGTAGTGTAGGTGCAAACAAGCTAGACAGACAATAAACTGGAGACGGGAAAGGCACTAAGATTAACGGGGATAGTGGAGACTTCCTTCAGAAAGTGGGATTTTAACTGAGACTTGAAGGGAGCCAGAAGGCATAGATGAGGAGGGAAAGTGTTCCAGGCAGGGGGAAAGGCCAGTGCAAATGCCTGGAGGTAGGAGATGGAGTGTCATGTGCAAGGAACAGTCAGGACATTATAGATTGCAGAAAACAGGGGTGACAGCTGGGCTGGCCCGCTATGCATCTGGCAACACCACAGTGTGCATTACTAGCACGCACACAACCTGCAACAAACACAAACCGCGCCCCTGCCCCTTTGCATATTCGAATTGCCCACGGATGTTCATTTCTAATCCTGATTCTCTGCATTTTCCAGCATCCCCACCTGCCAGACTGCTAACCCTCCTAAACGCTGCCTGCAGTCCAACAGTTTCTCATTGTTATTCCTGAGGGAAAGGCCTTTTCATGGCCATGGTGTATCAACAGCCAACATCCAGGATTCTGGGGCAGGAGCTCAAAGAATCAACATTCCTCATTCTATAGTCAGTGCTTTTAGTGAAGAATTCCTGTTGTTCTTGGAATTTTCCAGCCCTTATGGAAATGTTGCTTTCTAATCCCTTCTCACAATCCAGGTACCATGCCCAGCACATCCAGTTCTACACTGCCCTGCCTTCCTCCCTTTCTTTCTCAAAGCAGCCCCAGTCTAACTGGATAACCTGGGCCATCCATCCCAAAGGAAGATGGCAGATGAAAAGATAAACAAGTAAAGAGCAAGAGTGCTCCCTCCAATCCAAAGACTCGATAACAGGTGCTGATGCAAACCAGAGGGCTTGCAAACTGGAGACTGACCTGGTAAGTAGGGTCGGAGCTGAAAATAGGACCTTGTTTGAGTGTCCAAGAAGCAAAGCGAGCTCCCTGGCAGGAATCAGAAGGGTCTGCAAAATGTGGGGATATGAAAGATCTCAAAAGAACACAAGCATTCTGGCAGAGAGGTGTGGTTGTAGGGGAGACAGAGTTTCCCGGAAGGGTCATATGTCCACCATGTAAGACATCTGCTAGAGAGCTGGTCCCCTCATGAGGTGACAACCACCATCTACTGCTAAATAACCCAACTAAAGGAGCTAAGTAAGGTGTAAGAGACTGAGTCCGGAAAGTCTTTGGTACTGAGAGCCAGGAGGCCAAATGACAAATGACAATATGTGGGAATGACCACATTCTAGAGGCACAACCTGCAGCCCCCAGGCCATGAGAGGAAGAGGCCTAAGCCCGAGAAAAATGTAGAGGATCTCCACTTTTCTCTGGCAGCCCGAAATCCTTTGGCAAGCTACAGGTTGTGCAGCGTCTCCTAGAAGCTAGAGAGAGCTACTGGGGCAGAGAGAGGAGAGTAGCGGCAAACAGCCACTGACACAAAGCAAGGCCTGCCAGGAAGAGCATCATGCCACAGAGAAAGGGGCCCCAGAAAGGAGATGGGAAGAAACCCTAGATCTCTGCCCAAGAATTCTATTACTGGAATGTAAGTTGTGGAGACTGTCTATCTTTCTGGAAAGAGGGATACCCACTGTGGGGTAGGGTGAGCATATTCTTGACTCTGAGAACTGGAATGTGAATCCTTCTTGTGTTCATTTGTTATAAATAAAACACAAGTTTTGATCTTTGTGAGCTCATAAGGTACCTACTGTTGGGGAGTGTCAGATACTGACTTCCCAGATCATCTTGGAGGGAGTAATCAAGCATTAGAGGTCCCTTTTTGTTGGGGGTGATGTCTGACACAGGGGATATACCAGGATTTCAGGTATCTTAATCATAGGATCAGTGCTAGGAGTAAGGCTAGGGACTGAATCTATGACATCATTAGAACAGGGAACTTCCAAATGAAGAAACTGTCTCAATGCAAGTTGGCACCTTTTCTGCACTTTATGGCCTAATCTTAGAAAGTTTCCTGGGGCACTGAGATGAGAAGAGATCTTCCTAGAGCCTGGCAGCCAATAGGCATCAGAGGCAGGACTGAACCTAGCAGTCCTTCCTGGACCTGGACCTGGACCTGGACCTCACCAAGCCTGGCTCTGTCCAACATACACTGTTTCTGTTTATCTATGCGTGTGATCTGGAATAAGGTCAGATTGCAAAAACCGGAAATCTCTGCTCTAAGCCCCTATTTCTATCTTTGAAAACTTTGCTTCTCATTTATTTACAAGATTCAACAATTCACTTTTTTCCTTAATACACGTGCTGAATCTCAATAGTCATGGGATGAGTAGAGAATGAATAAATTAGTCCGGCTCTGGCTCTTAAGAAACAGCCACAGCCACCTCTAACTTAACCCAAAATGGGATTACTTAAATATTTCACTGTACCTGTGATATCATCAATGTGGATACTCATCCCACAATGCAGATTAGGACCCATCTTTGCCTTCTCAGCTTGTGCATGCCATCCATTTCCTCCTGTAAATCTGGAACCCACGGTCCACCCAGCATGCAGAGGGCTTTCTTCTAGTTCTCTTGGCATTGCCTGCTACAGCATGTGCACTCTCCATATGTTACAGACCCCACCATTGTTTTTTGTGTGACCCACAACTTTAGAGTCTGAGTAAATAAACATTTTGGGCAACTAAGTGGCACAGTGGTTAGAACACCAGGCCTAGAGTCAGGAAGACTCCTCTTTCTGAGTTCAAATCTGGCCTCAGACACTTACTAGCTCTGTGACTCTGGGGCAAATCACTTAACCCTGTTTGGCTCAGTTTCCTCATCTGTCAAATAAGCTGGAGAAGGAAATGGCAAACCACTCCAACATCTTTGCCAAGAAAGGCCCAAATGGGGTCACAGAGAGACACAACTGAACGACAACGCCTACTAATGGGGTGCTTGGGTGCTTGTGCTTGGACCCCAATTCCAAGATCACATCTCTCCCTAGCCTCAAAACACTATCCCTGACAGTTTTCTCCCCAGCCCAAGAACAGTGTATCTAGCAATAACTCATGAGTGGGCCCCAGTAAGACAAACTATCTTTCCTTGTTACAAGAACAAGCTGACCTCTGTAGGATTTCCCTTGTAAAAACAGAAGTATCTTGTACCAGCAGAATTAACATGTATTGACTCCCACAGTAATTGTATACAATGTAGAGGTCAAGCTACAGACATCACCTCTCAAAGCTATCTTGCTACAGATGTAACAGACCAAAAACACACCCCTTAGAAATGCCTTCCAACAGTCTCCAATAGGAAATGATATCAGCAACCAATTGTGTGTTATCACCCAATTAGCATATCTGCCAGATAATCCACTATATTTCCTACAAGCTTCCTATAAGCTTTAACATCATTCCTATTAGGTGGCAAGTTCCCTAAGGAGCTCTGCCTGCCATATTGGGGTTACAATAAGCCTTTGCCAACTTGACTTAAAGAATGCTTGAGTCTGTAAATTCATTCCAGATGACCCTCTCCTGTACTTCAGTGCTTGAGGGGTCCCTGAACCTCTCAAACTACATCACTACTATGTGCCAGGCATTGCACAAAGCCCTAGGAATTGAAAGGAAAGTAAGTGTAAGACAGTCTCTCTTTTCAAGGAGTTGATAATCCAATGTGGAGATCAGAAAGTAGCGTAATGTTCTGGAATCAGGGTGGGAAATAATCTAAGGAGGTAAAAGTTTCAAAGTTAATTACATCTTGCAGAATGATGAATTTCTGGAGATGATGAAGTCCAAGAAAGCAGTCATGATAAATGATATGGTGAATTTCTTGTGTGTTCTTTTATGGTGAAGGATCGGGAGCTAACACCCAGATGTCCACTCCATACCCTCTCCACCCAGAAGAAGGGAAGGGCCCCAGGAGCAGGGGGTGCTGAGGAACAGTGAGTTTCAGAGTGGATCTTGTCTTGCAGAATGATGAGTTTCTGGAGGTGAAGTGCAGATGAAAAAATGTCTTTCAGAGACTGTGGTATTACGTGACTTAGCAACCATAGAGGATCACTGGAAAAAAAAAAAAGTTGAGTCTTTTCTTCCAGGAGAAACTTGGAACTGTTAAAAACACTAGACGGTTCCTCAAATGTAATCCACCCCCTACCCTCATCTGTTTTCTGGACCAAGCTCCTTGTTCGTGCATAGTATCTATTCAAGGGGTATGCATCAATGATCCAACTCCAAGGCTGTCTGACTCCAAGTCATCGTCTGGACAATAAACATTCTTTATCTTCTTGGGTTTCATTTTCCTGGATTGAAGTCAAGCTGAACTCTTTTTAATAAAAACACTTTGCTTCGTTTTGACACAGGCAGGACCAGTGCATCTATTAGTAAGTGGAGGAGCTAGGCCCAAGATGGTGAATCATAGCCCTTTCTGGGTAAGCCAAGAGGTTATGATGATGTTTCTGGCTCAGGTTTTTCTGCCTCACTCTCCACGTTTGTGCTCTAGCCTATGCACCACCCAGCTGCTCCTAGTTTTGCAGCTTTTGAGGGATAATTTAAATTTGCTTTCTGGAGGGGCTGGGGCAAATCCTAGCTATACAAACGGTGCATTAGAATGCTTTTTCCCCTGAAGCTTTTAAAATAATTGTCATTTTCATTTTTTGGTCATTTTTACCAAACCGATGGCTGTAAGATGAACCTTTGATTTGCATTAATTTGTGTTTCTTAAATTATTTGTGATTTGGAGCACTGTTTTTCTCCGAAAGTCCCATTGCTAGCTTGGATTTCTTCCTGTGGAAGCCACCTGTTGACACCCTTTGACCATATTAGGGGAACAGCTGTTATTTTGGTTTACCCTTCCCTAACCCTTCTTAATTCCAGTGCCTTCCCACCTTCGATTGTTAATTTAATTATTATAATTAATTCCTTAATGAATTATAATTGAATACTTTTTGTTAACATTAACTTGTAATTTAATAATTATTAAACCACTATTTAAAATCAAGTAGCTATCATTATTCTTATTAATAAGTGTGTTGATTAGATTATTAATTACAATATGCATTAATTATTTAACTGCAGTTTATCAATTTAATTATTTCCTATATCTGTAGCTTGCATTGCATATGCTTATTTGCATGCTGTCTCCCCCATTAGACTCTGGACTCCAGGAGGGCAGGGCCTACCTTTGCTTCTCTTTGTATCCCCAGTGCTTAGCACAAACCCTGACATATAGTAGGCACTTGAAAGCTGTCTAGTGATTGATATTGATTGCTTGAATACTTGCATCTATTCCTCATTCACTTGGGAAATCAGAGAAACTTGCTGCAGAGATTGCCCCTCCCCCAGTTAACTATTTCCGTTTTGATTTTAATTATATTAATTTTTTTAAACTTTTACCATCATGTGATAACAATTGTCCATTTTATCTTCTGTAATCCTTCGAATCCCTTGTTGGATTATGAACTCTCCATATTGATAGGTATTTCCTTCCATCTTCCTCTGTTGTGTCTGTTGTATTTATAATGTATTCTAATAGCTAATGAATAGCTAACTTTTACATAGTGCTTTAAGGTTTGCAAAGCCCTTTCCAAATAGTGCTATCACTTCACCCATTCTACAGAGGAGAAAACTGAGGCAGACATAGTTTAAGTAACTTGCCCAGGGTCACACAGCTAGTCAAGTGTCTGAGGCTTGGTTTGAACTCAGGTTTTTCTGACTCCAGGCCCAGCACTCCATCTGCTGCGCCACCTAGCTATCTTTTGCATCTAAGTCAAGTATCCATTTGAAATGTGTATTGGTATACGGTATAAAGTGTTGGTCTAAACTTAGCTTCTGGTGGACTGCTTTTCGTTTTTTCCAGAAGTGTTTGGTGAATAGTGAGCCTTTGGCCCAGTAGTATGGGGTCTGTGGGTTTAGCAAACACTATGCTATTGTGTTTGTTTTGTTTGCATGTTGTATACCTAATTTGTTATACTGATTGACTCTCTATCCAATGCCAAACTGATTGGATAATTAGTGTTTGTACTGAAGTTCGACATTTGGTACTGCTGGGCCTCCTTCCAAACCAATTTTTCCCCATCATTTTCCATGAGATTCTTACATACATAGATAGCTAGACAGACAGACAGACAGACAGACACAGATGGATAGATAGATAGATAGATAGATAGATACATATATACATACATACATACATACATAGAACAGAGAGACCCCAGGCCCTTTTCCCGGAGTTGGTATAAAAGAGGGGAGGTTCATGAGTGAACTGTATTCTTGACTTTCTGGATGCAGCAGGAAAGAGACACTTTCCCACCCTGTCAGTTTTTAAGATGCAGCCCCTTTCAGTTATACAGCCAGTCATAGGAGGTTCTACCCATTTACCTGGTAGGAAAATGCAGGATGCAGGGTGCCTCCATGTTAGGCAATCTGGGCATGTGGAGGGCAAGCCCCCTATCCATCCAATAGCATGATTATAACCAATAGCATTTATCACTTTTGTGAAGAAAACTAGCTCTGGTGAGTAAGGGAGTAACTTGTCCTTTGGTGACACCACACCCAAAAGTAAATTTAATGTGGATTCTCTGAGGGGAAAGACTCCTTAGGCCTGGAGTTGGGAGGTGCCCTGGCTCCATGTGTTTTCTATACGTGTGTTCAGGGCCTGTGGGCTTCAAGTTTCTGCTCTCCCAAGGATCATGTGTGTATATACACATGTTTGGTAGGGGATGTTTTGTACCAGTCACTTTGAGGTTGAGTCAGTTCATAAACAGTGAACCAACATGCTTGCCTACCTATAGCCCCTCCAAAATGTATTAATATGTCTGCATATATTCTACGTCATTATTTCTCGTTTGTCTTTTCAAATCCTTCTGTGAATTCTCATTTCCCTCCATGTCTTTCTTTAGTTTTCTTATTAAGCTCTCTCAGTCATTCTCAGGGATCTTACAGCAGTCCCATTCTCAGTAAGAGCCTTGTATGTACTAAGCACACAGGTGCTTAATAAATGCCTGTTGAATGACATAATTTCAGGGAGTCTAACTGTCCTTGCAGTTTCTCAGTGTCTTTTGTAGGCTTATCATACATGTTGTCTCCTATGCATACATGTACCCCCAGGACTCAGTCTTCTTCTCTATTGGTGAGCTCATCAGATACCATGGATATAACCTTCTTCTCTATGTGACTCCTAAATCTATAGGGAACCCAGGTTAGAGATGCGTATTCTATGTGTAGCTTATGTTACTACCCTTTCTACTAGCTCATCTTCCTTCTTCATTCTCATCTTGGATTCTAAAGTAATTAAGGAATATTTTTTGACATTTCCACATTAATAAAATTGCAACATTTTTCTTGTTGATTAATCAATTAGCTCTGGGCCCCCACTCCAGTTTATTAAATATTAGTGTTTATCTCTTTATCAAATGCACTGAATTCCCTAGGCCTAAATGCCATGGATACTGATTATGTTATCTAATAACAGCATAACAGACAGTAAAACAAAGAAGTAATTATTTACTCTGTATGAAATGTGAGATAGATCAGTTCCAACACTTCTAACTACTGCTACACCTGCTAACTTCTCAATTTGGGCAACACAGTCTTAATTTTCATTTCCCTCACAATATCAGTTAAAGCCTCTTGAGTAGGTCTCTTTATGTTTCTGCACAAGATAAGGGTTAAATGCAGTTAGTTCTCTCAAGAAATAAGTTCCCTTAGTTCCTTTTCTTTGATCTCTCTTTAGCCACCACAGTGCACAGTCTCTCCAGTGACAAACTCTCAGTTTCCACACAGAATAGAATGACAGCACCTGTCCAAGATTTCATTGCCTCTTAAAAATACAATAACAATACTTATGTCTCTTTGGAGATGTTTTGAACTAGGTGATATATGTACATATTATGTGTATACATATACATACACATTAGATATCTGTATGCATGTGTGTACATATACATATAAACATGTATGCATATGTGTACATGTCCAGCTTTCAACTTTCTCCTGAGCTCCAGTCCTGCATTTCCAACTGCCTCATAGTTCAAAAATCTTACATTCAACATATCTAAAATAAAATTCATTATTTTTCTTCCTACACTCATCCTTCTTCCTAACTTTTCTTCCATCATCTAGGTTCACAAACCTTGAAATGATCTTTCACTCTTCACTAATTTACCCAATATCCATGTCCCCCCAGCCCCGCCCCAGTCAAATCACTTGCCAAGTTTTGGCCATTCTAATCCTGCAACATTTCTCACATCTACCCCCTTTTCCCCACTCATACAGCCATCACTGAGGGGCTAGTTCTGCCTCTCATCACCTTTGGCCAGAACTACTGTAATGTCCCCCAATTGGTGGTCTTCTATCAAACATTGTCTTTTGTTCAATCCATGTTCCCTTCACACATGACTCCCAGATTGCTGTTCCTAAAGCACAAGTGAGGCTAGGTCATTCCCCTGATCAGTAAATACTAGCACTAATCTGTTACCTTTAGAACAAAATAAAAATCCTGCCGTCTGGGACTCAGTACCAAAAGCCCTTCACAGTCTGGCTTCGATTTACCTTTTACTGGTTAATTACACATCGTTCCCCATCTTGCAGTTCAGCCAAACTACCTGATTAGCTGTTCCATCACCCATCTCTGTGTCTTTGCACAGGCTGTCCCCCATTCCTGGAACACTCTCTCTCCTCACCTCTGCCTCTTGGTCCACTTCAAGGCTCAGCTTAAAGGCCACCTTGTCCAGGCTGTTCCTGATTCCCCAGATGTTAGGGCTCCTCTTCCCCTTACCCCCTACCATTTTGTATTTGTTTTATAATTTCTGACCATGTTCTACCCCTCCAGGAGAATGTAGATTCCTTGGAGGCAGGGATTGTGCTGCTTTTTTATTTGGATCTCTAGTATCTGGCATGTCATATTATGGATATATTATATGATCTTGGTTCTATACTGTTAAGTCTGTGTGTGTTTGGGTGGATCACACTCATTGATCAGTATATAGAGATAGATACTGGGGCCAGAGATGAAAAGGAGAGTGGGTTCACTGCCTTTGGGAAGCTGGCCAAAGCCCAAACTTCTCCTTGAAACAAGACTATGTTCTTTAACACCGGTATTTTTCTGCTATTTTATGGCTGTATAGGAGTAGGTACAGGGTACATGTGAGCTAGCTGGAACACATTACTAGTGAGGGATTATGCAGAAGTAATGTAAAAGATGTCACTGGGGAATTTATAACTAGAGAAAACAACATGCCTGCTGCATGGCAAGAGTCAAGGACACTGGCCTAACAAACCGCCTGCATCCTCCCCTGGTGTCTACATGATATGAAGAGGATGCCAAGAAGGCTTCCAGTACCATAAAGGCAATAGCCCTGCTGAAGAGATCCATCAGCACATCTGTTTATCTAATCTCACCCCGTCCCCTCTGATAAGGAGTGAAGAAAGAAGCCTATTCCAGGCAGGAGGGATGGTGGAGTAAAGCCATAATGAGAGAAGGCATACCGAGAAGGAAAGTCAATGAAGGGGAAAGGCAGAAAATACAGGAGACCATGTTGCATTTAGTACCTACAAGTGACTTTATGTCTGAGTTTAGAAGCTTAACTAATGATCTGGGGCATAAAGAGTTAGGTAGTATTACTTAGACATGTTCTACAGGGTCAAGATGACAATCCTGCCCATTGTGAAATAACAAGCTACAAAAGAAAAAAAGCCATACAGACATGAAGACTGAGACAATCACACACTGAAAATAAGTTATCAAGGCTTTTTATTACAACTGTAACAAACAACATTTTAATGCTATGCAATCAGATCACAGTTTCTTAAACTATATACATACTGGAATTTATACAAGTCTACACATTACCAAGGGAAATAAAAGCCATTACCAACCAAAAAGAAGGTCAAATTATCAGCAAGATTTGAAAAAAAGTTACAGCTAATTAGTCACAAAAATTCACAGTTAATCTGCAAATATTTTAAGGATGCAGGAATCATATTGCACATAATACAATTATAAATGCTAACCAAAAGATTTACATATTTAATCTATTTTTTTCACAAAATTTACATCATCATGCAATACTTCACTGTATACAGAATGGTGGCACTACCATAATAAACAGATAAACTCACAAACCATTTGAACAAATTAGCCAAAACCCCATTAAAATCATCTTTAAATTATACAGAAAATAATTTTACTATACAATAAAAACTTTTGCTGTAGTAAACTTAATGGACAGTTATAGCTTGTTCATAGACAGTTACGCTTTAGTGTTCTTCCTTGTCTTTTCCTCTCCTCTCTTTTTCGTCTTGCAGTGAGGTACCAAGCTTTTTGATGAGGACTGAGAGAACCTTATCCAATGGGTCCATGACTCCTCTTTGAAGCCATTTAGGAATAGTGGTTCTAGCATGATGAAAGCCCAACTTTTGAAGAATATAATCAACACCTACTGGGTCAATTTTTCTTCCAGTCCAGGAAATTAACCTTAAAAAGAAAAAAAAGTTTTGAGTAAAGCCCCCCATAGAACTAAAAGTTTGGATACAGGTTCAAAACTACCTTTCTACTTATACAAATTTTGGCATGCAAAAAATTAGTAGCCATATAACATGACATCACTGTAACCCAAACCCTGAGTCTTGAGTGAACTGGGCCACAGTCTTGTATCTGCTTGGCTAAAAGTACATAATGGTGAATGTGCTGGAAGCCAAATGAGATTAAATGCACCTATAGGTTCTTAAGAAAGCCCAAATAAAAGGCATCTTTTTTCCTTTCTGCTAATTCACTGACTGATCTTGCTAAAAGCATTTTTTAGGCCTGGGGCATATGCTAACTGGAATGTCCCAAAAAGCAATAAAAAGAATCTGTTTAGTTTTAAAGAATCTCTTAAAAGTTTCTAGAATCAGCAGGCATAATGGAAAGGACAACAGATTTGGAGACAGAAGCGCTGGTTTGCTCCTTAATACTCTTGGGCAAGTCACTTCAATATTCAGTGCCTCAGTTTCCCTATCTGTAAAAACTGAAGAAAGGGAGGGTGGAGCCAAGATGGTGGCTGGAAAGTAGGGGCCTGCCTAAAGCTCGCCCAGAGGACCTTCTAAACACCTATAAAAATGGCTCTGAACAAATTCTAGAACTGGAGAACCCGCGAAATAGAAGAGGGAAGCAGGACTCCAGCACAGGACAGCCTGGATGGTCACTGGGTAAGGTCTACTGCACGGAGCTGGGAGCGGAGCAGAGCAGAGCCCCGCATGGGCCACGCCAGGACCAACCAGACTGGGAGCCAGTCAGAATAGGCCCTAGAGCCCTGAATCAGTGAGCTGTGGCAGTTACCAGACTTCTCAACCCACAAACACCAAAGACAACAGAGAAGGTTAGTGGGAAAAACTGTGGGGACAGAGTAAAAAGAGTTCGCGGTTTGGCCACCACCCTGGGGGCAGCGGAGGTGGTGCCCCTCTGCTCTGAGGAACTACAGCTGCAGTTGCTTTCGGCCCCAGGCCCATCTGGTGGGAGGAATTAAGTGGTGGATGACAGTGGGAGTGCAGAGCCTGCTTAGATCTGAGTCATGGTCTGGGTTGTCGACTCTTGGGAGAGGAGGAGCACTGGTGTGCCGGAGTTTGCTGTGTAGAAATAGCTCTGAAAACAACAGCACAGCCCCTCAAGCTTGGGACAAAGTACTCTCTACAAGCAGTCATATCCCGACGAAAAACTCAAAGGTCAAGTAGTTGGCTGGGAACACGGCCAGGCAGTGAAAACGGACTCAGATTCAGACTGAGACTTTGGAATCTTTCTTTGGTGACAAAGGAGACCAAAACATACAGCCAGAAGAAGTCAACAAAGTCAAAGAGCCTACATCGAAAGCTTCCAAGAAAAACATGAACTGGTCTCAGGCCATGGAAGAGCTCAAAAAGGATTTGGAAAAGCAAGTAAGAAAAGTAGAGGAAAAACTGAGAAGAGAAATGAAAGTGATGCAAGAAAACCATGAAAAACAAATCAATGACTTGCTAAAGGAGACCCATAAAATACTGCAGAAAATAACACCTTAAAAAATAGACTAACTCAAATGGCAAAAGAGCTCCCAAAAGCCAACGAGGAGAAGAATGCCTTGAAAGGCAGAATTAGCCAAAAG
>CM053623.1:354454639-354480600 GCA_028646595.1 Phalanger gymnotis
GAGCCTAGATATCATCTTTCAAGAAATTATCAAGGAGAACTGCCCTGATATTCTAGAGCCACAGGGCAAAATAGAAATTGAAAGAATCTAACGATCGCCTCCTGAAAAAGATCCCAAAAAGAAAATTCCTAGGAATATTGTCCCCAAATTCCAGAGCTCCCAGATCAAGGAGAAAATACTACAAGCAGCCAGAAAGAAACAATTTGAATATTGTGGAAACACAATCAGGATAACACAAGATCTAGCAGCTTCTACATTAAGGGATCAAAGGGCTTGGAATATGATATTCCGGAGGTCAACAGAGCTAGGATTAAAACCAAGAATCACCTACCCAGCAAAACTGAGTATCATGCTCCAAGGCAAAATATGGACTTCCAATAAAATATAGGGCTTTCAAACTTTCTCAGTGAAAAGACCAGAGCTGAATAGAAAATGTGACTTTCAAACACAAGAATCAAGAGAAGCATGAAAAGGTAAACAAGAAAGAGAAATCATAAGGGACTTACTAAAGTTGAACTGTTTTGTTTACATTCCTACATGGAAAGATGATGTGCATAATTCACGATACCTCAATATTAGGGTAGTTGAAGGGAATATACATTACATATATAGACAGAGGGCAAAGGGTGAGGTGAATATGAAGGGATGGTATCAAAAAAAATAAAATCAAATTAAGGGATAAGAGAGGAATATATTGAAGGAGGGAGAAAGGAGGAGATAGAATGGGGTACATTATCTCACATAAAAGTGGCAAGAAAAAGCAGTTCGTTGGAAGAGTAGAGGGGGCAAGGTGAGGGGTAATGAGTGAACCTTGCTCTCATCAGATTTGACCTGAGGAGGGAATAACATACACAGTGAATTGGGTATCTTACCCCACAGGAAAGAAAGAGGAAGGAGATAAAAAAGAGGGAATGGCAGAAGGGAGGGCAGATAGGGCAAGAGATAATCAAAAGCAAACACTTTCAAAATGGGACAGGGTCGAGGGAGAAAACTGAATAAAGTTAGTCTTTCACATCATGAGTATTGTGGAATGATTTTGCATAATAATACACATGTGGCCTATGTTGAATTGCTTGCCTTCTTAGGGACGATGGGTGGGGAGGGAAGAGGGGAGAGAATTTGGAACTCAAAGTTTTAAAAGCAGATGTTCAAAAAAAAGTTTTGCATGCAACTAGGACATAAGATATACAGGCAACAGGGCATAGAAATCTATCTTGCCCTACAAGAAAGTAAGAGAAAAGGGGACGGGTGGAGTGGGAGACAGAAAGGGGGACAGACTGGGAAGGGCTGGCTGACTGGGGAACGGGGCAATCAGAATATATGCCATCTTGGAGTGGGGGGGAGGGTAGAAATGGGGAGAAAATTTGTATTTCAAACTCTTGTGGAAATCAATGCTAAAAACTAAAAATATTAAATACATTTTTAAAAAAATTAAAAAAAATTTTAAAAAAGAAAGAACCAATAAAAAGACGTATGTATAGAATGGTTTTACACATTTATACATATTTGTGTCTAATGCCATCTCTAGGGTTGAGGAGATGGGGAAGAAAAAAAAGGGGAGAAAAAGAAAGGTACATGATAGCTTTATTATATATTTAAATAGAACAGCAAGTTGTATATAGTAGATTTGCAGTTTCGTATACAATTATCTTTTTTCCCTATTCAACTGTTATGGAAATGCTTGTTTTATTTCTTAAGTTAAAATAAATAAAAAAAAAAAACAGAAGAAAGGGAACTAACTGGTCTCATTTATCTCTGATTCCATGAGCTTATAATTGCTGTGAGGATCCTGAGATAAAGCATGCAAAAAGCTGGGAGAAGAAACTGCCATCAGTATGGCTCCTCCTCATACACTAGGTTCAAGACTTTGGTTCCAATGACGATTAAATGGAAAATTATATTATTTTTACCTTTACTTTAGTGTAATCTAAAAAAATTCATAGTATTTTTCATTCTATTTGCATTTATAAAACGGGTTGTCTTAAATAGTTTTCCGCATCATCCAAATGACTTTAGTATTTTAAAACTTTCAAACAATTCTAGAGAAAGGGCTACAATTTCTCATTGTCCAGAGTACAAGTGTTTTGCTGACTTGGTTATGGGATGTTCTCTTGAATGAAAACATCCTCCTACAGTTCCTAGCCCCTATCCACAGAGCAGTCTCTGCTTATAAGACAGTCTGCCCTCTTATTTTCTGGTGTGGTAACGTTTGAATATGATAGAGCCTTTATACAAAGTGGGATGTTTTCTTTTGGCTGGGGACAGTGGGGCACATGGAATAAAGCACACTTGACCTGGACTCTGGAGAGCTGAGAAGAGTCTGTGTGCTGTTCACAACCCAGTTCTGGGCTCAGAATCACAGGATTTAGGATCCAATTCCCTAATTTTACAAGATACAAACTGAGGTCCAGAATGGTAGAGACCTGTCCAAGGTCACACATGTGGGAAGCAGCAGAGCCAGGATTTGAACCCAGGTTTCTCAGAGCTCTTTGTACTGGACCATGCTGCCTTGCAGAAGAACTGTGTACACACCCCAGCTTTGAACTCAGGTGACCACAGGAAAAAAAATCACCTCATCTGTGTGAACCTCACTTTCTTCATCTGAAAAATGAGAAGTGACAGACACAGGCGACCTCCCAGGGCTATTGGAGGGAAGTGCTTTATGTACCTTTAAAGCATGATCGAAAGGAGAGAGGTCATCACTAAGCAGGAAGGAAAGTGCAGGAGACCTCCAGAGCCCTCCGTTAGGAGGTAGAAACAAACACCTGTCAAGCAACCACGCAGCTCTTTGGTCCACTTAATGGAGGCAGCAGTGTGTGCTCAGGAAGGAGAAGACCTGAGCGTGAATCTCAGGATGGCTGCCTGGCCCCTGTGTCAGATGAGTCCCTTCACTGCTCAGGGCCATAGCTCCCTCATCTTTAAATTGAAGGGGTTGGATTTATCTGGTCTCTAAAGAACCTAGGAGTCCTAAAACCTGTGGAATTATGTTTCAGTATAAAACATAAAGTCCATTACACTGGATCCAACCTGTGCTAAAGGAGATTTGACAAACGTATGCATATGGAAGGTGACAGCACCCAACTGCCCTAGTCTAGTCACACACTCAATAATGACATGAGTTGCACATGGGAAAATGCACCCATTCTTCAATGCCTATGTATTATGACTGAGTGCTTCAAACATCCCAGAGAGTCCCCTCGGGAGCAGGGGATGGATGGCTGGTTCATGAGGAGGACAGCCTAGTTATCATGGCACAGGTTCTCACAGGACCAGGATGACCAGCTTTCAACTTAGGACTTCAGACCCGAGACCCCACGACTCCATGTATTAAACAGTTCAGATAAGGCAAAGGGAGTTCAATAGCAGGCAAGTATTCCCATCTCCAGGCCTGGTAAAACTCCCCAATTAGCTAGTAGTTCCAAGAAAAGTGCTTGTGGATATATCATTATTCAGTAAAAAACAGGAAAACTAGGCAGCTCATCAAATTTGAGAGACAAATACCATGTTTGTCAACGTAAACCAACTGCTGTACGCCAACTTGGGTTACACGCAAAGCACTGTTCCCTGGGAGGTGCTAAAACAAAACGAAACGACCAAGAGTATTCAGAGGTGGAAAGGGCTTGGTGATTGCTACTTTTCTGAAACCCTCTAAGAGAGTCCAGGTAGTGGTGTCCAGCCTCTTACAAAAGCCTCCAGTTCTTCCAGGTGGGTGAGAATAGGAGAGAAAGCAGCAGGAAACAACAGGCCAAAGAGAGCAAGACTGCTGTGGCAACAAAGAGGCCCCAGGGGAAAAATCACACTCAACAAGCAGGAACTTTGGGTAAACAAATGACACCAAACAAGCTACACTCTCACAAATACTCTTTGTGCAGTGAGCCACTCTGAAGAAAGCCAAGCCGAGGACTGCGCTGCGGCTGGACCACAAAGGACACCCACCGTAGCGTGGGTTCTAGGTGCCAGGTGTTGCACATGAAATCTCTCCAGTCTACAGTAGTG
This sequence comes from Phalanger gymnotis, assembly GCA_028646595.1. Classification (NCBI taxonomy): domain Eukaryota; kingdom Metazoa; phylum Chordata; class Mammalia; order Diprotodontia; family Phalangeridae; genus Phalanger; species Phalanger gymnotis. The sequence continues at coordinate 354,458,636 of CM053623.1, forward strand.
TACGTGATGCTTTCTTCTCTGTCCTTCTCAGAGCAATTGTCATCATGGATGAGGACTGGACTTTTCTGTCCTGGTCGAGTGGATAACAATCGAGGTGGAAAAATAGCTGGAGCAAAAAGGAGAAGTTAATTTGTGAATCTTAGAAATCCATTTGAAATCGACAGGAAACACAATGAGGAAATTCTATACATTTTTTCAAGTCAAAGGGGATCAAAAGACCAAGATCTAGAAACTTGGGTTATTTTGACTGACAAAGTTACAATCCCCTAGTAATGCTCTTAATATTTATTTACCCTTTATCTTCTCTACACTCCAATCCGGACTTCTTCTAAGACCTGGCCAAAGGCTCACTCTGCCATCTCTTTTAAAATTCCACGTGAAGTATACTACACTCCAGAGGAAGATAGAGGCTTTGAAGGTCCTTTTCCTCCAACACCAATTAGGAAGAAGGTGCCATCATTTCTTTCTGGGTAACTTCTTTACAAATAAAATAACTCTATAAAAAACCACGTACTCAGAACTCAGTGTAAAGAATGTTGCTAGAATTGGGTTTACTATGGTTTAAGCTAAACTTTTAAAATGACCCCTGGACAAAGAGAATTTTATGTTTACACACGATGGTTTTACAAACATGTCGGGCCAAAGTAATCCTGTAGGATGCTGATAAGATAACAGGTTAACGGCCTGACAATGCCTGGAGGTAGAGTCACTATATACACTCAATGGGAGTATTAATTTATAATTGACATATTCTTGAGCATTCTATTCATTCAGTTCTTAAAATATTTATACTTATTGTCATTTTATGAAAAATAAAACTTCCTCCTAAAAACACCTAGGGCAAAATGTATTTTAAGCACAGGTTGCTGTGAATTGGTAGAGCCGATATCAAAGAAATATTAAATCTGTATCTACAAATAGGTTTAGTAAAGCCCGTTGCCACTCTTTAAAAGCCAAACAAGAATCTGAATGCTTTTCAAGACAAGGTGAGAAAATTGTAAAACAAAACTAAAAAGAGAAAACAAAATTGAAAAGATGAAATCTAATCGTGGCTTGCACATGTCTGTGAAGGATTTCTACACATTCTGTCAGGAGCCGTTCCATGGTTCAGTCACTTCCTCCGAATTCTAGCTCTGTCTCAGAGATGTCTCCAAGCCTTCATTTTTAGCACAAGGAGCTTGCACTGCGATGAAAGGAACAACTCCAAGCTGCTACAGGCTGGCCTTCAAATGTATTCCCAAGGGCAGCTGCCTTCTGGCAGATTTCTTCCGAGTCAGATTTGTTGGGAAAGTATTTGTGAAAAGATGACAAGATAAAGATCTGATCTCTCCTTCAGCAGGAACGACAGTATTGATCTTCTTTCATGCCTTGGAAAATAAAGCTGTAAAAAGCACGATTTTTCTGATTCACAATAAGTAAAACTTGAAATATTAGTTATTTCAGGCCAATCTTTAAAAGGTCATGATTCTTTCATCTGAAATTTTTTTAAAAAAATCTTTCTACTGATGAACTTCTGGCTACATTTTTGTTGGGTCTATACAAACAGTAAAATAAATGCTGTTACCCAGTAGCTCTAGAAATATGAGGAAGAGGATTCTTCTTATTTTTCCTTTAAAAATTAAAAAAACAATTAATATTTTATTTTTTCCCAATTACACATAAAAACAATTTTTAACCTTCGCTTTTCACAATTATGAGTTTGCAATTTTCTCCCACATTCCCTCCCCCATCATTGAGAAGGTAAGCAATTTGATAAAGGTTATACACATGCAGGCATGCAAAATATATTTCATATTAGTCATGTTGTGAAAGAAAACAGAAAAAACCCCAAGAGAAATAAAGTAAAAAAAATATGATTTGATCTGCATCCAGCTTCTGTCACTTCCTTCTCTGGAGGCGGATGTTTTTTCTCATCCTAAGTCCTTACAACTGTCTGGATAGTTGGATTGCTGGGAACAGCACATTTGATCACTTATAATAGTGCTGTGATTGTGCACTATGTTCTCCTGGTTCTGGTCACTTCAGTTCGCATTAGTTCATGGAAGTCTTCCTGGGTTCCCAAAATAGGATTCCAGTGTAATCACATCACAACTTGTTCAGTCCTTCCCCAACAGATGGGAATCCCCTCAATTTCCAATTTTCTGCTACCACAAAAAGAGCTGCTATAAACATTTTTGTATATATAAGTCTTTTTCTTTCTTTCTTTTTTTTTTTTTGGTCTCTTTGGGATCAGACCTAGTAGTCGCATTGCTGGATCAAAGGGCATGTCCAGTTTTATGGCCCTTTGGGCATAGTTCCAAATTGCTGGAGGAGGTAGATTCTGATACAAATACTCTTTACTTATGAATTAATTATATTGATAATTGTTGTGTCCATTGGCTCAAGAGCCCCCTCCAGTGGACCAGAGCCACTGATACCATGTGGGCTCTTCGGAATGTTCCGGTTAGGCCTCTCAGACTGCCCTTAGGTCTCAGCTCTTATTTTTGCTGTGTTGTGTTACAACATTTTGCTTCTTTGCTGTAACAGGTGTTAACCAAGGTTCCACTTCTGAACCTTTCAAACTCTTTCCTTCCTCAGCCCTCTCTGATAGTCCTCCCAACGTCCTTCTTCTCTCTTTTCCAGATGCTCACTCTCAACTTGGCAGAGCTCATCAGTTCTAGTCTCGATGTGACTTGGAATGCACTGACAACAGCAGCTCAGATCAGGAAGACAGCACCAATGGTCCCCTAGTTCAACTTCTCTGTGCTTCATCTTATCCCCAACAAGTAGAAATCCAGACTAGCCTTCGAAGCTCTCTCAAAGGGGGACCTCACTACCACCAGAGATGCCACTTCTACTCTTGGACATCTCTCATCAGGAAGAAGTTTGTCGTTACAACGAGCTGAATTTCTCCCTATTGTTCCTGTTTCTGCCTCCGAGGGCCAAGCAGAACAAGTCTGAGCCTCTTCACGAGGCCACGCTCCAAGTTCTATAGTCAGCCATCACACCCCATCTACATTTTCTCCAGGACAGACGCTCCCAGTTCCTCCCACTGGTCTCCATCCAGTGTGACCTCGAGTTCTTACAATCTCAGTCCCTTCTGCAGCTCGCACTCAGAACTGAACCTACTGCTCCAGAGGTGACCTGACAAGAGCAGACTCTTGTACACTCACATCTGGCCTCATCTTTCAATTCTTATCCACATTGTAAGAGATCATTTTTTTTTTTGGCTTTCCTGATATCCCCCACCATGGGACCCAGCAGATGCCCAATGTGGATTATGTGACCAAAATGTACTGCCAATCAATTCTGCCTGACTGAGTGTAACTGAGGGGACTAAAATGTTTGTCTCTACCAATCAATTAATTAGTCAACAAGTATTTTTTAAAGCACCTATTAGTGCCAGCCCCTGAAGATTCAAATACAATGAATGATGAAACAATTCCTAGCCTCCAGGAGCTCACCTTTCACGAGATTCTTTGGAACATGACAGATACATCATGAAGACATCTTCACTGAACTTTCAAAAGAGAATACTCTGCCTACCTTTTTCTTTTTCTTTAAGATAAGCTGACACTAAGTCATGAAGAAACATAATTAGCTCAGCATCCATAGTCACACAAATGTGGTCGGTGAACTCTGTTACCACACTACATTCCACTTTGGGCTTGATGTTGGTGTCTGGAAATGAGAAAACGTTTTTTAAACAATTTTAATTTAATAAGGTTCCTTCCTCTTTCCCAGAGTAAGACATCTATATGTGTATATGCATACACAAAGAGGTGATTAATTTTACATTTAGCTTATGGGAATTAGTGCCAGTATTTATTATCCTCATCATTAGCAATCATATACATTTCCCTCTCTCTCTCCATATGTGATATATATGTATATATATATATATATGGGTATACACACATATGTGTAAACTATCTTTACTTTTAATCTAACTGTATATGAAAATACAACTAGTTTGAGTTTCCCTAGAATCCAACTTTTAATTGCAAAAATCACTAAACCTCTGTGCTTGAACACAAAGCACACCAGGAAGGTAGCAGGTACCTTACTTAGGACACGTCATATTTGCTAGACAGCAGGTTAATTCTGGTAGAACCCAAGATTTTAAGGGATAAAAATTATTTAATATACATAATATATTCTGAAATAGTCATTTAAAAAGTTTTTGCTCTCAACTCTTGAGAATATTTTTAAGTGAATGTTAAATATCTGACCAGATAAATACATCCTCAACAGAAAAATACATCTTATTAAAAGGAGAGTTAATAAACATGATTGAATGAGGATGGCGTTCCTTGTCTCTGAACTAGACGCAGAGCTGGGTGTGTTCTCCTAAGAGCAGTAACTTAATTATTTCAGAGGAATTATTCTACAGCAGTAGACAGGGAACCCAAAGTCCCCACCACCCACCCTGCAAGGAAGGCTCCTGTGGCTCCTGGACGTGAATGGATTTGAAGTCTAGCTGCATGCGTGGGAGGGCGAAGATGGTCTCCGTCTCATGGTTGTAACTAGAACCTCCTCTGAATCCACTCAACAGGCTCGAACTCTTTACAGTTGTACTGCTCTCTGTGTTATTAGCATCAACATTTCGAAGCAGGTTTAACTCTATGTGGGTAAAAGGAAAAATGATATTTAATCAATGTTCAAGTAAAGAGACAAACAGCAATGAGCCTTCTGGAATGTTAGTGAAATCAGATGAGCTTGCTCAAATCAGAAAAATTAGATGAATGAATAACTTTTACAAAAGCTCTAAAAACAGATTAGACTGCTAACAATGTGAGACTGGGCCTAGATTAGTACCAAAGTCATACTAATTCTATTCATTTTTTCAAATAAATTTCTCTAACTTTCAAAGACATAACTTCACAGGATTTTAGAGCCAGATTTTAGAGCTTATTAAATTGTTAAATGATAGCTGCAGTTTATGGAAGTGTCTCCAAAGTCTTGGGGCCGCAAATCCTCCTTAGACCTCAGTGAAGTTTAGAACGACCCTAAGCCTTGCAGGCCAACCTGTGTATTTTGAGGTTAATGTCCCATAATGGATTGACCAGATTGTCCCTGCTGTTGCCAGTAAAAATGCCTGTCCTCCTCCCACCAACCACGAGTAAACCCTATAACCTCTCTAGGCTTCAGCTTCCTCTTGGGAAAGGAGGAAACAATATTTGCCTCACCTACCTCATGAGACTGTTATGGAGTTTTTTTTTATGAATCTTCAAATACTATGTAAATCAGTTCATCAAGTGTATCAAAGTAAAATGAGTTTTTAAAATTAAAAAACAGCAACGTTATCACTGTTTAAACTCTGAGACATAATAAATAGGTTCCCAGCTAGAAGCCACTCTGAGCGACTGACCTTCATTCCTTGTGGCAGTGACATAATTGAACCATTCTTTCACACTGGCCACTCCGTGGGGGGGATTTTCATGGCGTCGTCTTGTGATCTTGGTTATTGTTGCCATAGGACTCTCTAGAGCACCACAGGGTTTGGTGACCATGGTATTGTGACCTAGATGGAAATCTAACGTCTGGACAACGTATGTTGAATGATCACATGAACCTGACCCAAAAGGAAAAGAAAAACGTGTTAAAGATGCTATTTTTACTACTATGTAAATCTGTATCTCTTTAGATTTTTATCTAACTTTTCTTTTTGTAACTAGGTAAACATATTCAGATATTACTAAAACAGCCACAGGTGGGCAGGCCCCGCTCAGGGACTAGGATTGGAGGTCTCCTCCCCTCCCACTGGCTCATGGCAATGCCTGCTGATGAAGTGCTCTGTCCTTGTGGGTACTAACCACGATGCTGAGGAGTCAGGAGGCACTGAATTCCTGACACCTGCTCCATTTCAGTCTGAATATGGGAAAGGTGTGTGTGTGTGGGGCAAGGTGTTGGCCCCTCATGAGGACTGGAGGTCTCTATTTCCCAAAGGCGCTCCTAGTTGCCTGCTATGTACATATAGAGACTAAAAGGATTCATCTGATCTCTGATTCTGCCAAGGGCCTGAGAAGGCGGGCGCTCCCGAGCCAGAGGAGGGAGAGGCCCTGCTACCATCATTGCCTCAGTCATCAATGCCTTCATCATTCTGTTAAACCACAGAAGGAAGTGGCTACCTGCTGCCCAGGAGCCAAAGGCCTCCCTTTCCCCAAATGGTGCTTGTGGCCACCATTCCTGCCCCAAAGACAGCAATGCAGAGGGACAGAAGCATGATGGGGCTACATCTAGCCACCCACGACCCAGGATGAGGGAGCTCCTTCACACAAGACCTCCTGATAAACCACTGTCATCGATGTTCTGACCCTCTGGTCTGCTGAACTGAGTGACCTGGTCACCTAGCATCCCCTATTCAAAAGCTTGCAAACTGCTTACTCTTGGTCTGCCTTGTCTCTGGGATTCAAGGTCACCATTTATGGAGGTGAAAATCCTTTTTCCTGCTACTGAGCCCTGCCCTGCTCTTCACACTCTCCTATCACAGAGCCTGTCCTCCCCCAAGCCTGCCATTCCCTGCCCTCATGGAATCCCTCTACAAGATGCTGCATTCCCTGTGGCTGTGACTACTTTTGCTGGCTGCTACATACCAAGCCCCAGTGCCATGGGGCTGGAGGGGCCTTGCTCCCCACTACCACTGTACTCCAACCCTAGCCCTCAGCATTCTCCCTTCCTCTGATGTCAAGGCAACAAGCATTTATTAAGCCCCTATTGTGTGCCAGGCCCTGTGCTGAGGATATGAAGAAAGGTGGAAACAGTCCCTAGCCTCGCTCACAGTCAGAAGGAGAAGATAACAGAGAGGCAGAAGCCCTTAGGAGGGTGGGGAGAGGCTCCTAAATATGTGGAATTTTAGGTGGGACTAGGAGAAAACCACAGGGCAGAGCAGAAGAGGGCCTTCTGGCCATGGGCTGATGCAGAGAAAATGCCTGGAGCTGAGAGATGAGGAGTCTTGTGTGAGGAACAGCAAGGAGGCTGGAGTCACTGGATCACGGAGTCACAGTAGGCAGGGGGAGGGTGACGTAAGACCACAAAAGATGAAAGGGGCTGAGAACAGAACTTCATACTGGATCTTTCAGGCGATGGGCAGCCACTGGGTATGCATTCTACACAACCCTGCCAGGATGTTTGTCTTCCTCTTCTTAAGGATTCAGGGCCTGGTGAGCAGCTTTTCTCCCTCCTAGCACCTCTGCCCTCATACCTGGGGCCTCTAACATTGATCGAGATGTTCTCTGCAGCATCCTGGCTCCCCACGTCATCATCTTTCCCAGCTTTCATCATCTCGATCTCACCTCTTCCTTGGGCGCCCACAAGAGGAGCGATGCCTCAGAACTAGTACTCTGAACCCTCATACCTGTAGCTCCAAACCTTTCCCCGAGTCAGGCTCTCCCATCCTTCTATTCCTGCACCTCCCCAAACTTCCTCCTTCAGCAGAACCTACATGGCCTCCCACCTTCCCAATGCACCACGCTGGAGGGCCCCAGCTACGACTGGGAATCACAACTTCCATAGCACACTGGGACAAAGTATTTGGTTATAATAAACCTTGGGAAAAGCTGATTCACAAAAGAAACACAAAGGTGAGGGGAAGAGGCCAACCCTCCCCTTGCAGGTCAGGAAACAGCTAACCACAGCAATGGGAACTTCAGCTTCCAAATACCTACCCAAGATTTGGGTGGGGGATTTTTTAATATTGCTGGTCTTACTCAGTGAGGGAAGGGAATGGCTAGGCTCAGAAAAAGGCTCATTAAACATATTCATGCTCTCTAAACTGGCCTCCAGCATTTGGTCTAACCACAGTCGGGAACAAAACAGTGTATCATTTCAGTGAGACACGGTTTGAAGTATTGTAAGAACAATAGTTCAAGACGAAGGAGAATTACTCTGCTTTTGTAACTTCATCAAAAGACACACACCAGACTTATCTGAAGGCTTACCATCTTCCCAGATTTTCTGCGCTTCTGTCCAAAATGCAATATTTGGTTCTTCTAAATGAAAAAGAGCCCAGGATTTTGAGCGGAAATTAGGCCCGTGGAAACAAGCGAGTGTCATGTGATTTCCATGCAGGCTCATAGAGCCTCCAAACTGCATTCCATCTTCTGGTAATGGAATCTGAAATAAGGATATGTGGCATCCTGATACAACCTTCAAAACTCCAGGCCAGTGGCGGTGGTGAGCAGCATCCAGCACTGCAAGAGAATGGTGAGCCATTAGTGCAGAAGCGCCCTCTCCTCTGAGCGTTATTTTACAGAGAGGGAGCAGCAGCAAGACTGCTGTCTGGTGTGGGGCTGTCCATGAATGTGGGTGTGGTGCATGAGAAAACAAATGACACAAAGAGCTTGACTCCCACCCTCCATCACCAGCAGGTGTTTAGGGAAGAAGATGCTGGGCACGAGGTCTAGGAAGTGGATGCAAGCAAAGGGGGAAGGGAGCTCTGGAGAAGAGCTGGTGTCGATGCCCCCAGTTCTGATAGCACTGCAGGGGGCTGGGTTGCCACTGGGAAACTGCATGGTATTTTCAGTGGCTCCCAGCTGTTCACCATTGCAAAAACTCCTTCTTTTGAGGCCAGTATTCTTCTAGTGGTGAGATATCGTAAAGCACCATGCCTCCAAAGGGGGCCCCAAATGACAATCATGAGTTTCAGGAGACATACAACCGTATCACCAACAGTGATATGCACACAAGAAGTGGGTGGGCTGACGAATGGCAGGCATAAGGGTCACAGAAGCTCAAGGGGTGCACTGGTGCCGCCCTAAAGGAAGGCCTCCAGGGTACTGAGCCCATCCTGGATGGAGTGTATGTGGAAGAACAGGGATGGGGACCAGGATCAGATAGTAAGAGTGATGATGATGATGATAATCATGAAAATAATAGCAGCAGCAGCAGCCAGCACTTAGGGAGTACTTCAAGGCTTGCCAGGGACTTTACAATTATGATCTCATCTGATCTTCCCAACAACCCTGGGAGCTAAGGGCCATTATTATCCTGATTTTACAGATGTGGAATCTGAAGCAAACAGAGGTGAAGTGACTTGCCCAGGGTCCCACAGCCAGTAAGTGTCTGAGCTCAGACCTTCCTGACTCCAGGCCGGCTCAATATCCACTGAGCCACCAGTTGCTTCTCAAGTATTAAAGGATATTGTAGGAAGAAGGATGATAGAAATGACAGAGCTATTTTGAGAATGTTAAAAGTGGGGTGCATACAACTGATCCAGAGCTAGTGGAATTCATTATGAAAATATTCTGGAATAAATACATTTAGCCGATTCCTTTTCAAATTCCTTGCTCATGTAGAATGTCAAATCTCATCTACACAGGCATTTGTAGCTAACTTTGTACTTCTGAGGAAACACTTACTTTACTGACTATGGCCTAAAGGAGATTTTTCTCCAGGCTGTGACTAACGGGGTCTAATAGAAAACCCAGTATACAAGAACGCATCTTCGTAATGCTTACGCAGTTCTTGGGAATTCTTCTCCAGGTGACTGGCTGTAGCCTTCGGAGGAAGGTAAGGAACTGGTCCCCAAGTGGAGAGAGCCCGCTTGCTTGTGTCAAACTGCTGGGTGAAGAATTCTTGGAGTTTCATTCCTATTTTTATCAAGTCCGGAGTGGTCGATCTGGAAATCATTACTTGGAAAATATCCCATTTTAGATCTCCATGGACAAAAATTTCACTAAATCATAAAAGAGAACATTTCAATAAATATGACATTAGGTCATATCACAAAACAGATTTTCCCATCCTTTTTTTTCCTATTTCAAATTAACTATGCCATATAAACTACCTAGCTGAAAAAAACAGACTTAGGGTTTTTTAAATGAGTTTTAGAAAATATACAAGAACACAGACTAAAAATGTAAGGTATTCAAAGAAAGGCCTGTGTCACAATACCTTTTATCTGACATACTTGAATCCAGTGTATTATAGAGATTCACTTTCCATTCATCCTGCAGCTTGAGATCTGCATTACTGAAGATGCCCATGAGGATGCTTGACCCCATGTAATCCACACGAGCTTCGGTTGAACCCAGAGTAATTTGAATTTTGTGACTCGGTTGTTGATTTGGATGTTCAGAAATATGAGCTGAAAGAGATACGTTTAGTCACCTTTTAAAGAAGCTGTCGGCTTTAAAGAAATAATCAGAAGAAAACATTTTTTATTTTTGAAGTCGAACTAATCATCTTTAGTTTCTATTTAATCAGCTGACACATTTACGAAGTGTTGGCAATGTGGGAGGCCCCATGGCTATAAATACAGAAAACGAAATGACCCCTACTCCCAAGAGTTTACATTCTAACAAGGGAGGTAAATACTTACATCCTGAAGGTTATACAGAGAATAACCACAAGACAGTTGGTGGGAATGGCAGTAGCAGCTGGGAGTGGGGTGGGGGTTTTCTGTAGCTGGTAGCACCTCAGCTGCATTTGGAAGGAGGAGAGATTGTAGATGGGAGGGCAAGGAGGGCGCTGCATGGAAAGGAAGCTTCCCATTAACAGGCTTCAAGGAGGTGAAGAACAGAAAGGCCAGTTTCATTATTGATTGACACGTTTCAACTTACCGACCATCTCCAAAGTGTTGACATCTATGGTGCCTCCAACCACGCCGCCCTTTGAATCTAACTGGGATCTTCCTAGGCCAACAGACATGCTGATCTCTCGGTCTCTATTACTTCCCACCGACAGACGACCCTGACTTTTCAAACCACTGGTGGTCCATCTGGAGAAAAAAAGCCAGGGAAGTGGGACCTGATTGAGATGGCTGGATTTCAATGTCTCAAGTTAGAAAAATGGAGGTTTAAAACTGGTTAACTTTGTCAGAAGTCACAGGCTGTAATACTGTAGCAATAAAAGAAAGCTCTTCTGCTACCCAGATAGAGGGTCTCCTACTCTCTTTTTAATTTCTATTTTAACATTCATGGAATAGAAGAATTCAGCAGCCACTGAATCCAACTGATACTCAAATCTGAGAGGTGGAAGGGACTTGGGCATCTGGCTAATCCAACTGAAACCTGGACAGGCTTCCTACCATAATACTGAGGACGGACCAACTATCATCCAGCCTCTGCTTGAAGAGGCCCAAGGATAGGCCCCACTGCCTCTGGGACAGCCCATTCTACTCTGGGAGAGCGCTCATTTTTAGGAAAATTTTCCTACTATCAAGCATAAATTTGCTTTTTTGCAATTGCCTTCTGAGGGAAAAAGAGTGAGTGTAATCCTTCCCCACATCCTCTTATCCCTGGGCTAAGTATTCCCAGCTGCTCCATCCAATGCTTCCTCCCTTCTTTTTGATCACCCTCTCCCCTTGGCCTTGAATTATGGTATCAGCAGATGTATACCCGGATCTGGATTAAGCAATTTACATGGTTTATCTGTTGGTTGAGTTGTATTCCTAAAATATAATAGAAATAACTCAGTGGAAAATCTAACTTTATAGAAAGGGATGCAGTAAGCAACACTTGATGCCACTCCCAATATGAAAAAGCTGTCATTCAGTTGTTTCAGTCATGTTTGACTCTTCACGTCCCCATTTAGGGTTTTCCTGGCAGAGACACTGGAGTGGTTTGCCATTTCTTTCTCCAGCTCATTTGACAGATGAGGAAACTGAGGCAAACAGAGTAAGTGACATGCCCAGGATCACACAACTAGTGAGAGTCTGAGGCCAGATTTGAACTCGGAAAGAAGAGTCTTCCTGGTCCCGAGCCCAGCACTCCATGCATTCTGGCACGCCCTAGTGACCGCTCCTAAGCATGAATGACTTACGTTGTATTCCCCATGACGTTGCTCATGTTCATCTGAACGTTCAGTTGTTTGAGGTTGATGGCAAACACGACCAGAGTCTCCCAGGGGGCACCTTGCTGGCTGGCTGCTTTATTGGACTTATTAAAAGGAGTAGAAGTTCTTGAGAGTGAATCTAAAAACAAAAAAAAGTTAAAGATAGTTTTGTGTGAAAAAGACATTGGGATTATTTCAAAGCAAAATCTAATAAAAATCCTGTGGCTATAATAATCACAGCTGAAAAAAAATCATAAAACAGTTTTCCATGTGATCTTACAAAGTATTTTAAAAATAAAGAGTGGTCTACTGACGTTAATGCCTCAATCTTCCGCATGAGTGAGTGGTAATGAAGAAAACAAACACTTCTTCCAGATACTGTGCACCCTGGTAAGATGGTATCTGTAAGCTCACCCTCCCAGGATGTTGCTCCAGGCCCTGCTAAGTGACTTCTGCCCAGCCCTCAATTGGCTCTGGAAGCTGCTGTGGCTGTGTTATGTGGCAGGAGCAGCCACCCAGGGGAGCATGTGGGGCCCTCTTGGGGCAGCACTCGGCACACAGGTGCCCATTACTGGTTTACACCTTCCTCTGCTTAGACAATGGAGTACAGGTCTTCATTTCACTGGCTGCTTTCCAAACTGAGCAACTTATCTCTGGCCTCACTGTGCTTCAGCCCCGGCTCTCATCTGGGTAGGGGCTGGGGCAGGATTCCCCCTCCTTGCCTTAGCTTCATTCAAGTGTGGCTTCCTAGGAGGAATGCTCTATGGATCCCCCAGCTGTCTTGCTGTTCACTTCTCAAATTACTTAAGATTTATAAATATATAAATTATATTATATATATTACACTTACATTAACTTACATATATACAGTATATATCATATACTTATATTAACTTATCTATGCATGTACACATGGCTCCCTCCCCACCCCAGTAGAAATAAGAGCAGGGAAAGGAAAAGACTGAAGATGCTGGTCATGGAGAAGATGGGAGGGAAATGTAGTAAAAGGCACGGAGTTACTCATTCCTAGGAGATGGGGAAGACCATGAATGGAGGAGCCAAGTGATGCAGGTCCTGCTGGATGGTTTCAGTCTCTTTCCTGGGACTAGACATTAGATCATCTGAGCTAAGAAGTGGGAAGAAGACAAAGGCGCATAAATGGCTGCTGGGGGCTTCGGGCAACAGAAAGACAGCTCAGCAACAACAAGCCTTTGATGGACCATGAAAACAGACGATTGTCATGGCCCTCTCCAGCGACACCGCCAGCAGCGTGGGGCTAAGGCCTGTTCCAGGGCACAGTGAGCAGCTACATGTGGCTGCAGCAGGCTGCTCTGATCACGGAGACAGAGTAAGGCAGGCCTCGAATGTGAGGCTTAAGACTCCAAATCTTGTCCTGAAGGTGGGGAGCCAAGGGCACACGTGCTAACGGGTCACCCTGGGCTTCCATTTACCTCTCTGAGGAACTGAAGAGTCAGACACGCTCCTGGATCGCATGGAGGCGGGAGATTTCAGATTCTGGGCAGCCGCTCCTGGGGTCACGCTGCTGTTCGCCATGTGGTCATTGAACACCGTAGGGGACTGGGCCGCGTGAGTGAAGGAGGCCGCCTGGCTGGGCTGTTCCCAAGTCCTGCAGTAAGCTTTGCGGGAGGATTCTGGAGACAGGTGCTGACTCACTCCCTCGATGGAATCCGGCGTCCCAGGGCCAGAGGCTAGCAGGGAAGGGAAGGATGCCATGAGAACAAAACCTGCTACAGACTGCTGAGGTAACCATCACCCAAGCAGAGCTATGCAAGAAAACCCCGAATGGGGTCAACAAGAGTCTGACAGCTGAAACAAATGAACAACAACAAACACCTAGTTACTCCCAATTCCCCACATACTCCAAATTCCTCCCACCACTTCATTTCTAACGGAATAAGCCTTATCTACAAACTCCCATAATTTCTGTTCCAACACAAGAAAATGGTATTAAATTACTGAGAACAAAAGTAATGTAAAGAGGGGCAGAGAAGCTTTCAGGATATTCTCATGTTTTATCTAAGGTCTAAGAGGGGAGTACATTTCTAGGTTCACCAAGAACACTGATGGAAGATCAGAATTTGATTTTATTAAATTTTTTTTGGGGGGGTAGATCTTAGATTCATGATTGTACTGGAATCCCACTAAGGAAGCTCCCTTTACCAATGCAGCTTGGCACCTTCTCTGTAGCTCAGTCTTAGAGAGCTAGTGATATCAAAGTCAAACAGAAATGGATACCTGTGGGCAGAAAACCACAAATTGACATCATCTATGTTGCGATATATCTTTAATTGATTCTGTTAGACATTTCCCCATGACATTCTCCTCCAGTTCGGCTACCCAAGGGGCCCCTGGGCCTGAAGTCAGGCATCTCTAGCTCAGGTTCCCTGTATATAATCTGAGGCACACTTGAACCCGGGTCTTCTTGCCTGATACACAGTATGCTCTGTAGCCTCTCTGAATAACCCTAATGTAATTAAAAATTTAAGTAAGTGACCTACCTGGCAAATTTATAGTTTGGTCACCAAGGAAAAGGCGGCGGGCAATGCTTCTCCTGTACCAGGCTCTGGGGAAGGCCAGAATCTCACTCAGTCTGCGCATATCGTATTTGAAGGAAGCTGAGCCGATGTCGCACACCGCTGAGACACACAAAGCACACATTAGAATCTGGAGCTAATTCTGAACACCTTCACTTTATTTTCACACGACACACTGTAGCAGAACTAGCACCAGTGAGTAGCTGTGGATGATTCCCAGAATGTGTCAGTCTCTTCTGTGATTAACTGCTGACATGTATCCCCACAAATCACAAAATCAGAAGATAAGGCTGACCTTTAGTTTATTAATCTTTAAAAGTAAGACTCGCTTACAGATAAGCTGCTGGCACAGAGCCAGAGACAGACACAGAGAGCCTCTGCTTTGGGGCATGGAGCTAACACGCTTTTCTCTCGACTAGTTGAGGGGCTTCAGCCGGTCAGACACGGGGAAAAGCCTGGCTCTTGAGCTGACATAGGGTTTCCCATATTATATTAACACCATGCCACGTAAAACTCTAGCACCAATAATTAGTGATACAACATGTGTGTGGCTAGATTTTCTTCAGTCTTTAAAACAATCAAATTACCATCAAAACCTCCACAATACTCAACGGTGGCAGCCTACTTAGTTCACTCTGGAAAACAAATGATATTTTAATTTAAGAATGGGATAAAATACCAGATATGTTTATTAATGTAGTATCCATTTTGTTTGCAGACTTGCTCGCAGCCTGACTTTCAAAAAACGAGGCACCCCCAGAACGTCGTATTCGGGACAAGCTCACTTTTACAAATTCCAGGTTTATGCTGAGGGAATCTTTGCGGCCAGTGACTGAGGCAGGCTCTTCATCTACATTTCCTGGTCACACAAAAGAGAGACAAAGACCACACACTGAGAAAAACTCTCAGTTTGGTTATTTTTACTTGTCAGAACACTTCGATGCCATGATAGCAGCACTTGGCAGGGCTTTTACACATCCATTATACAAGTCTGAAGTAAACAAATACACTCACTCTTCTTTATGATACACTCTGTGCGTGATATCATATTCCACTAAGGAAGAGCTTTGGGATTCTTGGGGACACCCAGAAATTACAACAACAGGAGTCTCCGAGCCAGAGAGGGAACTCTTTTGGCTGGAAGAACTTTCACGTGACCTGACAGGTGAAGCCAGTGGATTCCTCAGTGGGGCCAGGAGCTGATCCCAAGGGAGTTTCATTTAGAAAAATCTAACATATATTCCACCTCTGGTTTTCAAAGAGGTGATTATACCACATGCACTAAAACTTATTAAGAGCTACAAGAGTTTATGCATCTGCAAAAAAAGCATAAATGCTGTCAGGTTTCTTTTGTCTGTGTTTATCAAGTAATAATGCCATAATAAGATAAGCCTGTATAGGGAAAAACAAAACAAAACAACCTGTCTGGCACATGGATGGGCATGGGTCATTTCAGTTCATGGCCTTAGTTCCCATAATTCCTGAAAAGGTATAGCCAGAGAAGGTGTTGAGATCCCTGAAGACAAGAATGCAACGCATGTGTGCGCGCGCACACACACACACGCACACACACACACACACACACACACAGAAACATACCCAGGCCCCCAGATCCAGGGGTTAGACCAGTAACAGCAGTTTTTTGTTTGCCTGCTCCATATGGATGAAATACATAAAGGGAAAAGTCTGACATGCAGGCAGTGAAACTCAGCCCAGATGAACTGCTGCTGGCATTGGTCAAGTCAGACTGACTACTACTATGGCGGCTTCTGCCAAGAGGGCTGCCTAGGCCAGAGGAACCTAGAGTCAAGAGAAGAAAATGAGGAAATTACAAACTGGGGGGAAAATTATTTTTAAAATTTGTTGCTGCAATTAAAATAACCGCACAGAAATAAATGGTATCTAGAATCACCTCACTTGGAGTAAATAGCTAAGAAGTTAAAAATCACTAAGTATTGAAACATTATGTGATTTAATCCCATGGAATTGGCTACGTTTTAAAATGCCTTTACCCTTTAATTCTGTCTTTCTGACCCTCTGCTAGTCCCCCAAACACGTACTTACGTGTGCATTCAAGTATGTGCCTCGTCATACATCTCCTTTCTACTCTATGGAGCCGAAGAGCTCAGTCACCCGCTCCCTCCCATGCCCGTCCTCCAGGCTGACCAGCCCATTCCTCAGCCTGCAGATCATTCAGTAGTGAGGCCCTTCCCACCCTCACTGCCTCCTCTCTTCACATGCCCCAACACATACAGCAACACCTTTTCTACAACATAGCAGCCAGAACTGGACCTAATGCATACGACGTCAGCTCATCACACCACATCCCTCTTTAGCCTGATGCCTCCCTAGAGAATCCAGAGGATGTGAGATGTCTGCTTGTTGAGGTAAATATCTGCTCCTCTATGTCTGGAAGGTCTCTCGGGATAACTTATACTCCACTTCTACCCAAAAGCATTTACCAATCAAATGCACACAAGTTAGGATAATGAAAAAAAAAAAAGACCAAAGTGAGTTAAAGGGAGCAGAACATTAGCTGTGCCAGGCCCTTAGGATCAAGTAGCATGGTGAAGTCTTAAGTCACCTTAAGTCACTGAGTGGATAGAAACAGAGCTTTAAAGCAAACTTCTGGAAAGGAGGCGACAAAATCTGAACTGAAATTACTCTGAAGTCAGAGATTTTTTTCTGGTGCCTAAGATTGTGGAGGAACTTTAGTGTCAAAAATCCTTCTCTTCTTAGTTTGTCATTTTTGTAGTTAATCTTTTCCTCTTTCTTTCCCCTTCTTCTTTAGAAGGCCTCACCTCATAATAAATGATCATCCAGACCACAGCCCCTGCCCTCAAGGAACGGACACAAGGAAATAACCGAGTACATAAAAGAGACATGGAGGAGACAGAAGGTGGCCTCAGAGGGGAAAGCACTAAGAGCTGGGGGAACCGTCTCCCTCGTTATCCACTCAGTCTGTCCATAATGCTATGAGGCCTCTATAACGAATACCAAAACAAAATCTATTTCTTATTTCCTTGGCCCACATTTGGGCCAAGAGTAAACATGAAGAATGCTTTTCTGCATTATTTCTGTTTGAGCAGGAAAGTAATCTTAGTGCTGGGTCCAAGTACTCCACAGCCAAGTTAGATCCGAATTCTGTCCAAACACCAGTCTTATTTCACCACTCCTTGACTTCCCTAATTTGGGGGAAAAGTGTCTGATGGCATCACCCCCTTTACCTGGCATCCCTGTTTTGTTGGTGAAGGTCTTTGAGCCACTCGGAGTAGGGTGACCACTAGGGGACACAGCATCTGTAGGACAAGTGGTACCTAAAGTCTCCAATTCTCCTCGGTTTGAGGAGAATACCAAGTCCAGGGAAGGCAGCTTTAGCATACATTCTACCCTTGACACGGGTAAACAGCTGAATTTGATCTGAGAAGGCTAAAAAAGTTAACACAAAAAAAGGATTAAGAAATATGTAATTTCCTTTAAAAAGAAAATCAATTGCCCATAAAGGTAACGAATGATATTTATTAAAACATTCAGGTGACAAACTGATATGATGTACTAAACTGTCTCTGAAGATGTTTATTACTACTTTTTTGCTTAATGAATACACAGATCATTGAGAATCAAACATTTAAATTTGGAAAAAAATTCATTTCCCCATCATATCAAATTTCTAGGAGAACAAATTCTGTGTCAGTGACTATGTCTTCCACAACTCCATGGCCCCCATCAACGACATATTTTCCTAGAAGGTAACAGGTATCCTGGAATGAGGAAGGCCAGAGACTAGCAGAGGGTGAAATGTGAAGCTCAGATACCAGGAACAAACATGCTCCACATCAAGGGCAGATTGATACTCTCAGACTAAGCATTATACAATCAAAAATGATTTTAAAAAGGCAGTCATTTATAATAATTTCAAAAAATATGCAATGAGGTCAGAAAGAAAGGAAGGTCACGTGGGGATTAGTGATAAGAGGGAAGAACACTACTCATCCCCCAAGCCTAAGGCAGTCAAGATTCTTAAGGACTTTTAGTTTGTCTTCCATCTAGTCCTGAGCAATGCTAATGCTTTGATCTGCGTTTTAAAAACAAAGGTTCATACAGTTCTTGATCAGGCTAGCACGCCCTGGAATTTCAGTGGGATAGCACCTCCTGCCCTCCCAAGTCCTCCTCCTGTGTGTGCACCATGACTCTGAGTGTGTGTGTGTGTGTGTGTGTGTGTGTGTGTGTGTGTGTGTGTGTGTTGGGGGTAGAGGGATGTCACTCTTGGGCTGTTGAATACTAGTCCTATGAAGGCTGAGGTCAGAGGGGCTGGAGCCCAAGAACCAGGATGCTTAAGTTGGCCAAGGCCCATCACTAAGTGGTTGTCAGTGGGAAGAACTCAGAACTCAGTCTACAGCGGCTCTTGCAGGCTATAAATGTTATCTGTGTCTGTGGAGCAAACTTACAGGCTCATTATAGTTCCTTTAAGTATTCAATGAGATATCATGTATTTTGAGAATAGCAACTTAGTCAGGTAGATAAGGAATGGCAGTCTGCACAGAACGAGCTATTGCAGCAGTAAAGACAGGGAAAGCATTTCCCCATTCATGGTGCCAACTAAGGGCCTTCTATTATGCCTTAAGTTCTCACTATAAAATGGTATGATTCATAAGGTTATTGGATTGAAATACTCAACTTCTGTATAATGGTCAAAGTCACTAAAAGTGAGACTAACATAGGCAATCCATTCCAAATGATGGCGAAGGTTGTGGGCAGAGGAGTGCAGTCAAGGACCAAGGGGTTCAGGTTGTAGATGGGCACCCAGTTCCTCCTCCTAGTCTTGGAGGAAGCCTTAGCCAGAAGGAGAAAAAAAGGGAAGAAAACTCCTGACGGAGGGAGGGAAGGAGAGAGGGTATGTGGGCCCTCCTGACAACAGCATACCCAGATGCTAAATAGATCCCTCGCCTCCCCCACCCTCCAGCCTTGCTTGACTGTGGGTAGAGCTGGAACTCAAGTTGGACCTGGTAGATGAGACTAGTCTGGGGCTGGTTTGCTAGGCTTGATCTTAGACCTGTCGTTCACCTGTAGGTAAAGAAGGTGCCTGGGGCTGGTATGAAAATTTGACTTTTTTATGTCCCAGGTGCATACAGAGCCCTATCACAAAAGATTAAAGATCTGAAGGCTCCCCCTCACCTCACCCCCACCCCCATCAAGTTTTCCTCTTTCCCTCTGTAAAGCAAAATGGAAAGTGTTAGATTTGGGATCATAGAGCCTGGGCGAAAATCCTGGCTCTGCCAGGATTTACAAGCTGTGAGGTCTTCAATGAATCATCTAATATCTACAAGTCTCAGTTTTCTCAACTATAAAACTAAAAGGTTTGGCCTAGATCATCTCTGTGGCTCCTTCCAGCTCTAAGTCTATGATACTATGAGTCTATGAGAGTGAATGCTAAACAGCATTATTTACATTATTACAATTCTATTCTTAAGATGGTTTGAGTCATAAAATTTTTTGCTACATTTTAATATGCTTTGATTCACATGTGAGCTAAGAACTATCACGAGAAGTGCTACAGGAAGTGTGCCAACTTTTTTTTTTTAAAGAGAAGCATCGGTGAGTAAAGTAAGGAAACTACAGCCTTTAGGCGAGATTAACAACTGAGACTTTTTCAGATCTGGGTAAGAATTATTTTTAAAGTAAAAAAAACCCAACTCTACCAGACCAATCATAAAATCACCTGAACTCGGACATAGACCACAACATCGACAGGGAAGGAGGAGTAGGAAGAGGTTGAAGATGACACCAATGATGTTGTCGACTCTTCCATGGGGTCTGGTATTTCAAAGTGTCCCATATCCTCATCTTGTGAGCTAACAGCTGTTAAAATACAAACAACTATTTAACACTGTAACAGTAACACATGTCTGTGAAGTTATACCAGTTCTGGGCTCTAGGGCCCCTCCAAGAAACAGGCATCTAATGGCAACAAGAACAACCAACATCCCCTCCCCCAAGTCCAATCCAGGATTGTGCCATCAGGCTCAGAATGGCAAAAGAGGGGAATGCCAGCCAGGGTGATGTACCTTTGGGCCATTTCAACATAAGAGTGGATTGATCCCTGGCCAAAGACAGAATGCACCTCACACAAGCTGGCAAAATTCAAAAAAATATTCTGTGATGTCTTACAAATCAAATCAGAAGGATGACGGTGAGAGAAGTCTGCCTTATGATATCCCCCATACTAGCTGGACACTAGTAGTCATTAAGATGGAAGGAGAAGAGTGACGGAGATAATCTAGAAATTCACAGGGGATACAAGCAAGGAGCCAATAGGACCAGCCCCACGGCCTCCAGTGAATCTACACATATATCCAAAGACTAAGCTGCACACGAGAGGAACGAGGAGTCCTAACACAAGGCAGCACATAGGGACCACTCACTGAGACTCGGTGGGATAGAAGGCATGGCTTCCCACAGCCGTGGATGAGAATATCACAACAAGTAGAAAAGATCTGGGGTAGCTTTGTGTATTAAGAAAATACTCAGGTGAGGAAATCCAGGAACCAGACAGGGAAGTATGGCAGAGAACAAGTAGGCAAAGGCAGGGGTATGCAGGGGCCAGCTTTTGAGAGTTATTCCCAATTTTTCCTGTTAAATTTTCAGTGCAGGGGTGGGAAACCTTATGTCCTCCAGGCCACATGTGGCCCTCTAGGTCCTCAAGTGCAGCTCCTTTAGTGCAAGCATTTAATCTTCAGAAATTGGCAATCACCACAGATTAGAGCTTAGTTTATTCTTCTGTTCACTGTTTAGACTTGAGAAAGTATTAATAATCTATATTAAACTTTAAAGTGTATGAGCATGCATCCTCCCAGCTCGACAGCCCAGCAGTTAAGCATTTGCCAGGCCTGTACCAGGCCTGTGATTACTGTTCCATAAATGCTGTCTGAACTCAACCAGAGGGTGGCAGAAAGTTGAGGGAATGAAATCATCGCCAGATGGGAGGCCTGGCGACTGGAGGCTGATATTGATAATAGTAACAGGGGGTGGAGCCAAGATGGCTGCTGGAAAGCAGGCAATACCGTGAGCTCCCCACCAAGTCCCTCCAAAAACCTATAAAAAAATGGCTCTGAACCAATTCTAGAGGGGCAGGACACACAAAATAGCAGAGGGAAGCAGGGCTCTAGCCCAGGACAGCCTGGATGGTCTCTGGGTAAGCTCTATCCCGCACGGAGCGGAGCCCAGTGTGGGCGGCATGGACCGACCAGAGCAGGAGCTGGGCAGAGTGTGCCCTAGCACCCTGAATCAGTGAGCTGCAGCAGTTATCAGACTTCTCAACCCACAAACATCAAGGACAACAGAGTAGGTTAGTGGGAGAAGCTGCTGGGGACTAGGATAGAGTTTGCGGCTTGGCCACTGCCCAGGGGCAGCAGAAGTGGGGCAGCTATAGAACTACAGCTGCAGTTGCTTCTGGCCCCAGGCCCACCTGGTGGGAGGAATTAAGTGGTGGATCAGAGCAGGAGTGAAGAGCCTGCTGAAGATCTAAGTCCAGTCTGGGTTGGGGGTTCTTGGGGAAGGAGGAGTGCTGCTGTGGCAGAGCTGGCGCATCCCCTCAAGCATGGAACATAGAACTCTTTAGTCTACAAGCAGTCATACCCTGCTGAAAAACTCAAGGGT
>CM053623.1:354481100-354514862 GCA_028646595.1 Phalanger gymnotis
GAGGGCTGACTGGGGAACAGGACAACCAGAATATATGCCATCTTGGAGTGGGGGGGAGGGTAGAAATGGGGAGAAAATTTGTAATTCAAACTCCTGTGAAAATCAATGCTGAAAACTAAATATATTAAATAATAAATAATAAAAAGAGAAATGGAAAATAAAAAAAAGATAATAGTAACAACGGGCATTTATATAGAACTTTATTTGCAAAGGGGCTTTAGCACCTGTTAGCTCGTTTGAGCCTCATAACCCATCTGGGTGAAGTTTAAAAGAAGAAGAAACAGAAGTGATTTTGTCATCAAAAAAGAGCAAAGGAATGGGGAGTCTGGGAAACAGACCCCGAGCATGACCTGGCAGCATGATACAGTAATAGTGGGGAACACCAATGATGAAAGATGCCTGCTGGAGTTCTCTCTGCATTTCCATAGTACCAACAAAGGTGAGTTCTGTTATGGATCTGATACTCACTACTAGAGAGGACCTTTGACAACTCCAACCCAGAGCTTCTTAATAGAGAAAAAGAAAATTGTGCATAGTCTGACATGCATCTTAGCATTTGGCAGAACTGACTGATTGTAGGAGTTCAGAAGAAAGGATCCCATAAACCAAAATGCTTCAGGGGAGTCAGCCCAGGTGGGATGGGAGATGCTCAAGAGTGGAAATTTAAAGACACAAAGGGAAAGAATTCCAATGAGAAAATAAAATGGGGTTTATATAAGGAGATGCAAGTGGATGCTGAGGGCCTCAACAAGTTAGAGGAATAAAAGAAACAGACAGAAGATGGAAGCAGGGCCAAGTAACACAAAATGGATATAGAGCATGTCCTAGAACAACAGTGGTGCAGTGCTAAAACTCAGAATGAAGCAAAGACAACAAAAAGGGTTTTGTTCAGCTATACTATTTATAGGGAGAAAGAAGAGACTCAAAGACGTTGCTTGGATGGAATGATGATGCCTGACAACTGAGAGAAAGCAGCATTTACGGGGTTTGTTTTCTCTGCCAAGGAGAACAAGCTTTCCCTTGGAAATGAAAGGGCAGTGATGATTCTCAGGGGACTGATCCTCTCATAAGTAAGGATCTGGTAAAGATCCTCACCACCCTTGATGAATCTGAGCCACGTGGCCCATAAGCCCCCCCATCCTCGGGTCCTCGAAGAACTAGTACATGTGACTGTTAAACCATTCTAAAGGACATTAGAAAGATCATCAAGAATGGAGAAGGGCCAAAGTCCCAATTTTCAAATTTTCAAAAGGGAAGGAAAGAGTCTGCAAACTCTAGGCCAATGCATTTGCCTTCAATTTCTGGGGCAATTCTAGCAAAGCTAATTAAAAGGACAGCTGCACATATCCAGTTAGAGAAGCAGGGATGTGTAAGAGCTGGCATGGCAGCTTGATCAAGCACAGATTATGTCAGGCTAAATTCCTTTCCTTTTTGAACAAAAAGGGTAGATGAAGAGAAGGCCTAGATTTGAGCAAAGCTTTGGGGCAAGTATCTCCCACTATTCTTGTGAAGATGGATAGGATATAGACTGACAGGAGTGCAATCCAATGGATTCAGAACTGTTTGAAAGGCTGGCCTCTAAAAGCAGTTGTTACAGGTTCAATTTCAAAGTGATCTGAAGCAGACTCCAAGGGAATAAATGCCCCAGGTCTCTGTGCTGAGCCGGGTGCTTCCTAAGATTTGATCAGTGATCTGTATGGAGGCACAGATGGCATGCTTACCAAACCTGCAGCTGGGAGGAATCCAAAGGGATTTCAGTACCCTAGATCATGGGGCTGAATCTAATAAGATGAAATTAAATAGGGAAAATGCACTTAGGTACAAAAACCCCCAACTCTGCAAGTATAAAGTGGATGAGGCATGGTCAGGTTGTAGTTGCTCTGAAAAAGATCAGGACGTTTAAGTGGACTCCAAGCCCACTACGAAGCAGTAAGTTGAGGTGGCAAATCAAAAAGCCTCGTTTGATCTTGGGCTACATCAAGAGGGGCACAGCTGTCAGGAGTAGGGAGGTAGGAGTCTCACTGTATTCTGCCATTGTCAGACCTCCTTGGGGACACTGCCCCAGAGGGAGCTCAGTGGGACAGCTAACAGAGCACTGGATGTGGAGTTGGGGAGACCTAAGTTCAAATCAGGCCTCAGACACTTACTAGCTAAGTGACCCTGGGCAAGTCACATAACCTGTCTGCCTCGGTTTCTTCATCTGTATAATGAGGATAATAACAGTCCCAAGGTGGTTGTGAGAATCAAATATTTGTAAAGCACTTAGAGCAGTGCCTGGCACACAGTAGGCACTTAATATATGCTTGCTCCCTTTCTTCCTCCCTTAACACTTTCATGTATGATGAGCAGCTATTTTATCAACCTGTGCAAAAGTCCAAAGAATGTCAAATATAAAGGAATAATATCAGAACAGCAACTCGTCCCAGATTTTTGCTCACTAAATACCATTAAAAAAGAGAAGCAATAAAAATAGCAGACGTTTATGACTGGGATCTGATAAGGGCTTGATATAGGATGCTCTACATAGGCCAAGGAACTTGTCTGTGACTCCTGGAAAAATTCTGGAATGTATAATGAAAGAAGTGGTTAGTGAAGGTCTGAAAAGGCGGTTTGGTGATTACCAGAGCCAGCCTGGCAGCTTCAACAAGCACAGGTCATGTAGACTCACTTCCTTTCCTTCTCTGACATTTACCAATATGGATAGGGTTTACCTAGATTTTAGCTAAGGGTCTGGTCAAGCATTTGGTTGTACTAATCTTGTGGCAAAGATGCAGAGATACAGATGAAATGGTAATAGAAACTGACTGACTGAGACCTGGATGGCTGGCCAGACACCAGGAGTCACTCATTGTTTGATGTCAACGTGGCAAGAGCTCTCTAGTGGGGAACCCCAGTGCTCTATACTTGCTCTGGGGCAATGCCAAACACTGTGACCAATGACGGATAATTTATGCAATGACTTGTATGCTCATCAGATCTGTGGATGATGCAAAGCTGGGAGAAATAACAAAGGCACTGAATGACAGGATCCAAAAAGAGCTCACCAGGTTTCTGACTAATAAGATGAAACTAAAGACAGGGTATGCTGTGGGGGTAATTCCTGTCGCGGTTTGGACTAGATGTCCACTGAGGTGACTTCCCTTCTCCAATTCTATGGTTTTTTTTTGATATTTTATATACCAAGCGCCCAGCCTAGCACACAGTAGGTGCTGATGACTGTCATTTCTTCACTTGATCTTGTGAGGTGAGCATTATAGCTACCATTACTGTTGCTGTCTAATGCTCGCACACCTAAGGACAAACCCAGAGCTCTGGTCACTGGGTTACTTAGACAACGTTGCCTTTCAAACGCCAGATACGACTCATGGTCTCACTTAGCCTTCCTCTTCCTTCTCCAATCCCCAAAATCTATGTCTCGGTCCCACATCTCATTTGGTCTCTGCAAACATAAGCTCCCAAGAAATCATGAAATCACAGTAACTGAATATTACTTGCTTTTTAAAACTCCAATTTCCCTATCTGTAAAATGAAGGGTTGGGCTGGATAACATCTATTTATTTCTTCCAGCTATACGATGCTAGATGTGAGCAGAGTAATTAAGGGGAAAAACTCAGAGGTAAATCTGTCCCTACAGAGATAGAAAAGAGAGGACAAGTGGCTTACCAGTGTAATTTCTTTCAATTGGTGTAATAGGGATAGTTTCGAGGGCCTTCTCCAGAAAATCTAACAGACAGGGACTAATCACCATTTCTTCTGGTAGTGACTGGAGGGCGACCCAGGCATATAATTTCGCTGTTTTCACTCCTCCACTTCCTTTTCCTTTGGCTGAAACATTTATAAGTGTTACACATATTAAATTATGTTTGAGAAATCATTCCATTGAAGTAAAAACACAGATTTCATTGCTAGAGAAGTCACAATTACAAGATACATATCAATACAGTGAACCATCTAATAACTAAGGACCACTTTTACTCATGAGTAACACAATAAAGCAGTAAGATAAAACAGTATGTTGGAAGAAATGACAAGATGATGTTAGAATGTAAGGATTATCAACAATTCCTAACACGATGGTTCTTTCTACTTGCTCTAGGTCACATACTTTGGTTTAATTCCCAACTTTAATTACTTTTTCCACCTCAGAAGGTGAAGTAAATCATGACTGATTGTAGTAAATGCATAAATGGCAAAGGAATATTATAAGCAGAGTGTATACTTAATATGCCTTTTTAGGTATCTGGAACTAAATCTAGAAGAAATGTGTCAAAACAACTAAAAGACCCTCCCCCGAAGGCAGAGGGAAGTATTATCTCAAAGTCACCTGGGTTTGTCCCTTTTCCTTAGCATTCACATTCAATCAGTTGCCAAGTTGTGCCAATTTCACACATAACCCCTCCTTTGGGAGCATTTATTTTCCTGGGGGATACAAGACAATAAGCAAATAAACAAGGAAGGATGAAACGTTCTGTTTGAATCCACGTATGTGTTGTTTCCCTCCATACCGTGTGTGAGAAGCCTCCTTGTTTCCCTCTTTGGTGTGAGAAGCTACTTCATTTCTGTCTTTCTATCCGTGGCTAGCCAGTGGTTGGTCCCTAGCAAGGGCTTAATAAATGCTAACCAGCAAACTGATCTATTCTCAAGTTCCCTTTCTGGGAACTTCTCCTCCTAGCCTCTCACTCTACTCTTTCTACAGGATGCTTCTTCACTCTTATGACCACGGCTTCAATGATGATGAATCCTAATTCAGTCCTCCATGCCCAAGTTCTTGCTTGTATGTCAGGATGATTTTTTTTTTCCCTAAATGGCTGGAGGACTCCCCCACTTCTGCTTCCTCCAGCTCAGCAGGCATACAAGCCAAGTCATCGTCTTTCTGTTCAAAGATGGCTCTCTTTAAGTTAGTACTTCACTTAGGAGCTGAAAAGCATTCCTCTATAATTCACTTATTGGACAAAATATTACATTATCTCTGTGTCTCATCATCCACCAGACTGTAGGCTGGGATCATTAGTTAAACTTTGTATCAATCCCAACATCTAGCATAGGGATCTTCACACAAGAAGGATGTTTGCTGACTGGCTAGGTCACACAATACCCAAATTTCTCTGCCTGACTTAGCCTGTCCAACCTTTCACATTTTAATTTCCGTTATTTCCCAACATGAAGAATTTAGTTGGGCAGGTCTCTTAATTGTTCCCCACATAGGCTGCCATCATTTGTGTATGTAGTGTGTTTTGTAATTGTATAGTGCTATAGAAATGTAAGCTGTTTAAATTTATCTCACCCTCATCTCTTTCTGAAGGATGATCTACCCAGGGATGCTCATTCCCCTTCCCAATCATCTACTCTGAAATCAGAATCTGATTTCCAGAGAACAAAAATGGCCCCAAGTAGGGAAAGGTACGTTCATCCCATTCTCAAATTCCTTACTTGTTGTGAAGTCGTGTTTACCATGGGCCTTCTTTAGGACATTACAAGGTCAAAGATTCCTTAAAGGACAATTTTCCCTGACTTGATCAATCATTCAAACACAGACGTGTAGGGGATGAAAAAAATGACACTCAGTCCTGACTGCTTCTATCATTCAGATCGGTGCTATGCTAACAGCTTGTCAATCTGAAGAATGGCCAAAGGAATACTCAGCTTATAATTCTGAATATGATTTTTAAGAATTAGCACTTTTAAGTCGGTGACCATTTATCGTCAACTTTTGTGAGGAAAAAACACTAGAGCAAGCAGGTGATGGGAAAAAAAAACATAACAAAACCACGAACACAGACAGTATATTCCTCTTCAGTACCTGAAGGAATAGGTGGGGGTTGGGGAGGAAGTAAGGTGTTAGTCTTGCTCTGGAAAGTGCTAGGTAAAAGAGGAGGAGGAGGAGGAGGAAGAGGAGGAGGAGGAGGAGGAGGCGTGGCATTATCTCTCATACCATACAGCTTGGACTCTTTGGAAAGGGTTCTTGGCAAAGAGGATCCCCTGGAAGCATTTGGAGACTCAGTCTTTAGGGTCTTGGAGTTGTAGTGCAGCTGCATTGAAAACAAGTATGTTTAAAAGTCAAATAAGGAAGAGATGAGGGCCTGATTAAAAACTTAGGGCCTAATTTATGTAACAATTTTCTCTACAGTGACATCTTTCTTGTACTATAATTTTTTAAAAAATAAAATTTCCCTAATCAAAATGTTAATAGTCTTATACTTTGAGATACACAAGCAAAAAGAGATGAGCATAGAATGATGTGTTCTTTAAGCCAAAACATTCAGGCTTAATGATGTAGAAAGTCCTTGACTGAGTGGGGAGAACCTTGGACCTTAATGCTGCCATTAGTTACGTCTGTGGCCTGTGTCGTCTTGGCCTGCTCTCTTCATCTGCAGAAGGAGAATCTTGCGTGGGACAGCTGCTAAGGTCCTTCCTAGCTCACACAGTTCTAGTCTCAGGGTGAGCCTTACCTAGCTAGCGGGAAGCCGCCAGCCTGACCCACAAGGCTGTTCATCTAGAAGGCTGGGTTAGGATCCATCATCTGACATGTTTATCCCAGCGCCTTCCTCACTAACACCAAAAGTGAAGCCCGGTGGCCAGGTTGGAGGCCATGTCTGAGCCTGGGGGCATTTCAGAACGTCCTTCCTGCTGAATGTGGCCGGTCAGCTACAAGGTACCATAACCACTAAGCATGATTTAGAGAGTGGGACTGGACAGCAAACCACATGTGAGCCGGTCCACAGGAAGGTGCTGAGCTGTGGCTTACAGCTTCCTTTCTCATACTTTGGTTACTTTTGGTCGTCAGTTCATTTTCTTCTCTCATTTTCTTTGGATGTGAATATTCTATAGATAAATGCTTCTAGGGTTAAGGCAAGCACTATATTATGATAAGTATGAAATACTGATTTCATTTCTTTCATTTTTAGAGCAGCACAACAGGCTATTTTTTAAAAAGTTCCTTTTGAAACTCAAATTCCATTTATTTCCAATAATCAGAGCAGTGAACAGAGGCTGTGGAAGACAAGGGTTCAAGTCTCATCGGTAACACCTCCATACTATTCTGAGGAGTCATGCTCAGGGCCCTGGGCACTCACCCAGACTAAGGGGCAGAGAAATCCTGATCCACGTGGGGAGAAGGTGTCTCCTCTCTGGGAGATCTTCTGCCAAAAACTAAATAAAAACCAGGGATGCCTTTGAGGTCATCTTGTCTGGAAACTTGGACGTCTGCTCGTCCAACCAGTATCTGATCTGAAAAGAAATCTCTCTATCCCTGAAAAGTCCTCATCCCTCCAAATTCCCCCAAATGACTACCATTCTTTTTAATCTTCCTTCTTCAGGCTGAAGATTTCTTGTTCTATCCACTCATCCGGCTGAGAGCTGGCTGGTTTCCACCCCCCGCCCCCGCACCAGCCTGTTCCTCCTCTGCACGTAGGACAGTTTATTACTGACACTCTAAACTAAGGTGCCTGAAATCACATCAGATTCCCTTCTCCATTTACACTGAAGAGATAGGATTTTATTACTCTGTCTTCCCTGATGAATAAGCACATTTTCTTTACTTGCAGGACTATTTTTCTCCTTCGTACAGTCCTAATAAAACCATGAAAAAGAGGTTTTGGTTCCTCACTTTATTTATACTACTACCGGCATTTGAATTTGATATTAAGTTTGGAATAACAATATAAACCAGAAAAATAGGATTTATATAAATCTCATCCCACTCTAAGACATGCTTGACTCTCAGTTAGCTGTCATGTCTGCATATTCAGGAACCGGGTAGCACCCGCCCATAGCAGAAATTCAGGAAGTGTTTGTGGAAATGTGTGTGTGTGTGTGTGAAAACCAGTGTGAAACAGAAGGCAGCCACATGATGAGAAGCCAGCATCCTTTCTCTTTGTTCTCTTACTCCAACTCATGAAGCTAGAAAAGTAGCGCAAGTAAACCTGTTAAACTCCTCAAGTTATCAACTACTTCCTGTCAAATGTCACTTCCTTAGGAAAAAGTAAAGAGTAAAAATGGCAGAAATGACAGATCCTAAGGCTCCTTGGAGGATGGAGAGCACTTAATGAGAGAAAACCAAATGGTACGAACACCACTTTTACTATCAACCCATGGACACACAGTGGGGCAAGGGAGACCACAAACATCGTTATCATCTCATTTCTTAGCACGAGGACATGTTTTACCTTTACATCAACTCCAGGGATATAAAAGACTGTTGTCTCCAGGTCACTGGGCTTTGTCTGCAGAGACGATGGCACTTTTTTGCCAGTCATTAAATGAGTTGTAGAAGCATAGTTTGTTTGAAATTTCTTCTTTTTGGAGGGGGATTCTTGATCTAAGCTTCTGGAACTCCGGTCATAACTTCTGCAGACAGAAATACACTGTTTGTTATTGACAGAAAATTAGGATATTATCTTATGTGAAGCAACCAGTTCATTAACATTTATTTTTGATGAATAAATAGGAAAAATTTAGGCTAAAACTACACTCTAAAGTGAAAATAAATCAACTGTGTTTTTATTCAACTGTTAAGACATTTGAAAAAGAAAATTTCATCAGTGTCTTTGGCTTGGTATGCCGTGACATCATGGGAATTGGGCCCATGGTGGAGGCTTAAATAACCGTAAGAAAGCTATTGAGACTAAAGGCCATTGATCTTGGCCATCAGGCTCTCAAAGTCTATGGCCCAGCCTAGCCCAGCCCCTGAGCCTAACACTTGAAAAAGAATGACTGCCCTTCTGTGAGAGCAACCATCTAAAGGCACTAGACTGCCTATGGCTAGCAAAGTCCAATCTCTCACTCTTTCCATACCTGTGACACAGAATCACAAACTAGGTAAGCAAACTCCACATCTCTTCCTTGTGGCCACCATTGCCTGTTCACTCTCCTGGGCATACCCCGGTCCCCTCTTCCCCCACTTTAGAAGAAGTGTTCTGGAATCTCCATTGATTATTAACAAACGCCCCTTCATGTCATGGCCTCCTCACTGTTCTTCACACAGGACACTCCATTTCCTGACTCTGGGCATTTTGTCTGGCTGTCTCTCATGCCTGGATTGCTCTCCCTCGTCACTTCCTTCATGCTCCAGTTAAAATCTCATTTTCTCTAGGAAGTCTTCCCAATCCCCCTAAACTCTAGCACCTCCTGTCGAGATCTCCAACTTATCATGTCTCTTTCTCATTTGCTATTATTCAGTGACACTTCTAGAAAAAGGACTAACTCCATTGATGGCTTATTTCTTTTCCTCTCACTCGTTTCTTGGACCTCTGGGATCTGGCTTCCGACCCCATCACTCAATGGACGTTGCTCTTTCAACAATATCTTAGCTGCCTAATCTGATTGTCTTTTCTCAGTCCTTGTTGAAGATTCAAGACTACAACTGAACTACCAAATTCCAAGACACTCAGGATAGCATCCTCATGTGCAACAGCATCCAAGCCATTCCAACAAGTAAAGATAAATCAAGCTGACTACATTCATTCACATTATTTCCAGAAGTATGGACATTATTAAAATCACCAATGAGAGGACTATTCATGGCACCCATTTAAATTGCTCTATGAATTCAAGTTGCCATAAAATGTTGCACACCATTGCATAGAAACTTGAATGATAAGATTCAGTTACATTTAATTTGTGTTTAAAACATTAAATTTAAATTTGGGCAAACTCCTTCATTTGATGAAACTATGAAGGCAGTGCAGAACAGGATCAAGTGTTCTCCTCCTCCTGGCCTCTCACCTTCTCAGGCTCATGTCATCATGTTCTTGCAAAAGGGTTGTTGGATGAAGGACACATTTTCCACTATCAATTTCAACTCGGATATCAAGTTCAAAGTCAATATTTCTCTCTGTCGTTGTGCCACTCAGATTTCTGTTGACAGGGGCTGTCGGCCAACGTTCAGTAAATAGCTGATGCACAGCGGCAAAGCCTGTTGCTTTTTTACGGGATGTGTGGCTACAAAGCAACATTTACTCATTAAATTACCCATTTACTCATTAACTTCACTCATTAAACTAAATGTTATAACATATTTCTTAAAACTTACATTTGAACATATTACAGTGAACAGTGTTAATATTTTCCTACACATATATTTTACAAATTCATATAAACTAAAATTCACTGAACCACAATAGTACCATTCTAAGACTACTAAGATTCCTATTCATGGAAAGTAATAGCTAAAATAGTGTAATATTTTAGTGTGCATATTAAGATGAAATTTAATAAAAATAAATATCAAATCCTGATTTGGGGTCCAAACAGTTACCTTCACAAATATAATTTAGGAGGAGGTATGACAAGACAGCAGTTCTTGTGAAAAAGATCGGGGACTTTATAGAGGATGAAAATGTCAGTGAGTCAACTGTAGGATCTGGAAGCCAAAAAGCTGGCAATAATCAAGGAAGCATCAGGATTCTGGCTGTGAAAGCCCTGCTCTTTTCTGCTGGTCCCATCAGATGTCAGTAGTTACTGTGCTCAGTGCTGGTGCCACATTTCTACAAAGGCCAATGACACCTGTCCTGCTGCTCTCTCTTTTCTCGTGCCCACAGTCACTTTTCTGCTCACCTCACCACTGGGTTTAATGATCTCTACAGAGCAGATGACTTACAGTCAACAGTATCCAGGCCCAGGCTCTCTTTTGAGCTTCAGACCGATCACTTATTAGACATTTCAAATGGGATGTCCCAGAGACATCTTAGACTCATCCTGTCTTTCCTCTTCCAAATGCTCCTATTTCTGCTGAAGGCACCACTATCCTTCAGATGTCTCAGCTTGGTCACCGTGGCATCACCCTCACTCTTGCTCCCCCCACAGAGATGATCAGTTGCCATATCTTCTTGTTGGTTTAGGTGCTCACTGCCTTTCACTGATACTTTTGCCACAGCCTCTTGTTTTCCCTGCCTCAAGTCTCTCCCTATTCCTGCCCCCGCTGCTGCCAAAGTGGTTTACTTTAAGGGCAGATCTGACAGAACTTTATAAACTCCAGTGGCTCCTCCTTGCCACTACGGAAAAATATAAACTCCTCTCTTCAGCATTTAAAGCCCTCCCCTTCCTGGTCCCCATCTATCTTTTTAGCCTCACTGTCCATTACCTATGCCCCCTCCCACTGCCCATGCATATTCTGAGATCCAGCCAAACTGACCCTCTCTCTGTTCTGTACAGATGCCACCCCATCTCCCGTCTGTGGCTCTGCAGCGGCTGCCCTCAGTGCTTGGAATGCCCTCCCTCAGAAGATTCCTCTTGTCCCAAGCATCCTCTTCTACCAGGCCTTTCTTGGTACCTGTCTCCCCTCCCAACCATCCCTTCTGTTAAAATGTGAGCTTCTTTGGACTAGGGATTGTTCTGTTCATTCTACTTGTGTCCTGAGTGCTGAGCCCAATGTCTGGACAGTTTGTGCCTGATGATGCTTGCTCATTACATTTGACTTTTGGCTTTCTTGGACTACATGGCCTCTGAGGTCACTTCTAGCAGGCTCTGTGACAGATGAGTGTGGACCACTTTCTGAATGGAAGATGAGAAATTGTGAGATTGGTCAAAGTGTACCGAGTGAAGAAAAGAAAATTAGCCTTTCTCATGGTTTACATAAAAATTAAAATATATTAATAGTCTATGTATTTACAACAGAGGGAAACAGAAGCTACATCTATACTGCTTAGGGATAACTTATGCTACCGGAAATAATCATATTTCTTGTATTCTTTCTAGTTGGAGAGTGTGAAATTGGCTAGGCACATTGAAAATTGTCAAGAGCTATCATTTATATACAAAAATAGAAAGTGCCTAAAAAAACACAAAACAAATTAAAAATCTTAAATAATCCAATCTCAGAAAAGACAAATGAACTAACTACAGAGGACCTACCAAAAAACAAAAAAATTCTGGTCCAGATGGATTTTTGTAGAAGAATCTTTAAAGAATAATCGATACCTATACATCAGTTATTAATTACTTACAAATTATTGATGCTTATACTCAATCATTGTCAAAAACTGAGTGTTCTATTAGACTCACTTTATAAGGCAAATATATTCTTACTTTCTAAACAAAGGAAGGAGAAAGTGGAGAAAGAGAACTATAGGCCAATATCATTCTGAATAGATTACAAAATTTAAATAAAATCCTGGCAGAAAGATAACAGCAATTTATTTGAAAAACAACAACAATGATTTGGTATGACCAAGTTGGTTTTGTGTTAAGGATGCAGAAAAGGTGAACACTAAGAAAACCATTATTATTAATCATATTAGAAGAAAAATCTAAAAGCACACTGATAGCAAGAGATGTAGAGAAAGTCTCTGATAGAGAATGACATTCATTTATGCTAAAAACTCTACAAAGTATGGGCAAAGAAGGATTTTTTTTTTAAATAGAGTAAAAAATATCTAAAACCAAAAGCTAGTATTATATGCAATGGGAAAACACTAAATGCTTTTCATCAAAAACAGGAGTTATTTGTCATAGTTACAGTAATAGCAATGAGACAAAGAAAATGAAGGCATAAATATAGGCAAAGGAGAGAGAAAATCATCTTCATATGCTCATTATACAATGGTTTACTTAAAAAATCCTAAGGAATGAGAAGATAAATTGATACAATTAATAGCTTCAGCAAAGTTATAGGCAGTCAACAAAATACATCCACAAAATGCTGTTAACTATGCAACTGCACGTTCACATTTTCACATACAGGTTTAGGGCTGTGTCTCTAAATGCTAGAAATATTTTTTGAAAAATAAAAATAGATGTGTAATTACTTACGAGGGTTTCCTGTAAATGTAAAACCTTTCTCTATCGTGGTCATCTTCCTTTTCATCCTTTTCGGAATCTTCACTGGAAGAAGACAAACTGTCGTCTCGCCTCCCCTCTTCACTTTGGAAAGGAATGCCTTGGGAGAAGATTACTGGGGTTTTCGGTGAACTGAAAACTGAGCATGATCCTTCGCTGGTTGATGAGTATTGTGTCGGTCCATCAATGGTTACAGACAAAAGGTCCAATTCTGTTTCCTCAGGAAACTGATGGTAAAAAGAGAAATTATTAAAGTGAATCTCATTTCTCAATGACATATCTCTGCAAATTAAAGTTCCTCAATTTGATCAGAAAAAATCCAGTAGATTTATGAATGCATGAAATGAGTGTTTACATACATGCACAAACAGGCATGTGTGTGTCTCAATTTAACAGGGATTATCTTTAATATTTATTAAAGCTTAAAACTGCACTACAACTTTTGGGACACTATGTATTTTTAAAAAGGGAAGATACGAACACTGCATTCTGAAGGAAATGGACTGAAAATCTGCCTTATGTCAACATAAATGTCAAATGGAAAATGCTAATTTTTAAACTAAAGCAAAAGTTAAGACATGCAGAAGCAACGGTGTAAGCATATAATCACTTGTAAATCAGAAATACAGAAGGGTGAATTAGTGAAAGAAGAGCATGCAGTGTTATATGGAATTTGTAGTAATCTTATGATAGTAATTTTAAGTGTTTTTGGGTAAATATAAAATCAGTATTTGAAAACGATGAAGTAGTCAAGTAGTTGTGTAATTTAATATTTATAAAACTTCAAAATGTTCATTTGTATTAGAAATCTGAAGTGCTCCATGGCATTTAAAGTTTTTGATGATTAAATGGTAGATGGGCATAACTGTAATTTCAAACCATTCTCAGATGCAGGTGTGCCTCACTTTAGAAGAGATATGTGCTCTTGAACGGAAGTCTAAATTTGCATTTTTGTATTACAAAATCATGTTTTATATTCACTTGAAAGCTGACTATTTAAAACAACTCTGAAAGCTTTTGTCATACAAATTATCATTAAATTAACTATTTTCAAGTTTAGATAGCTGCATGTTATGTTCTTCAAATGGGGCATACTTCTACTTAAAAGCAAAATCTTGAACCAGTACTTCTATTCAGACTCAACAAATTCTTGTAGCTCATTTGAGTTTTATATTTATGGTCTGAATTTAATTTTTTTTTTAAATGTGAGGCTTTTATATACATAAGCATGTGCACAGATATAGAGAGATGGATATACATACAAACACACATTTGTGTATATGCATATATGTACATGTATATATGTGTTTTATGTCTATATAACTGTTTAATCTTAAAACTACACTAAGATCTTTGGGATACCCTATATATGTAATACATAATCTCATACGTGTATATATACACTACGTTACATATAAAGCACATGGAAATGTGTGTATATAAATATATATCTATGATAATATATGTTATGATTCAAGCATAACATTTGAATTGGACAAGATAATATCTAAAAGTCTCTTCTGGTTCTAAATTGATATAATTTTTAAACACACTTTGTTTTATTTTTCCTGCTGTTAACCATGGGGTTTTATAGTCATTTTGCTTTTTTACCCTGTAATAGCTAGCTGTACAATGTCACTTAGTTTATCAGACAAAAGGGAAGAGTCATGTTTCAACCTCACTAAGAGCATCCTTAGGACAACTGGAGAAGCAGATCAGGCAATGGCGATGCCATGGATTTCCTTAACCATTACTCATTTTGTTCTCATCTTTTTTGATGGAGTTCAATTAAAAACTTTTCTTGGACAAGTCTCTACCCTGTCATTATTCTTTTAAATATAATATTAATTTCTTCTGGTTGACTGATGGCTGGAGTTAATAAAATGGTTAGAGTACAACTAGCTATTTGGCTATTATTCTATGTTTAAATGTTCTGTGGACAATATATTGAGTGGGTAAGATAGCTGCCCTTTATAATTAAAAAGGAGTTATTAGGCTGTAAGTTTATCTTCAGTAGATTTATTCAACATATTGGATGAGGGTGATGACACACTGTTCTGGTCCCACATTGTTTTAAATTCTCCTGCTAGGTCTCTCTATATGATGAAAGTTTGTCTGTTTTGAAGGTTATATTTGGTATTGGGACATTTATTATTAGTATAGAAGGCAGCATGGTAGTGGATAACATTCTGGGTTTACAGTCAGGAAGAACTGGGTTCAAATTTGACCTTTGATATTTACAAGGGGCAGTTAGGTGGCACCGTGGATAGAGCACTGGACCTGGAGTCAGGAAGGTCTGATTTCAATTCCAGCCTCAGACACACTTGGGCAAGTCATGTGACACCTGCTGGCCTCAGTTTCCTCATCTGTAAAATTAGGATAATAATACCACCTACCTCCCAGGGCTACTGTGAAGATCAGGTGAAGTGATAATTGTAAAGCTCTTAGCACAATTCCTGGTACGCAGTAAGTGTTATATAAATGTTTATTTATTATTATAGCTACTATCACATATGCTTACTGTAGCTACATGACATATTGGGCAAGTCACTTAACCTTTGTATGGGTCAGGCAACTCCCAAAGGCTTATCTACTAAGTTACAGATGGATGTTTTTCTACCTTGGATTGAAGGATTTAGTGATGTTGATGGTGATGGTAATGATAACCAGGTCTATATACTGTAAGGCATCCAGCAAACTGATAATAGTTTGCTCTCACGTTTTGGTTCCAAATTTGTATTTGTTCAAGTCCTTGACTTGTATATTATAAAAATTAAAAGGAGGAATGCTTAATATTAAAATATTAAATTAAAATTTGTTAAAAAGCTGTTAAGTACTTTCCTATGTGTGTGCATTATACAGATTATACAAGGTGTCATGTTTACACGAAACAGAGGAATTTTAAAATTCTTTGTAAAGCTTTTTTAAAATCCAAGTGTAGTCTGAAATAAGAGGAAGATAATTTGAAAACAGATTTTGTGGAAAGGTAATTAGCTTTAGAGCATAATTCGTGTTCTTTTACCGGTACCTTAAAATACACTTCCCCTGGCCATCGGGATTGTTGTTCATTTCCCCAAACTGTATTATTCAACTTAATTAAAATGACAAAGAAAAAAATTAATAAAACTCATAAAATGAAAACAGCAGTTACTTCATAAAATGCATGGTGATCAGAATGAAACAAAGATCCTAGCCTCAATTCTTACATGCAGTGGATGGTCACTGGGACAACATTCATGCTGACCACGAATTAACTTTTACCTCTTCATCTGGATCTATATTCTGAAAGTCATATACCCACTAACCTATGACAACACAGATAATACAAATACAACTGGGCAGAAAGCTATCATAGCCTGAAGTGGATATTTACCTAAAAGAAAAGTTAATCAACTGAAAAAAAAACTTTTGCTAACTAGTAGTTAACACAGATTGGTTTTCAAAGTGTTCTTAAGAACCATTTGTGGTCTGCTAGCCAATATTTCATGGTATTAGTTTACAATGTAACAAACTTTATTTGTGTTTCTGTCAAGAAATTGTGATATTTCATAGCAACCAAAGCCCACTTCGCCAAAAGCAAATACAATTTTCTCAATAATTTTAGTGAATTATGTTTTGGTGTTAACAAATGGAAACAGGTAAGGTATATAGACTGCAGGATATTTGTCCAAGTTGATTTGTGTGAATTTTAAAAAATCTTAGAACCTTTGGCCTATGCTCTGTTGGGTGCCTCTTAAAATGGCATGTAATTGTTTTTAAATTGTCAATGAAATTATCCAAAAGCTGTCAAATTGTTCCTGACTCTAGCAGATTCTATGTAAGATTTCTCTTACTGGGTCCTGGATATTGAAAGTTACTCTGGGTCCAGGAGATGCTGCATCTACACGGATTTCTGGGAGCTCCTCATTTTCTCCCAATCGAGAACTGTAAGTCAAATATAAAAGAGGGAAAATTAAATATTATAATTTTCTACCTGAAATTTACTAAGTAAACAGGTAACTACATTACCATTCTAGGTCTCAAAACTGGCATCATTCACTGATTTCATTTTGCTACTATTACTTCAACGACAATCAATGGACACTTGGAGAAAGTTTGGTTTAGAAGGGACCTTTATGATCACTTGGCCCAAGCACTTCCTTTTATAGACAGGATACAAGGAACCAGGAGTATTAATTGTCTTCCCCATGGTCATGACAGTAATTAGAGATGGATCAAAAATTAGAAACTAAATCATAAAATCCCTAGTGCTCTTTACATCATGCTAAACCTTGTTATTTTGTAGAGCCAGACTAAAAACCATCCACACTTGCTTCACTTAAAAAAGTGATGCTAATCTTACCATTTCATTGCAGGAATATACAAGTTTTCCTTTGAGATAGATTAATATATATATATATATATAAATAACTGTGTATGTGTATGTATGTATGTAGACAGACATAAAGACTAAAAATACATCCGATTTTCCTCAGATATCTCTCAATAAACTAAATACAGGTTACTCTTGAACTAGATATTCTGGTGCCAGTCAGTTTAAAACACCCATTTCCAGGTCGTGTTGCACTTGATATGTAACAGTATAAACTTCAATTTGAAATTTGGTAACCAACCCCAGTACTGTTATTTATCTAATATTATCCATCTGAAAAAAAATTATGCTTTCCCTTACTTGGAACGCAACCAAGAGGTTTTAAGAGGGGAAGGGAGGGCACAGTTCGCATTCAATAATCTATTGTCAGAGACACAATTTTATTAGCATCAATTCTTCTCGTGCATTTCAATGCATTACCTTGCTCTTTCTGTTCTTTTAAGAGGTGGTCTTCCAGAAGCAGCAATACTTTTTGACCGGCTATAACTGGGTTTATAGCCTAGACCCCATTTGTCCTTCAGGGAAGCAGCCTGATAAAAGGGAAAAAACAATGGCATTTTTGTAAATCATTGATTACTTAAAAATTTTTTCTAACACAAAAAAAGAAATTCTACTTATTAAGTATTTTCAACACTAACCAGTGATAGATTAGAGACATTGTAATACATTATTGCGAATTTTTAAAAATTAAAAAAAAGATGGTTACTCAAGACTACAGGTTTTATGACACAATGATTCCACTGTATTCCAAGAAGCAGAATTTTGTTATAATAGAAACACTCCAGGAATCATATTCTCTACTCATAGAGGGAAGGTTCAGTTGCCTAGGAGTAAGAAATGAACAAGTGAAAAGTTGTGAGAGTACAATACAGGGCAATTCCCAAATATAATCAGCAAAGCCAAACAGTATCACAATATACCACCTGTAGGCCTAGGATACGGCGTAGGGAAGAAGGAAAAAAAATGTGTACAGGATAAGTGAATAAAAAATGTCCTCCTCTCATTTTTAATCTCCTTAACGAGCTATGAATTCTCAGGTTTTGGTTTTTCTTTTTTTTTGGGAGGGGGGAATACTAGGTTGTGATTATTCTTGTTTTGCTTTCTCTTCGGTAAAGGTTTCTGATTAAGAATGAATATTGTCTGTCTCTTAATAGTGTCTAATAGTCTACTTAATAGTGTCATAAGGTGATGGTGTCATCTTGGGCAACTTAATTAAATTGGAAACACTACAGTAGGGGCTGAAGAGCTACAGCTTTGAGTGGTAAAAGTACAGTTACCTCAAACCAAGGCGACCCCCCTAGGGCTCCGAGTCATAGCAACGTGGCTGCTCCCACCTGGGAACCTCCCTGATGGACCAGTGTGAATGCAAGGAGGGGTGAGTGAGTCAAGGCAGGAGAGAGAAGAAAGACGGTGACACAGATCTATCATCTATGAAAGTCACTTTGGCAGCTGAGAGGAGGGTGGACTGGGAATGGAGACAGATGACTGCCAAAATCCAGGAGAGAAGTTATTCACTAATCTCGGGAAGAACTAGGGTGGCAGCTGTGCGAGTGGATTAAGCAGATGTCTGTAAGAAAAGCTTTGGACTCAGAAGAACAAGATTTGGGAATAAGGAGGGTGAAAACAAGGCTGGGAATCTGGGAGGACAGAAGGATGGGGTATCCTTAGCTATAACAGTGAAGTTCAGAAGAGCAGACAGTTGAGGAGAAAAGCTGAGTTCTGTTTGGAAATAATGAGTTGGAGATGCCTACAGGACATTTTGGCTGAGATACACAAGAGGCAGATGGCGATGTGTGACTGTAAGCAGCTCAGGAGAGAAACAAACACTGGAAAAACTGATCTGAGCATCATCTGTGTAGGAATAATAACTAACCCTATGGGAGCTGTGAAGATCACCAAGCGAGACATGTACAGCGAAATGAAGGCAAAGGATAGAACAGTGGCAGATAACTGAAGTCAGTGGGCATGACATGAAGATACAGTAAGAGAGCCGGGAAGACTGTCAGAAATGAATATTTCTCTCTTATATTTAATAACTAATTATTGTATTAAGACTAACATTTTTCCCCCCTTTCTACTTCCTCATCTAGAAATCAACCAGTGTGGGAAATCTCTCTTAAAGGTTTACCCAGGCCAAGATTTAATTAGACAGCAAAAGGAATTCCAAGTCTAATGCACAGCGGGCCATGGAACCAGCCCTACCTTTTGACACAGCAATGCCACTGCTAGGTCTGTATGCCAAAAGAGATAAAAATCAAAAAAGACCCACATGGACTAAAATATTGATGGCAGCTCTTTTCTGGGGAAATGATGAGCAGGATGCTCTCAGAAAAACCCAGAAAGACTTACATGGGTTGATGCAAAGTCAAATGTACTGTGTACAAAGTAACAGCAATACTGTAAGATGATCAGATGTGAATGACTTAACTGTTCTCATCAATACAATGATCCAAGACAACTCTGAAGGACTTAGCATCAAAAATGCTGCCCGTCCCCACAGAAAGAACTGATGGTGTATGAATACAGACTGAAGCAAAATTTTGTCTTTCACTTTCTTTATTTTTCTTGCCTATGTTTTTGCCTATGTTTTCTTTCACAACATGACTACTATGGATATGTTTTGCATGACTACACATATATAACCTATATAGGATTGCTTGCTTTCTCAATGAGGGGGCTTGGGGAAGGAGAAAGGGAGAGAATTTGGAACTCAAAGTTTTAAAAACAGATGTTAAAAAATGTTTTTACATGTGACTGGGGGAAAATTAAATACTAAATAATAAAAAAGAAACTCTAGGTTTAGGCTAATGGGTGTTTGCTCAGACAGGCCCTGGGAAAATGTTGATTCTCCCTATTATCAAGACAGATGACAGGGAAATTGATGTCCTTTTGATCCAAATTTGAGATCCCCAAGTCATGTACCCCATGATAGCCCACCTTGCCAACCAGAGGCAATTAGGCATCCCTCAGTAATACCTCTTCTTCAAGGGGCATATAAACTGTGATCCCCCTGCCATTAGGTCTCTGGTCTAAAAGAGACAGCACAAATGACTATCCTTTTGTTAATAACCTGCTGGCCTGATTAATAAATATAATTAAATTGCCCAGAAACTACGTCTCTTGAACTTTTTTAATTGTCACAAGAACAAGAAAGAGTACAAAAGCCCAGATGAGGGAATATGCCCAGGAAGAGGTGTCCAACCACATCCAAGGATGAAGACTAAGAACCCATCAGATTGGCACTTAACTGATCACTTTGGAAAGGGAAGTTTCAGTTGAATGATGAGATTGGAAGACAGACTGCAGAGGGTGAGAAGTGAGAGGAGGGGAAATGGAGGTACAGAGTACAGGCAGCTTTGTGAAATGTAACTGAGAAAGGAGAAGAGAAAGGCAGGCTGACAGTATGTAGTGAAGATCTTTTAAGGCTCCAGGAGACTTGGCTCTGTTTGTAGGCAGCAGGGAAGTAAAGAGAAGATTATGAAGCATCAGGATAATGGTGGGGGCAATCTGCTAAAGAAGACAGTGGGGATGGGTTAGGATCAAGGGGACGTGAAGAGGGGCTGGCCTTGATGTCATCCTAGGAGGTCATGTAAAGGAGCATGTAGCGTCCGACAGAGTGGAGATGAGGAAGAAGGGAGAAGAGGGAGCTCTTGGCAAACGGCCCCATTTTTTTTTAGTGGAGTAAGACAGACTTCTACTTGAGAGGCTGGGGAGAGTGAGTGGCACAGGATGATGAAGTGAAAATGTCTGTATTAGCTGCTATGGCCTCGATGTAGTAAAGACCAAGCTGAGATAAGCCGGAGTAAATCTGTAGTCTTTTCTTGGTGACCTCATTAGCTCACGTGGGTTTAATTTTATTCTTTATGCCACAGCTTCCAGACCTATCGGTCTGTCCTCAATCTCTCTCCTGAGCTCCTGAAGTTGTGTGACTGAAGCAGATGCTTACTGGAAAGTTTAAGCTGTATGTTCCAAAAACAACTCCAACTGAACATGTCCACAACTGAACTAAGTGATCTTTCCCCCCACATCTCTCTCTACTGAACTTCCCTCTGTCAAGGTCACCACCATTCTTCCAGTAGCCCAGATTTACAGTT
This sequence comes from Phalanger gymnotis, assembly GCA_028646595.1. NCBI lineage: Eukaryota > Metazoa > Chordata > Mammalia > Diprotodontia > Phalangeridae > Phalanger > Phalanger gymnotis. The sequence continues at coordinate 354,502,341 of CM053623.1, forward strand.
CTGTTACCTTGGACTCCTCATTCTCCCTCACTTACACATCTAACCAGTTACTAAATTCTGCCATTGCCACCTCCACAATATCTCTCGTTTCTGATCCTTCCTCTTTACTTTGACCATCATCATCATCTTCCTCCTGGCTATTGCAATGTACTCCTCAGGGGTCTCTGTGCCCCAACCCTCCTCCACACAGCTGACACAATGACTTTCCTTGAGCTCCCTCCCCCATACCTCCAGGACAACATATGAACTCCTGCCTACCTCCGAACGCCTTCTACGCTGTGGTCCCAAATGAGCTCTCCTGGGAATCTGTGCGTTACTCCCTTCTGTTCTCTATTTCCTGATTTCGCGCCTTTGTCCTGGCTGTCTCCTCACATCTCAAATGCAATCCTTTTCACCTCTTCCTTAGAATCCTTCATTTTCTCCAAGGGGTAGCTCAAACACAACTTTCTACACAAAGCCTTTCCTGATCCCCATAATCACTTTGTGTTTATTTTGTATTTATTTGGTACATATTTATAAATGTACATGTTGTCTCCCTTGACTGAATGCAAGCTCCTTCAGAGCACAGATGGTTTCGTTTTTTGTCTTTGTATCACCAGGGTCCAAGATGGCGCCTGGTACAGAGTAGGAGCTTAATGAATGCACACAAGAAAAAGTACATGAATAATTCATGTAGCTAAAAGGGCTGTGAATTAAAATTAGTACATCTATTTGAGACACAAGTGTTTTAGGCTGTACTTACGAAGGAGAGAGTAGGCCCAATTGCATTTGAGAGTGCCCAGAGCTTGGGATCATCCTGAGCTGCATCCTGGCACAAACTATCTCTTTAATACAAACGTTTTCCTAGATATGAACCTTGAGACACCCAAACCTCTGATGAATCAAAGTTGCAGTTGGCCCAAAGGGCAATGGAGAGATAGAGGGTGGTTGCAAACAGGATGTAGAATGTTTCCAATGAAGGCTTGTGAAGATGTGGCCTGAGGGGCATCACTGAGGAAATGTCTTTTTAGAGGAGCAGGTGGGCAGCTAACACAATGGGAAGGAAAGACAACAGAAAGACAAGGCTGCACATCTCATCAGTATCCACGCCAGAAAAGAGGCTAGAGAAAGGATTCCACCATGTTGGGTGGATCCTATGGCGAACCTATGGGAGAGTATAGATGAGAGAGCCAATGGCGGGGATATCATCTGGATGAGATAATGGTACTAAGGTACTACAGAAACACTTGTATTCCTAACTGGGAAAGAAAAAATCCATTTTTCCAGAACAAGAAATTACATAGTTTATAATACACTTATTTACTTTATAAAATCACTAGTTTCTTCAACATATTTAAGAGTTTTGAAATATTTTGTTTCTTTTTTTAAAGTTTTTTCAATATTTACTCACCCGCATGCTGGATCGTCGCAACTTTTTGCGGACATCTCTACGAATATCATTCACTGCAACAGACTCTAACTGTTGGTATCGCTGAATTTCTTGGTTTATGGTTCCTTCACTTGCACCCAGTTTTCTGGAAGAAAAACCAGTGCAATAAATATTTTTAATATTAGTAGAGCACTTACAAAAAGGAGAGGATGCTTTCCACTTTTTCCTTTTGAGAAGTATTTAGCAAATTAAAGTGAAATGGAGTTTTCTGTATAGTCTTTAATTTGCCAGGCAGTTAATACATTTCTAGTGCAAAGAGGTGAATGGCATATTCATCTGCATGAAGTGTACATCATCCTCGAGTCTGATAATTTCTCTCTGTTCCCGAAGGACTGGGAGTCCCAAGTTAGGACCCCATTAAATAGGTGTTAGAAGTATAAAAAAATTATGCTCATTTTTTGGTACTCAACTCTTGGGCAACTGTTGTCACAGGGCTTGAGAATTTTACCTTACAAGAAAACTGTATGATACTAGGAAACGCAAAATTTGCATTCAACAAATTTAAATGCCAATAGCAACAAGAGCTATGTATCACAAAGGTATGCATCTGTGTAAAGTGCTAGACCAGGAGTAAGGGAGGCCTGGGTTCAAATTAGACTTCACTAAGTCAGCTAGCCTCCACGTAGTTCAGTTTCTTCATCTAGAAAAGGGAATAACGACAGCACCTCTCGTGTGTGTGCGTGTGTCTATTTGCACAACGTATATGCACATACACAGACACAAGCACAAGGCTTTGAAAACTTTAAAGTGCTACATAATTGCTGATCGTCATTGTGAGGAAGAACTGGAAATCAAGGGGATGCCCATCAGCTGGGGAATGGTGAACAAATCGTGGTATAAGGATGGAATGGAATACTATTTGGCTATAAGAAATGATGAACAGGCTGGTTTCAGAAAAGCCTAGAGAGACTTGTATGAAATGATACAAAGTAAACCAAGCAGGACCAGGAGAACACTGTATGCAGTAACAGCAATATTACACAATGGTCAACTGTGAATGATTTAGCTCTTCTCAGCAATACAAGAATGCAAGACAATTCTGATGGACTTATGATGAAAAATGCTATCCACCTCCAGAGAAAGAACTGATGGAGTGTGAATGCAAATCAAAGCATACTTTTTTCATTTCCTTTATTTGTTTTTGTCTGTGCTTTCTTTTGCGACATGGCTACTATGCAAGTATGTTTTGCATGTCTTCACATGTATAGTAATCTATATCACATTGCTTGCCTTCTCAAGAAGAGGGGAGAGGTAGAAAGAATTCAGAACTCAAAATTTTAAAAAGATAAATGTTAAATTTTTTTACACGTAATTGAGAAATATTTAATGAAATAACTAAAAATATATTGGGGAAGAAAAAAGAGAGAGGTAATATAATGTCTTCAACTAAGTAATTTAGTAGAAGAGTCAAAAAACCTGAGTTCAAATTTCTGGATCTTAATTTACTAGTCGTGTTATTTTGGGTAAGCCTCTTAACCTCTTGGCACCTTTACTGGTTTTATCATTTGTAAAAGAAAGGGACTGAGCAACTGCATGTTCAAGTTCTTTCCATGTCAGTCTGATTCTACTCTTACCAGAATCAGGGATAATCAACTAAAACAATGCCAGCCAGCCACACATACTTGAGATCATCGATTACTTTGGCCTGTTCGTTCAGCTCCCTGATGTCCACAATGCGCTTCATGATCTTCCTCCCTCTTAGTTCTCCCGGTTGGGCACCAGATGCTCCCTGCCTTCGATAGTCTACAACTTCCTGAAAAATCAAACACATGTTTGTGAATACCTAGCCCATTACAAAAAAGTGTATCTAGACTAACACAAAATTAACACCTCAAATCAAAAAGAGCATGCCAGAATCAGGGGAATCTGTTGAGGAAGCTGATTCATTTGTGATCTGCGTCTGATCATGTTCACTCAGACTCTCTTTAATTACCACCTACATGTCCCCATGAGTGAGCCCTGCTTGCTTTCATGTGTGTCTTGCTGGACTGAAAGGCAGCACCCATCTCTGATCCAAACAGATATTCTGCAGGAACAGAAGAATGCTGATTTTGGGGTCTCAGTCCCAGCAGGTGGTTTACAAGTCGCTGCCCAAAGGTAAGCTTGTTGCCATCTCCATATATTGAACTTCCATCTGAATTCTAAATGATAAATAGCACAATTAGTTTCTTCCTTCTTTCCTAAGAACAGAAGCAATTTCATGGTACAACAGTAATTGTTCTAAAATCCATTTTGTTAAAATCAAAATGAAAACAATGATTTTTTAAAATTTAGCTAGTGAATCCTAATAATCTGACACTACAGATAGAAACTTATTTTTTGACTCTGGCTTTTCACCTGCATGTTAAGGTACAAGGAGGCCCAAAGGCAGCAGAAACACCAAATAAAATGAGCAGATGGCTCAAATACCCCTGAAGATCAGTGCCTCCATGGCACTGAGTGTGTTACAGCCAATGACATGGAGCCAGCACCATCCTGGGCACAAGGTAAGGCCAACATCTGAGACATCCCAGAACTAGCTGGTGTGACTTACAGCATGTACAGTGGGCGACATCGTGTCCGTTTCATCTTCATCTGACAGATCTGCGATATTCACCGAGCTGAGGTCAGCGATGTCATCCACGTCCTCCTCTCCTGTCAAGGTGGTCAGGGTATTTCCTAGAGCGTTCAGCCTCTTCCCAATGTTAGGATCCATGTGGACATCAATTCCACACATTTTCCACAATACATTCAGTGTCCAGGTCCCAGCACTGCTACTTTCTGTTCAAATAAAGAAGAGAGATGCAGTTTTTGTAGGTTATATCAACACAAATAGAAATAATAAAAAGATGAATGGAAAAAGACACAATAGGTATGTGCACCACAACCAAGTTTACTGTGTTTATGGACTGGGAAAAGTCAGCATTATGTATTGCATTCTATGTTGTCTTTGAAAATTAAACATGCAAATTTAGACTGTCTTAAAGCTTCAAATGCAAACAGTTCCCAACTTAGGTACTTTTGTATCTCTTTGACTCCATCTGCCAGCAGCAGGTTGGCACATTTTCTGCAAAAAATAGTCCTGGAGTTGCCTAGAGCATGGTGGGGTTAGAGACCAGGATGTGTCAAAAGCAGGAATTTACCCAGGTCTTCTTGGCTCTGAGGCTGCCTCTCTGAACACTCCATCATATGGTACCTCTTAACCATAACAAGAATCATACAATTGTATTATGATTATTACATCAGATTTCACTAGTTCAAGTCATCATTACCTGCACAACTCCCAGCAGATCCCCTGACTCCACTCTCTTGTTCAACCCAGCTATCCTGAACAAGTGAATTTTCTTAAAGCACTGCTCTGCTTTAGGAAACCTCAATACCACATGGCTTACTAAATAAAGTCTAGATTTAATACTAATACTAATAGCTATCATTTACATAGCTCTTTAAGGTCTGCAAAAAGCTTTACAAACATCTCATTTTATCTTTCCTCAGACAACACAACACTCAGACACACACACACACACACACAGAGTGATTAACAACGTGGCTCAACTGCTGGAAAGTCACACTTCAGATCAACACTCCTTTCTTCGGTGCCTACACTGTCTGCGTCAAGCTGGACTGACTGGCCTCCCATTTTCCTGTCAGGAAGTTCAGGCATATGCTTACACTTGCATGACATAAGAGATTATACCACCTCTGGCTTGAATACCCTTTAAAATAATGTTTAGGGGTGTTTTGGTAATTCCTTTAGCGCTGGTTCTACTTATTAAGCTCTTTTATATGGCCTTTTGTTAGTTTAGATGTGATATTTTGGAAGGTATTTCTCTTTTGAGTATGTGTTCTCATTTCCTTCACATATTAACTATGCATAGTAGTTTTTAATAATTTTAAAAACTTGTTCCAGTTTTCTAATGATTTCTCCTTCATTTGCTTTTGGTGGATTTGGTGCCTTCTTTTTAATCAGGTTGGCAAAAGTTTCATTAATCTGATTAGTCTTTTCAAAGAACCAGCTTTGAGTTTTCTCAATCATTTCTAGTCTTTCTGGTTTCTAGTTTATGTATTTCTCTAACTTTTAACAGCTCCTCTTTTGTGCCTAACTTCAGGCTTGTTAATTTTGTTGACTTCCTAATTCTTTTAAATGCATATTCAGTTTATTAATCCTTTCTTTTTTCTATTTTCTTAACGTATTGTTTAGGGATGTTACTTTTGCTCTGAGAATTGTTGAACTGGATCTAAGAAATTTTGGAATTCTGTTTTATCATTTTCTTCGACATAATTCACAGCTGTGCCTATGATTTATTCTTTGATCTACTCAGCAGGATTTCATTGGTGAGTCTCCATTTATGTTTGGGTCTTCTGTTAGTACTCTCTGAACTGATGACTACTTTTACTGTGTTATGGTCTGTAAAAGGATGTTTAATATTTCTGCCTTTTTATATTTACTTGTAACATCTTTGTGTCCTACTTCGTTTATTTTTCCTCCAAGTTTCATGTAGTGCTGAGATACATGTATATTCTTTAGCAGTTCAATTTAGAAGATGGTGTAAGTCTTTTAGCTCTAGTTTCTCTAGAAATATGTTAAATTCAGTAACTTCCCTTTTGCTTATTTTTTTGGAATTGTCCAGAACTGAGAGATGGACATTCAAGTCTCTTGTTATTATTGTATTACTGTCTATGTCTTCTTGTAATTGTTATTTTTAGCATTTTATATTTAGCATTATATATTATATTAATATCATATATATTATAGCTACATTCAGCATTTATTGCATACTACCTTGTATTACTGGTATTTGTCTGTGTCTTAGCTCCCTTATTTGATTGTAAACTTTGTGAGAACAGGGAACGTTTTAATCATTTTTTTAATCTCCAGCACTTGGTCCAGAACTTGACTAGCTCCTCAATAAGTATTTATGGAAGGAGTTAAAATTTGGAAAGATATTAATGTTATAACAGAATAGTTAAGTTCAAAAACCATCAGTAATGTGAGCTTAACCAATGAAGCATGAAGATGAGACAAAGAAAAAATCCTACTAAGTCTGCTTAACAAAAAAGATGTCACCTTACCGGCCGCTGCCTGCCCAGTGGTCCTCGAGCAGACCTCGTATGTGCCATCAGGCACCACACCTAGAGATTGAGAAACCAAAACCACATTACGTAAGCCTTTTTGACACCAAGACTAACCTTGCGGTAAGACGTTTTGCTTAGACTCTCAATAGAAAGATGACTGTTTAAAACCAAACCAAACCACTATCTATAAATATAATGATGATAATACTTAGCATTCATTCAATGTGTTAAGGTCTGCATAGTGCTTTATGATATGACCTCATTTGATCTCTACACAATCCCTGACAAGTGGGTGCTGGGCAACCTCATGCAAATCACTTCTCCTTTCTGGGTTTCATTTTTCTAAAGTGTAAAAATGAAGGTGTTTAACTAGATGATCTTTATGGTTTCTTTCAGCACTTATAAAAAATCCTGATTTCAACAATTCAATTCCTATTCATTCCTCATCCTGGGAAATATAGTGGAAATGTGAGAATCCTTCCAAGGCACAGTTAAAACTATGCCGCTGAAATCACAAGTTGGTAAGGTCTGTGTTCATACCTAAAGCAGAATTAAATGGGGCAACAGCCTCAGTGTCAATATGACTGTCTGCTGGGTGCCAGAACTTCAATCAGAAACATCAAGAAAGAGGTATGAATACTGTCCTTAGATAGGAATATATGGTGTTCTCACATGCAATTCCACATGCTTAATATGCATCTTAAAAACCTCTTCACACCCAGTATGGCCATGAGCTCCTTTTCAGCAGAGAACATTAACCCATGCCTACACCTCCATGCCCACCGGGTTTCTTCACGAGAGGCTCATCTTCCTTTTAAGTTCACACCCCCTATGAAAAGTAAGGAACTTACAGGCATTCATGACAAGATCCCCACGAATTTCTGGTTTCCAGTCATCCCAAGTTGTCTCAAAGCCATCGGCAAAGCGGATACAGAAATTTTTGAAGTGACCTTTACTAACGAGGGATTCTGAAGAGCAGGCGGTGATGAGAGTACTCTCGATGGTCAATACCAGAGCAGAGCCAGTGTCAAGGTCACCAGTGTGATTTGACTGCAAAACAAGAAGATGCAAAAGACAAAAGGAAGGTAACTCACAAGTTCAGCCTTGTGGCAAGGGGAAGACCCATTTTTATTTCTGCTCCTGAGAGACTGCAAGAAATAAACTTTAGAAAGACCTAAGCACAGGAATATTACTTCAAAGTAGCTTTAAATTGAGAAGTCACTATGTTTTAAAGTTAAGTCACTTGAAATGAATTCATTTATCACATATAATTTCACCAGACTTAGAGGAGCTATTCCACAGCATCAAAAGGCTTGATGGCCAAGTTTTACTCAAAGCTGGATTTTCATCTGTTCTATAGCTGTGTGCCTCTATTCTGGCGTGGGGCATTGACCTGACAGTCACCATTAACACTCCTCCACTGAACTCTGGGCTCTAACATGACTTTGTACCTGGGCAGTGTTTGTGATGGGCAGACAGATTCCTAAATCGTTAACAGTAAGCTGGAGGAAAAGCGTTCCAAAAGCCTGAGCAGACGTCTGCTGGATGCCTGGCAACATGTCGACCACCTCCTTTGTTGCCATGTGAATATCCTTGTGCAGGGCCATTCGCTGCTCATTCCAGTTGTCGTAGGCAGCCTTGTAATTGAGCCAAAACAGCACAGCTGTGGAAAAGGAAGGACCAAAAAGCATTACAAATACCGGAGAGCATGAGCGTGTTCATTTTCTTCAGCGAGTGAGTAGGTCTTGGAAGGCAGGGGCAGTTTCCATTTTCTTTTGCATCCCCAGCATGTAGCACAGTACCTGCCGTAGGGCAAATATGCACTAGTTCATGCCCATTAACTGGGGGGGGGGGGGTGTGTGCCAAAGCTCGGGCTAAGGAAGGCCCTCTTTGCTAGGTGAGCTCATCAACACCCCTTGGATTCCATTATCACCTAGAGTTTGTTACCCAGCTCTAACCTCTCTTCTAACCTCCATCCTCTCACCTCCAACTGCCCATTAGACACTGGACATCCCACTGGCATCTGGAATTCAATGTGTCCAAAACAGAACTTATTATCTCTCCTCCCCCCCATGTCCTTCCCTCTCCCCTGAGCCCTTTCCTCTTCTAACCATTCCTGGGGAATGTACCACCATCTTCCCTGTCAATCATCCAGGCTGACAGCTTAGGCATCATCCAAGAGTCCTTACTCTCTCTCACTTCTCTATCCAATCACTAGCCAAGTCCTGGTGATTCCACCTTGGTAACATCTCTCATATGTACACCCTCCTCTTATCAGACGCTGATCCTGCCCCAGTGAAGGCCCTTACCACCTCACACGGGCACCAGTGTGACAGCATGGGGATGGGTTTGCCTGCCTCAGCCTCTCTAGACCAGCCTCCACTCAGCTGCCAAACTCACATTCCTATAGGGCAGGTATGACCATATCACTCTCATGTGCAAAAGATTGCCGTGGCTCCCTATCACCTCTAGGACCAAATGTAAAATCCTCTTTTGGTGCTCCATGATGTCTTCCCTATTACAATGAGCTCTCTGAGCACTTCTGGCCTTTCTCTGAATCCCCTGTGTTTTGTTTAAATATTTGCTAACTTGACAAAAAAGAATGCTTATTGACTGTTGATTCATTGTACTGAATGGATAGAGAAAACACACTAATGAATAAATTCAGAGTGTAGACACAGGAATTACAAGAAGAACAGAGTGCTCATCACTGGAGCAGTAAGAAATGCCTCCTGCAGCATGCTGGCTGTGTCTGAAGAGAGCAAGAGACGGGGGAGCAGTGAAGAGAGAAGACACCGTAGGCACCGCTACAAAAAGCAACACAACTCTCTTACAAAGATTGGGAGCAAGAAACAGTGCAGGGAACATGAAAGGAAATACTGGGCATACTTACACGTCCAACTCTGCCTACATCAGAGCTGACAGAGTGGAGTGGAAACCTTACTTAGCATGCTGATAGCATTTTGAAAATAAAAAAATTTCAATAAGGAATTCACACACCTCTGTCAAAGGCCACAGGTTGAGCATAAACGATCGGTCTATTCAAAGTAATGAGCACAGCCTCCCTGTCAGAAGAACCACTGATTTCTTCTCGGAGGGCATTTCTTAGCCCAATTCTGGTTTTAAAATAGGCAACCTGATGGAAATCAGAACCAGCTTCTTCATAAACCTAAAACGCATTTTAAGACAAAATAAATCCAAGTCAGAGGACAATTGTTTTGACATCTTTAACAACATTATGGTATAATCCACTAAAAGATAGTATAAACTGAATACAGAAACTAAAAATCTTTTAAAAATTCATAACTGGGGCAGCTAGGTGGCACAGTGAATAGAACACTGGCCCTGGAGTCAGTAGGACCTGTGTTCAAATCTGGCCTCAGACAGTTGACACATTTACTAGCTGTGTGACCTTGGGCAAGTCACTTAACCCCACTTGCCCTGCCTTCCCTCCTGCAAAAAAAAAATAATTAAAAAAATTCATAATTGTTAAAGCTCCTTTGAAAATATGCACGATACTGCTGAAAGTGAAATTAATCTCTGTAATAATAATAATAACAATAATAATATTCTCAGCAAACATTTCCATGTGCTTTACAGTTATTATCTCCTTTGATCCGGACAAAAAGCCTGGAAGGGAGGTGCAATTATCACCCCCATTTTACAGATAAGGAAACTGAGGCAAACAGAGGTGAAGTGGCTGGCCCAGGGTGACACTCTCATTAAGTGTCTGGGGCTGGAGTTGAACTCAGGTCTTTCTGACTCTAAGGCCAGTGCTCTATGTCCAGACTCTAAGTCACCTAGCTGCCCCACACTGATTCACTAGTCTGTCCTCAATGAACAAAGTAGAGAAAATCATTCGATAATGTCCTCAGAGGCCAAGTCCATTGCTGACAAGATACCTCAGCTTCCACTGGCCTCTTCCTCCCTCGCTGCTCCAGACAACCCTTGGAACAATCAGGAGCAGACAAGAGGTCACCTACTTTGGAAGAGAGGGCTTCTTCACCTGGGACAGGTGCCGTCCCTCCCTCTCTCCCTAGTGCCCAGGGGCTCAGTTCTAGACATACAAGTGGCACTTAATCAATGCTTCTTGATTGATTAGAAGATATCCTGACAGCTGGTTCATGATTAAAGAAACAAACAATATGGTCAAATACATGTGGCAACTCTTACTAAGGTAGAACCCTCCGAAGAACGAGCACCCATGTGTACAATGTAATATCAAATCTGTTGGGTAGCTACCAGTTACTTTCCTTTTACAGCTTTAACGTGCCATTCCTGAGTTCTTCAGTGCGTCGGCTGGCTACTACTCCAAGTACACAGGACCTGTCCTGAACTTCTGGGGGATTTTAAGGACTGATCACTGGAAGTGACTTTAAGAACTGATTAGGAGAGACGGTGCGTGGCTCTCAAGCCCTGCTGAAACTGAGTGAGCCCATAAAACCCAGAGAAAACTATCACTAGCCTTCAGGACATCATAAGGTGATCACGTTGAACATTAACAGTCCATGGGAAATCTTCTGGAGTAGAAAGATGCTTTTACATAAAATCACTTTAAGAACATAAAAAGCTTTCCAAAGCAAGCTTTTAGTTCCCTTAGATGCACAGCGATGAAGAACAATGATGTACAAGGGGCTCTATGTCTAGGGATAACAAAGTGGCAAAAAGCCAGTGTCCTCCATGCACAAGCTGATGATGTACTCTGGGGAGAAAGGCACACGAAGAGCAATCATGTAGGTTAACCATGAGGGTGTTCTCCCGTCATGGGCAAAGGCAAGGATGTGGGCAGGGGCTCAGCATGATCCATAAAGCCTAGTCTGGCTGAAGTCCGGGAAGGGGGAAGGGAGAAATAAAGCTGAAAGGCAAGAGTGTGACTAGTGCTGGGGGCAGACAGAGGACACTGGGAAATGAGAGGATTAGAAGTGAGCATCAGGAAGTTTACACAATGAAAAGGATGAACTGGGGACTCAGGAAGCAAAATGGCCATTGTCCAGGCAAGTCCTGTCTTCCAGGTTAGAGCTCATGCAGATGACCTTCAGTTGGCAATAAGACAAGTCAAACCAGCCCTGGGTGCCACAATTTCAGGAGACTGACTGATGAGTCGGAGAGCACTCAAGAGTGAGGGGACAGGAAACCATGCAATCCAAAGCCTGGCTGAAGGGCCTGGGTTGTGAGAGCACTTGAAGGGGACAAGGAAGCACTCATCAAGCATCTGAAGAGCCATCACCTGGAACAATGAGCCGTTATTTCTGCGTGGGATCTTGGAAGTCTCAGCAGAGGTCAGATGACAACCATTTGTGGAGGATTCTATACAGGAAATGTCTGGTCAGAAAACAACAGGGAGCACTAGATGGTTTCTGAAGACTTTTGCACAGGGAAGTGCTGGGTGATTACAGTTGTACATTACCCTGGACACTATGAAAGATATGGGTTTGAGAGACAGAAGGCAAGGCCAACTGAGATTCCAGGTTGTAGAAACGAACAAGGTTTGGACATAAAAAATACGACGAAGGTTAACTGACAGAACTTGGCCCCGGAATGACTGAGGGATGTGAGGGAGAGGAAGAAGTAAATGATGACTCTGAGGCTTAGACCCTGGGAGCCGAAGAGAACATGAAACAGAGATGTCAGGAGGAGGGGTAGATCTGAGGAAAAGGATGAGAGGCAGCAAGGCCTAGTGAGGAGAGGGCTGCACTTGGAGTTAGAGGACCTGGGTTCATATGCCATTACAAACACTAGCTATATGACCCTGGCTAGGTTAATTTACCCCTATGGGCCTCAGTTTCCTCATCTGCAAAAATGTAAATCTAGCCGTCAATTTTGGACATGCTGAATTTAAAGTATCTGAGGATGTATGGGTGGAGAGAGGTGTTCAGTAGATTGCTGGAAACTGGCCTTCAGTTCAAAAGATAAGGCATGGTGGGAGATCAAAAGATTTCAGAGTAATTTTTTTAAATTTTAATTTATTTTTAACATGTTTGGTTTTCAGCATTGATTTTCACAGGCGTTTGAATTACAAATTTTCTCCCCATTTCCTC
>CM053623.1:354515362-354548886 GCA_028646595.1 Phalanger gymnotis
TAGAAATTTATCTTGCCCTACAAGAAAGGAAGGGAAAAGGGGATGGGAGGGGAGTGGACAGAAGGGAGGGCTGATAGGGGAACAGGGCAACCAGAATATATGCCATCTTGGAGTGGGGGGGAAGGTAGAAATGGGGAGAAAAGTTGTAATTCAAACTCTTGTGAAAATCAATGCTGAAAACTAAATATATTAAATAAATAAAAATTAAAAAAAATAACATGTTCATTTTCTTACCCTTCCTCAGACAAATTATTTGTCACTCTGTCACATACAGAAGCTTTCTCTAATATAGAGAGCAGCCTAAATCTTCAAGGAGAATGTAAAACAGGAATAATTTTTCATGTATTAATTTTTTAAAAAAAATAAAGGATGATATTAATTAAGAACTGAGTTCAGAAGAAAGTTCAGATTAAGCACTCTTCCATAAAAATACCATTTGTGTAGAAATGCTTCTTACATATATCAGTGCTATATAAATGGCAAATGAATACGAAAAGAGAAAAGAAGGCGTCTGCCTGATGCTCCATTGATTTCTCTCTCTTCTTTTACTTTCAATTTGAAATGCTGTGAAGACCCTCACCTCTGCCTCCTCCACCTGCCTCTCAGATCTACTGGATTCTCTTTCACCCAAAATGATTTCCTATTTGCCTTTCTACTGTTTTTTTTTTTCCCCACTATGGAATCTCTTGAATTTCCACTACTAATCCTATTTGGGGCAGGTAGGTGGTGCAATGGATACATCACTGGGCTTGGAATCCAGAAGACTCATTTTTCTTAGTTTAAATCTGGCCTCAGACACTTCCTAGCTCTGTGACCCCGGGCAAGTCACTTGATCCTGTTTACCTCAGTTTTCTCATCTGTAAAATGGGCTGGAGAAGGAAATGGCAAACCACTCTAGCATCTTTGCCAAGAAGACCCCACAGGAGATCATAAGGAGTTGGGCACGTCCGAAACAAGCGAACAGCTACAAAAAGTCCTACTGCCTCCGGTCGGCCTCCTCTCAGCTTTTCCTCTCTGGTCCATCCTACTTTCCCAGATTTGATCATCCAAGTGTTAGTTCCCATTGATGGAGCCTATTTATTCTCTAATAAATGTTTTCCTCGAAGACCTGCACTTGGTTTCCTGCGTTTCACTTTCTACACTCTCTGTGATGACCTACCAATGCTCATGACTCAATGACCAATGCTATGCGAATGGTCCCCACATCTCTATCTCCAGCCTTGACTTCTGTCCTGAGCTCTACTTCTGCACTTCTAATTGTCTTCTAGGAATTTAACCTGAAGATTCTGCTGACAAGTCAAAAGAAGTAGATTAAAAACCAACCTCAACAACTTCCCCGAGCCACGTTCCTTTTCTGACTTTGGTATTTCTATTAATGACTCTACATAGTAACTCGTTATACCCTGTGGGGACACCCAGCCTGAGATACCCAGCAGGCGGCCAGAGATGGGGAGGACGGAGTAGGACAAAAGATCTGGGAACCATCTTCACAATGAAATGACGAGGTCACCGAGTGAAACAGTGTGGAGGGGGAAGAGAAAAGGGCTCAGGACAGACACCTGGGGGACAGCCACCAGCAAATGAAACCACAGAGCACTGAGAGAGAGAGGAGGAGAACCAAGAGAGAACGGCATTGCAAAAACCTACAAAGAAAAGCCTTTCAAGGAGAAGAGGGGATGGACAGCGTCAAAGGCTGCGGCGAGGTCAAGAAGCATTAAGGCGGAGAAAAGAAAAGGCTAGTGGATTTGGCAATTAAGAAATCCCTGGCAACTCTGGAGAGAGAAGTTTCAGTTAAATGATGAGGTCAGAAGGCAGACAACAGAAGCATGAGAAGAGCCTGAGGAGGGCAAGTGGAGGACCCTGTTGTGGGCAGCCTTCCCCAGGTCAGCCACAAATGGGAGAGGAGACAGGACAATAAATGGACTAGTGGAGATGGAGAGATCAAGGATGAAGATGAGGGAGTCCTGGGCACGTCTGAAGCCAGGAGACAGAGAGAGACTGAAGACGAATGACAGAACAGGGATGCAGAAGTGCAGGGGCAGCAATTTTCTGAAGAGGATGGCAGGGATGGGATCACCTGCGGGCAGAGGAATGAGTCTTGGCAAGGTGAGCCCCCTCTTCATGAGAAGTGGGGGTGAAGGAGACAGTGGCAGATGGCATCTGAGGGATGTGTGAGGAGGGAAGGGGCTCTGGGGGATGGCCTCGGTATTTCCAGTGAAGCCAGAGGTAAGAGGGGAGGAGAGCCATGGGAAGTGTGAGGATGGATAAAACAGTTTGGTGATTGGCAGAGTGGACTGAGGGCCCTTCAAATATCATTGCCAGAGGCTCAGCAGTCCCGCCCTTTGTCCCATGGGGTGCGCCATTCCAGAGACTCTTGGTCAAGCAGAAGCTAGGTAAGATGGTGGACAAGGTCATAGATCCTACGCTTTTATCTCCAAATCCTTCCAGGACTCTGCTTTACCTAAGGGGTGACTCCCTAAATGCATATTCCAGGGCCTTCACAAGCTGCTCCTGAGCTGTCTTTTCAGACTCCTCTGCCACTGCCTTTCCTATACAGAGCAGAAAAGCAAACCAAGCCAGCCAGCACACCTCCATTCCCTCCACGGCTTCTGCCATCTCTCCTCCGGCACTTCTGCTCCACAGCCTTCTGACTTGATGGGGCTTCTCCAGCTGTCTGCTGAATTTTCTTATCCCTAAGTCCTAACTCAAGTACCATGTCTTCCATGAAGACCTCCCTATATCCGTCCCTTCTGTCAACTTCTCTAGTGCTGTCTGCAGTGTGCAGATGGTGTTTATCTTGTTGGGGCAGTCAGATAGCATAGTGATGGATCTGGAGCCAGAAAGACCTGAGTCCAAATCTAGGCTCAGATGCTCACGAGTTCTGTGACCCTGGGCAAGTCATTTAACCTTCAGTTTCCTTATCTGTAAAATGGAGATGAGAACAGCCCCTAACTCAAGGGGAAGTTGGCGCTTTACACGTGTCGGCTATCTTAAACTCCAGGACTGCTCTAGGCCGGTAGGAGAGCCTCCAAGTTCCCTGAGACCAGGGCCAGGCCGTAGACACCCTTCTTATTCTTCTCTCTCCCTCAAGGAGCAGTGTTTCAGATATAATAGGAACTCAATAAACAATGCTGAATGAATTAAACTCTCTCCTCTTCTGGGATTTCAATGAAGAAAACCTCAAATCACCCATTCTGTAAAAAGGGCTGGTGAGGCTATGTATTATATTTCATGCTGCATAGAAAATGCAGTACTTTCTTCCACTCTCGAGAGTTGTATTTGCAGACAGACTCTCTTGACAAAACAATGGGCCAAAGAAGCCTACTTCCTGCTTTGAGAGGCACCCTTCACTTCTGAACTCCTTCAGCTGGAGCCCTCTCAACAGCTCCAGGGCCCCAAGCTCTGACCCCAGCTCAGCTGCTCCCTGGGGCATGCTGGGCTTTCTCATGTAAAATGAGGGAGTTGGACTACATGGCCTCATGGGATCTGTCCAGCTCTGGATCTTTGATCCCTTCAACATCTTAACATCTCAAATCAAAACATCAGTTAAGAGACACATTCCAGTACATTTTTAATTAAAAAAAAGTATGACTCTCAAGAGTTTTCATTTCCCTTTAAGCCCATAAGCCCATTATAATTCACGGGACATAGCTGCCTCTGCCTTAGGACCCCGATACATCAGCAGGAGACTCAGGCTTGAAGGCTGGCTTGCCAAGCTTTCCATCCACAGCATACGACCCCCCACCTCACAAAGGCCACTTTTCAAAAACCCTCTTTGCAGTAAAGCCGATGCCCATTCTTCTGCTTTTCTGATGCCAGCCCCACAGAAATGGAGACTGGCCCACGGCTGACTGGGGCATGAAGGAAGTCAGGAGGAAGAAGGCATGAAACAAAGAGGTGATGAAAGGGCTTAAAAAAGTTTCAGAAGAATGGGGAAGAAAATGAGGAGGGCAGGGGAACCAGAGAAGCGAGCATCTCTTCTCCAGTTCGCGGCTGCAGGTTTCCCTAACTCCCTGGATGCCTAATCCTCCTGCCAGGGCGGCCACTTAAGACAGTTCACAACTTCCCCATCGCCCACATTTTGACTGCTCCTTCGTGGATGTCAGAGGTCAGGGTGCTCGGGGTGCCCCTCTCTGCGTCTTCTCACCAGCATTAGCCTTTAGACTAATCTGTCTCACCTCACTCACACTCTGCAAAGACTCAACACATTCCTGCTGATCTCCATAATGGTTATAAGCAAAAGAAAGTGTTGCTTCAAAATGATGATAGCAACTTTTCAGTTTATAATGACAAGCTAACATTAATAACACTAGTTTCTTTACTAAAATGTTAATTTCTTACCCGCTGAGATATGATCCTAGCTTGATATATTAACATTTTTAAAAGTACACCTGATATCACATTACACATAAATCAGCCTTCAAGATACATCTCGTGTTTGAAACAATACAAATTTATGAACCTGACATATTCTGACTGGTTTCCATGACACAGATTGTTTTCGATGTTAATGAAACAGCAAGCTGGTCAGGGTAAAATCTGAGGTTAGCATTTAGAAGGGGTTTTAGCCAATTCTCTGTTGAAAACTTCAGGCCTACCAACAAAAGTACTTTTTTTCACTCAATATGGGAATTCTGTAACTCAATCAGGGTTCTTCAGATCCTCATGGAGATGACTTCCCAATTCTCTGATGTTTCTTAGTCACATTCAACAAAACTAGGAAGCCTTCTATCTCACAGAATTAAGGAAATTTGGATGGCCACGAAGCTGTCTCCATGGCATGGAGATCCTCTCAGTATGTACTTCTCTTCCACCAAAATGATTCCACCCCCCTGCAAGGGTATACTCTATATGTGACTTGGGGTATATATTTAATACTAATTATTAGAGAACTTGCCCACAGACAGTATCTTGTAGGACTACTGTAAGTCCCTTGAAGGCACTGGTCTACGAGCAATATAGTAATCACAGCTTAATCATGACTTTATATATCCCACTAAATCATTAAGCAGGATATTTAATATTTAATTTTGCAAGAGACAAAAATCAAGAGGCTTAAGAGCTAGCTGGGGAGGCAGAAAGAACACAAATCTGTAATAATGGGGCTAGTTTAACATGCAGCCCACTAGGTTAAAAGGCAGAGAAGCCATCACCAAAAATGTGGTTCCTAGAATGTCTCTAATCTAGGTCAATAAAGCAATTTTCCAGGCATCATTTATTTTCCTGACTGCCATGTTCCAGTTCAGCACTGCTCTCCTGGCCAGTAAGAGACAAGCCTTCTTATTTGACTAAAGAATAAATATAGGCAGGACAACAAAGCAATAATGTTCAATATGCTTTGTGGTTGAGGTGTCACTCCTTTATGGTCATGTATTTCACAGCCCACAGCTGTGTGACCTTTACTGACATTTCAGTGGCTTCTTAGATACACAGAAAACAATGCCTGAAGAAGCTGGGAAAGTCAGAACCAGAATCTAGAGCACAGAGGGAAGCATTCTACTGATGGGCTCAGCCACCCCAGCAGCATCTCCAATCTGAATGTGCATATGTAATCTTGTGTACATAATTGGCTGAATCGATATTTGTTGGATGGATAAAAGAAAATTATATACTCGGTCTTCAAGGTAATGATACTTTTTGATGTTGGAACAAAACAAAAATCAGTTTTTACACTCACGTGTCAGCTCTTCTTACCAGAAACTTTCTGTATTACTTCATTAACTTCCTTCATAAAGACTTTTTGCACAAATACCAAATGGTTTAGAAGGTCAGTTGTAAGATTATGCTCAAATGAACCAACCTGCAAAGCAAATTTAAACAACAATAATTTTAAACCATCGTAATTACATTAGATTTTAATACATTTCTTACATAACAGACATCTCACATTGTTATATGGAAAGTAAAGTTAATTGCATACATGTTACTTGAAAAGGTAATCTGTAATCCTGTAAAAAAAAAATGTTTAAAATAATCTTCAGAGGAGCTAGCATTTTTAGTGGCTTACATAATGTTCATATGCCTTTCCCAAGGTGACAAGTGTTTATTCCTAAAAATGATGAATCTGGTGAGAGTAACTAAGTTTATACTTTTACTATAGCTACATGACATACTTGCTTTAAAAAATATATAGTTATAAACTATCAAACACAAAGAGAATGAATCAAAGAGGAAACTCTTCATAAAATCTTTAGTCTTTACAAAGTATGACTAAACTAATTAGGAGGCTTTTCCTGGGTACTAATGCTACTCAACAACCTCCCTTCCTCCTGCCCTGGCCAATGGGCCAATCACTTAAAAAAAGTCCTGCATTACTTATTTGTGCACATATCATGTGAACAGAGAAGTACATACTACATCTCACTCCATCCCCATCAGTCCTCTCAAATATAGGATCTTTGGGAGCAGAAATCCTCTGGCCCTTTTTGTCTGCATACGCCTGGTACTATGTGGCACACAGTAAATGCTTAAAAATACGTACTGACTGAGCAGATGCAAATATGCCTACACTGTGGTGGGGAACATCTGCTACCAACCACTGCTAGTATTCATCAAGAGGATCGGGGCGGGTGTGTGTGTGTGTGTGTGTGTGTGTGTGTGTGTGTGTGTGTGTGTGTGTGTGTACACTGAATATAAGTTGTGTACCCATTTCTAGCCCTTTCTGGCAAACCAGAATGGGTTTATTTAGTATATTTGACAAAAGACTGTTTTAAAACCAGTTAAATACTACACATATATTTATCAATAATTACTGAGTTCATTATAAATAAATTCTTTTTTCAATCAAGCAAAATCTCCTAATTATTTTATTAGCTATAATTAATATTATAACATCTAGCTGAAACTACTAAAACTATGCTTCTCTAAAAATAACTGCTAATATTAGAATTCTACTAATTAGGTCTTTTCCCAGTTAGTTCAAATTTGTGAATTTTGAATGTATAAACTATGAAAACATGATTTAAGTGAATGAATATACATACATACACACGTGTCCACATGCATTTAGACACATATAAACCCTATAATGTGTACTTAATTGTACGATAATTTAAGGAAATGAATTTAGAAATTTTAGAATTTTATATTAAATTTCAATTTTAGAAATAAAGTAAAAGCATTACCTCTGCCACACAACGCAAGTAGTTTCCCTGTAAATAGTAACCTTGTTTAGAGGGAAGCTCATCTATACTCCACACTTGATCTGAATAAGTGTCATGTTCTTCCATTATGTATTTCCCAGACATGGTCACAGGAGGAAGGTTAAGACTAGCAGAAGGAGGAATAGTCGACATATCTGTGGCTGAAACTTTCGAAGTAAAGCGTAATCGGTGATTTGGCAGTTCAAATGTAAATCTTGTCTGTGCACCTGAAAATAAAGGAGAAAAAAAAGAAAGAAAGAAATAGGATCAATACTGTGAAACATAATTTAAATTTTTATATTTATAATAAAATAATCAGGAGATTTTGCTTGATGGAAAAAAGAACTTGCTTGTAATGAACTCAATATAGTTACTGATAAACAGAAATGACTGGAAAATAGATACGCCACTTTTATGTTCGATTTTACTGAAGCTTTTTGTTTTTATATCACATTCATTTCAGAATATAACTCCCCTGCCCCTTTCTACACAAATTCTGGACTTAACCACAGGAAATGAGTATTGTTACATACAAAGTAAAACCAAACCAGAGGACTGCACAGGCTGCCACAAATGACCCAGCTTGCTTCTCCCTCCAGTGGTACAACAAATCCTAGTTATTTTCAGAGCTGCCCTGTTTGTCTGTGTTCCCTACTAACTTTCCTTGTAATGACTAATTTAAAGAGAGAGAATCCTCTTCAGTTTTCTCCCAGAACAGGCACTGAGCATAGGACCTACCCTTATACAGGGAGCAGGGGCCCTGCCCTTTCATAGAGAGCAGGATTAGGAGCCAGCTGGCATTTCTGTCACTACTCAATGGGGACAGTGGAATGCTCCTGTACAGTGTACCAATAGTACCAACCTGGGCACTAAGTGAAGAGCAAATGCAAAACTACGCAGTAGCCGTTTTGGGGATCTAACCCCGGGAGGGAACTGGGATCCCAGATTCAGCCCAATCTGAAGCCTGCAGTGTCATAATGAGGGCAAGAAACCCAGACCCATGGGCCTATGGTTCTGTCAATGTAAACTTGCAGAGCTTTTCAGCTGGCTGACCATGGCTGAGTCTAGTAGTCATCTACTAAAGCTCAAACCAAAGGCAAGCCCAAAGTTATGTTTCTCAGACTCAAACCAAAGGGCGGAACTTAACAGAGTTCAAATCAGGAGGGTAGGATTCAGATTCCACCCTGGAGCAGACTGCTTTGGACACATTGAAACACTGTAGCTTCCCAGTTTAAGATGTTCCCTGGGAAAGCACAACACTTAATACCCAAGAAAACAAAAGTAGCAGAATCCAAATACATAAGAGGATCAAGCATGGCCCTCCAGAAGTGCAAAGAGAATGGCCCTAACATCAAGTCTGAAGTTAGGAAGTAGACTGGAAGAATGAGGGGACAAAAGAAAGAACCCTACCATAAAAAGCTACTATGGTGTCAGGGATACTTAAGACATAAACCCGAAAGAAAATGACTGTAAAACATCTACAAGTAAAGCCATGAAGAAAATCATAGAACATAGATTAGGCACAAGTTTAAGGAGAATTCCAGGAAAAGATGAAGAGTTTCAAAAAATAGCTAAAAATTGTTTTTATAAATTAAATATTAAATATAAATTAAATTAAATGAGGATTGTAGAGTTCATGACTGGAAAAGAATTGAGCGCTAGGTTGGAGGGTGGAGAGAAGATTGGAAAGCAATAAAAGCTATTGCAGAAATGGAAAGAAAATTAACAGTTTGGCTCAACAGATACAAAACTTTACCTAAGTAACAAGCTCTTTGAAAATTATAATGGAACAAACAAAAGATAACAACTCTATGAGACAACAAGAAATATTAAAACAAAGCAAAAAGATTAGACAAAAATTGGTAAGATACTTCATATAAAAAACAAGTGCCTGGAAAACAGATTGAAAAGAGATAATTTAAGAATTATGAGATTACCTGAAAAAAGAAAAAAAGAACCTAGACATCACATTTCAAAAAATCACAAAAGAAAATTTTTCAGGTCCCTTAGAATCAGAGAACAAAGTGAAAACAGAAAAAATTCACCAATCACCTCCTGAAAGAAACCCCCAAGAGAAAAATCCCATGAGTACTTTAGCCAAAATCAAGGGGAAAGAAAAAAATACTGCAAGTACTCAGAATGAAAGAATTTAAGTACCAAGGAGCTACAGTCAGGTTCATACAAGATTTAGTAGCCATCGCTATAAAGATGTTTGGAATGTGACATTCCAGAAAGCAAAAGGCTAGACTTTCAGTGAAGAATAATTTAGTCAGGTAAATTAAGCATAATCCTACAGGAGAAAAATGGATCTTTAATGAAATCATTCCTGATGAAAAGACCAGAGATGAATAGAAAATGTGACACACAGTCAAAAGAATCATGAGAAGCATAAAAAGGTAAACAAGAGGGAACAGTCAAAGGAGACCAAACGAGGATGAACTCTTTTGATATTCTAATATGGAGAAGAGTATATATGTGTGCCCTTTAGAACTCTATCATCAGCAGGGGTCAGTGAGAACTCTAAAGAGACGAAGATCTGGTAGAGGTTTTGTTATGTTTGGTCTTTTAAAAAAAAAGAGGAAGGGGAAGGGAAAAGTATTTCACTAGGAAGAGAAAAGGAAAAGGAAGAGTAGGAGAAATTATCTCATATTATTTAGGTGTGCAAAAACCAGATTACATGACTAAGCAGGGAGAGGGGAGGGGGAAGGGATGACACCTGAATCTCATTTCCATGTGAACTTGCCAAAGGAAGACAGACAGAGAGACAGACAGACAGACAGAGACACAGACACACACTCTCAGACTTGGGTGCAGAAACATATTTCACAGTAGAGGGAAACAGGAGAGAGAGGGGAGAAAGACGACAGGGGCATTAGAAGGAATACAGATCAAGGGAGGTATTAGTCCTTAACAAAACAAATGCTAACTAGAGTGGATGCAGTTAAAAAAAAGTTTAAAAGGAAAGGTTAGAAGCACCAGGAATTGGGCAGGGGAGCAGAAGCAGAGTGCAGCAATTCTTCTCCGGGGGCAGCACACAGAACACTTGACCAGGCGTCAGGAAAACTCAAGCTCAAATCCAGCCTTAGACACTTAGCTGTGCGACCTAGTCAAGTCACTTCATGGCTGCCTGCCTCAGGTTCCTCATCTGTACAGTGCGGACAACAGCACCTACCTTGCTAGGTTGTCCTAAACATCAGATGAGACAGTATTTGTAAAGTGCTTAGCAAACCTTAAAGTGTTCAATAAACGCTAACTATATTATCAATGTTCACTCTCAGCATCCTCTTTTCTGTCAGGAGGAGTTGCAAAACTCTGATTGAGACAGTGACCTACCACAATTCCAAAGAACACAGGATGGAACATGCTGCCTAACCTCTGACACATAGGGGTGATGGACTGAGGGAACAGATTGAGACATAGCTCATGTGGGAACTTGTTTTGTTTGACTATGCATCTTTGTCATGAGGGTTTGGATTCTCTTTCTTGTTCAACTGGGGGGGGGGGGACAGGGCAAGTGGAAAGATTAAATTAAATTTTAAAAGCCGAGGGCAGTTACAGTTAGCTTGGAAAACATCTCTGGAGGAAGTTTCTTTAATAAAGTCTCATTTCCAAGACACATAAAGGACAGACTTAGTTTTACAGGAATAAAAGCCATTCCCCACTTGATAAAAGGTGAAAGGATAGGAACAGGCAGTTTTCAGAAAAACAAATCTAAGCTATCAGTCATGAAAAAAGCTCTAAATCACTAATAATAATAGAAAAGTAAATTTAGCAACTCTGAGGCACCCCTTCATATCCCTTCAGACTAGGACAGGTGTCAAGATTGGGTAAGACATAGAGTGGTGAATCAGTAGAATAGGTACACAATATAGAATAGTAAATGACCACAGTAATCTAGTGTTTGATAAACACAAAGATCTAAGCTTTGGGGGTAAGAACCCACCATGTGACAAAAATTGCTGGAAAAACTGGAGAGCAGTTTGGCAAAAACTAGGCATAGATCAAGATCTCACACCGTATACTAAGATAAAGTCAAAACTGGAACAAAACTTAGACCTTTTAGGTGATAGCATAAGCAAATTTAGGGAAGATAGAAAAAAAATTACCTGTGAAATCTACGGATAAGGGAAGAGTTTGTGATCCAACAAGAGACAGAGATAATCAAAGGAAGTAAAATGGATAATTTTGATTAAATAACATTAACATTGTTTTGTACACAAAACCGATGTAGCCAAAATTAGAAGGAAAGCAGGAAACTGTGGGAAAAAATTTTTTACAACAAGTTTTTCTGATAAAGACTTCATTTTTCAAACATAAAAATAAGAGCCATACTCCCATAGATAAATGAATAGACAACTTCCACAGGAAGGAATCACAGCTACCAAAGGCTACATGAAAAATGCTTTTGATCACTAATAATTACAAAAATGCAAATTAAAATAACTCTTGAGTACCACTTCACACCTATCAGATTGGCTAACATAACAGAAAAGGAAAATGACAAAGGCTGGAGGGGATGTGGAAAAATACATATACTAATGTACTGTTGGTGGAGTTGTGAACTGGTTCAAAGATTCTGGAGAACATTTTGGAACTATGTCCAAAGGGCTATAAAACTATGCATACCCTTTGACACAGCAATACCACTACTAGGTCTGTATCCCAAAGGGACACTTCATAGGTACAAAAATATTTAGAGCAGTTTTTTTTTTTGTGGTGGCAAAGAACTGGAAACTGAAGGGATGCCCATCGGTTGGGGAATGGCTGAATAGGTTGTGATATGTGAATGTGATAGAAATGACGAGAGAGATGGTTTCAGAAAAACCTGAGAGGATTTAGATGATCTGATGCAAAGTGAAGTTAACAGAACCAGGAGAACAACGTATGCAGTAACAGCAATATTGTAAAGATAATCAGTTATGAAAGACTGATCAGGATGATGATCTATCATAACTCCAAAGGACTCATGAAAAAAAAAAGCTATCCACCTGCAGAGAAAACCCATGGACTCCGAGTACAGGCATAAACATAATTTTTGGACATGGCTCATGTGGGGATGTTTTTCATGACTAAACATATTTGTTAACAGGTTTGGTATCTCTAGCCTTCTTAATGTCTAGGGGAGAGGAAAGCGGAAGGGAGAGAATTCAGAACTAGAAATAAGATTGAATTAAAAAAGAAAAAGGTCAAGGATTTCAGGTTAAGAACTACATTCTTCCTACCCATGGACAAAGAGCCAGGCCTGCGAGAGGGACTCCATGGCTGGCGCCTGTCATGAACTGCCCTCTTTTTGCCCATTTGGGGCAGCTGTTCTTAATTAACATCATCTATGCACCTCTGGCCAATTACCCACCTAAGGTTTTAAGCTCAAGCAACTCCTGTCCTCAGATACAAAGGTCTCTCCTCCACTAAGGCCTTCAATTCAATTCAATTGGCCATTATTAAATAAATGCTTATTGAGCATAGAGTGCTGTGAATTTATTCTTATTCTGCCCTACTTTTCAGTTTCTGCAGAATCGTTGGTTCCTATTTGTCCCACGCTGTTGTAGTTTCTGACATTTGTATCCTGGTTCTTATCTGCCAAGCTGGTTATTAACTTTGGTTTTCACACTTGCCCTGCTGGTGAAGTTGTGAACTGATTCAATACGTCCAGAAAATAATTTGGAATTATACAAGAAAAACTAAATTAATCACACTCTTTGAACCAGAGATTTCATTACTGGAACTATACCCTAAGGATTTCACACACACACACACACACACACACACACACACACACACACACACACAGAGTTACTGGAATGGTACATCCAAAGTCCTAAGAGTAAAAATATACACAGCAACACCATGTGTGATAAACGAAAAAATAGAAACAAAAAATTTTAGCAGTGCTTCGGAAGTACTTGAACAAACTATGCTTTATGAATGTAATGGAATCTTACTTTGATGTTAGGAATGACAAATAATGAAGAATTCAGAGAACCATGAGAAGACTTGTAAAAAACGATGTGAAGCAAGGAAGCAAAGAAAAGGAACAACATAAAGAGTAACACCGATAGCTGTTAAAATGTCAGCATAGAGACAGGAAAATTCTGGCGAAGTGCTGTAGTTACTGTCAGTCTCAGAGCACCTGCAAGGACGTGCAGCTCCTGGGAGATAATTAACCATCACCTCTCAGAGAGCAGCTCCTGTGCCAGCTTCTACAGGACGCTTGCTTTCACACCCCTAACCCCACCAGGCTACAGCGCTTTCCCCCAGCCCCAAATCATCTTGTATTTACTACACATAGCATCTACCCACTTGTCTGCCAGCAGGTTGTTCTCTCCCACAGCTGTTTGCTTTGTCTTTGTACCCCCAGCAGTTCTCACAAAGCCTAACAAATGTGTGTGGAGTTGAGTTAAATCGAAATAACCATACTCAATAAAGGAGCCTAAATGTACCAAACTTTTTTTCTTAAACAGTAGGGCAACCAATTATATAGAATCAAAAACCCTTATCCCAACTAAAAAGCCTCTGTGAGAGAAAAAAAGATGATCACACCCTAGGCTTTAGATGTTAACTCAGAATTTTTTGAAAGTAGCTAAAACAAAGAGCCAGACAGGAAGCCAGATGCTAAATGGGAGTGAAGAACAAGACTTTCTCTTCCATGTCTGATCTCTTCCAACTATTTTTTCTCTCAGCCACCAGCGAATTAGTCCTCCAAACAATTTAAGAACTGAGAACAGGGCTTGAAAAAAAAAATGTGGCCTTTAAAAAACCTCAATAATTTAGGTTCATGTGCTCAAATTCTTTCTTGGGGGAGCTAATCCCATAAAATCATTTAACCTTTTGTTAGCCCAAATACTGTTACGTGAATTAAATCTAGGAAAACTTGACAATGAAATAATATATATTGCTTATGACTTAAAGCCTCTAACTTCCCCATGAAATTTCAATTTTCTCAGGCCCAGGAAGTGTACCTCCTGCTTCTGTAGTAGTTTATAATATGAAAAGAGTGGTTTGTATACCACGATCACCCCAAAACTGCTACTACCAGCCTGCGGGACTTGGCCTAAGACCCTCTGAGTGCATCTGCCAAGAACAGGACCAAAACCATCTCCACCCTAAGGTGACACAATCAGCCACCGCCCAGAGGCCCTTGAGATGGCCTAGAAATACAAAGGCATCTCCGACCTGTCATCCCATGACTCCTCATTCTTCCCATCTTGTACTCTGCTTTGAGAGACGGTAAGAGTGCTGCTCCAATAGCTATTCCATCCAACATGGCGCTGAACTTGAGAACAATAGGCTTCTTTTCCAAGCCTTCAGGCAGCTGTGGAAATTCATTGGTTTCAATAGGAGTTTGGTTAACACTTGGAGTTTTTTCAGAAGGTAAGGGAGTGGCAATATCTTCTTTTGTAGACTGTGGGCTGTTGGTTTAATAAAAAGAATCAATAAAAAGTTCGATTTTTACTTTAAAAATGAGTTCTCAATAGCAAACATATAATAAACGGAGATATAAATAGTCAGTGGATCTAGATGCACCTAAGGAATCAGGAAGGCCTGGGTTCAAATTCCCCATCTTGGCTTTGTAGCTCTGGGTATGAGTTGACCACTCAGAGTGCCTGGCGCCCTCTAAGACTTTTGGTTGCAGAAGAGCCACTGATTAGGTCTGGTGGAAGGATTTTCCCTCACTCAATAGTTTCTTACACTAATGAAACCACAGATCAGATTCCCCCCAAAAAGATATACCTTCTGTTAAGATAACAACAATGGGGAGCTTATCTGTATGCATTCACAAAGCACCTCTGACTACCTGACATACCAGAACAGCTCTTCCCTTCCCCTTTTCCTGTTTCCCTTGCTTATCTGTATGCATCTACAAAAACATTCTAGATTACCTGACATTCCAGAGCCATGTTTTTCCCATTGCTCCTCTTCTTCCTATCCCCCATCAAACTGTATAAAGACCTGACACCTAAACTGGCTAAGTGCTCTACCTCCTGTGAAAAGCAGGGCTCACTGGGTCCTCTGGCCTTCCATAAGGAACAGAGTCCACTGGGTGCATCATCCCAATAAATGCCTTTATTTAACTTGGAGACAGACTGAGTGAATTCATTTAAGACACCATGACCTACATGTCTATTCCTCATCATTCTGGTCCCCAGCATTCTGGAGTGCCCCTGAACCCCAGCAACAACCATATGTCTTGGGTTAAAAAAAAGTCAGGGAAGCCAGGCTTTTGATTTCACGCCTTTATATTTCATTTTACTTTAAAATACAGCAAAGCTTCTTTAAAGCTGTGCTTTCAAGTTCTGTCCTCAGTCATTCAGGATTCCTTGAGACATTCTGAGGGGTTCTTTAAAATACTACGACAAGAGAAAATGCCAAATATGTATCTGTCTCCTCTCCTTGTAGGATCAGAACACACAGAGCTAGAGGAAACCCTGGGAAACCTGGTGCTACTGACTCCAAATGCGGCATGCTCACCACTACTCCTCCCAACACATGGTTAGGGACATTCCTAGAGGTCTGAGCTCTAGGGTTTAAAAAATCTAATAGAAGGGTTCTCAAACCCTAAGAAATCACACAATCCGAGAAACAAATGAAATTTATCCCATCATAATGGAAAAAAATCTAAATTTTGTTTTGTATTTCTGTATGTTTCAATTTAGATTGAAAACCCAGTTCTACTATTTAATACCTATGTGACTTTGGATGAATGAATAACTTAACCATTCTGGGCCTCAGTTTCCTCAGCTATATAATGAGGTAGTTAGACTAGAGGATTTCTAAGACTAAGGTTTCTTCCAACTCTAAAATATATTATCATCATCTTGACATTGGTGTTAAGATTCTCAAGGTTAAGATTGATGACTTGGGCAAACCGTCAGTGTTGTCTCCCTGGAGAGAGAAGGACGGCGAAAGGTAAAGTCATGGTAGAAGACAATCTGACATGATCTCTGGGGATAACCAATTTCTGTCTTAAAATAGATTTAATTTTCTTTGAACAAAGCAGTCCCAGATGGCTATTTTTTTTTATTGTATTTACATTTAATAGATCTCTGGGATACATACAGTTCTAATTACACTCAAAGGTACATGCCATTGGTATTAATACCTAAATGACCTTTCATAAAGCCACTACTCTCCAGGGCCACATTTCTGTAGGACAGGGACACTGGAAGAGTATGGGGGAGTTTAGGTGGGGATATTATTCCAATGATGCCAAGATACCAATTTCAAATCCGAAGATGTTATTCTGATTTGCATCCTTCCCCCAAAGTTGGTCAGAAAAAAATTTGTTTCCTCATGACCTGTCTTCCTTAGCTCATACTTACATGGCCTCAATAAGGCACACAACACCACACCCAATGAAGAAAGGACTTACGCTGACGATGGTTGTCTGATGAGGTCTGAGATCTGCTTGGAAAGCTGGTGTGAGCTACGGACCATCATGCTGTGCAAGGTGGCTGGGTGCTGGGGAATGTTGATGCTGATTGCTCCCACCTTGAACACAGCAGCATTGTTGGTCTTCAACCCTCTCTGGGCACTATAAAGGGCCTGGGACTTGGCAATACTACACTTCACCACAGTTCTAGCAACAGAGAAGAAATAGACTGCTTGAAGATAGTTTCCAGTACCTTTGAAAAGTGAAGTTCTATACATAATCTGAGCACATGTGTAGCATGCAAACTGGACTTTAAGAAACTATACATGCCTTCAGACTTTGCACATGTACATGGGATACAACATGAAAGCAATATCTGCTTTTAAAGTAACCTACTCAATTCATGATAAGCAAAAAAATGTAATTATTCCAATTTTAATAATATGTCTGGGATTTCTAAGAGGGTATTAGTATGAAAAGACATGTGCAAGAAAACATGGATATTCAAAAAGCATGCAGACATTAAACCTCACATTGATCTTTCATTCTGTAACTCTCATCATCTCTATTTGACAAACACACAACAAAATCACATGCACTAAATTAACATTTAAGAACAATAAAAGATTCCGCCAATGGTGTTAGGAAACAAGAAAACTATGTTAAAGACCTCTACTAAAGCATTAAAGAAACCAAGAAAGAGAACACTGGGGAAAAAGATAAGAAAAGACAGAAAAGAAATTTTTTAAAAATTCTGAATCTTTTCAGCTTCTATCATTTCTACAATGAATAGGAAGGAAATGACTATAAAAGTCAAACAGACAATGAACATGGCTATCAATTACTGAGCCTTCAATGACTTCTTTGCCTCTTAGAAAAGACTGGAATAGTCATGAAGGGAAAAAAAAACCACCTGGGCCATTTCCCCTAGGAATTACGAGTAAGAAATACAGGACCAACTAACATTCACATTTTAAGACCTGACCCTAATAACTTCTACTTCATTTTCCCTCTTGATCCCTAACACTGTCCTGCTACTGGACCAGTTCAAAGAAAAATGTACTTTCATAAACTGCCTGCTATGTGACCTATTTAAACCATCTGTGTCCCAAAGGACGTCTGTTTACTCTGCATTTCGAGTTTCAATTACATATGTCCAGGGCTACATTCTAAAAAAGACTTAATAATTAAGTTCAATATCATGCATATAAAGTATGTTTGATTCTTTATGCTAAACTGGCCAGTTAAAATCTTTAAAGATTATTATATAAGAAATATTTAAATATCCCTCACTACAGCATAACTCGTTATTAAACAGATTTGGGAAAAAATCAAATACCTCAAAACAGAAGTCAAATGTAATATGGTTGAAGGACAGAGTAATCAAAAGTTCTGTCCTCCTGGCACCAACATTAGAAGTTCTACTCTAGTTAATTTTATAAGAAAGGAAAAATTTTAAGAGAGTATTATCTCTTATGTATTAGTGCTTTATGCGATTATGATATAAAAAAAAAACTATCGACCATAAAGGAGAACTTTATATCTTCTGTTCTAAGCTTGAGATAACATCCTTTAAGGTGAGACACATATCAACCATTAACAAATCAGGGAACCATCACGATAAATTAGCACTGATTCATGAGGAAGGTACGTATTATCTACTTCTAATGTGACACTTTGATATAGTAATGAAAGCATACAATGTAAAAAGAAGCTCTATTAGAGTAATCAAACAGTAACAAAGCAACAGACATGATCCATTCTGCCTCTAAATCATGCACTCTCACATCAACTGAAAGCCAAGGAAGCAGAATGTGACATACAGAAATTCTTGTTTGGCGGTGCTTGTAGGAGACGTAGGAAAATCTTCCAGTCTATAGATGAAGATGAAGAAAAAGAAGAGAAAAAGAAAGCAAATAAAGAACATTCATGCAAATATTAGTCACAACATGCCAAATAATCTGAAAAACTCTTCTAACATATACACCTTTAGATAGCTTTTCAAGAAGTTTTGATATTAAGTCCTTGTTGGGTCTGCATCATTCCCTTCTCTTCACATGAGCTCAGATGCACAAGGTCCAAAGAGAAGAAAGACCCAGTATAAAAGAGACACTGACGGTCTTGGGGATTCAAGAATATTCACTCAGAGTTTTCCAATAAAACTCCTTAAAGGTACCTTCTTTTGCTGTAGCCAAACTGAGGTGTGGACACACGGCCACTGTAGTCCTGATTACCCAGCTCCTTGCCTATCATCTCTGCCTGAATAGACAGAGTGGTTGTGAGAGCCAAAGCTGTGTTTGGAGCCCAGACCCCATGTAGATGGCCTTCCTACTGCATCCCTACCCAAGCACATGGAATTGGCTTTTTGTTTCTCCTTCTCTGTACTACATGGTAATAAGCTGAATCTACAACAAACAGATAATGATCTGAAATACTGGCATTTGGGAGAAGGGTACAATTCAACTGTAACCTATGATCTCTCTCCTACCTTATAAAGCATGACTGGATGTCTTCATGGTTTCTGATTTATTTTTCTTCTGAAGTCTACTACCAGACACAATGATTATGACAGTGATGATCCTTACTTAGGGTACTTAAGTCATCTAATCAATAACTGCAGGCTTTATTTCTTGTCTCCTTCTAAGTGACTTTCTAAGGATGTATTCACACATAAGCCTTTACTTATGTATAATTCGGGTCACTTATTGCCCGTCCTAATGTTACAGCTCTTAATCTCAGTGTATTAATCTTGGCCTCTATGATAAATTTTTTAAAAATTTTATTTTAAAAATTATTGACAAGCCTATATAAATCCAGGTCAAATTCTGCTCAAAGAGAATGCTGCCATTCTTGTGTTCTGCTGGCATTGCCTTCTACTCAGCAGCCTGAACTTAGGGGGTCATGAGAGGGGGGCTAAGAAGTCTTCTTACGGCAATGATACTTCTTGTAATCCACCAGAAATGGTGCCAAATCCTAATGTTGTTTCTGGACAGAGAAGAACATTTTGCAAAGAAAGAAATCTTGCCTAAAACAATCGCATTTTCCAAAACTTTTAAAGCAATTTAGTAACTTAATATGGCATATGAAATTTTAACAAATGGGAACAGGAATAGATAGCTCTTCAATGTTACTTTTTTCCTATAAAACCATATAATGGTAACGAGAATAAAGGAAGAAAATGCTACTTACTGTATATTTGGTGTAATCCCCTCAAGCAACACAATATTAACCCCGCCAATGTGAGCCGTGGCACACGTCTCAGTCATCTTTTGATGCAAAACATCTTTAAAAATAAGGAGGACAATGACTGGAATTAACTTTGCACAGTATGCAAAACAAAGTGATAACTGTGTTTCCAAGTTCATTTTAGACATATTGACTCCACTTACAAAAGTTTCTATGAGGATGATAGAGGCATTTTAAAGGCGCTTTGTAGCTCTTTCATGGATTACACTTTAGCTATTTATCATGGTACAAGAGAAAAACTGTTGGTCTCATCATCAGAAGATTTGGGTTAAGTACTATATCTTTGCTGGCTAGACCAGTTACCCTGAACAAACTATGTAACCTCTCTGACCCTGAGTTTTCTTCTGAGTAAAAAGGGGAGAAATAATGATGAAGACCCAGAACAACATGAGCTAATCTTCTCTTCATGAGCTTCATGGATGATATCGAGCAGGATATGCAATATGCCCTTCCTCTGACATTCCAGACCTTGTAAACCAGTGCTGTCAAACTCCAACAGAATCAAACCCCGGCTAGGGGCATGCTGCCTTAGAAAACCACAAATTCGCATTACCTATGGTGGGTGGTATTTTTATTTATTTTGATAGACATATCCCAATTATATTAAAATCTTGTTCAAGGAGTTTGACACCTCTGCTCTAAATCCCCAGATAGGAGGTGGTGCTGTGGCTACAGGGCTCAGGCCAGCAGCTTCTTTGTCATTCTATATCCCATCTTTACCAAACGCCTCACAAAAATCAATACAAGTTTAAAAAGATAGACCTTGTGAAGTAGCTTTTCATTGACATATTCCTGAAATTCTGTAAGCTGCTGGTCAATTTGGTAAATGTCAATTTAATTAAAGAAACCACACTACCACATGCCACAGTCACAATGATCTCCATTGGTTTCCATTCAAAATGCTCTACCTCCTGGGACATCGCTGCTTGTAGTAACTGAAGTTTGTGTCTAAATGTGTCTAAAACACTTAGGATAACAAGGTGTGTTAGCTCCACAGAAACCCTATGAAGGAGAAAATCTAATCAAGGGCCTCTGAGCAGAAGGGCACATTATTTTTGCATGTGTCCTAAGAAGTCATTTCAGCATGCTTACTAAGTCACCCCTAGAACATGCCAGCCCAACATGAGTCCCCACTGGCTGAAAGAACCCTGACATGCTCTGTAATTCTCATTTTGGGAGAAGAAATTACAAAGCAGAAATTTTGGAAACACAAAGTGAAAATATTTCTATTGGTAAAGTTGCACTACAAGATTAAAAAAATTATACCTTTCATTTTTTCCTTAAGGGTAAAACTGCCATGAATTCTTTTCAATTCTGATTCCATTGTGAGTCCACCGATGTCTGCCTCAAGATGTGTACGGTTCACCATGCCAATGCCAAAAACTATCAGAGTGACATTCTGAGGTTCTGAAGTGACCAAGCTACGTTTCCTTTGTGTTTTGGTCAAGCTGTTATTGTCCTGTTCATTCTCAAACACAACTTTACACGGAGGTTCTGTAGGGCTCCGAACTCCTATGTGGGCAAATTGACATATCAAAGTTAAGCAATGGAAAACAAGAACAACACAAGAGTATCTGAAACATCCATCTTTGTAACCTCTCTGGCTCACATCAAGATACTTCCTAAAAATGAGGTTTTCTAGTTTGCAAGATGAACATGATTTTAATTTGCAATACTTAAATCTCACCCGAACAGGTGAAATTCATCACTAGCATTGCAATGTATGTATAATGTATCATTAGCACTATTATGTATATAGATTCTGAAACACAAATATCCAGACATAGATTACAAAATGTGCATGTTAATAGAAAGCTTTTTATTTAATGCCATCAGAAAAATCTGTAGTCCTTAAGAATTCATTGCATCTTGCATTATGCAAAGACCAAGCCTGCCACCAACAACATGAATTTCAGTAGCAGAGCTGAGAACAATACAGCCTCGGAGTTGTACAGCCCTCAGGACTTACTAGAGAGAGTACCCATCAAAAGGACATGGAACGCCTTACCAGTAGGGGGCCTCCTTCCATGTATGATCCTTAATCTCTGTGAATCTCAATGACCTCATTTGTAAAATTCAGGTAAATCTCTGGGATTATTTACGACAAATTTAACTTGCAAATTTAAAAAGGCGTCTTACCAGCTGGACCAAAAGTCTCTGAAGACTTCTCCAATATCCCTGTTGGGTCAGAGATGAGAGAATAAAAGTTAAGCAGCTTGTACATGTTTTGCCAGCACTCTGCCGAGGGTTCGCTCTGTTCAGACACTGTGATGGAATCGGAGTCATCCATGTGAAGAGTCATGTGATCGACCACCTCCTTTGACCCTTTCCTCGACACCTTCGAGGTTCTCCTCTCAGACCGTCCTAAAGAATTCTTGTTCCGAGATTCCTTCTTGTTGTTCTCGCTGTTGGCTCTTTTACTCTTTGCGTTGTTGACTCTACCTCCCCCGTTCAGGCTCCCTCTCGAGCTCCGGCTGAAGTCCGAGGAGCGGAAGTCCCGGTGTCTGTGGGTTTTGAAGGTAGGTGTAGGGGAAGCTGATCCCGCTGTATACCTATTAAGTTTGATGTCAGTCTGGGTGGCCTTTATGTCATCTATCATCGTACTGAACTGGTGAATTAGACGAACCAAAGCCATATCTACATGCTGGCTTATTGACTGACAGGAAATAGTAAAATTACAGTGAAAGGTGTTGAAATAACGTTTGTTGAGGTCATGAAATGAAAAGGCATTGGCTGAGTTCTGAGGTGTACATGTGGACTTCTCCATTACAACAGCACTGATACTGAAGGTTTCCAACATTAATGCTGGTTTGAACTCAAGTGGAGGAAGGTTGACATGTCCTTGCCTAAAAGTTAAGGGAAAGAATTAAAAATTCCAAGTAAGGTTGGTTTCTTTGCCTATCTACTCATTCATTCATTTGCTTATTTATTTTACTGTTCATTTTTAAATGTGAGTTCCAGATTCTCCTGTCCCTCCAGTCCCTCTCCTACCCATTTGAGAAGACAAGCAATACAAGGTAGCTTGATTTTTATTCGTTCACAACCAAATTCTCTACATAAGAGGCAACACGAGCTAGAGAATAGGAGAATTACTAGTTTTAAGTGTGAGCCTGTAAACAATGACATCACTTATTAAACCTATCACATATAGCAGAAGGCATATTTCCTCCCCTTTGGACAATTAAAATCAGTTTCTCTAGTCTGTCACAGCTGTCCTTTTTGGACCCACTCCACCCCCTTTCAGTCACAGCAAATTTCAAAATGATTTGAAATGGGTGGGAAATTGTTTTCTTCATCCCTCTGGAATTCAGAGGAAGAGAATTTGGCAGGTCATAATCCATCCCGGGAAGTTAGATTATAATTTCTCATTTTCCTAAGTGCTTTCACACTTACTACCGCTTTTAAACTCACAACATCCTTGAGGTAAGTAGCACTAGTGTATGCAAAGTGCTTTGTAAGCTTTAAAGGGCTATACAAAATTCTTTACTTCCTACTGGGAACCAACTTGACCCAGTAGATAAAGAACTGGCTTTGGAGACTGGAAGCTGCAGGGCCAGCTCCTGACTGTGACACACGTGAGCTGCGTGATGAGCACAGGCAATTCTCTCAAGCTTTTTACTTCAATTCTTAGGACCTCAGGAAACCCTCAAAGATTGTCAGGGACAGAGAAGCTCCTAATCTGCATCAGTGAAAGGAGCTTTCCACATATGGAGTTTATTCCATTAATGAAACCAAGGTTCTAGACACACACATCTACCAAAGGGTGAGATTATTATTACTAATAAATAAAGAAATGGAAACAGGAGGCTGAGTGACTTTCCAGAAATCAGTGGCTAGCCAATTACCAGCAGAAAGATGACAAGAGTCCTAGGTTGGCTTCAGGGTTTTTTGTTTCATTTTGTTTTCAAATAAAGCACTAGGCTTGGAGTCAGAAACAATAGATGAACCCAGCTTTCCTTAGTGAGCCCCTCACTGTGGGTGTGACTTCTGGTAAACCCCCTCCCCTCTCCATCTCTGCCACCAAACGGACGTTCTACTTGTAGGCCCTGCACCGCACCAGACGAGGATGAGCCACAAAGGCGACAACATACGCAGAGCTTAAACAGAGGGCTCACTGTGCCTTCAGTCCTTTTCTTCCTCTCCACAACTTTTGGACATCTACCTCCCAGTCCTAAATCCTATTAGGAGCACACAGCCTCTGCAGCCCAGGCCACAGCTTGGGCACACTTTTGCACTGTCTCCCCATCCTAAGCATATGAATCAACTTTTTGTTTGTTTTTTTCTATCCTGCAGTGTAATGAGTTGAATGTACAAGCCTCCTGCTTGATTTTTTTCTCAAAGAAAATATTAAGAAGTACTTTTACCATGTTGCTGATTTAGAATGAAATACAGTGAGCAAATTATCTCTTAGCTTATGCCAACAACTTCGGGCAGGCAGGTCTATCCAAAAGTAGGTACCAACAGACTTTCCCTAAAAGTTGAAAAAGGAGCTAACGAATGTTTCAACATTCATTAAACCAAATGATAGTAAAATCTATACATGCACACTCATATGTGTACTAGAGGTGCACACTGGGATATATGCTACATTCCAGTGGTCTCAAGCTTTTAAGGTCCATGAGAACTGAGAATAAATAAATAAATGCTCAACGACCACCACTGCTGCTGCTAGACCTCTCCCCAACCTAATACTCCCAACTGCGAGGATACAGCTAGAGAGCTGGCCTCAGAGCCATAAAGACCTGGCTTCAAGTTCTGTGTCTCTGTGACTGTGTACCAGTCATGGCATTTCTGATTGCTCCAGTCAACTCTCAAGACCAGAAGTACAGATGTGGAAGGAAACTATTTTTTGTGTTTTAGGTATGAGTCTGCCAGAAACCACTTTACTATTAATCATTACTATTTTATAATTAATATACTTTATATTTCAGTTGTTTTTTAGTTGTGTCTGACTCTTTGTGACCCCACTTTGGGGGATTTTCTTGATACTGGAGTGGTTCGCTATTTCCTTCTCCAGCTCATTTTACAGATGAGGAAACTAAGGCGAATGGTGTTAACTGACTTGCCTGGGGTCACACAGCTAGTAAGTGTCTGAGCCTGGCTGGATTTGAACTCAGGAAGAGTTTTCCCGACTCTTGGCCCAGCGCTCTATCCACTGTGCCACCTAGCTGTCCCACGATTATTTATAATTAATTATGAATAAAATAATGAATAAAATTCTAATATCTAACATATGCCATTCTGGGTTAAAATTCATGGCATTCCCAGACAGCAGACAACCTTTCACCATCAAGATGGAACAAAGGATCAGGGCTTAGTTAACCATTCAATTAATTATCTACTTCAACAGTCATATAACCTCTCGAGGCAAGACTAGAAGTTGCGGGTGTGGTAGAAAATTCTCTACTATGTTTTGGGCAGAAGAATGACAAAAGCAATTTTATTAATTAAAATGATTTTAATCTAAGCATTTTTTGGCTTAGAGGGAGAAAGTTTCAAGCTGGCCAGCATCTCTGAGGCCCTGGGATGCCTCTCACAGAGTCACTGTGGATTTCCAGTACAGAGCATTCCCAGACACAAGCCAATGTGACACAGTCCAGATGGAGCAGCGGTCTACCTCGCCAAACAGAATGACACTGGCTGAACTTCTGGTTAAGACTCGAGAAACATATTCCCAAAATTATTCAAACATTTACTCTTAAGGACTCTCCTTTCTAGCTGTTCAAAGGTTCACATAAGAGAAACTTCCAATAATTGAAATGATCAGAGACTTTTCTTCCTTTAGTTTGGTTATTAACCTAATCCAGTCAAAGCCTGGGCAAAGAGGGGACTAGCTTCACGTGGGCCCATCAAGGACTCCTTGCCTTGGGGTTACCACCTCATTCTATCAAAAGAGACAACAGAATTGCTCCCAGATCCTTCAAAGAAAGTGGTTAGGCCTTGATAAGGAAGGAAAAAGATTCAGTCCAGGATAATGTTGGAATGGATAATGAAAGAATGAATGATAAATTTTCTTATTAAGATTAGCCCACAGGCATTAGACTAGTATACTGGGAAACGTTTTCTTAACATTTTTCGAAGGGGAGGTGGGGGTAGGAAGGGGAATAGTCTGGTTCTATACACAGAAGGTATTGAATTATACAGCACAGGGGGAGTTTCCTCACCCAAGATTTTCTATTATCAGTGAAATCTCAAATTCAACCCCTCTCCCTCTCCCCCACACCAACCCTATCCTCCTCTTTTACCATGACAAAGTAAGTCTGATGCGAGTCTTTTATATCTGGAATAAATCCAATGAAATTTATATCTTTCTACACCACAGTCTAAGGCAAAGCACACTGGACTGAAATCCTCATTTCATTGCTTTGGAAAACCACTTGGCCTTCCTGGGACTGTTTCTTCATCTGCAGCATGCTCCCTTCTAGCTCTAACATTCTATGATTCTATAATCCTGTATGTTAAGCATGCAGTACCACAGGACACTAATCAGGGTTATCCTTCTTAATGGAAATATGCAAATCTACATAAAAAGGCAAGTCCTGATCAAAAAGTTGATTTGGACTCTGCATATCAAATTCTTTCCTAGGGTGAGAGTATTTTTACCTGATTATAATTGAGACAAATGATCATTCCACTTTAGGCCACCATGACAGAAAAGCAGAAGGGGCATAAGCTGAAGGTATGAGATATGCTCCCTATGTGTAATATCTGGGGTGGGTTATTGGGGTGGGAGTGGGGGCAAGGTGAGCCCAGCCCTTGTAATATGAGTGCAGATTCTCATACACAGTAACAGAAACCACACAGCCATGGTGGCTATCGAGGTTGGCTTTTAGGTTTCTACACCGGCACTGTGTCCACTCCATTCCAGTAAGACCTATTGTGATTTTGGCAGGCCACTGCCAGGACAGCTAGGTGGCACCATAGTACACAGAGTGCCAGGCCTGAAGTCAGAAAGACTCCTCTTTATGAATTCAAATATAGCCTCGGACATTTACTAGCTGGGTGACCTTGGGCGAGTCACTTTGTCTGCCTTAACTCCTCATCTGTCACATGAGCTGGAGAAAGAAATGGCAAAGCACTCCAGGATCTTTGCCAAGAAAACCCCAAATGGGGTCACTAGGAGTTGGAAATGACTGGAAAACAAGTGAACAACAACCAAGGCCACTGCTAGAATGCTTTGAAAACAAACCCTCACGT
The DNA here is from genome assembly GCA_028646595.1 of Phalanger gymnotis. Lineage (NCBI taxonomy): Eukaryota > Metazoa > Chordata > Mammalia > Diprotodontia > Phalangeridae > Phalanger > Phalanger gymnotis. Next base: position 354,542,318 of record CM053623.1, read on the forward strand.
GATTAAACAGGACAACAAAATGCATACATGTACTCCAGTTTAGTAATAATACGTGTTCTGGGTACATCTGTGCTTATGGTAAGTCTCAAACATTACTGCATCAGAAAAACATGCCTTTTCTCAATGCCTTCCAATGATAAAATGGAGCTGTTTCATTAAGTGATCAAATGTGGACCTCAGTTAGACCTGCTGAATGGAGGAGGGTAGATTTTTTCCATCAAGATAAGTAATGGTTCCTAAGGAAACAAAATCTAAAAACAGGAAGCTAATTTTTTCCATCTTATTAGCTTGGAGAAAAAATATTTTTTTAAAAAAAGTTAAACTCACCGTCTTGCTCGTTTGCTTCTTCTCTCCTTGGCTGTGTCTGAATCCACAATATCTGCTCTGAGGCAATCTAGCGTCCCAGAGAATGACAGGTGTTCTCCAAAGTACATGCGGTAGCAGAGGGGCATCGAATCCTGGGACTGAATCCCCGTATGGCTCAGGAGAGGTTTGAAGACAACCTATAATATGCAAAATATTCTCATGAACTTTGTGCTCAACCCCTTATTTACTAACAAAGCATCCAAATTCTAACTTCTGGGGATTCCAGAAGACGACATATGACTGTTACAAAGCAACAAATCCATATGATCCTTGTGGCTTCTGTTGCTCTCCTAAGGCTTCTTCCGGAATGTTCACAATCTTTATAATTCGCTTCCTATCCCACAACACAGATACCAAGAAGCCCTCTTCAGCCCCGTTTCCAGGGCAGTTGATTCTGCCAGCACGTGCCTCCTTTTCTTCTCGATCTCAGTCTCCGGACTTTGTTCTACTCTCTGCTGCTGTCTCACTGAGCTATTGGCCCCACTCCAGTTTCTAGGAGGCCCGCTACGTGGATGAGGTTTTCCACCTTCTGTTCTAAGCTACTTACCTTGCTTACAGTTCTTTCCTTCACAGCTCTTATTTCAATTCCATTTTCATTTTTGTTTCAATTTCTCCAGTGATACTTGTAGTCCTTGTAGACAAGATACCTATTTTTTGCCTTGGAGGTTTTCTCTGTACTTTCTGTGGCTGTTCATTTCTCTTGAGTTTGCCTCTTGGTTGGACAGGATCATAGGTGCAGAGATGGAAGAAGCGACCTCAGAGGCAATCAGGACCAATGCCTTCATTTTAGAGGCGAAGAAATTGGGACTCAAGCAGGTCCTGGAGCCAGTCTAAGGCCACACAAGCAGTACCAAGTAACAGAGAGGGGATCTGAATGCGGGGCCTCAGCCTCCAGTCAGTGCTTCTCTCTTAGCCCACATCATCCGCCAGTCCTCGTGTGGGCAGGGCAGCTGGTCCTCAGCCCCGTCCTCTGTCTCAGTCACTGGTTTCTATGCCAGTTTCCTGGCGGCTCAGTGTGGAGCCTGGCTTTGGCCTGCCCCTGTCTCTCTTGGCACACTCCTTGGTCAGGAGTGGGCTCCTCCTCCTCTAAGGACTCTTAGCGTGTGCCCATGAGCTGAGATGGCCCTAACTCCTGCTGCAGCTCCCAGTCGATGCTCCAATGAAGTGTGCACATTCCTGTGTATTCAGCGGAGTGGCTGGCCCTGCTGCAGTGGGCTGGGTGTGAGCTCCCACTAGCTTCAAGCCCTAATACCAGCAGAGGCCTCGTGCTTCAGGCAAACATACTAGAGGCGATGCTGGATTCTCCATGGGCCCCCTCCCCAGTGCCTGCAGACTTCTGGCCATCTTTTTGTTCAGTCCTGCCCTGAGTGGGGTGGGGGAAGCTGACCTGAGGTTTTCTTCAGTTTTCTTTATGCCCACAATGGCGGCTGCAGGCATCGTGCTGGAAGCCAGGTTGGTGGTTTGCATGGGTAGGGTGGTGGAGGGGCTATTCTCTTTCCCTTAAGGAGCCTTGCCACTTCAACTTGGCTGGGTAAGATGGGGAATTCATGTACACCGGTGTTGGAAAGGCAGGTTGTGAAGTGCTTTAAAAGATAAACGAGCATTTGTATGTAATCCTAGATACGACGGGGAGATCTGAATTTACGAATGGGGAATCATATGGTCAGATCTGAGCATTAGGAAAACTGCTTTGGTGGCTATGCTGGAGATGGGGCAGACACCTGAGGGAGGGAGAGTAAGGAGGCCCTTAACAGTGGTCCAGAAAGGAAGTGATGAGCACCTGACCACCTATCCAGTGGCCACGTGAAGAGAGAAAAGGAGGCGATGAGGGCAAGAAATGCTATGGAGGTAGAAAAGACAAGATTTGGCAACTGACTGAACATGATGGGTAAGGAAGAGTGAGGGGCCAAGGAAAGTAACAAGGCTGAGAACCTACTGACTGGAAGGCTGGGGGTGCCCTTGACAGAAATTGAGAATTTTAGAAAAGGAATAAGTTTTGGGAAAAATGTAGCAAATCCTTCTTTAAACAAGTTGTGTTTGAAATGCCTATGGGACATCTAGCTTGAAATACCCAATAAGCAGCGGGAGATGTGGAAATGGAACTCAGGAAAGACATTAAACATGGAGACAGAGAAGTGAGATTCATCTGCAGAAATTATCATTGAACCCAAGACCAGTGATGAGGTCATCAAGTGAGAGAGTGTACAGAGAGACTTCTGCTTTAGATTTTCAGTATCTGTAATCCATATATGGGCATTCAGCCTAAAATACACTGGTACAGTTAGAAATGAGCAGCCAACCCAACAGCAGTATGGTATAGTTGGTTTTTAATCATAAATGCCATGATAATAAAATACGTTAAAAGGCATTTTAGGACTTTTAGTTGGCTCTACCTGGACAACTTTTGTCCCCATATCCCAAGGTGCTGGACACCTGAAGATGATGACTGCCTGAGAGTTAGCACCACTCACCTGGGCATCTGCAAGCTGGACAGCAGGAAACCCCTGGTTAGCTTCTTCTACCCCTGCAACATCATCCTGACTTGTGCTGTGCTGAGAATGGGTGCCATCCAAGGTGTTCTGGTCACTGGATAAAACGGTATTGAAATCTGAAGCAGACGGTATTGTAGGAAGGTTGGGGGTAACACCTACAAATAAAAACAATGCATGTATATATGGGTCTATGTGTGCATGTCTACAGATATAGACAGACATCCATATCTATGTAGATATATAGATGGATATATTTATAGCTTTACACATACACACACATCCATACACACGTGTGATTATCATCCAATCAATAAACATTTACTACATGTCTACGACACGCTAGGTACTGGATATTACAAAGAAAAAAGCTTGAAGTTTATATCATCTGAGGGAGGCTCCAACATGGTCGCAGGTAAGCACATATAGGATAAATATAACATGATTACGCAGTGTTTTGAGGGGTGGGAGGAAGGCCCTATGATTTGGAGAAATTAGAAGAAGTCTCCTGAAGGAAGTAGAGTTAAGGAGGAAATTCATTCTGGGACTGGGTGACAGCCTGTATGAAGGCAGAGAGTAGAAATGAAGCAACACGCACCCACCTGTTTGTGTGTAAAGCATTTTACGGTTAACAAAACATTTTCTGTACAATGGACACAGGACTTGGAATAGAGAAATTGAGGCTTGCACTCCCCTTCATCTCGTTCTTCCCTGTATAACATTACGCAGATCACACAATCTCTTTGAGTCTGCTAATAATGCTTAGATACCAATGTTTATGATGCTGTCACACATTAAACAAACTGAGAGTGCAGTTAAAGAACCCAACATTCAGTTTTGCTCCTGGCACAAACCGTTACTCACAGATGGGCTACCTCAAAGCTGTTAATAAATGACTTTTTTTTCCAACGACCAGAGAGTGAGTTTTAAGTAAAAAATCCTCACTATCTATGGATGGAAATGCCCTTTGCTTCTTAATTACAAGCTCTGCAAAGGACTGATGAGTCCACAAGGGCTTATTATATGTTTCTTGAATCAATGAATGAATGCTGGCTCTGAACATTATGCCTCAGAGAAATCTCAGTAATACAAAAAAAAGATTCACACTCTGTAGGTATAAAATATCACAATTTTATCTTGCATTTTTTTCTTTTTCTCTATTCTGTGGTGACTAATCTTCAAACATACACTACAATCTCATCTTACATGACTTTATACAGGGTTCTATATTTAAGTAAATTTCCCTTCCCAAATGTACAGTTTGATATAAATCCTCTTATTTAACATAGTAATACATATTTCACAAACTGCTGACATCAATTTCTACAAAGTTTAGTGTGCTGCAAAGCCCATCAATTCTTAACTAGTTCGTGAAGAGGCAAACTTTTCACAGAAGTTTCATATCTGCGATATTTCAAAAGCAGAACTCCATGAAAATGAAAAAAGTGAAAAAACTCCAGGCACATGAAGAAAAGCTCAACTCCACAGTACCTGTTGGAAGACTGTTATGTCCTGACTTCGGGGCAGGAGATTCCTGCACCACACTTCCTCGATTGCCCACGGCATTTGACATCCAATTGTAGAAGCTGACGGAGGAAGGCTCAGACAGCAAGGGATGTTCAGATAACATGTCTGTGGCTACCGTGTTTCCTGTAAATATATTTCCTTGAGTACAGTATTTTTGATTGTGTTATTTGAAAAGTGACAGACAAAGCTTATTATGAAATTATTCCTCAGTAGTTGAGAAGTATTTTGCAGTCTCTTTTATAAAATCACACTGTGTGATACAGATGTTATGGCACAAAAGTTTATTTTTATCATTACATGAAGAGGAATGAAATGAAATTTTAGTTGGTTCAGAAAGAAGCCCATCTTATGACAAGGATCATTAATGCCAATGATGCTATGGACAGAAGTAATGAGCACAGAGGACAAAAGGACTGATGGACTGCCACCAACACAATGGCTTCCCAAAGATGAGTTAGGACAGGGTAACATGAACCACCAATTACTGAACGCCCTGAAATGTATGGTGCTGATGGAGAAGCAAAACACAGACAAGATATAGTCTCTGCCTTCAAAAAACTCAGAAGTTAGTTGCAGTAAGTTACTCATGTAGTTGAAGCCTCTACTTAAAAACAGAACTTGCACTATAAACACTAGTTTCACTTAAGAAAAAACCCCCAAACCCCAACTTTTCTTTAAGGGCAACCTTCTTGTTATCAAACCAAGAATATAAACTCCTTGGGAATAGAGACTCTTAATTTTTCTCTCTGCACCTCAAGTGCCTACCACACTTCCTTGAATACAGTAGATGCTTAATAAATGCTTGCTTAACTCTAAGGAATACCTGTTCTTGTCAGAGAACTACTTTTAACTGTTGCGGCACTTCTCTGAGGAGTCCCTTCCAGGAGATTATGCAAGCTTGGAAAACTCCCAGTCAAATAGCTGAGCAGACTCTCCTTTCTTGGACTTTCTTTGATGGGCATCCCAGAACGGCCCACATGCACTGGTGAATCGGTGGCCGTGTCTCCACTGGTGTAGCTCAGAGAATGGTACGGATGTATACCCTGAAGAAGAACACAAAGAATGAACTGTGGAATTTTAGGGTTAGAGGGGACCTCGACAGCCATCTTAGTGTGGCCCATAAATTCAATAAATGCATAAAAGTAGGCTTGAATAGGTCCCCTGAGAACATGAAAAAGAAATAAATAAAAGAACCACCAAAGAGCAATCGATGGTTGCCTCTAACGTTCCAGTTCAGTCTTCTCTAGGTGGCACAAATGGGAATCAGAAGAAATGTGTCCTCGGCCTGTCATTTCCATTTCTGGATTCTTTCCCTCCCCCCAGAGCCCTTCCTCCTCCTGCCCCTCCTCCCTGGCCTCTCAATAGCACAGACCAGCTACACCCTGCTGGGTAACTGAGGAGCTGGTTCAATGCCAGTCATTCTGGCTGGTGACACTAGTGGCTGACTGTCATGACAGGCTGTCAACTAATGGCTAACCGGGATAGAGCATTTTAAGGTATCCAAAGTGCTCTTACACATGTTTTCACATTTGATCCTTACAAGAATCCTATGATTAGAGCCCAGAGAAGCTTCATGCTGAGCAGAGAGGCTGGCACTTAAGAAATGCTTGATTCAAATTCATTTATCAGTAATGTGCACAGGGTCGCACGACGGGCAGGCATCTGCACCAAAATTCAAACTCGGGTCTTCCTGACTCTCAATCCAGCCCTCTATCCACTGGTAATAACACTACTGATAATGATTAGAAATGACAAGAACCAACAACTGACCACTTGCACGGCTGATCCTGACTTCTTCGAGGGCACACAAAGGCTATTCAGAGAAGCTAAGCCATTTGCCAAGGGGCACAAACACTGTCAACACTATAGGGCTCTGAGTCTCCTCATTTTGTCACTGTACCACGGTAACTCGTATGCCTTAACTTAAGGAAGCAAGACCAGGAAAGCTAGGCCTATCGACTTTGTCCCTACTAAAATGTTTAAAGAAAGAAGTGTAGTAGGAAGGCCGAATTTATGATCTCAAATATAATCATGTATATGTTTGAATGGTCCGAAATCGCAAGGTATGAGAGATTCTCTAAGGAGAAAACAACAAGAAATTTATTTAGGCCCCACCGCAGCAAAAACTTGAACCAGCCTCCCCATTCCAACATCTTGACAAAAAGACTCCAGGCCCAGAAAGCCCAT
>CM053623.1:354548986-354560088 GCA_028646595.1 Phalanger gymnotis
TCAAATCATGTTCACTGGCCTCACGTTCCTGCTTGCACTCGGGTAAACCCTGCTTCCGCAGCTTCCTGCTTCCACAGCTTCTGGCTTCCACACCTTCTGCCGCTGCCAACGCAGCAGTTGTCTCCCAGCTCACCCCTCCTCGCAGCTTCCGCATTCTCAAGCCCCGCCTCAAGTCACCAATCCACACCCACACAGGTTTCACACCTGACAGGGCCCTGGGCCTGGGGCTTAGCACTTAACAGCTGAAAGTACTTCCACTCAAAAGAAACAAAAGCCATGCTAATGAGACAATTTTGCTTAACAACACAAGAAGTCCTTTAAACATACTGAAGTAGAGATTTTAAACACACTGCACAATACCATCAACAGGGAATGCCAGTGGAAAGGAGCCTGTCTTCTGTACCACCAACGACAACTGCTGCCAACAGGAAAATAAGCCCAAGAGCCCCAAGAATAGCAGCACCCACCAGCCCACAGGTCCTGCCTGCACCCTGGCCATCACAGTCATCATTCACAGAAAAAAAGACACTTGCAGAGACGGGTCCTGGCAACTGCCTCTGGAGGTACTACAGCCCCCACCTCTTCCACAACCCCAGCAACTAAGAGCAGCCTTCTGGAGGCCCAAGTCCTCGGGCACCATCAAATGCTTCAACATCAGAAAGTGACAAGGTTTTATGAATTAATATGGTCCCAGAGAACAAGTGACACCTAAGGACCACTGTGATTTTCCACTGGACTTGCAGCTGAAACTTTATGTGCTGCTCTCCCATGAGAACATCTTGGCAGCAGGGACTATCCTGCTTTTCTATTTCTATCTATAGGACTTATCACAAAGGGAGTGTTTAATAACTACTTTTTCATTCATTATACTATTCATTCCTTTATAAAACCAAATGTACTGAACAAAGTAGACCCAAACAGAAAATAAAGAGAAAACATGTTCACAATACTGAGTGGAAAGACAGATTGCAGATTTTTGCTGTTATAAAGGGCTGCAAATTCTTAGATGTTCCAAGAGGCTTCTCCTAGTAATGTCAAAGGGCACTGACCAAGTGACTTTAAGTAGCCACAGGGAGCCAGGTGAAGTTCTATGCAGAAGGAGCAGATTCGTACTCATAGAGGCAACCCAGGTTTACAACACTTCCCCACTCCCAGAGTCCTCTGAGGGTACTTAATGAAAGGTAGAGATTTTACTTCCTAATAGATAAATGGTCAAAATAATAAATGAACAATTCTCTAAAGAAGAATTGTAAACTATTAACGACATGAAAGAACATGCCAAAAGAAATGGAAAACAAAACTTTGAGCTTTTTAATCCACACTCAGTAAAAGATGACAAAACATGGGAATGGTCATTGTTGCAGAGTCTATGGAAAGATGAGCAGATTAAGGCTGTTAGTGGAGTTGTGAATTAGTGGAAAGGAAGAGAGTGACTAAAACACATATCTGAGTGGGGTCAAAAACAAAGAGGTTCTATGTATACCAAAATATTTATAGCAATGCTTTTCTTAGCAACAAAAAGCTAGAAACCAAGCAGATGCCAACCAGCTGGGGAACGACTAAATAAACTGTGGTACATGAGATAACTGTGATGGAGGAAACAATAAACATGAATACAGAGAATCATGGGAAGAGTTATATGAACTGATGAAAAGCAAAGCAAGAAGAGTCACAACAACAATGGAAATAGAAACAACCACCATCAAAAAGATTATTTAAATGGATGCTACTACTGTTATTTTATCAAGTTTGATAAATTATTCTTTTGGTAGTATGATTGGTACAGCCTTAACAGTGCAAATTAAGCTTTGTATTATCATTTGGTACTTGCTGCCCAGCCTTGAGCACTGAGTACTATTATTTGATAATGCTTGTATCTATTCAAAAGAATATGCTTATAATCTCTACTGACATTAAATTCAAAATTGAAAATGATTTGGCTAACGAAATGTATTATAGGAAATGCTAAATCGTTTTTAAAGATCATCATCTCTTCATTTAAATGCACACGGTGAAGAAAAATAAGGCCAAACAATCCCCAAGCCCCAAGCAGCTGGACCATACCTTTATTTTTAAAGCAGAGTCACTGTGGGTGTGTGTCTTTGACAATTTCCTCATGATCTCAGCTCCACTTACAGGTCCAGAAGAGACGCCCCCTTGTGGAGGCCGGCTGGCCGTTCCCTCTAGAAGCATTGTGTGTTCACTGACAGTAGCTGAAACATTCAAAAATCAATGAATTAACTATAAATTGTGGTCTTTGACCACAAAACCAGTACAGACTGGGACAACTGTATGCATATTTACATGTTCCTACAGCAAATGATCTGTGTTAAATGCTAATTTTCCTTTTCAAAATCACTACTTCATACTCCACTAATATAACTGTGTCTTCCCTCAATATCAGGAAAGGAATAAATATCTTTTATTCAAGTTTTTGAGTCCATATATAAATCACGTAAACCTAAGAAACCTGTACTCATGTTCAAGAAGCATAGTATTTTCACATGCATCAGGATATGTTTTTGAGGGTAGTTAAATAACTTTTAAAGCTTCCCCAAAGGGGGAATGATGAAGTAGTGCACTAAGCAATTAGTATTTAATTAAGACATTCATCTTCACTCTGCTATTCATATTTATTGGGACAGTCATTTAGCTTCTCTTTTCTAATTTATTTCTAATTGCTTAATGGAGCAGAATCATGAGTAAAAATTAATCTAAATAACTGTATCAATAGCAGGCAGGTCGCTGCCACCGACTCTAACTCAACGCCATCAGTGATTATATCATCAGCCCCCTCCGCTGTAATATTAACATTTTCAGGAAAATGAAAAATAGATCCATCGTTGAAAAAGGTTGGGTACTTCTGGTCTACATATTATACTTCGTTCTCCATCCACATTTTAATTTCAAATGCCATCGATTCTAGTGTCCTCAGTGTGGTACATAAACATCCCATAAAGAGTAATTAGTCTTCATAAGGCAAAAACTCAGATTACAAAATTACCTGCATCAAATTCAAATTCAGCACCATCGGCACTGGTATCGCTCTGAAGACCACCAGCACTGTCCAGTCCCAGTCCATCCTCGTGATCATGGCTCACCACAGCCTGGGGTTTCAAGGCCTGAGCTGGCCTGTGTAAGCTGACACCTTTGAAAGCTGGTGTGACCACAATGAATTTCATCCATTGCCTTGCAAGGGCAACCAGACCTTTTTTTAAAGTTACTAAGGCAGGTAGTCCATCACTCTGCAACAATAAGATAGTTTAGAACAGCCTTCCAAAAATGAAATGGAAATGATGGACTGGGTCGGGGTAAATGAGTGTGTGAAATGACAAATGAAGCTGGGGTGGAAGCAGCCCTTCTATTCCTGCCCCAGTACTTTTCAAAAGGACTTGGGAAACTCAAGTAATGAATGAGGTAGCAAAGGGAAGTATCTCATCATACAAAAATCAAGTAAATAACAACATCACAACTTTAGAGACGCAAGAGGTCTTGGAGGCCATCTAGTTTTGTTTTAAATATGTGAGGAAAATGTGACATTTCCAGAAAAATGACAGATGTTCTGTGGACAAGTAGAATGCAAATAAACGAGCAAATCTTCTGGAGGATTACAAGTATTTGCAGCAAAATTTAATACTGAGGTTTGGGAAGTCAACAGAACAGACTGACAATTTTAAATTTTAAAAAATCCTTTACTCTATGTGTTGTTAGAATATATTTTCTTCAATAATGCCCTTGTGGAAATAGTGACCAATTTCATTTGTGTTTATCCATTTAACTACTCCTTCCGTCAAACAAGAGGCATGTGTTTTAAAAAATGGCCAGCCTGGCCTTCTGTGTCCAAAGAACAAAACCAAGACCTAACTGGACCATATCAATAATTACTTCAATCAGGACAGTTCACTCTGGATGATGTCGCTGCATCACAGACTCTTGCTCCACCTCACTGTAACCATCCCAGTCAGAATTTCTAAGAGTTTCACCAATAAGAGCAAATAGCTGTGGAAAGTGGACCAACCTCAAGGCCACTGATACCGTCGTCATGCCTTGGTGCTCGGTGGAAGCAGGAGCCTCAGTGGATCCCTGCCCTGTGCAAGTGAAGACAGGCTTCTGTGGGAAGGTAGTGAAACTGTCCTTGAGATGTGACTGGCTCAAGGCTCTAAAGGCTCTGGCTGCTACCTCATTTCCTGACCATCTGGTACAGGACCATCATGGGGAAGCTCCGGCCTTGCGTCCGAGGCTTAGAGGGCAGAGCACAAGAGTGAACTCTGAGGCTGCTTCTCTCAGTGGCCCCTGCTGTGGTTGGCTGTTAGCTGCTGAATGGAATGGGGAGGAGGGCGCTTTCTGTTCCTATGTCAAACCTAAACCAGGGGGGCTATCTTGAGGCAGGCCTAGTCTACCACAGTTTGAAGACAGTCTAAGGGAATAGCTGAGAAATGCAAAACTTACCTCTGGGTGATACCCTAAATCTACTGAACCTTTTCCAAGCCCTTTTTTTCTACCTCTATTCATATATGCCTCTCATCATCTTTTCCTCTGTCATCCCTGCTTTCTTTTTCTACTCCAGCTCCCCTGAATTGGACAGAATGTGGAAACACAGTGTCTTTTAAACCAATAGTTGTATTCATTAAAGAAAATTCTGCATGCATAACTTTGAAATTTAAAGTATGGATGCCAAAACTAAGTTGAATGTTCCCTGCGATTCAGAGGCCCTCAAGAGGATTAAGGTTTCCCCAGGCTGGAAGCTAATACTTGTTTTTAGTAACTCACCATTGTAGCGTCATCAATGATGGAATAATTTGCCTGGTGGAGGTAGTGGTGTAGAATATTGCAAAGTAAACACGAAGGGTTTTCTTGGAGAAAACGAGCAAGTTTAGTAAGTCTGTTGTATTTGCTTCTTAGAGGAAAGTGCATACTTTTATTCTGAAACAAAGAGCAAATATCAGAAAATGGCATGCAGAAACAATCAAAGATCCTCCTACACATAAGAATTTACTGGTAATTAAATATTATGCGGCTAATGTATTACTGGTAAAATGCAAGCGAAATGTAGTTACTCAAATAAAATGGGCTTTATATTTTTTACTGTTAAAAAAAAATACCAACAGCATGTACATACCTCCAAGGCTTCAGTCATTATACATCCCATCACAGCACAAATTCTTAAGGTTCCCTCAGTTTCTAATTTGTTTAAAGATGACTTGAGTTGATCAATAGGGACAAGCCAAGCACCCACAGCTGGAGTAGCAGTACTCAAAAGATTCAGCTGCCTAGTTACAAGAAACATCATCATTATCAGACTGCATTTACATTTCAATGACATACCCTCATGGATTAAAGGTGATCTTCTATTTACACAATCTGACAGAAGTGATGCTACTGAGCTGAAGCTACCACACAGCTTACAAAGTTCTTAATGGATGTTTTCTTCATAAGGCAAATGCGAAAATAGGACCATGCTGGGGACATAAAGACAAAACCAAGAGTATAATATGAGAAAATCTGAGAAATGAAGGAGTGGCTCATTCTCTTCCCACAAGAGGAAGACTTCAAGGAAGAGTGAATAAGGGGCTGGGCATGGAGGAAGACCCGGGTTCAAGTCTCATTCAAACATCTACTAGCTATGTGACCTTGAGCACAGTACATAACCTCTCTGGGCCTCAGTTTCCTTCTGTGTCAAATGAGAAGGCTGAACCTGATGACTTCTCAGATCCCTGGCAGGATGTGGCAGGCAGGCTGAGCTCTGAAGAAGAGGGTTCAGAGTAAAGTGGAGATGAGGGGCTGCACTTTAGATATGTGGGGTATCCTTTGCAAACAAGGGAAAGGTAGAGATGGAATGTCTATTGGGAAAAGGTGAGTGGTCAGGTCTGTGCCTTCTAAAAATTAGTTTGGTAGGAGTGGGTCGGAGAGAGTGGAAAGAAGAAAAGAAGCAGGAGAGCCAATCAGGGGACTGTTACAGTAGTCCAGGTGAGGATTAATGACAGCTTGACCTTGGATGGCAGCCTTGTGGGTAGAAAGAAGAAGTATGGATACAAGAGATGTTTTAAAGGTAGAATTAAGAGATTTGGCAACTGAATGGACACTGGAAGGTAAGGGAAAGGGTAGATAGATACACAGATGATTCTGAAGTCAGAAATCTGGGACAATGAGTGGTGTCCTCGATACTAAGAAGTATGGAAGAGGGGGGAAGATAAGGTGTTCCATTTAGAACATAGTGAATCTGAGGTGCCTAGAGGACCTCCAGGTAGAGTTGTTTCAGAGGGAGCTGAGTTGTAGATGCTGAAACAGAGATCAAAAGAGAGATCAGAGCTAGAGAGACAAATCTGGGAGTTATCTGTATAGAGATAATACTTGAACCCATGGGAGATGACAAAATCACTATGGGAGAGATTGTAAGAAAGCTAAAAGAAGGCCTATAACCCACACAACCCATGAGCAGACAGACTCATACAGACAGAAGAAAAACATGAGTAAATAAAAAATTTATGCCATTACACACTGAATAAACAACACTGAAGTTTCACTTCCCACCCTACAAATTGGCAAAGATGACCGAAGATGGGAATTACCAATGCTGGAGGTGCTGGACAGGCAGGCATCGGTGGAGCTCTTCATCAGTACAACCCTTATGGAAAGCAATCGGGACTATGCAAATAAAATGATTCCATTTGACCCAGAGATTCTACAAGAAGGCTTATACCTCAAGGCAGTCACTGACAAGAAGAAAGCTCCAACATACAGGAAAATATACACAGGAGCACTTTTTGTGATGTGAAAAAATGGGAAATCAACAAATTCAGGTACATGAATGTAACAGTGTATTTATTACTTTGCTGGAAGAAATGATGACTGTGAAGAATGCAGAGAAGCCAGCAGTGGAATAAACAAAACAATATTCACAACAATGACAACAATATAAATGGGAGACAAGACCATCAAAAGGGAATTCTGCAGAATTATAAAGAACCAGCATGGCCCCAAAGAAGAGGTCTAAGAAGACTCTCCCTTTCTGCACCTTTGCAGAGATGGGAGGTCCAGTCTATTTGGCATCTACCTCCACATGTACATGCTGGTTTTCACTATTATGCTGTAAGCTTCCTGAGGACAGTGTCTGTTTCAATTTTGTTTTTATATTCCCAGCCCCTGGCACCATACCTGGCACAAAAGAGGAGCTTAGTCAAGGCTAGTTGACTGAGATACATTCAGGCTAAGAGATCACATTTACAATGTTTGAAAAAATGCAGTCTCCATTATTTAAAAACAAATTATAAAGGCTAAATGTATGAACAATTAAACAAATCTCTAGGCATTAATGGGCAAAGGTGATTTTTCCAAGACGTTTGAAAGAATACATTCCTCTTGTTTCATGACCTCATTCTCACCAGACAGAAGGAACTTTAAAAAAATTAATTTTGGACAATCGCATGTATTTCATTCAGTTGGTGATATCTATGGAACAGAAATTCAACTTTTTAAAGCACAGAAATGTCTACAAAAAATCATAGCAATGCAGATGTTAATGAAGCTCTCAAAGCACTTTTTACAGTAAGTCCAAAATTCTTTTGTTCCACATAAATATAATTGGAATCATTAATTCACTAACCCACAACACTTTAGTAAAGAAGGTAGTTTGACAGTCTATTTACAGATGGACAAACTGAGATCCAATGGTTAAGAAACCTAGTTGCCGGTGATCCTAGGAACCCTAGTGCCTTTTCTGCCACGAAAATTCTCTCTCTCAGACAAGCACATGTCAAGTCTCCTTGATGTCTGTGCAGGCATTCAAACAACGCAACTTAAAACCTTCTCCATGCTTTAATACGGTGGTCTCCAAATGGTTTCAATTGTGCATTCCCATCAGTAATAATTCTGGGACATGCACTACCAAAATATGTCTCTTTATTTATAAGTTATATGTGTCTCCTACTGAACTATTATATAATGTGCATATTAAAATACAAAACCAGAAATTAATAACGATGAGATGGAAGATAAAATTGTATTTTCAAATATTTTTATTTTATGAGTGGCACAGAAATATTTTTGCTCAGTAAAAACTAATAATAATTATATAAATTTCCTAAAACGAGGGGGTTGGAATAGATGTTCCCTGAAGTCTTTTCTAAATCTAGGGCTGTAGGAGTTTTTCATAAGACTTTGGTCCCCCAGTAGACCCTTATTATTTAAATTTAGTCCAAGTGAGGGAACTAGTGTCAATTCACATAATAAATATTGAGAAAGCTCTGTTTCTTATTTTTTCAGAAAAACAATATAGATTCAAGTTCTAACACTCTCTTCCTATACTTTAATGTACAGTGGTTTCCTTGTGGAGACCAATCACTTAGTGGATGGCCTTTGAGATTTGTGGTGGTAGGAGAACAGCATTCCTCTGTGGCTAACTGAACAATCAACCTTTTTGACTTTTGCTAAGCTGATCTTTGAACAGACAGTTTGTCCCTAAGTCCATGAACTAAAGCCTTTCACACTGGGTAGGACCCTCAGGACCCGAACTCTGCTGGCACACACTGTCTTCTGAAATCCAAGGTGACCTCTACATCATGAGGAGGTAACCAGATTATCACAAGAACATACATTTAAAGAAATAAGTAAATTGAAGAAGTATTTTACAAAAAATGAAACAGAACTCAAACATTAAAATGCATGAACTTGTATAGCCTCACCTAGAAAAGGTGTGTGCAGGTGATCTCACGTTGGTTGGAGCAGCAAAACTAAACCAAATTTCTTTGATAGTCAACTTCATACTACAGGAATCGGGTGGGGGAGGCATGAGAGGGAGATCTTTTTTCAAATCATCTGATTCAACTCCTTCATCCTACATACACATATAGAAAGACACACACCGATAGACCTTCGTTACTGTTAACATTCTGTAGGCCTCTGACACATCCTAAGACCTTCAGAAATCACCCAGGCTCTCCTCTGATGCTTATTTTATCAGTGAGTCAAGTGAAGCCCCAGGAAGTTCAAGGACTCCCAAGTCACACGGGGGCAAGTGGTGGCATGAGGACCAAAGCACAGCAAAGCATTCTTTCTTAGCTGGGACAATAAAACATCTATAACCATGATCTCTCAGAGTAATAATTTGTGGCTCAAAGTTCCGTCGCCTCTACCAGGGATACTTTGTTGATTCGGGTATCTAAATTCTCCAAAACATGGAAGCACAAGGGATCCTTCCTTCCATGGATGATCCTGCAAGAGCTCTTCTCCACTGTCTCTACTTTCGGATTCTGAAGAAAGAGGTTCCCAGAGTGGCGAAGTCATTTACCCAAGGCCACGTGGATAATTATGGAACAGAACAGAGAATCCAGATATACAACCCAATGAATAAAAGATGGACGAAAAACCTATTTCTCAAAAACATTATAAAATGAAATAACTGGATCATTTACCTAAATATTTTTAAAATCATTTCTTAGATTGGAAGCAAAAAGAACACCTAGAATATTACTTTAATCAATCAAACAGATGACATCACTGCAACAATGAAGGACACAGTGAATTCTAGTGTGTGCATGTGTGTGTTTACGTGTATATGTGTGTGTGCGTATGCACATGTAAATGTGTGAGCCTGTATATGTGTGAGTGTGTGTGTAGTGTGTGTGTGTGTATGCGTGCAATGTATACACACTCTTAAAGAATGCCAAAGGTAACAGAACTTTGGATGGACTTGGAAGGGGACATGGAGAAACTGTACTTTTGTTTGTTCATTTACAAATCCTTCAAAAGTAGAAACCTATCAATTAGGGAATGGCTAAACAAAGTGTGGTACATAAATGTAAGTAAATATTATTGGGCTATAAAGAGAAATAAACATGAATACAGAGGAGCCTAGAAAGATTTATATGAATTGATGGCAAAATGAAACAAAAAGAAATTACACAATTCACAACATGAACTGTGTAATACACAATAATATAAATGATTGTAACAAAAAAACAACCAAAACTGAAAGCTGTCAAATAAAAATGACCAAGCTTAGACACCTCCTCCCTCCTACCTCTCTCCTTGTTTGTACAAATCTAGGACTGTGAACACTGGACTACTGGCACTGAGCGGCACACACAATAAGAATTTTTCTATGTGTTGGTTTTGCAAAATTTTATTTATTTCCCTACTTTTTCATTCTTTGTTATAAGGAATAGTTTTCTAGGGGCAAGGAAGAATATGTTGGAAACTATAGATAATGTAAAAGCAAAGGATATCAACAAAAAAATTTTAAATCAGAATTGTTTTAAAAGGCCTACATCAAAAAAATGCTTAGGGATTATCCGATTATTTGGTTTTACTTTGTTAAAATGTTTATCATGACATATTAAAGTTGCATATACAACTTCATTCATTTTGCATATGTTTATTTGTTTTTGTGGATTAAATTTATTTTAACAGACTGCCTCACTCAAAGGTTATGACCTAAAATTTGACTGAAAACAGATTCGGGATTTAAATGACATAATTTGAGACTAGATTTTCATGAAATCTAAATCCCACAAAAGTCTTTTATTCCACTATTAAAAAAAAACTTAAATTTTCTTAGTTTCTCATCTTACTTCCTTTGTTCAGCAATTGAGTGCCTATAACATTTAAAATGTGGGAAATTCAAAGCTGGAAAAAAAAAAGTCTGTTACCTATAAAGTAAACAAATGAATATTTTTCAAAAAACACCGACATCAACGATTTAATTAGAACTGATAAACTTTTAAAGCAAAGCAAGCAAATGCGCTCCAAAAAACCTGTTGAGTCACCAACCTGTTCATCTGAAATAGAATTTCCGTTTATGTCTGAGGAGGGGCTTATTCGGTCACAAGGAAGATTATCATCAGATACATCAGTATTATAACCACTGCCAGTTGGGGAATCAGAAGAATTATTGGATGTCAGCAGTCCACCCCTCTCTGTGGCATTAGATTTACCCATAATTCCAACAGTATTGTATAAAATAGCACCAGACTGTCTTCCTCCTATAAAGACAGATGTTCATTTATTAAACCAGAAGCAGAAAAATGTCTGAATGAGCTTCTATGAGGTATTTGTATAAATTCCTGAATAAAAGGAATTGTTTATCATTCTCTCTACCAAAAAGA
>CM053623.1:354560588-354605759 GCA_028646595.1 Phalanger gymnotis
ACTCAGTCTCGCAGCTTTTCCCACTAACCTTCTCTGATGTCTTTGCTCTTTGTGGGTTGAGAGGTCTGGCGTATGCCACAGCTCAGTAATTCAGCATGCCGGGGCACTCTCCACTCATCTCCTGGTCTGTTTGCGCCGTGCGCGCTGGGCTCAGCTCTGCTCCCTCTCAGCTGGGGGCTGGGAGCTCCATGTGGGACAGACCTTACCCAGAGACCATCCAGGCTGTCCTGGGCTGGAGCCCTGCTTCCCTCTGCCACTTTGTGGGTTCTGCAGCTCTAGAATTGGTTCACAGCCATTGTTTTATAGGTTTTTGGAGGGACTTGGTGGGGAGCTCACACCAGTCACTGCTTCCCAGCCGCCATCTTCGCTCCGCCCCTCCAAACTTTGCTTTTTTTTTTAAACACACACACACACACACACACACCCTCCATGTCCTAGAGTCCTGAAGCTTTCTCATGGGGCATCCCCCAGCCTGAAATGCACTCCCCTCCTCATCTTTGCCTTTGGAATCGCTGGTTCCCTTTAACAACCAACTCCATGGTCTCTTTCAGCAGGAGGCTTTTCCTAACCTATGCTCATGGGTGTTCACATCCACCTTCCCAAAAGTTCCTTGTATTTATTTTATACAAACTGTGTGTATCTACAGACCAGGGGGTCAAAAAACTATGGCCATGTGCCAAATCCTGCCTGCAATAACATAAAACTTTATTTAGAAATCTAAAAACCATTCTCAGCTATAAAAAGCAGGTGGCAGCTGGATCTGGCCCTTGGGCTGCAGTCTGCCAACTCCTGCTAGAGGTTTTTGTTGTTTCCTCTGATAGAATGCAAACTCCCTGGACGGCACAAATTTATGTTTTGGTACCCCAAACCCCCTACCTTTTTTTTATCCTTCCTCGTTTCCCTAAAATCTCAGCTCAAACTCTACTTTCTTCATGAAAGGCCTCTCCTGGCTCCCACTCCCCACTCCCCATCCCCAACCCCCAACAAACAGAAGCATATAAGCATATTGGGGATAGCAACCACTTCATTTTTGCCTTTGTCTCCCCAATGCCTGGTGCGGCGGCACACAGTGGGTGCTTCCTAAGGGTTTGGCTGCTGACTGTTCTCCAGTATCACTTTCAGGAAAGCAGTGACGCCTCTACTCCAAACATCTTGAATTTCACTGTAAGACCCCCAGCACCACCTGCCCATGTGATGCTCACCTTTTATTGTCAGGTTTTCTAGGCCGCACTCAAACATGATCCAGCCCCACTTTTCTTGGCTAGGGCCAACTCGAGTGACATCTGGAATGGCTTGATGATCAGTTTCATCCACAAAAGTAAATTCATCCAATTCTTCAAGAGTAAATAAAACCTTGGACTTCTCAAAAGGAATAGCGGTGATGGCACAGGTCCCATTATCTATTTCCAAAAGAAAGTAAATGACAACGGCTCTGTCATGGGCGCTTGAAGTTATTATGAACCATTTTAACTACGGACAGAGTGAAGCCAGGTAACATGTATTTCATTAGCATGCAACCTTTTAAATTCCCAAGTATTCTTTAGGTAATATAGAGCTTTTGTTTACTTTTTTTTTTTTAAAGAGGAAAATCTGAGGAATAGGATATAACTCTTCAAAGGCAATTTGACTGAATTCGGCTCTGGAAGAAAGACTACCCTCAAAACCTAGAATAAAAACTGATGGGGGTAAAAAACCAAAGACGGTTATAATTTTAGTTTTGGAGACATCTACCATGAACATTCCATTAACTCATCACGATGTAGACAAAACAAATCCATTTAGCACTCGGCTTCCCCACTTGTGAAAAAAAGAGAAAAAATATTCTTAGGCTAGTCCAGAAAATCTCCACGTAGTAAACTGATGCACATAAATAAAGATCCTTCTGAGAAAGTTATCTGTCTCTAAGTAACCCTATGGATAATTAAGGTTCTGTCTTGGTTCTGATGTAAAAGATTTTTTAAGGTAATTCAGGCATAGATCATTTAGAATTTTTTTTTTTAAAAATCAGCAATAACACTTCCCAAAAACAAATAAGCAAGAAGAGAAAATTACATGCTACACATCCCACACAAAGAATAGAGACCACTACCAAAGATAAAACACATCATTTGGATTGCATGAAACTCAAGTGACTTCTGCATGAACAGAACTAATGCATCTAGAATATGAAGTAGATGCCCATCAGCTGGGGAAAGGCTAAACCAATAATGGTACATGAAGGTAATGGAATCTTACTATGCTGTAAGAAATAATGATGACGAAGAGAGAAGCATGGAAACACTCAAATGAACCGATGCAGGGAAGTCAGAAGAGACAGAAAACAACATACACCATGACTACAGCAACAATACAACCAGAAGTGAATGCTGCTAAATTACAAAGAAACAGCATGGTCCCAGAAAAGAAATAGGAGAAGCAGCGTCTCCATCCCCTCTCCCCCAGCCCTTTTGCAGAGGTGGGTGGGAGGGCCACAGATGTGAATACTGCATATATTTTCAGATTTTGTTTTGATGTGTTGTTGGTACAGGGGAAAATTCAAGTGATGTTAAAACAAAAGATGGCAATAAAATTATTTTTTAAAAAAGAATACTCTGAGAGGATTTCTGGATAAGATGGTGATGTAAAAGATCATACAGAAAGCCTGGTCCTCCACATCAATCCCAGTAAACACCTAAAAAGGGCCCCATAAAGACTAGCAATAAAGGATACAAAAGAGAAACAGAATAAGCCCTTCCATCTGGGTCGGAACTGCCCAAAAGATGGCCAGAACTGATCAGGAGGAAAAGGAATCAGCAGGTAGATGGGCCCGAAGCTTGTGGAAGCAAAGAGGAGTCCTGCCTGCACAGCCAGTGCAAACTCTGGTAAATGGGCTGTTAGTCAGCAGCGGCAAGAAGAGGAGCCACAAGAGAACAGCCAGCAGACTTAACTGTAGTTAATGGAGGAGAATGGAGGAGATGTGCACATTCCCAAGGCAGCTGCAGCTGAAGATTCAGGAAAGGGCTCCTGAAGAAGGCAGAGTTTGAGCTAAATATTCAAGGAAGCCAAAGATGCCAAGGGAAAGAAATGGGGAGAGACTGTTCTAGGTAGGTGGGTCAGTCACTGTACAGAGATGGACTGCTGTATGTAAAGAGCAGCAAGCCCACCAACATGACAGGACTGCAGAGGGTGTAGAGGGGATCAGTGTCTAAGGAGAATGGAAAGTGAGGGAAGGACCAGGAAGGGAAGTTTAAACTGGCAGCTACAAAGGGTCCAGCCCATGCACTGTGAACAGAACAGAGGACCTGGCAGCTCTGCCTCCACTTCCCTCCCCTGTCCTTCTGGTGAGCTCAGGAGACCCTGGGCCTGCTTCCTAGACTTGAGCCGATACTTCTTTATTCCAGACCAAACTGCTTAGGCATTTTATGAGTTCAGTCTTTGCTGGTGCGCTCAGACCAAGGTCAAAAGATCAGTCTCAGAAGAATCAACAGCTGGCTTCCCTCCAGAAACTGCAGCTGAGTGGCAAGAGGACAACAGTTTCCTACCATTTGATCTCTTCAATGAACAGACTCTACAGGATGGCGAACACCTCTGGTTCCCTGTTTCATGTCTTGTTTGATAGTCATGGTAAGAGGTTCACTAAAAAGAACTCTCTGTAACCATTAAGGACTCATGAATGCACTCAACGCATGCTCTATTAAATCAAATGCTTTTCACAGTTAACCGACAGTAAGCACAGTGGGATCCTGTGTCCTTTTCAATTCTACACTGTCCTCTGCTCTGGAATCCCTTGCTTCTGGTCCTGCCACTGCTTTTCTGTTGCCAAACCTCAGCCTTGGATGACTGCCATCATCTGCCTCATGTTTTCTGGGGAAAATACAGATCTATGTCCTCTAACCTCACTGGTGGCCTCGCTGCAACAAGGAAGCCTTTTCACGCCTCCACAAGCGCATTGCTATTTCACTCCCTACAAAAATTAATTTGAATATTCTCTCCCTTCCTAAAAGCCCCTATACTCCCTTCTCCCTCTCTCTTAGTTGATTTTCTCCCTCTTAAGTTTTGGAAAAAAAAAAAAACTAAAGCCGTTCTTTGTCTCAAATCCCTTTACAACATCTCCCACATCCTCCTCTCTTCCCAAGTCTCTGACCAAGAGATAATCCTTCTTTCCAAGGCCAGCCCTTTATCGGGACATTTGATCACATCCTGACCTATCTTCTCCAATGGACTGCATCCTCAATCATTCCCCCACCCTCAAATCTCCAGCTTCTCCTTATCACCTAGTTCCTTCCCTACTGCCTTTAAACATGCCCAAATCTACCCCTTCAAAAAAAAAAAATCTTTGCTAAAACCTACCGGTTATTTAATCAACTGTCCTATCTCTCTGTTTTTATTTTGCAGTCTTGTGCTTTACATATTTAAAAACATTATTCTGAGAAGGGATCCATAAGCTCTACTGGGCTGCCAAAGGATCCACGATCCAAAAACAGACTAAGAACCTCTGCCTTGTACTCTCTCTTAGTAAT
Source organism: Phalanger gymnotis (assembly GCA_028646595.1). Lineage (NCBI taxonomy): Eukaryota > Metazoa > Chordata > Mammalia > Diprotodontia > Phalangeridae > Phalanger > Phalanger gymnotis. The sequence continues at coordinate 354,565,088 of CM053623.1, forward strand.
GCTATCAGCTTCCATGGGCTATAACTATCAACTTCATATACCTAGCCTCTGTTTCTCCCCTTAGCTTTAGTCCTAGATCACCAATTACCTGCTAGACATTTCAAACTGGATATCATGGAGACATATGAAACTTAACATGTCGAAAATTGCACTCATTTTCTTACCCCCTAAAGCCTATCTCTTTCCAAACTTCCTGATTTCTCTCAAAGGCATCATCATACTCTCACTACCTTAGGTCTGTAAACTTAGCATCAACATTAACTCCTCATTCCTTCACATGCCACACATCTATTGAGTTGCCAAATCCTGTGGTTTCTGCTTTCAAAAACATCTTTCCCATGTGGCCCCTTCTCTCCACTCCTACCTTGGTCCAGGCCCTCATCCCCACTCGCCTGGATCAGTGTAACAGCTTCATTGTTCTCCCCAATTCAGGCCAGTCATCAGAGCTGCATGTCACCACAGGCATTGTCCTCGAGTGCAGATCTGACAGTGTCACCCCCCTCTTCACCCAAGTCCAGTGCTTTCCTATGGCCTCTAGAATCAGATATTAATGCCTCTGGCTTTTAAAGCTCTTCCCCACCTGGCTCCAACCTGTCTTTCCAGCCTACCTGGATACCCCTCCCCCTCCACACTCTACAATCAGTCCTTGCTCCACAGACAAGATAGTAACAAGACCCGATGTCCACACAGTGCTTGGAGTTCTGTCATTAACACTGGCTGTACATGCATATTCTCACTTCATTTTCAGCCTCTGTAAGTACTGCTCTCTCTGTTTTACAGAGAGGAAATTGGGATTCAGAGCCAGGTCAGCATCTGACTCTTAAATCCTCTGCTATTTCTGGGTATCAGGCCACCTCCCAAAGGAGGGCAGAAATCTTCGAAGCCCCAAAATGCACTTAACTTCCTAAGGAAGAATCACCAGAAGCTTCTCCTGCGGTCGCTGCTCTTCCTCAGAAACCTACGGCTACTTATATACTTTGTCTCTGCCTCCAATATGTTCAGCACAAGGGAACAGAAAACATAAATGGTCACCTTCATGCTCCTGCCCGTTCTAGGAAGAGCGAATGCTTAACATCAAGAGACATTCAGGAGATAAGTGAACCAAGTCTTGTTTCTGGTCCTTCTTTCTGAATATGAGCAACACAGAGTTAAATATATTAACACGGGACTCTCCCCTGAGAGCTGATTCAAGGAGTCACACTGTCCGGGGCAAACAAAATCACTTCTGTCTACTAACCAAACCAATGATGCCATTCAGACGGGGAACTCTCAAATGGGCCATTCTCTCTACTGTGGCCAATCAGCCCCTGATTGTAACTTACGGTCTTGGAGAGCAGCCTGGCACCCCAACAGGTTCTGGGATTGGTCCACGCCTGCAGAGCCAGAGGGGGTCAGGGAACACCTTTCTAAAGACAATTTTTCAAGTCAAAGAAGAATGATCCAAGGGTATAGTCCTACCTGTTGTATCGAGGCCCCGAAGCTGTCCATGCACTCTATGGATGTTGAGCTTGGCAGCAATTTCTTTGCCTTTTTCCGCTCCAGCGTTTGATCGCAGGGAACCAGAAGACTGAGGCTGCATTTTGCTGGCTTGGACGTATCTTTCCCAGTTTGATGTCTTGCCAGGTTCTGTATTGTTTGGCGTCTCTTCAACCACACCTCTTATTGAGAGAAATTTTAAAAATTTTAAATTAAAAATCTTAAAAGCAATTTTACTGTAAATGTATGACTCATTCGGTTATTACTATCACTTCTATATTATATTAAAACTAAGGGTGATTGTGATCAACAACTTCTAAATTAAAAAAACAGTAACTTTTACAATGAATATAACTAATTTTTATGTTTTGTTCATTAAGAAAATAGACTTCTGACTCCTTGCTCTGACAACTAACTTACTCTTACATGCTCTCAGGGGTGGGGAACCTGTGGCAAGTTCCCCACCACTGTGCTAGATATCGTGAAACATAAATTTCATTTTCCAGGGATATGAGGGAGAACGGCTATTCTTTTTAATTTTTTAAAGGTTCACTATATCAAATTAAACTGCAGGATGAAAATAAGATATTCTTGGTTAGGGAAAAAAAATTCTTTATACCTATTCATACGAACTTGTGTAGCAATTCTATCAAAACACAATGCCACAAGGGAAACGTGAGTCACACTTCTCCCAGAAGCTGTAGGAGATTCTTCTACTGATGCTTGCAATAAACACAAATTTACCTAAAATATAAAGCGTCCCAAAGAAATGTTAGCAACGTCAGCTGAATTAACTAAAGTATTATTATAATTTTTAAAAATTTCTGACAAAAACCCAGCATTTATCCTTGAACTTCAAAAGTGTGTAAGATTAATAAAGTTCACGTCTCTGATGCAGTGCTAAATGACAAGCATGAAAATGCAAAATTTCAAAAGTAAATTAATCTCATGATCCAATTAAAAATGTTGGAAGCCTGGACTTGAGCACCTGACTAGACACTGTCATTATAATGCCAGAGTCATTTTAGTTTGATTTTACATTCCCATCGTGCCTTTAGTGAGTCATGTAAAATTTAGCATTAACTAAAAGAAATCCAAATCATCCCTCAACTGCAACAGTTCGGAAAGCCAAGTGGTTAAAGCACTGATATTATTCAGAATATTCTCCCCCGGATGCCAGTAAAATGATTACCTTTGGTATGCTAACGTTGGCCTGAAGACCTTTGATGGTTACATTATCTTGCTTGGGCACAAGATTTGTCGGTACTTGCCCTTGGTTGGCATGTCCTGTGGTCGGGGGCTCAGTTTTTGTTCCTCTGATATCCTGCTTGGAGGACAGCTGAAGACAAGGAAATGGTGGTGACTCTTTTACCAACATTTGCATTGTTAACCCCTTTCAGGATTATCAACACCTCCTCTTTTTAAGCACACCTGCAAGGTCTATTTGGCTGGAAACCCAGGTGACTCGGCTTCCGAGGCTCAGAATCTCTGGTCTAGCAGGTGCCCCAGATCTGGAGCTTTAACATTCGAGTTCAGTTTGTTGGATGGGAAACTAATCAAGTGAGGGGAAGAGCAAAGAACTCAATGGCTATGTAGCTGCCATGTACGTGGAGGGCAGATGGACAGACAGATGGATATACAAACAACTTTTCGGACAACAATTATACTACCTCTAGGAAAACTTAACTCTGGAGAAGGGCCAAGAGTCCTGCTGATAATTCACTTTAAGAAGTGCATAAAACAAAGTATTTAGTACATTCTTGCATTTAATGGGGAGCTAGGTAGTGCAGTGCACAGAATGCCAGGCCTGGAGTCAGGAAGCCTCAAGTTCAAATTCACTCTCAAACACTTACTAGCTGTGTGACTCTGGGCAAGTCACTTAACCCTGTTTGCCTCAGCTTTCTCATCTGTAAAATGAGCTGGAAAAAAAAAAATGGCAAACTTCTCCAATATCTTTGCCAAGAAAACTCCAAATAGGGTCATGAAGAATCGGACATGAATGAACAACAAAAACAATATTTAATAAACCCTCTTTAATTGAACGACTCACTGAAATTACTGCACATCCCTGCACACTTGGAGTGATTAAGACAAGGCATAAGATTCCCCAGATGATTCACCCAAAGTGCTGGAGGCTTTGTCCTCTCTTTTGGAAGAATAACAATGATCCACTTGAGTGGTCCACCTGCTGTCTCACTCATTTTTCTATCATATTTTTTTATGATCAAAGGTCAAAATAAACATGATGACGATAATTAAGAGCAACAATGCCTAATATTTACAGGGTACTTTAAGATTTGTAAAGTGCTTTACATGTGTTAATTCAAAAAGCCCTGTAAGGGAGGTGCTATAATTATTATCTCTCTTTTACAGACAACTGTGATTTCACTGGAACAGGAATTCGACCAACAGCAGATCCACCAAGGTAGACCAGACCAAGATCTAGAACCAGTCTATAACGTACAGATCTGGAGAGTTGTGGGAGTCCCAGAGAACTTAAGTAACTTGCCCTGGGTTACACCAATGAATGAAAGGTCTCCTGAAGGAGGTGATACTTGAGCTGAATCATGAAAGAGGGCAAGAGGTTGGTTCTGAGACAAAAGGAAAGAGCGCATTCTAGGTATGGGGGCCAGCTCTGCACCCTAGTTAGGAATAAGGACAGGAACTGGATCTGTGGTTCACTGTCGCAGTAGGGGACTTTCAGTCAATCTACTTACATTTAGGTATCTATTATGTACCTGTGTTGGAAAGCAAAATGGGTTCCTTAGCACTTAGTTCACCCAAGTGCCCTAGAAGAGTTTGGCCTTTGTTTCCTTTGAGCAATTCAGTGTATTTCATTGAGCCTTACTAGGTGCTAAGCCCCAGGCCCAAACCCTTATTAGGTGTGGAACCTATGTGGGTGTGGATTGGTGACTTGGGTGGGGCCCAAGGTGGGGCTGGCTAAGGGGAGGTAGTAACTCCAGAGCCATGCTTGTCTTGAGGCTTACTAAGTGCTAAGCCCCAGGCTCTAACCCCATTAGGTGTTAACCTAACCTATGTGGATGTGAACCTCCCAGGGTCTTAAGGGGAGGGGCTAACTCAAGAGCCAATCATAGCAGCCTAAGTTCTGGTCATTCAGATGATGTTTGATGACGTCTGAAGCCCTATAAGAAGGGAGGACAGAGCCATTTTATGCAGGGCTCTCACTCGAGATGGTGTTGATGAGGAGACTCTAGGCAGCTGTAGCTAAGGGCCCTCCAGCTTGTAACCTGGATGCTGAGACTTTGTTAAACTCTGGTAAATATGTATTGGAATTTGAATCAGACAAGGTCCGTCTGTTGATGTTTGTACTTTGTATTTTGCTCTGAAGTTCAGGGTGCTGGCTTTTTCCCCTGAACTAAGTGAATGATATTTGTGTGCTGACTTAAAGTAAGCTTGTCAATCCCTTCACCTTGCTTTCCTTAGTTAAGCAGATCAAAAGAACCTGTGCTTTTGCAGCATGTTGGCAGCTTTCTGGGTGCTGGCTGTAGGTGGATCTTACACCCCCACAGAAGCTGCTAGCTGGACTGTTGAAACAGTACCAGGCAATGTGCTAAGAAAACTCTTTCTACCAATGCGGACCAGCACCTTCTCCAATCTTTTGCCTAGGGTACAAGGGACAGAGACAGGTCCTCTGGGCTCCCAAACTAGCCGGTGGTCCCACTCACTTGTGTTTCCCTACCCCCCCTGCCCCCATCTGCGTTTGGCCTCTCATACACTACCATCACTTCATATTTATTGTACAAAAACACAAAGGCCCCAGAAGGTTACAGTGTTGGGCTACAAAGACACTGCTAACCAACAGTCCCACCCCTCTTTAAGGTCACAAAACTCTAAGCCCTCTGGCCAATCCCTTCTCCCCTAATCAGAGCACCCATTCTAGAAAACACAAAAGGTTATTCAGCACTCTAATATTCCTACTGTCTGGGTTAGGGACACTGTGGTCTAGGTTAAGTGACTAGCCTTGTTAGCATGACAGGAAGCTGGCCGCTCACACACCATGACTGTCCCTAGGAGTCAATGCTTCCAGGATCCCAGCCACTCTAAATCTATCATCCCATGATCTGGAGATAAGAAAACAGGAACCTTCCAGAAAGCATCTTAAGTTGATTCCAGTTAAAGGAAACCTCTGCTCCCCCTCTCTGTTCCCCAATATAACCGCACTATCAACCAAGGTTCTTCCTCCAACTAGATTAAGAAATGCTGGAAATGAACCTGAGATCTAGAATAAGGATCTCTACAGAAACGCTAGTGTCAATTCTATATTCTGGATCACACAGCTGGAACCACTAAGTAAATCACATATTTTCTTCTAAAAGATAATAAGCCAAACACTTTAATGTCAGATTCAAGTATTAAGCCCCACCCTACTCCCACCAAACTTGACTTGTCACAAAAATGAAGGCATATAGTAACTGATTCTATAGGTAAGGACTTGTGATTTTTTTTTTTTAATAAAAAGGGGACACATAAGAGCAGAGGAGCACTTTCAGAAGTCCATAGTTTGATGAAAGATTTGGAATAATAAACCAACTTTATCAATAGAATTAAACTAAAGCTTCATGTTTTTAAATGTATGTGGTTGCCTCTACCAATCCTCAATACTAATCATCTATGTCTTCCTTCATGAGAAGCACAAGGCAAGTTCCACAAGCACCAAATTAAGTAATATCCCATCAATATTACCGTTTGAATGTGTTACCGTTTCTGGAATATCCTTCCTTCAAACCAAATCCCTGGTCAAACAACATGGGCCTCCTTGATATTCTTGACTCTGTGCCTCTCCCCGGGCTGTCCCCCAGGCTTAATGCTCTCCACCCTCATCTCCAGGCCTCCCTGGTTTCCTATGGTCTCACTGTCTTCAGGAAGCCCTTCCTGATCCCCCTTAAAGCCAGTGCCTTCCTTCTGTCAGTCATTTCCTATTTACATCTTGGCTGCACACAGGTGTTTTCCTATTGTCTTCCAGTTAGGCTCTAAGCAGCTTGAGGGCAGGCGCTGTCTTTCACCTTTCTTTGTGCCCCCAGTGCTTAGCCCAGGGCTGGGAACACAGCAGACACTTAGTCAACGCTTGTTGACTGGGAAGAGTACAATCTTACGTTTTCGGAGAAGGTTGTCTTGCTATTCTGTACAGCTTCTCTCAGGACCTTGGCATGAAGATGATCCACAATTGAAGCTGGGTGCCGGGTGCTGACCCAGTGAACCATCGCTTCAATATATCTGTGGGAAGGAAAACAAACGTGTGTAGCAAAAAAGAGGCCAACATGAAATTATGTAACCCCGTGACCTGAGTAAGTGAAGCCAATGCAAGGGAGAACCACTAAGAGAGCATGTGCAACAATTCTGAAACTTAATTAGACAAAGCTCTCATTCCCACAAGAACTCTGGGATAAGTAGTCTCCTTTCCACTGGCATTATCCAGATAATTCCCTAGGCTCTTACCCTCCTAACGTGTACTATTATACAGAGAAGGCCCCAAAGTGACTTTCTGCTAGACTGAGCTGATTCCAGCCCTTACTCATCTCCATTAGTTTGAATAATTTGTCACAGTTTTATGGTGTAATTTAATTATATGCTGTCATCACTTTCTTATCTATTCCCCTCAGGAAGGCAGCACACACTCTGAGTAGAAGATCAGGTATAATGATATACCATGAAAAAAAGGCTTGGGACTATGTGAGCTACGTTTTGTAATCCACCTTTGGAAGTCAGCAGAAACTAACAAACTGTTATCCCTTCCATGCCGAGGGGGTTAGGGACACAGCACTCCCATAATCTGGAAAATTCACATAAAATTCTCTGACTCTCCCTTAACACTAGAAAAGAAGTCTGGATTATCATAGCATTAAAAGATAAAGTATATTGATATTATATAGTAATATGTACATATTATGCATTTCTGAGTTTCTAAATTTTTTCTGTGTTGTCTGCTAGCCTTTGTGTATTGTCTGTGGCTTCCGCAAAACTCCCCCCTAAAATTTCCATTTATTTTTTTTTTTGCCAGGGAGAAGGCAGGGCAATTGGGGTTAAGTGACTTGCCCAAGGTCACGCAACTAGTGTGTCAAGTGTCTGAGGCCAGATTTGAACTCAGGTCCTCCTGACTCCAGGGCAGGTGCTCTATTCGCTGTGCCACCTAGCTGCCCTCCATTTAATTTCTTATGCCAACCTGTGACATATTGAAACCGCAACGCGGAAAGTCATGATGTGGAAGAGGCAACTGTAGTTGCTAATCTGAACGTATGCCCACCCTTTCCTTCATTCCTCCAGTTTTTACAACCTTTGTCTGGAGTTCTCCTTTACCCTCATCACATTTTGCTTTGCATCATCCTTATTGATGTCTACGTTAGAAAGCTGTTCTAGTAGATGGTAAAGTCTTGGAGGGGAAGAACTCACTGAGCTTGTTTTCTGCATTGCAGTCTGTAATGGAAATTTAAATGTGAAGATCTTTCCCATCCATTAATAGGCCCATGTGACCTGCTTACATCACAGGAAGCCTAAGTCCCACATGGTGGGAGATGCTCGCTGAGAGGAAAAGGAAAGTGTGCCACAGGAAATGCAGAGAGAGCAATTAGAACTGATGGAGACAGCAGATGCATAGGCTGTGCTGTCAGTGAGTTTGTGGGAAGGTCTCAGCAGGGGAGTGGAAGGTTATGGGATGAGGAGGCTCCATGCTGTGATACTGCACATTCTTTGCTGTTGTGATAGATTGGGCTCACTGGTTTTGGGATCTGGTTCTCTGGTGTCTGAATAAATGGTTTACTTCTTCTACCTTCTATGTGGAAAGTCTCTCATATTTTGTGATACAAAACCACATAGGCATATTGACAATCATCATCTATATTGTTATCATTGCCTTGCTAATACATAATCTCAGTTCCTTGCACATGGCAGCTGTTGGGTAAATATTTGTGGAATCTGAATTTCCTTTGCACACTGTGACTCTGTTATTTAGGTCGCTCAAAAAGGTTATTACAAATGTTCACTTACAGAAGCATCATTTGATCACTGAAGCAATGCACTTTAAAAGAAATACCTGTCTAAAGCTTCAGCTACCAGGGGAGTCAAAACAACATCTACAGTTCCCTTCACTTCCACGATGGCCGTTGTCCTGGTCTGAGAGATGGGCTGATCCAAGGTCCATTCTTCTGTTAACGTTTCATCATCTGTGTTATCCATGACTTTCTTTTCCAAGGGGGTGTATGGAGCACTGTGGAAGTCAAACCAAATAAGCTCTTAACTCTTTCCAAATTCTGAAACACAATCTAGAGTCATGCAGAGTACTATATTTTCAGAAGAGCAATGTTTTACTGATTCTAAAACACTACAAAAAGACACACTATGGAAGTGTATGAACCTGAGTCTAAAATTCACCTAAATTACTTATCTCAAGCAATTAAGTAGATATCAGAATGACCAGGTGCTTTTCGTGAATAGGCCACGTCATTAAAAGGCTACAAAGTCAATCACAGATGGTTGGCAGACTCACCATGAAGAGTAAGAAGCAAAACTAGATTAGACAGGAATCCATCCAAGATATTAGTGATGTCTTATTTTACTACCGGCAAATACTAAGTTCACGATGCTAAATTGTCCTACATAAAACTTTCTACCAAATCATAAATCATCAAATAAGATGATGTACGCAAACCGTAAAGAGCTATATAACTGTTAGCTAACACTACTGTCTCACAATGTGTGTCATAAAAATTCTGCTGTTAATGCTTTTAGCTTTGGTTGAATAAATACTGTAAGTAAAAAAGGCTGGTGATTCCAACATTGTTTTTCCAGCATCTTCCTGTGCTCTTTAATGAAGTAAATCTAACTGAATTCAGAAAGACACATTTTTGGATAAAACCAAGACTAAGTTAAAAGAAGGCTAGACCATTTTTACTCACTTTGAAGTTGTGCCTGTGAGCTGCATGCCTCTGTCTAGTAAAGAATTAGCTGTGAGGCCTTGTTTGATGACCTAGAACAGTACGAAACAATCCTTAAAAGTTTATCATGAGATATTCCTTAAAGTCTCTATGACTTTATGTTCGTTTTTTATGAGTCATGTAAATGCTGTGAAAGGAAAAGACCAGACCCTATTGCATCTGAGGTCCCCTGCAGCTACAGAAGAATGATCCCAAGGAAAAGTCTTAGTAATAGATAATATAAAGATGATATATATTCGGCATAAATGCTTTAAATTATCTTTCTATGGCAAATGCATCTTTTTTCACGTTTTATACTGAGGTCAATATTAAAAGCTCTACATTATCTTAAAGCAGAAAGCTGTACTAGAGAGCATTGTGGATTTGGAGCCGAGAAGAGCTAGGATTTGAACATAGGTCTAAACAATCCCAAAGTGTAATCAAGCTCTGACCTGCAGCACTGCTGCTGTCTGACGTGTAAATGCTCCCACAGAAAAGGTTACAGCTGGCTCCAGTGAGGGGGCTCCAGCATGCGCCTGCTGCTTCTTGTGTGACACTCGGGCAAGTCAATGAACCTAAATGCTGCTCAATTTCCTTACTACCATTAGCCAAATTAAATGATATAGAAGGTCACTTCTATGAAAATCTACACACAGAGAAACAGTGAAATATACTGGATAGAGAACTGGCCAAGGATTCAAGAAGACCCAGACTCATGGGACCTGTGTGACCCTGGACAAGTCACTTAATTTTGTACTCTCCCCTTGTCCTCGAACCCCAGCTTGTGTTGTTGGGTCATTTTAGCCATCATGTCCAATTCTTTGTGACCTGATTTGGGGTTTTCTTGGCAAAGATACTGGAGTGGTTTGCCCCTTTCTCTCCTCTGACACTGCCCCCACTCTGGTGAGTTCTGTCTCAAACAGACATGTCTTAACATCTTTTACTTCTCCACAATTGTATGTTTAAACTGTATTTTTGTCTACAGATATTCTGATATTCAATAAAGAAATCAAGTTGCTGCCACCCTCCTCCCCATCTCTACCCCCACAAATGTCTACACCATGGCATACCTTGAAAGTTGGGACAGAGAGGTTTTCGAAAGAGGAGGAGCTTTCTTCACTGGTTGGCGTATCCAGATCCAGGGGTCGGTGCAATGAGGACTTCGAGGTTCTTTTGTTTGTGGGGTGCTTAACTAACCAATTAATCACCTGGAATTGAGTAAGGTAAGTCTGATAACAGCTCATGACAGGTTGCTGAGCTGTGATCTGCTCCCTCTCAGTTTTCTCTCCTTCCATCATAAATAGGTGTTCTCCAAGCTCATCATCACCTCCCAGGGCGGAAACAAAAGAGGCCTGGGAAGGATGAGTTTTAATGGGCAGAGTCTGTGCATCCTGAATGCTTTCTCCATGGCCCGAGAGGGGTCCTTCAACACTGTGGTAGATGGAGCCCCTGCTATAGTCAATCTGCTGCGCCTGCTTTTTCTTTTTTTTCCGCCCAGGATAAGTTCCTGGGCCTTCATCACTGCTTATTGGTTCAAATTCTTCAGCTGCAGAAAAATAGGCTTCACTATCAGCCATTGACATGCTGGAATCCATTGAGCGGTACTGATGAAATGAATTCGAGTCTGCTGACGGTGTGTATGGGAAGGAGCCAAAGCTCCTCCTCTGTTTGGGGGAATCCAGCACGTTCTCATCACTCCGGGAGACGTCACTGCTGAACTGAACCCCAACTGTCACAGGCTGCTTGTCACCATAGAAAGCCGCGGTCAGGCTCTTGGTGCTTCCAAGCCGGGTGGAACACACAGATGCTTGTCGCTTTAAGGGGGACCTGAGGGGAGACTGAACTCCAGACTTATCCTGAGTATTTGGTGAAACAGGACTATTTCCTGAAACTTCTGTAGGAACACTAAAACAAAAAACAAAACTGTAGTTAGTACCATACTCACATGATGCAATCAAGATGTGGCTTTGACAAATAAAATAAATGCCTTCATGTGAAAGGGCTTTTACAAGAGAGAAAGCTATTTCTCAGGTAAGACCTGCCCTAACTTGGATGACAGCTATATTTTAAAAGACCTGCTTCCACCCATCACTTTAGTGAGCTTCAAAAGGAACCTGTTATCAGGCAAACCCTCACCTTCCTGGGCCATCTTCTCTTTTGGAGGCAAGCAAGGTGTCCTTCTGAACCATGGGCTCCTCCGCGCCAGAGGAAGGACTCTCTTTGTCCCCGGCTAACAAGGGCTGGGCCGCGCTGGAACTGCTGTTCTCCTCAGAGGAAGAGGATGAGCTGTGGGAACGCAGAGGCACTTGAAGGCTCAGGGAGGGAGCTTTCCTCTCCACTTCGATCCCTACGGACTTGCTCTCCCAGTCTTTCCTTTTTGTCCCATTTATTTTACCTATAACAGAAAAAGATTTGTATTTTAAGAGGATTATGTTAATAATTTTAATATCTTAAAAGTCAAGCTGCAAAGTCCTGGTTCCTGCCCTTCACAAATACTTGCTGACTGACTGCCCCTCACCAGTGTTAGAAGAATTATGAGAATCTAGGAGGTTTTTGGACAAATGTGGAGAGCTCCCAACTACAAAGCTACTTCATTGTGACATGTGGAAACTGGAGGGAGGCTAACAGAGGTAGAAAGGTACAGAGCTGAATCTGTCACAAAAGGAAGCCAAACTATCCATGGTGTAGTTGATAGCCATGGGAGCCCATTTTTTCCTAATTCATATTTTATTATTGGTAAGAATGATGATGATGACGATGGCTAACATTTAAGTAGTGCTTACTATGTGCCCAGCACTGTGCTAAGCGCTTTACAAATGTTATTTCATTGGAGAAAGGTGCTGTTCTTTATCTCCATTTTACAGATGAGGAAATGCAGGCAGGCAGTGGTTAAGTGACTTGGCCAGGGTCACACAACTAGTAAGTCTCTGAGATTGGATTTGAACTCGGATTTTCCTGACTCCAGGGCTCTCTCCATTCTGCCATCTAGCAGCTCCTGGAAATGACAATTTACAGGAAAGCAGTCAACACATACATGCATATATGTTAATACTCTGAGACTTCGATTTAAAGATAAACATAGGGGGTGACAGTAAAAAAAGTGTTGGAAAAATATTATTTGGGATTAAGAAGTGAGAGCCACCCAAGGCCTGCTCGTTACGGCACTCAGACGCTCCACCACTTCATATAGTGACAATTTCCTTGAAGAAAAGTCAGATGGTGCTGTACGGCAAGCAGTAAACAATGCAGCAAAGGTGAAAATGCCTACATTTTACTGGACAGAAAGGAACTGGTTATTGATCTGGGCTTTATTTATTTCCTTGGCGTGAGACCCGATTAAGCCAGGCCATACTGACTGAAGCGTATACATGTTAGCACTGTGTTCCTTTTATACAGCTGGTGCTTCATTAATGCTTGCTGACTGAGACTGCTAAGACCATTTGCAGATGAAACTGAAAGAAAAGTAACAGATGCAAAGGATGCCCCAGCACAGCACTGTTCTAACAATTCCCATCAGGGCACAGGAGCAAGGCTCTCTGAATGTTTTCTACTTCAGTCCCATATGCATTCACATGCGGAAATGGAAAAAGCATTTTAAAGGACAATGAGGGGAAGAGCAGCCGAGCCATGGGAGGATGATCAACACTAAATACCCCCACCCCTGCCAATTAAGAGGCCCATCAAGAGCCTACCCATGACAACCTACTCATGCCTCTGGTCTCCACTTGCATAAACCCTTCAGGAGACACCTAAAGAATTCAAGAGTCTTCCCGAAAAACACCTAAGCAGGAAACAGCAAGGTGTTCATGAGAGATGTTCTGCAATAGGGCCCATCTTCACAGTCATACAACTAAGTGGGAATATAAGCCCCCACTGTGCTGACTTTTTATTATAAAGCACATAGACAAGTCAACAAGCATTAATTAAGCACCTACTGCGTGTCTGGGATATATAAGCTTTTATTAAATGTTATCTGACTGACTGTGTGACAGGTGCTAAGTCCCAGCCATATAAAGAAAGGTACAAACCCTAATGTGCTGTGGTCCAGGTGCGCCCACTCTACTCGGGGAGACAACATGCTGACAAGGAGGCAAATACAAGGTATATGCAGGATAAACTGGAGATGGTTACAGGGAAAGGCACTAGCCTGGCAGTAAGGGAGGGGGTCAGGGAGAGGATGGAAACATCTTCTGGCACAAGGCAGGATTTGGGCTGAGTCTTGAAGGAAGCTAAGAGGCAGATACAAGGAAGGAAGGCATCCCAGGCATGGAAGACAGCCGGGTAAAAGGCAGTCAGGAGATGGAGGACCAAGAGTCGTGTGGGAATGAGATGGCTAGGGCAGCTAGAGCCTAGGGTGTACAGTGGAGAGTAACATGTAAGCCGACCGAAAAGGCAGGAAGAGGCCAGGTGGGGAGAGGGGCTTGAAAGACTGAAGGGTTTTCTAAGTGATGCTGGAGGCAGAAGGAAGCCATTGGAGGTTACTGAGGAGGTGAGCAACATGGTCAGACCTTTGACAGCTGAGTGGAAAATGGACTAGAGTAGAGAGAGACGTGAAGCCTACAGGGCCCTTGTAACAGTCCAGGTGTGCAGGCTAAGGCCCTGCACTACAAGGGTGGCACAGGAGAGAAGGTGAGCTGTCTGAGAGTTAGTGTGAAGGTGAGCATGATGGGACTGGGCCATAGAGTCATGCCCTGATGGATTGAGAGTAAGGAGATGAGGACAGTGCCTGGGCTGTGACCCTAGGAAACTTCAGAAGAAGGAAGGGATTGAAAGGAAAGATAGGAGCTCTGAGTTTCGGATGTCTATGGGCCATATGGTTTGAGATGGCTAACAGGTTGCTGAAAATGTAAGACTGCGGGTCATGAGAGAGACCAGAGCTCAACAGGTAGGTCACAGGATCATGTGAAGAGAGAGAACTGAAACTCTGGAAAGCATCCATAAAGGTTATTTTTCAACCCCCATGTATACACTGAAATCATAAGAGACTCTTTTGGGGTAGATGCTTCCAAATACTCATCATGTGAGTCATAGGAGATTCCTCACTGACACTGAAGATCCCCAGATGCTCCTGCTGTGGATGCAAACACGCTGCCTATCTTATGCCGCCGAGTATCACAGAGCCTCCTGAAGGACATCCACAATCACTCAAAAAAAATTGGTGTCAGCCTAACAATCTACAGAAAAACCAATTGTCCAAACAATGTCGCACAGGCAAAAGGAAAATCTACTGAGTTGAGTTCATCTGTACATGAATCCTAGGCATTAACTGCAGATGTACAACCAGCCAAAGCCAGAACTGAATAGCAGAGAAGATTAAATTTGGAAAATTATGCCTCACATTTGATGATCCCAAAGGGCTTTATGAAACAAAAATCTCTTTTCATAATCAATATACTTCTAGCAATGTTATACGGCTACAACCATAAAACATGATAACCCCTACAGAATCAAAATTATAGGTGACCAGAGGACAACAGAAGGACAGATGGTGGGCATAAATGGGCTGCATGATTTTGCTAGTGTTGATTTGTGTACCAAAAGTGGCATAAAAGGTAACATTCAAGAAATGTATACTTGGAAAAGATGGACTGGTGATAAAAAGCTAGGGCATGGGGTTTCAGATGGACAGCCAAGTGCAGTGCTTGTACCTCAGGGGAGGGGTGTTTAACCTGGGGTTTAAAGACCTCCAAAGACCCCATGGAGAGACTTCAGAGGGCCATGAACTCAGATAAGGAAAAAAGATTATATCTTTATTTCAATATCCTTTGTTTCCTTTGTAATCCTGTGCATTTTTTAAATGCATTTAAACCCACTATTCTGAGAAGACTTCACCAGACTGCTCCAGGGACTCCATGAAACTAAACAGACTAAGGGTCCATAACCTACAGGAAGGCCTCCAGTATGTTCAAGGAGATTTATCTACAGAGAATTTAAAGGACATGAACAAGAATCCCACAGGATGCCAAGGTCTGGATGGAGAGTCACGAATCCATAGAAGAACCTAAGGCCCCTTATGAAAGCCTTAATTTACTGAATATAAAAATTAGAAAAGTCATAGGGAAAATGAGCCCAACTGCCTTCTGTATGAAGTAACTTGGATTTACTAAGTACTCAGGACATGGAGCCTCTTATACACTCGGCTTCCAGACAGAATCAATGATGACTGATAAGAGCACTCTCTTTTGATCCTCAATGGAAGAACATGAATAAGAAATGGCTTCCAGTTAAGATGTTACTAATTCTTCAGAATGCCCACCACTACCAGATATATAGTATCTACAGGCGCTGGAAGTGGGGACCAATTCCTCCCCTTTCTTTAGCTGGGCCAATTTGGTGTCTGTTTCTATAACTACTTTTGTATGAGGATTCACCTTCATCCTAGCCAACCAACCAACTACAATGACTAATCGCCTTGACTGCCCTTGGCTCTTGTGCCCACACTCCAAACCCCACCACATGGGCCCTTTTTTGTTTCCTTTACAGCAACAGCAGCAGCAGCAGATTCTGCTGCCTCTTCTCCTTGGCCACCTGTGTGCCACCCTCCCACCATGACTGGCCCCCAGCATGCCTTCTTTCCTCCCTTCTGCCAGGCCCAGCCTAATCTCCCCAGCAGCTCATGCCCCCTGCCCTAGGAGAGGTCTCTGTATATAATGGTGCATTTACTTCTCTTTGTTCAAACTGTTTCCCTTCAATAGAATGTAAGCTCCTTAAGGTATATAATGAACAATTTTAACACTAGGCAAAAAGGTTAGCTAAAAGCTTGTTTTCACATAAGCCCATTAGAAATTCTCAATTTCTTCTCTTAAGTCAGGCTTGACATTAGAAAGCTCTGTGGAAAGAGAATATGTCCAAAACAAGTGGACAATATTTATTAATTGTATTCTTCTGTATAGTCGCACAAATCTAAGAAAATTAAATGAGATCCTAATTCTCTGCTCTTTCTGAAGACCTTCATAGGAAAGGCATTTAGATACACCTGAATAGTCACCATTGTTATTAGCATGATTGATAAGCATGATGGCCAAGATTTGTATAGTTTCATGCCTTACGATATACTTCCCTCAGTAGAGGAATTGGAGGAAACTGGTGGTCCTTATACTGTGCTGTCCTGAAGTGCCAAGGAAGGTAGGCAAGGAGGAATTCCCTTCTAAGAGGCCCAAATTTCTACTGCAGACATTTCCAATCTAACATTTCTGGAATCAGTGCTGCAAAATCATTTGGCAACATAAAACCGAACCACAGAGGTTGTGATAATGTGGGGTAAGGTGTATCTGAATTCATTGTTGAAGAAATGATGTGAAAAACTACAATGGCAGATTTACACACACACACACACACATGCACACACATACAAAGAGAAGGCAAGAAAGCTGTTTTACCTTAAATCACAAATACTCTAAAGTTGTGCCTCGAATCGCATCACAGTTTGATCAAATATTCAGACTGTATCAAAAAAGCACAACATGCATGTTCCTGCAAACTGCAAAGTAAACGGGCACGGCAAGCTTGCTTCTGCCCTTCTGTGTCGTGCTTCATTTTGGCTTTATTATTTCTCTGTCCTCTTCCCAGCAGAATGAAGCGATTTACTGAACTTGAGCAATAGGGAGGTTTGGACAATGAGATTTCACTCTCAGCTACTGTGAGACACCTGCACATCACATCAATAATATAAATGAAAGAATAATCCATGCTCTTACTGTCAACAATTTTGGGTATTTCTTTGGTGATGATCCATTCTCCAGGCTGCAGGAGAGACTGCCCGTAACACCTGTCAGACTCCGCACTTGTGCTAGAAAAGGCCGAACTGCTGGAGGGAGTGAGCTCTTCCAGCTTGAAGAAGTCCAGGCCGGTAGCTGTGCCCCCAAAGAACCTGCAGCCTCCTAAACAGCCACACTTGTTCCGGCTCCTTTTATTTTTCACACCATCATCTGGCCACAAAAACCACAGCCTGGGGAACAAAGACAAATCCCAAGAACATTCACCTACAATCATAAAATACTCATTGTCGACCTTTCTGTGTGGGAAGAGGGAGGGAAAAAAATTTGGATCTCAAAATCTTTCAGAAAACAACTGTTAAAAATTGTCTTTACATGTAATTGGAAAAACAAAATACTATTAAATTAAAAAAATAAATTATAGTGTGTGTATATATGCATCTATGTCTATATATATACATACATATATATGTATATGTCTATATATACATACATATATATGTATATGTATATAAATATATATACACACGCACACACACACACACACACACACACACACATAAAGAGTGAGAGAGAGGGAGAGAGAGACAGAGACAGAGATGTATAGTATTGCAGTATCATATAGGATAGCACTCTACGTAGAGTATACACTTTCAGTTGCTTTTTCCAATGGTGGAAAACAATGAGAACCAAAATGGGCTGCCTGTGATCACACTTATCAATATCACCTTCATTAAAACTGGCCAGAGGATTCTCTATTCACACTGCTAATGCCTGCTACAACACTGATTAGAAAAGAAATAATTTAAGCAACAAAACAAAAACCCCAACCATTCTACCCATTTGAACTGTAAACAACAAACACATAAAGGAGCTGCCTACCATGGGAATGTCCTCATTCCCAAACTTTTCCTCACCTCTTGGTTCTCTTGTCATGAGTTTCTAAGAAATGTCTTTGCACCTCATGTTTGGAATGGTGATCGGCAGCTAGCGCGATGTCCACAGTGACGAGCCCGACGTTGACGGATCCCGCCTCGAGCCAATACGCCCTCCGCAGGAGTGCCGGCTGAAGCCCTATTCTACAATTACTCAATTGCTCGATGTACTGTCTCACTTGAAAATCTTGGATTGCAGCACTTATCCCTTCCCCAACTGACTGATTATGGAGATTACAGTTGGCAACACGTATGGCACCCATCTAAAGAATGCAATGGAAAAGAAAATGAAATAACATCTTAAATCATTGTAACCAAAATTAGATAAGTTACAACAATAAGTTACAATAGTGGGTTTGTTTAAAAAACGATCTAGATTTCTCACTTCACCTGAATGAATAAAACTCTCCTTACACTCTAAGAAATTCATTGTAAAGCATGCCTTTTGACTAGCAGAGATGAACCAGTAGCACCACTGACATTTTCCCACATCAAATGTCAAAGCAATGTCTCTCTAGGCTTAGAGACACAGAAATTTTTCTCTCTGACTCCAATCTAATCTGTTCATTGTCAGATTATCAAGGCTCACTCTCCGAAGCAAGTATTTGGAAATCACAGCCACAGATATGGAAAGCACGATAATAATTTATGGTCAATTCACCTGTGTACGTGACAGATCAGAAGCTTGACTATTAAACTGTATGAATTATGGGATGAAACCTAGGAACTGTGTTGTGTGGCTACTGCAAGAGGGCTCGGCTTGGGTATGTCCATTTGAATGGTATCATCCATATCTACTCATCAAACATGGAATACAATGGGCAACAATCCCAAACTGAGGCCCCTTCTCTGCTGCTCTAACAATGTCTGAGGCTCTTCTCCATCCTCCTCCAGTGGCACTTCCTTTAACTAAGGACCCACAACAGAGTAGGCCAGTTTACAACCTTGGAGGAAAGTGAGAGGTGGGTGCTCTCGGTCTATCCCTATATTTTACAAATAAGCAAATGGACGTGACCAAGGGTCACCCAGGCTAGAAGTGGGAGAAGAGCTGAGATCTGAGGTGAGGTCCTCAGATTCCACATCCAGTCCTCTGGCCACTAGGTCACGCTGACTCAGCTGTAACCTCAAATCACCTCCCATGGGAAAAGTCAAATGTTGGACAGACTGGGAGAGAAGGAAGGTAAAGAAGGCACAGCCCCTACCCCCTGGGCATAGCCGATCCAGTGTGGGCCTTTCACCACCGTTTCCTTTTTTCATTCTCTTTTTCCTTGTATCTTGTTACCTTACATATCTTCACTTTGGTTCAGCTGCTTCCTTTGTCCTTATGTGCCATTTTCTTTCTTTTTGTGATTAGTGTTTCCTCCTTTTCCTTTTCACTTATTTTTGGAATTCGCTCTCCCCCACCCAACTTTATTCTGAGCTTCCTGTCTCTTTTCCCTCTCATTTCTTCAAATCACCGTTCTTAGATAAATATTTTTAAAGCATTAAAGTATTATTCAGTGATACATAATGGTATCTATTGCACGTTAGGAAGACACCACTTGTTACAAGCCCAATGGCAAGGTTCTGACAGATGTCCACCTGATCATCATTCATCATTCATGCAGTTACTCAAAATATTGCTCACGCAATTCCTAAGGAAAAATAAGGGATTGGGGGTGGGGGAGGGAGGAAGTTTAGAAAAAAAGAGAGAAAGGTAAAAGAGGAAGGGAGCTCAGAATAAAGTTGGAGACAAAGCAGGGAGAGTAATGCATAAAACAGGTAAAAAGAATTAAGGGGATAGCAAGCACAAAAAGAAAGAATATTAACTGGAAAACAAGGACAAGAGAAGCAATAAAACCAAAATAAAAACAAAGACATATGGCAGCAAAAAATAATCTAGCCACAAGAAAAGGAGCGTAAAGAAGTGGAAAGAAAAAAGAAAATGGGGCATGAGGAAATGACCAGTGATTTACAATACCGTATGATAAAAGAAAGACTGAAAACTAATTGAGAACAAAAGGAATATTTGAAAAAATAATTTAAAAAAAGCTCTCTGGCAAAAATCAAGGGCATTTTAAAGAAACATATGACATACATAAAATTTACTGCCAATATGGAAGTTCATTTGAACAAAAACAAGAATTGGTTCATTTCTCCATTTCTGGAAATCAAAAGGTCCATCAATCCGTAAGCCATGAGACAAAATTGGTTACCCTTATATTGGTAGCACAGCCGTGCTCCACGACATAAAGGTCTGCACCATCTACGGCTAAGCGGGTCATAGTGTACTTCAAGTCATCCGAGGTTGAGCAAGGCCCAGGAACACAACTCATCTAGAGTGACAAAAGATTACCAACAGTCAATATTTGATTTATGAAAGGATTTTCCTTATTTAAGAAAAAATCTGAGTAGCTGAATGTGTAAAATTGTGTTTAGAAGATTATTAAGGTTCATTGTTACAATTCAGGATTTGTGCACAGAATCATAGGATTTAGAACCAGAAAGGGCCTCAAAGACCATCTGGTCAATTCAATAAACATTTATTAAGTGTCTACTATGTGCCAGGAACTGTGCTAAGCACTAGTCCAATTCCTTCATTTTACAAGTAAATGAAACCCAAGGAAGGGATGTGATTTGCCCAAGGTGAATTCTACATAGTAGAGCCAGAATCAGTCTTCCAGTCTGCCTCTCTGCTGTCCATACCCATTCTTTCTAATCAAGGGTTCTCTCCTTGCCTGGAGGCCTAAAACAGAAGCTTTCACAGTTTCTCTCTTTCCTTCTTGTCTCTGAAGCAAGCACACAGCTCCCTGGAGCTTTTCTATTGGCATCTATGGCTAGGCATGAATAATACTACGGAGTGGATAAAAAAGTTTCCTCCTACCTACTCGTCTCCTCACTCTTCCTTCTGCTCTGCCCTCACTTTCACACCTTCCTCATATTTCACTTAGATTCTCTATACCAGGGGCATCAGACTCAAATAGAAATGGATTCCTGCAGCCAGACACTGACTTAGAAAACCACAAATCAACATCATCTATGTTGTATTGTATTTATTTTGTCAAACATTTCACAATTACAAGGCCATAAGCTTGACATTTCTGCTCTAGAGATAAGAATATGAATGGTCTTTGGGTATGGAAAGGGGTATTTGGGTGATGAAGTAAAACTTTTCTTTATTGGAGGGAAACACTCCATTAGTGTGACTAAGCAGTAGCTGGCAACTGTAAACCCAAAAAGGTTTATCTCATCTCATGATTGGAACTGAAGAGTTTTAATTAAGTTTAGGGAAAAAAAAATGCTTACAATGAAAAGGTTAACAAAGGAGATACACAGACATAGACATAAACACACACACACACACACACACACACACACACACGACTAAATAAGGGAAATAAGAGGAGTATCAGAATATTATCACTTTTAGAAAGGGAAAGGACCTTGTAGATGATTTATTCCAATTTTCATTCATTCATGTATATGTATATGTGTATGTGTGTGTATGTTATGATAATTAGAGTGGGACTTCTTTGTTTTCTCTTTTACAATGCTAAGGTAATCAAGTACCTTTGATGAGTCTTGCCTTTCAAATGTAATGGCAAGCAAAGTGGACGTTTTGTTGTCTTTTGTTTCTTTGATTGAATCAAGAGTCTTTGACCTGATTAATGTACAAAAATATTTATAGCAGCTCTTTATGTGGTGGCAAAAAATTGGAAATCAAGGAGATGCCCATCAACTGGGGAATAGCTGAACAAGTTGTAGTATATGAACGTAATGGAATATTATTGTGCTATAAGAAATGGGGAGGATGTGGACTTCACAATAACCTGGAAAGGCCTACATGAACTGATACTGAGTGAGAGGAGCAGAGCCAGGAGAACACTGCACACATCCACAGACACATTGATTCTGTGATGACCAACTTTGATCGACTTGGCTCTCCTCAGCAATGCAAGGCTCAAAGGCAGCTCCAAAGGACTCATGATGGAGAGAGTGAGCTACATCCAGAGAGAGAACTGTGGAGTATGAATGCAGATTGAAGCAAACTATTTGCTCTCTTTTTCCTCTTTTTTTTGGTTTTGTTTCTTCTCTCTCATGATTCATTCCATTGGTCATAATTCTCTTTTGCAACTTGACTACTGTGTAAATAAGTTTAACACGAAGGTCTATGGAGAATCTATATGGGACTGCATGCTGTCTTTGGGGGGTGGGAGGGAAGAGAAGAAAATTTGATACTCAAGAAGATGTAAAACTAAGTGTTGTAAACTAAAAATAAAAAAAAATCTAAATGTTAAAAAAAAATAAAGCAGGGGTTCTTAACCCTTTTTTGTGGACTCCTCTGAAAAAAAAAAAAAGAAAGCCTAGCTTACATGCATGATGGTTTTGAATCACGTGGTTGTGACGCCCTCTGACCCTGGACAAGGTATGTAAGATCTGAGGTCAGTCTTTTGTTTTGGGGCTCTCACTCACTGTAAGAGTGTCACGTGATTCGACCAGATGAGAACCTGGGTAGCCACTGTTAAGAGCCCCCCAGCTTTGAAAACCCAGATGTTGGTGCTTTTCTTTTTGCTAACTATGTATGTGATGTCTTCATTAGACAAAGCCTGTCTGCTGATCTGCTTGTATTTGTTCTGAAGTTCGGGGGGCTTTTTCCCCTAAACTAAGTGAATGATATATGTATGTTTAATTAAAGTGAGACTGTTAACCCCTTGAAGTTGCTTTCCTTAGAAAAGCAGATCAAAGTACCAGTACTAGCAGCCCTCCTGTGTGCTGGTCTTGTTGGTCTTTCACCCCCACAACAGCTACTAGCAACATTGTTGTCATAATATAATACACATGTGGATGTTTATATATTTATATCTACATATGTGTTACATGTTATAGAAATTACTTTTATTTCATTAATAGGAGAATAGCTATTTTGCAGGGAAAATTTTTAAATTATAGTTAACTTATCTTTGCCTCTGTTTCATCTTTCAAATAGGAATAATCTCTGCCCTACAAGGTCATTGTAAGGATATAAGCTACATAGGTGAAAGGTCAAAAAATACCATGCCTATATACAGCATGCTATTCATACTTTTATAAATTTACTCTAAGGTTTTTGGATTTTTTTAAAAATTTTATATTCTCAGCATTTAGAAATAATAACATTAAGCTAACAGAAAGTTTTCCGGATTATAAAATAAGAGAGAAAAAAGCTAGATTTTAGATTCTACCTTCTCTGAAAAGGATATTCAACTTAAAGTTAGCCCCATTTAAGAAGCCTATGTATTCACAGCTTGACCAGTATAACTAATGAAATACCTTAGATTCACAGAAGCGGCGATCGATTCCATGCTGACATAATATTACAGATTTTGGTCTTTCCAGCTCAAATTCTCGACACACCACATGAAAAACAAATGTCTGTCCCCATTCCAATAGACATGCCAGCTACAGGGCAAACAGTGACAGATTGATAGCACAGTTAGCATTGTAAACAAGGTAACTGAGCTCAAGAGCTTACTAAAAAAGTGAGCATAGCTTGAAACAACAAAAAAGTGTTAGTTCCTTGCCACCAAATAACCTACTTGCTATTAGCCAACATAATTATTCTTGTGTCTTGAAATCATTTGTTTTGCTTCTTCAGCCTTTCATTTATGAATGACAAAGTGATATAAAAAAATGAAAATTATCTTAATTTTAAACAAATCCACTTCAGCAATTTCTAAAGCAATAATTTCTTTTCAAGGTAAAGCTCTCCTGCTTGGTAACTGAATTCTTTGAGCTCAAAAGTACCCAGCAGTCTGTACCTCATAACAGGCCAAGTTATAATTTCCTATCTTTCATACAATACCTAATTACCATATTTAAGTAAAACAATGCCCTGACAAGAGGCAATGAAGAGAAAATGGTTTTATAATTTAACAGAAGCCTAATTAAACTAATATGAATTCCTTTATTTTGCTTAGTCATCTATGAACAGTTGTGAATAATGTTGGCTTGATACCCATATATACTTGAAGGCAATGTGGCCTAGCTGGAAGTACACTGCTGCTGGAGGCCAAGATCACGAAACATATCAGAGCTAGAAAGGCATGCATAGATCATCTAGTGACTGTGGACTGGAGAGAATGCCAGATTGGGAGTCTGAGGTTTACACACATCTCTTGGCTCTGCCACATGATACCTGTGTCCCCTAATGTCTGTGGGCCTCAGTTTCCTCATCTTTAAGATGGGGGAGGCACTGGAGACATGACCCTCTGTCATCTCTCCACCATTCATCTTTAATACTATAATTATATGCTAGAGTGCCAAAAATTATAACTACTTCTTAAGTATTTCACTCCTTTAAAATGCTCACAGAGAAAAATAAACAAGGACAGGACCTGTCCTCAAATAGGTATTGTGTTCTGTGGCCCTCTTCTCGGGTATTTTACTCTAAGACAGACAGCTAGCTGCCCAGCCCATCCTACACTGAATTCTTTGAAAAAGAGTTATATTAGGAAAGAGTGGTTCATGAAGACTTGTGGATCATGGCTTAGCAGAGATGACTTAAAGCTTAAAGAGCTCATAGCCTCTGCTCTCTGGCTCTGCACCCCACAGACACATCCATCCAGGAAGTCCAGCTGTCAGAGAGATCCATGCTATGTACCCATATGGGAAAAGCACAAGAAGTGCACAAAGTCTATCTTATCGTGGCACAGATGCTTCCACTTCTTTACAATTGTGGAGAAGTACAATTGTGTATGTCTCTATCACCTCAGATTCACACATCAGGCTGATGCCATGAATTTCCTAACAAAGGATGTTTCTGATTCCCAACAGCCTCAAGTAGAACAATATAACACATCCCTTGTGGCCCGAAAAGGGAAGTCCTTTCTGCCATCTGCTGATCAAGTTCTAAACTGGTTATAACTGGATAAAAGGGACTTAGGGAGTAGTCTCACCACTTACCAACAGCCACAGAAAGTCAATACCTAGGGAATCAATATTTTTTAACAACTGAACGATGGCAGGCTCTTTCCCATTATTCCAGCCATTCTAAGTACCGGCTTCAATAAAAGAAAAGGCAGGATTAGGGAATATTAAGACCACACTGAATACTAAGCATACCTGTGGTGCTGTAACCTTAGCTGTTAGACACCCAGCCTGGATGTCGATTAACCACGCATATTCTAAGGAATCACTTCCCAGAGGGAGACCTTCTGCTGAAAACATGGCATGTGCTCGGAGCTGCAGACCTGACAGGCTGATGTGACCTTCTCTAAGCACTTCATCCACAGGAGGTCGCTGCTGATAACAACAGAGAGATTACGATGAGTACTAAAAGACTGTATGTCATTATACCTTAAAACTATCAAAAGAGATATGCAATAAAACCGTACTTTCTGGAATGGTCCCTGACCCTGAAAGAAGTAGTCAGGAAAGAAAGAAATTTCCTGATGGTTAGTAACTCCTGAGTACTCATCAACAAACCAAAAGAAACCAATAAAAACACCACTGAAAACTTAAATCTTTTGTTTTTATATCACCTTCATTTCTAAACACACATCTAGACTTATAGATCATATGACCAATGAGATGGACAATTAGACATTTTCTCAGATCTCCGTGACCTCTCAAAGCTCCCCAAAATAAGAATTATGTCCAAGAAGTAAACTGAGTGCAATTGTTTCCACTGGCTAAAACACCAATAATTCTAAAGGTAACGATTTGTTAAATTAAAAGCAGAGAAGCCTAATCTCTCATCCCTGACTTGCTCATTCAACAGCACTTCTTACCCCCTAAACAATGCTGCAAAAATGGACTCATGGATTTGTGTTCTGAGATCCACTCAGAAAGGCTTGTGCTGCTGCTTAAGTTTCTGCCAGCAGTATTCCCACTCCGGCTCTCATCCCATTGTTCTGTTGCAACAAGTAAGAGAGCTCAACTCTTCCCCTCCCCTCCAACATCCACACTATTTGGAAGAGTTAGAGGTACAGGAGAGCAGAAGCTCGCTCTGCCTAGGAAGGCATGGTTTCCTTGCACTGAAAGCATACTCAGCCAGACATCTAAAGAATAGAAGGAACTGAGACAGTTGGGGTTCACCAGGCCACAAGGAAGGACTTAAAACAGCTAAGGCCACTTCTGTATCCTGAGAAGTGACTTGAAGGTGAAGACCATGGCCAGTTGAAACTGAAGAGGCTAAGAGAGCTCTGAGGTTGAGCCATCAGAGGATCTGACATAAAAGGGAAGGAGTAAGGGAGTGAGCAATGAGGAACATAAAGAAAAAATGCAGAAATTATCAAAGATCACAGGAGGAAGAAAAGTAAAACTAGTTAAACTGAACAGGTAAGAGACTAATAAGAAAAGGGAAGATGATCTCTAAATCATCTAAATGAATTCAGACATCTCTGAATAAATATTGCAAAACAAAGGAAAATGAATTAACACTTTATGAGGCACAAGACCTTGCACTAGAGTGTATCTAAGGGAGGCCAACACCTTGAAACCACATGAATACTGGTTGAAAGGAATAGGGATATGTAGTGGGGAGAAAAGAAACCAGAGTTAACATGAAACTCAAATGAGTAGGATGAGGAAGACAGATTATACTTGTTCTCTCTAGCTCTGAAAAGGCCACTTAACTCCTTTATCCCTGTTTATCGGCTTCCCCCATTAGGTGGTAAACTCGAAGGAAGGACCACATTCCCAACACCAAGCACAGGGCCAGAGATATCGTAGGTGCTTAATACTGACTCACTGACATCAGGAAAATCTTAGAAATTAGAAGTGTCTATTTTCTAGGTTCCTCAGAGACGTGGTAGTTTAGCCCTCTAGAGGTGGTGGGGAATCACCCTCAATGGTTCTTTTGTGGTTCTTTCCAGTTAACTTGATTGTAGATGTGTACTTTCCTGTGTATTACTTTCTTGGTTCTGCTTACTTCAAACTCTGTTAGTTCATATAAGGCCTGAATTCTTCATTCTGACCTTTCTTTATGGCATAGTAATATTCCGTTAGATTAAGGTGGCCTCTATGGTCTCTTCCAGACCTAAATAAATAAATGATCCTATGGTCCTCTGTACTGAAGCTTCACTAGCTACAACTTAATGAATAAGCCAAGGCGGAAGCAAATACCCACAAACAGGCCTGATGAGGTTTGGTTGTGGGGTTTTCTTCCTCTAGATCTATTAAAGCATTTTCCAATCAGTGATACATTTATTAAGATGGACACGCCTATGTGCCAAGAACTAAGTTGGTGTTTGAGATAGAAATACAATAAATGAAATAATCCCTGCTTATGAGAAATGTACATTTGGATGAACAAATAAACCATGACATATAAAGTATAAAGAGATAAACACAAATAAGGACAATATAGTTAAATACAAGGTAGTTTGAAAGGGAGAGTGTTAGCAGTTGAGGAGCTCAGGAAAAGATTCGACAAGGAGGTGATGGAAGCCTGAACGAAGAAAAGGATACTCTGAAGTAGAAGTGAGAAATAGTGTGTTCCAGGCACGGTGGTGACCAGTGCAAAGGCACAGAGGTAGGAGGCGTAGACTCAAGTGACTAGAAGAATAGCGAGACCTCTTATAGAATCAGGACTACTGGAAGACAGGCAAATCTGGGAGGAGATTTAATAAGTTCAATTCTGGATATGCTGAGTTTAAGATGTCTACAGAACATTCAATCTGACATGTCTAACAGATCCTTGGATATGCAGGAATAAAGTTCTGGGGAGAGACAGCTGCTGGGGGTGTAAAGCTGGCTGCCATCAGCATAGACACTGAAGCAGAGGAGGTCACCACAGGAGAAAGAGCAAGAGATGAGAAGTAAGCCCAAGACAGGTATTTGTGTCATGGAGGCACAGTGTGTGCTCTTCAGTGCTGCAGACTGAGGAGCAGTTAGGCGTGTAGAGGAGAACCAGGACAGGGCACTGTTAGGAAAGTCCAGGGGAGAGGCAATAGAGAAGAAAAGGGTGCTCAATAGCTTCAAATGCTGCAGACAGGTGAAGAAAGAAGAGACTGAGAAAGGCTATCAAACTTGCAGAGAACAGTCTGAGCCACGTGGTGAGGTCAGGAGCCAGACTGGAAAGGGCTGAGTAGGGAACGGACGAAGCAGAGGCAATGAGTGCAGACAGACAGCACAAGTTCAGTGATGTCAGAGGCAGGAAAAGTTTCCCCTAATAGTGCAATGGGTGTGGCTTTCAGGATTCACAGGACCTCTCTACTCCAGTCCTTCAGGAGGAATTGTCTCTCTTCCACATCTTTCCCCAAGATTCTTTCATTCTCAATTCCAAAGAAAGGAAACAGGAAGCTTCCCCACCCACCATCTTCCCATGAAAAACAACTATAATGATTCATCTAATTATTTAGTTTTGATTTATGCATCATTTAAGAAAGATTACTTTAATCTCTCTTTAAGAATTGTTTTTTCCAACATATAGTTAACTCTCAATTTTTCACAGATCAGAAATAGAGTAGTGCTACAAATAATCTCCAAGAAATTGTCTAAAACCTATGTGTATGTATATTATGTATATGTATGTGTGGTTATAATTTTCTAGAATTCAAATTTTTCTTATGTTTTACTTAACCTTATCTTAAAACGAATTTGATTTCCAGAAAACACACCAACTAATGTTGGTAGCTGAGTGTCCCAATACAGTGCTTCAAACCAAAAAAAGGCAGCCTAGGGTAAGGTCATTTCTTCAAGTAGAATCTAAACAGCAAATGAATGAATGGACAATATTAACTACCTAATGAGGCTGGCTGTTACTTAAAAACTAGCTCAAAAGGCAGTAAATAAATCTTTGAAGAAAGCTACAAAAATATCTTCTAAGTAAACTATATAATCATCCAAAAGCGAGCACAACTGCTTCTATGGAGATGGTTAATTCCAGGCACTATTCAAAAGTAGTTAACATGTTAATGTTCTGCCTTTCATCCAGGATTAGAATTGGTAAAGCATTATTTCATACCATTAACTCATATATGACTTTTAACAATAAAAAAGATGTTATTCATCTAACTCTTTAAAATGCAGAGAAAGAAAAAAAAAAGGACATATCATTTTTGTGGATTCAGGAGCACCAATGAAAATAAGCCCTGATAAAGAAGTAACATGGTCCGGTGGAAGGAGAATTGGAGACCTGTCCAGGACACTCAGGTTCTAAGCCCCTTTCACATATTCAGCTTTGTAACTGCAGCCAAGTCACTCTCTCCCCGCCAGTCTCAGTTTTCTCATTTGTAAATTGGCAAAACACTATTTGCCTCAAAAAACTGTTGCAAGGAAAGAACTTCTTAAATATTAACACATTGTATACATGGGAATTACTGTGAAAGGGGATCATTTACAGATTCATCCTCTCTTACAGAAATGCATCTCTTCTAAATAGTTAACATTTAATAGGTTAAATGCACTGGATTGAGACATTACCTCATTAGTACAGCCATACACTGGGTCTATCACATCACAAGGATTCTAAGAATATCAGCTAAGAAGTCAATAGATTTTTTGACTGTCCCCATCCCCATTTCATGTTACCTGGTAGTTGTCATTCACAAATACATTTAGCGGGGACAAAACAAGTTGCAGCATGGTTTCTCTAAATCCTTTTTTCATTTCAAAACATAATCTTTCCAAGAAAGCTGTTGGACATTCAGGACCATCAGCACTTCCATGCTAAAAGATAAACAAAGTGCCATAATCAGAACAGACGCATGATCAGGAATGCAAAGCAACTCGTGTGCCTGAAAAACACAGTATTGCTATTTCTGTAGCCAAATAAAGAAAAAAACTGTACTATTATGTAATTACTATAAAAATGGAGTTTATTTGTGTTTTCCTGGGGTCAGCAATAACTACTCCATAAATCAAGGGGGAATTAAATTTATTGAGCAATGCTGACCTCAAAGAATTAAATTTCCATATATAGTCTCACCCTGCTTCCTGGCATTGAGTCACCATGGAGCACATCTGTCCTCCGAGTGCTTGAGGCCTCACTGCCTAGCCCTAGACCCTGAACCACCTGAACCAATCTTTACCCAATCTCGCAAATCCTAAGATGACCCCTAGTATCAAGTGGGCTGTCATGGAACAGAAATTCTGAGAAAATCCTATTCCTGAGTCAGCCTCTAGAGGCCCTACAGGATCTACAGAGAGCAATAAGCTGTTCGGGACTTCACTTGGTTCTGGGGTTTAAAATTAAATCTAAGATTACAGGATTTGAAGGTACAGGTCATCTAATCTAACCCTTTCATTTTACAGATGAACAAGGGCCAGGAAAATTGTAGAGGCTGAAATATACTAATTATTAAGATAAAATGTTCCACAACTTCCCAGGAATAAAATAAAGTAGAAATACTGGAATGTACATAAAAAATTCCCATTAAATTCAAAAACTATCAATGTTTCAGAAGTAATGCTTTCTTCCTCTTAACTCCTACATAGTATTTTATTTCTAATTCTTTTATGATTTTTATCAATCTGTATCTTACATAGT
Organism: Phalanger gymnotis; assembly: GCA_028646595.1. Lineage (NCBI taxonomy): Eukaryota > Metazoa > Chordata > Mammalia > Diprotodontia > Phalangeridae > Phalanger > Phalanger gymnotis. Next base: position 354,595,593 of record CM053623.1, read on the forward strand.
AGCTCTTTATTTGTACAATTTTCCCCATAAGACTATGAAGGTCCTAAAGGATGGGGATCATGTCTAATTTATCTTTCTGCCCGCCCATACCCCACACAATCCATAGCATACAGTAAGACAATGAATATACACTAAAATAAAACATACACCCACTACAGAGAAAAATCATTCACTCAGTTTACAAAAAGGAAATTTTTTAACAGATACATGAAGAATTTGGGGGGTCATGACCCACAGCTTAAGGAGCACTGAAGGATTCATGAGTGGAAAAAGTTTAAGAAGCCCTGATTTAGAGTACACACTGGAAATAGTGCGCTGTCACGTGACTTACAACAGGAAGGCGCCCATGAACCTTGTACAAGTTCACAAGCACCGTGATGTCCCAAGGACGCAAGGTAAGGGGATGGACTGGCTTCGCTGATGCCTCGTCTTTTTTGTCATGTTCCATTCCCACAGCTGTCCAGCCAGAGCTGGACGAGGTGGAGAGTGATAAGACAGGGCTGGAAATAACTTCTTCAAAGTCCATATACATGTCATCTTCTCCAAAGTAATTCTCCTGTGGAAATGGAAGAAGAGAAATAGAACTCTAGTTGCTATAACATTTTCAAGAATGGAACTGATATGATCACAACATAGCTGGTTTTTGTTCTGAGTCCATTTTTTAATTTGTAACCAATAAACAGTTGACACTGGAAGATATTTTCTTTGCTCCCTTCAGTTGGGTGACTATAAAGAAATGGTATGCTATAAAAAATAACTTAGGAAAACCAATCTATTTTCTTGTATTTGCAGCAGATAACTTTAATGTATATATAAGCTCATTCTCATGGTTTTCTAAAGATGAGAAAGTAATGAGAGTGTGTGCGTATACATACACATAGATGTAATGATACTCTCTTAATCATCCTTTTGGGGCAATATCATTTTCTCCCATGTTCTATTGGTGCTTTCTTCTACCCAAAGAAGTACTTATTTTTAAAAAGTAATTGGCCAAATTCTCCATAATTTCTCATTTTAATCTATTTTACAGGGCTTCATGTGAAAGAAATACACGCTTTGCAATGATTTGACTGAAAGCACTCTTTAAATTTCATGTCTTCATGAATTTTTGTTAGAGATGCTATATGGTTTCAATTGTGGAATTAAATACAAAGTATTCCAAAATACTTTTGAGACATCCTCTATCATAGCTATAGGGTATCACAAGTCCCTAGTAATATTCATTTTTGCTACTCAACTAATTCCTACTAAATCATCTAACAGAAAAATTGCTTGCACCAATGGGAACTGTGAAAAGCGAATACCACAAAGGACATTTTTAGTCTTTTTCTGTGTTAATTAGTTATCTTTAAAAATAACTTCAGGGGCAGATAGATGGTGCAGTGAGTAGGGTTCAACTCTGACCTCAGATACTTGACACACTTACTAGCTGTGTGACCTTAGGCAAGTCACTTAACCTCAGTCGTCCTGCCTTCCCCCATCAAAAAAGAAAAACAAAAAAAAATTCAAAATCAACAAGTGTTATTTTTTTCACTTCTTTCTCCTTAAATTTGCAAACAAAACATAATCATTGGTTAGGAAATGGTAAGAATCAGGCAAGCTTTTTCTACACATCATCAAGGAAGGTCAGGTACTGAAGGACCCAATCTTCCACATCCTAGAATAATTTCTTTCATGGCAAATTCACAGAATATAAAATGTTATGAGCAAAGCTCTAAGGCTGGGGTGAGGAACCTGCTCTAAGGAATTGGACTTCACACACACAAACACATCACCTATCAAATTCAACAGGAAGATAAAAATTGACTCGTTACTTATACTAGTTTTAATTTGCATGCCAGTCTTGCTTCAAAATAAATCTCCAAACTAGTCCTAAGAATCATTCCCTTACAGAGACTGAAAATGTTTTCATTTACTACTTGCCATTCTTACAGTGTCTAGACAATCTATAAGCTTTGGTTCATCTGAGTCCTTTAAACTGCTGAGGTCCTCAAGATGCTGGAGAGGCAGCATCGTGTAATAGACTGAAAGCTGGCCTCCAAGCCAGAGAGACTGGTGTTCATGTTCTGTCTCTGACACATATGGGACAAAGTGGCTAACCACTCTGTGCTCCAAGCTGCGCCCTAAGACTCTAAGTGGCTCAAAAGGAGTCACTTTGCATAGTTAGAAACAATTTCCTATATTGGTGAAATCAGAGGTCTGGTCTATGTCCCTATCCCAAAGAGATGTGCATTATTCCCCCATTATTGACAACTAATGGCCTAGTAATGGGTTAATGTTCATGTGTTTTCACCTCTCTATTGCTCCCTATTCACTGCTCCAGACAGGATCATACACTTATCTAAAGTATTCAGTGAGGCTGAGGGAATCTACACACACTGTGCCCACAAAGAGAAAAGATCATCAGCAAAAGGTAAAACAAGAAACTAGCAATAACTGGTGTCCCTGAGAAGTGAGAAGGAAAAATTCTTACTCTCTGCCCAGCTTAAACACTAAAAATGTCAAATTAAAAGTCTGGCTCTTATGTAAGTGCTATCGGTTCTTCTGCAATCAAAAAAGCTTGTGCTAAAATGACTTTTTAAAGCAAAGGTATTCATGTTTTGACAAGTTCGGTTGGTCCCTATTAAAACCTCCTCCCATCACTCTGAGTAAGATTAGTAAGGGTCTGCTGACTTGGTGTTTGAAAGTCTGTACACCAAAAGGCATAAAAACACCTCTGCAATAAAACATTTTCATTAAGTCTACTTACAAGTCTTGTCAAAACATTCTATAAATTATTGAAAAAAAACCTAAGAAAATAATTTGTAAGTGGCCGGGGGAATGGAGAGCAACTGCTTTCAACTTCTGATCACATTTTAAATACTTCACCTGCTACTATGGAAGTGCATCTTCTTTTAATCGTACCTTTATAGATAGAAAGGCATTCAACAGAGGTCCATATAGGGTTATCTGAGAATCTGGAGAGAGTTCCATTTCTACGTGAAGCTTATCAGGTGGTAGTTCTGATGGATCAATAGGAGGGCGTGAAGAGGTTGTGGGAGAAGAAACAATTCTCTCTGATGCTTTCTGAGATGGTCTTAGTACAGATAACATGGTTTCTTCCATTTCTGACACTTTAGAACAAATAAAAAATTAATTTGGATAACAAAAAATACCTGTTGACTTCATCAAAACAGTCATTGAAAAGGCTAAAAATAAGTCATTTTGTAACTAAGATAGCAACTAATTCAGCTGACATTTCTAGTGGCAGTAAAATAGTAAAAAAGAAGTAACTAAGGAAGCTCACTGTAATATTTTAATCGACTATTCAGAAAGTACTCAAAGGTATAAGTCAGTTTTAAAAAGTGAGGAAAAAAATACCTGTACACAAATCGTAGACAATAAATGTTAGAGGAGTCCTTTAGCATGCAAAATTTATCACAAAAAGCTATTTAAATACATTATTAATGTTATCCTGCATGTTAAAGTCAAGGATTTCTGACCTGCTCACAACAAATAAAATAATAACTTAAATTTACCCTAACTTGACTATTTCAAGGTATAATTTTATGAATAAATTTCAGAACACACTTAATCGCAAATAGTACAATGTCTTGAAAGAACTGCTTTATGTCACTAAGGCAAGTATTTTACATGTAAAGGACACCTACAAAATCTGATGGGATGAGAGGTCCTGGATGTAAGTAGGAACACCTTGCCTACTAAATACTATTGCTAAATAAATGTATATTGTACTGAAGAGAAATAACCAACACTCTCTAATCTGCATTTTATTAACATCTTCAGACTTAGCCATCTCTAAGAAAGTTACAAACCTCTACATGATTATGAACAAATTCTCCTAATGTGATAAAGGATTCCACAATACAATTTATAATCGCCTGAAAATCCTTTACAAAGATCACATTTTCTCTTGGTCCATGTTTATACTGGGCCCCTGAAGTAGAGCTGTACCCAAAGGTTCTTTCCTATTCTCTCTCCACACTCTCTTACTGGTGATCTACCTTAGCAGCTCTCCCCAGATTATTCCCAAATGTAGACTCCAGTCCCACATCTGTATATGTTCACGGGACACTCTGAGCCTACAGGCAGCTCAAAACTCAATTATGTTCAAAACAGAATTCGTTCTATTTCCCCTTCCCACGCTTCCCATGTCGTTTCCTCTGTTGGGGGTACCACAACCCTTCCAGTTATGCAACCCTGGAATTATCCTCAACTCCTTCCTGTCCCTGAGCCTGTACTTCCAACTCTATTCAAACCAGTCTCTCCTTCCCTCTATTCACAGATAGGCCCTAATCAACTCTTGCCAATAATATTACAATACAAATGTACCCTGGCCCCACTCCAATTCTATCCTCCACAAAGCTGCCAAAGTCCAGTTCTGACCACATGACTCTCCTACTCTTTTTTAACAAAACCCTCTTTGGCGCCCTACTGCCTACAGGATCAAACAGAAGCTCTTCTGGGTAGCTTTTAAAGTCCTTCACTTCCTGGCCTCAACTTACCTTTCCAACCTCATGAAATATCACACTCTTCCTTTCCTGCACACTAGCATCTAGCCACACCGACCCTCTTGCTGGTCCTCACAAAGAAAACACTATCCCAATTCCAAACCTCTGCATTGGCTGTATCCCATGTGGAACGCACTGCTGTCTCGCTTTCATCCCCAAGAATACCTTGTTTCCTTCAAAGCCCAGCTCCCAAGCTGTCTTCTACATGAAGCCTTTCCTGATGCCCCACTATCACAGCACTCCTTCCTCCAAATCTACCTTGTAGTCACGTGACATGCAAGTTGTCTCCTGATAAAGGGCATGCACTACTTCTTTCACTTTTGCTTTATACACCCAGCATCAAGTATAGGGATGGAGCAAGAACTTAATACTTGATGAAGGACTGATTACTGTCTTGTATTATTCTTTTGACTTTTGGGGAAAAGAACCAAAAACCATCCAAAGGCTTAAGATATATAGCACACGTGAAAATACTTACATGATTGCTTTAACTGTTCATCTGCCTTCTGAGGATAAATTGGATGCCAGGTGTAGTCAATGGTAAGCATCACACTTGGGACAGTCCAGCATTCAACCCAGCCAGCCCTGGTGAAAGCACAGAAATGGTTTTCTACTTCATTAAAGTGCATGCTGGGAGAGCACTAGCCTGTGCTTCTCACCATCACCAGCATTCCCACTGCACTGACCTTACCTCCAAGGGAAGCACAACTAAAACATTCTCACAGACTCACTTTTCTTGGGTGATGTTTCGCCATTTTGGTTTCACCGTTTTCTGGCCACTCTGACACTCAGCAGGAATACAAGAATCAGGAGTCATTTTATTTGGGTGACAATTTTTCACCAGCAAGAATAATGAGTATTTACTAGGGTGGCAATCTGGTAGAAATAAATGAAGATCGACATCTTCTCCCTAAATTAATATTTTAAAATTAGTCACCAGAAATAATCAATCTGCCATATTGAAATATGAAATTAATACAAAAACATCATAGTTCAAAAACTCCCCTACATGTAAGAAAAACCATAAAAATAAACCTGCAAGGTCTTTAAGGACTTCAATTTTAAAGCTCATAAAAAAGGCTAACATTAAAGAGGTTCATTTGAAGAGAACTCGTTTTCTCCCTTTCCATCCATCTCAAAGCCTCCTAAGTTTTCATGACATCTGACCTGCCTCTCCTCCTCCCTGTCAGACTCTTTCCAGTTATTCTATTGATTCATCATTCGTACTATACCTCTTAACTACAGATATACCCCAAGGGCTCTGGCCTGGCCCTTGTCTATTCCCTCTTCACACTCTTTCATTTATTGATCTCATCAGTTTCTATGGATCTAAATGCCACATAGCTTCAGGTCAGTAAAACTAGTACCTATAACATCCAGCCCGAGTCTCTATCCCAAAGTCTAGTTACACACCTGTAACTATACCTCAAAACTCACTATGTTCAACACAGAACTCATTTTCCTCCTCCCCAAACCCCACCCCCCACCTGAACGTCTGAAACATCCACCAGCCTGCACAGGCATCCTAAAAAAGATGCCCTGGCAACACATGCCATTTCCATCTCCTCCTCTCATTCCTTTCTCAACCTTTAGAAACCTGGCTTCCTCATTTCTGCTGAAAACGGCACTACCATCCTTCTAGTCACCCTGGTTTGCAAACTTGGCCTTGTTCTTGCCTCCTCACTGTTCTTTATCCAATCATATCCAATCCTTTGCTAAATCTTGGCATTTCTCCCACCATGTTCTCTTACCTCTGTCTTCCTCTCTCTACTCATACAGTTGATACTCTTGGCTCTTCCCACCTTTTGCCTGGACTAATATGAGAACCTTCTAATTGTCTCCCGGCTTCAACTCTGTACCACCTCCAAGCCACCAGAGTGATCTTCCAAAAGGACAAATCTGACTAGGACACTGACTTCGTCAGTAAACTCCTCTGGCTCTCTACTGCCTCCAGGATCAAACAGAAGCTCTTCTGTGTAGCTCGTAAAGTCCTCAAAGTCCACATCCCAGCCTCAACCTCACCCCACAGTAAGCCCCTTTCCATACTCTACACTGGACCTAAGTTGATTTTCTTTCTGGTCTTCATACAGGACCCTCCCTATCCCAACTCAGAGCCTTTGAACTGGCTGCCTCATACACCCAGAATGCATTTCCACCTCACCTCAAACTCTTAGAAGCACCTGTTTCCTTCAAAAACTCTGGTTTAGCTGAGTAAGGGGAACACCCACTACTGAAGCCTGCCAGGTGAGGTTGAATAACAGGAAGGCAAGTATTGGAAAAGAAGGCTAACATTTCTTTCAATCAGACAATTTAGTAGAGCTTTTTTTGGCAAATTATGTAATTAAAAATACATACCCTTAAGGTGAATCTTGTATTGCATGTAGTTGGAACGAAGTCAGTAAAAGGCAAAGAAAAATCAAGATTTAATGTTTCCCCACAGGCTGCCAGATAAACTACAAAAGAAGAGAATTTCTTTTAAGATTTAGTTCAATATTGTTCAATTAAAAAGCTTTCCTAATATAAATCCCCAAATAAATTAAATTTAAAAAATAGTTTAATCCAACAATTGAAACAAGTTTAGACAGCGTTATCAGTCCTACTAGAAAATGAAAAAAAAATTAATTCTAGTACCCATGAAATAAAGATCGAGATGAATTTTCCTTGCAATATTGTTTTTAATAAGAAAAGTACTTAAATTTTACTTTTAAAAATTCTCACCATTTTCCTGCTGTTTGGTTGAACAGTCAATCCAATTGTGTTGATTCGCCGCCCAAATCATTTCAAACTGATGAAACATAACTTTAAAATTCCACGTATATGGAACAAATGAAAAAATATCAGGGGCACTATCACTCGACCAGTCTTGAATTAAATCTAGAATGATTTTTAAAAAGGAAACGTTATTTAAGATTTAAATTCACACAAATAAATGAATTTTCTAGCAAAAATGACGAGCCTTCAAAATATCTTAGATATTTAATTAACATACTGTCTATGTGTTTCCATTTCCTTACCTCTTTGAAAGAAGCTTCCCCATATCCAGAGCACATTTTCCAGGAAGACAATTATTTTTTTTTTAAATAGGAGGTTTTGTTATTAGTCAAGGAAAGAGAGAATGTCAATTAACTTCAGAATGTCTTTAATACAGAGGTTACATAACCTCACATTACATTCCAAATGTTCTTCTCTAAGATATAACTGCTATATCTATATGCAAGTACATGCAAAAGAATCAATAGCATGACAAAGTTTACTCAGAACATTTAAATAAATCATAGTATAACTTAATTTGGCTTAAGAAAGGTAAAAAGCTCGATGATGTAACCAAACTACAATAATTCAAGAAAGTCAAAATAGTCTATCACAAAAAATAAATGATCATTTTGATTACCAAACGATTTTAAAACATCTTCATTTTGTAGTCTAGTAGAAAACAGTGGAACAGTGAGTCAAAGAGGTTATGTGCTTATCAGCAAGGCATCTAACTTGGAGTCTCCATTCCCTCCTATGTGATGTAGGCAAAACTCTAACAATACATGCTGTGAAGAAAGTGCTTTGCAAACCAATTTCTCTGAACACTCCTGTTATTTACTTTTCCTCAAAACAACAACAAAAAAAAATGTGATTTCCCTTATTTCTGGATAAAGAAACAACAACAAAAAATCTTAAATAAGAGAATAAGTGTTTTCCTCGATTACTGTCTTTAATTAAAAAGATACTGTAGACATATTCAAATTTAATTTTAAATGATACAATTAGAATTTAATTTATAACTAAATCACAATGACCTATAAAATAGTAATCAGCTATAGCTAGACCATTCTGTTACTTTTATATTATTCTTTCCTTTGGTTCCTTCATCATGTTAATTCTAAACTAGCTACTTATTCCCAGGACAACTCACTGTTTCTGCCTAAAGACTCAATCTTTTACTCCTGAGACTTCTTACGGTATTTATTAAGAACCTATGTTTGGGTCAATCTGGAGTCCCTTTGGACTCATTTAATGTAATTCAATAGTGAAATAACTGGTGAAAGAATGGCTGTTAAGAAACACTAGGCATTGACTTCTTAGGGAGGGTGGATGGGAAGGGAAGAGGGGAGAGAATTTGGAACTCAAGGTTTGAAAAAAATAGATGTTCAAAAGTAAAAAAGTTTTTTTTTTTCATGCAACTAGAAAATAAGATGCACAGGCAATGGGGCATAGAGATTTATCTTGCCCTACAAGAAAGTAAGGGAAAGGGGGATGGAAGGGGAATGGGGGGACGGAGGGGAGGGCAGACTGGGGAACAGGGCAACCAAAGTGTACGCCATCTTGGAGGGGGGGGGGTGGAAATGGGGAGAAAATCTGTAATTCAAACACATGTGAAAATCAATGCTGAAAACTAAACATATTAAAAATAAATTTAAAAAAACATATTGAAAAAAAAAAAGAAACACTAGGCATTCCCTCACACTTAAGCGTCTAAGTGTCTAATCTACAATTTCCCACCCATTTTACAGGAGGGAAAAAAAGCCACCCATAATTATATATGCCAAGTGCAGCCACTAGAAAGCTTTATAAAAGAAATTACTTTCTGTCACCATGTCCTTTATGAATAAACCAGAAATAAAAGTGTCAAATATAAAAGTATGAATGAGAAGACATAAATAGAGAATGGCACAATGACACAATGTAACGCTGAGAGCATGAAAGTCCATACAGAGGATTTACAAGGTGAGGCCAGAGATGCCATCTGAACCTCTGGAGGAAGCACTCACACTGATCCCTCCCTTCAATAAGGCAATCCTTTTACTCCTTCCTGATACTCTAAACCACTCCCTGCAGTGGCTCCTGCAAACTTCTCTTGCCTTTCAGCCTCCCAAGCCAGCCCCTTAATGCACCCTCACACTTCAGTGAGAAAAGAGGCTATTTTCTGTAACCATCCTCTTCTCCCACTTTCTATAAGAACCCCTGGACTTCATCCCCTATCCTACAAATTCCTTCTTCCAGATGCTAAAGACATGGTCCTTTACATCCAGGCCGACCCCTTGATATGTACATCTGCTCCTATTTCCTCATCACTTCCCCAGCAGACTGCCCAAACAATTATCTCCATCCAAGTCCCCAATCATCACTCTCTCCCTATTTACTGGTTCCTTCCTTGTTGGCTACAAACTCATCCAGCTTTCTGTGAATCTCAATAAACCTCTACTAGATGCAACAATCCCCTAAAGCAATGGCCCCCTCTCTCCTCCCTTTGTCAGCCAAGTGACTAAAAAGATGCTGACACACTTGTTTCCTCTATTTCTTCTCTTACTCTTCTAAACCCTCGGCAATCTGGCTTCCAACCTCACCAAATCAACTAAAACTGCTTTCCCCAAAGTTACCAACCATTAATTGGAAAATCTGTTGGCCTCTCCTCTGGCCGCATCCTCCTTGACCTCTCTGCAACATTTTACTTTGCTGAGCACCACTCTCTTCTCCTGTGTACTCTCTCCTGAGTTTTCCTGACACTGCTCACAGTTGGTTCTTCTCCTAACTAACTATTCCATCTTAGTATCCTTTGCTGTATCATTATCCCTATCACCCTCCCCCACTCCTGCCCCAACTGAGGCTGTACCCGAAGGCCCGGCCCTGGGCTCTGCTCTTCCCAGTTTCAATTATCATCTCTATA
>CM053623.1:354606259-354633332 GCA_028646595.1 Phalanger gymnotis
GGGGGGGGAGGAAATGGGGAGAAAATTTGTAATTCGAACGCCTGTGAAAATCAATGCTGAAAACCAAACATGTCAAAAATAAATTTAAAAATAAATAAATAAATAAATAAATAAAGATAATGAGTTCTACTTTGGGCCTGCGAAAAGATATAGCGATCTGGGAGTCATCTGCATAGAGATAATAATTGAATCTATGGAAGGTGATGAGATCATCAGGAAGTTATAGAAAGAGAAAAGGGCCCAGGACCTTAGGAAACACCCAAAGTTAGGATGAAAAGATCCAGCTGAAAGAGACTGAGAAAAGGACATTCAGACATAACAAGGTAAAGTCACAAAAACCAAGGAAAGATCAAGTATCCAGAAGGAGGAGGTGACGAACAGGGCCAAAATAGTTATGTCAAAATAACAGAGTCAAAACACTTATAACTACTCTGAGACTAATATTAAAATATTTTAAAAGCCTAAAATGAACATTTCTCTGATGGCACTCTATAGTAAAAAGTACTCTACTATTTGTACACTAATTTAAAGATAAAAATAAGATCTTGGCTTACCATTTTCCCCAACTATCATAGGAATGTTGATTTCTAAATACGACCCAGCTCCCACATTTACATGTACAGCATTTGTTTCCTACCAAAAGAAGGGGGGTGGGGGGAATAAAACATCATTTATACCAAAGTCTTAAGTTTTTCAAAGTTCAATAATGTACAAGAAAGTAGATATCTGAATTAAAAGGTAAGTTAAAATAAAGACCTGTTCCAAGATGCCAAAAATGCAACCTGGAACAATGCAAATTCACAACAGACCTATAAGAAATTCTGGAAAAATTCAGATGAAGATGAAACCTCAAATACAGAAGTCATATGCAAAAGATGTTAACTGAAGGAATTCCAGTTATTATTCCAAATTGTTTCATCTCTTTCAGTCAATTGCCATTTTACAAAATGTATGGAGAAGAGAAACATGCATTCTCCTATTATGAAACAACTGAAAATGTACAGATGAAAATGGCTTTGTCAAATACTACTGGTAGATATAATGAAATACTTTACAAAATAATTTCTCATACAACATGAATATTACTAGATATCATTCCATTATTTACCCTATTTTTTGTGAACAACAAATCAATTGTGGCATCTGCAATGATATTCATCCGCAGCTCAAAAGCAAGGATTTGCCTCGGTTTCCCTGGCTGAGCAATTTCAGAAATCTTCATCACTTGGTAATCGGGTGGGAAAAAAAACTTCCATAAACAGTCTCTATAAAATAAAAGAAATGATAAATTATTATTCAAGAGAAAAGAAATTGCACATGGATTAAAATCTGCCAGATTCCTTAATTTCTCAAAAGGTTCATAAGCCATTAGCCAATCAGGCATCCAATAGAAATGTCCATGTTATATCCACTGTATCACACTAATCCTTCCCATTAGCACCAAACACTCTTTCCTCTAAATGTTAAACTTACACAAAACAAAAAATGTTGAACCCAAAGGGAAGAATGCATGTGCTATGACATGACACAAGTCAGTATGGAAAAGACTATTGTCAAAAACTCCAAAGCATAGCACAGAAAGACTCAATGATGCAAAGACGGCCTCTTTTTCATTCAGAACACTTTAACATGCTTCCTTGTACTATATTTCCAAGTTGCATTCTAAAAAATATTAAATGTTCTAAATGTGCAAGACTTGTCCAGAGCATAGAGAAACAAACCATTGAGGAAGATCAGAGAAAGCTAGAATTCAGTTTTATGCCCAGCTTCTATGGAATGAATTGCCAACTGTTTATTTGTTAGAAAGCACACAAGAGGACTTAACCAAATTCTGGTCAATGGAGAAGATCTAAGGAAGGAACTCTTAATGCCTTTCAACAAAGTGAAAGTTTTTAATGACACTGAACCTAGGGTTGGAAAACTGGAGTTTCAGGCCTACAACTCTTGGTGGTCCCAGTTTGGTCTGAATCATCCTGGGTCTGACTTTCTACATGTACTAAAGGGCTCAAGTCAAGAAGCCCTCATCAAGCACCAATACTGTCCCAGGCACTGGGGACACAAGACAGTCTTTGTCTTCAAGGACCTGACATCCTACCAAGGAAGACAAAAGAGAAAAGGGGGATGAAAAGTGGGGGGTCCAAAAAGGTGGAGGGGGCCACCGAAACCTGCAAAGGGTTGATTTTTGCTGAATGAAAAAAATAAAACAGAATTCAAACAAACAGAATGGCATACTGGCCACATTTGGTTCAAGTACCTCTGTCGGTCAGCCCAGGGCCCATAATTGAAATCTGTTCCTTTGCCACAAACTATATCCAATCCCCAACATGGAGGCAAATCTTGCAATTTACTATCCTCACTGCTCATTTCTCCCTCGATAGTTTCCTCAGTTTCTTCTGGGACCAGGCCTATGTTGCAGAACACAATAAAAAAGAAATTACTTAGAATAGTCACCAAAGTTTTTCCCCCTGTAGATAAGTATTTAGAAATTGTAAACATATAATGCTTGGCCTAACAGCTTTTATCTTGAATCAAAATATTAAGAAGAGAGAAATAAAAATGACTCTTTTGTATGGAAGCTGATCACTAAGCTAGCAAGCCTTTCCAAGGTTCAAGGCCAGCAAAAAGCAGATTTTTCTAAAACTGATGCCTGGGCTGTGTTGAATAGCTTCACTTTCAATGAACACTCATTTCCATCAAATTAAAGCATTAAGACATCTGGGGTATTAGTCAGAAAGAGGCATATCTAGAAGAAGTTTTTGTCCTGTCTTTTTTAATCTCTCAATGACAAGACATTTAATCAAACCTCAAGGGACCAGTCTACAGGTATCAAACAAGTTTTGCTGAGTTGGTTATAAATTTTAACATTCTAAAAGAAAAACAGACTTTTAAAAAAATTTCTACAGAAGATAAATAACAATACACATAAAACTACTAGGCTGCATGTAAAATTCTTCTTTAAGAGGATAACACAGTTGTAGACAGCCAGTGCCTGCGGCAGGCCGAATTGCATTCAAGCTGTGCCTCTGATACACATGGATTCTAGGACTTCACAAATCACTTAAGCTCTAAGACTAGGCATGACTCTCTAGGATTCCAATCTCAGTTGCACTATGGTGGCAGTATTGCCCACTATAGTGGCCTGCATTAGAGTTTATCGGCAGGAATTCCCTAGAACAATAAGCCAATGAAATCACAGTATTAAACATCCCTCCCCACCACTCCCCTTTTCCCATCCCCTAGAACAATAAGCCAACAAAATCACAGTATTAAACGTTCCTCCCCACCACCCCCTTTTCCCAATCTTGCTCATTTTTCACACTTAACATTCTACCTGGTTCATCCATATAGTAGTAAATGTCAACATCATTGGATTGCATCACAACAAAACCTTCTCCCATTAATCTTGGTGGCCTAACAAAAGGGAAGGAAAAATGCAAAACATGTAAACCTTTGTGAAAGGAAAGCATTAATTTTCTCTTAACTTCCAAGTGAGAACAGTTCAAAAAGAAGATATTTCACGTGCTGTGCAAGTGCTCCTTGAAAAATGATTTATAGGAAAAATATTTCTCTATCACTACAATAAATAATTCCACAATGGTACTAGCAATAAAATGATACTGAAAATTTTAAAGAGGTCATTAAAGAGAATTAAAGAGGTCAATCAGTACACCCCACTACTCAACTTCTTCAACATCTAAACTGTGTCCTATTTGGCCACCTGGGGGTTTGGGAAGCAAGGTCAATCAATGTATGAACCAACATGGCACTTCTTAGTACATGGATGAAGTGAACTAATTATCAGATTTTCCACAAGTGTCCTTGCCCCTGCCACAGCCCAGATTTTAGACTAACGATGATACAAGCAGGAGTAGGAATATTATATTAATTCCACTCAGAAGAAACAGACCACCTTAGAATACAGTGAGTTCCAATGCGGGGGTGGGTAATGGGAAATTGTCTAAAAACACCACTGTGGAATCAGAGACATGAGCAACCAACCACTCAGCTTAAATTTTTAAAAGGTATACACAGCAGGTGGGAAAAAGGAAAGGTAAAAAGGATGAATATAAAGGTGTGACATGATCCTATAAGAATAGCATCAAGAGATAAATGCTTAGAACAGGCTGAATAAGGAACTCTAAGGACGAGAAAAAAAGGAGGTTTGCTTTCTTTTCAGCTCTCATGGGAGATCTAAGATGGAGCCACTGCTGGAGGCAGATGGAATAATGCTACCTGGTAATAGAGAAAGGCCACAGGACCAGAGATCTAGGGCTGAAAGGGACCTCAGAGATCACTGAGTCCCACCCTTTTTACAGATGAGACAATGGAGACCCACAGACTTGCTGAAGGTCACAAAGGTAGTGACAGAAATGGGCAGAGCTGCTCCAATTTAATTCTGCTTTTGACTTCTCTGACAAGGAAAATAAACGTTGACCTGTAAAGAACAAAACATCTAACCAAGCTAAGTAAAGAGACGGTAAGCCAGCATCTCTAGGGACCCTTGATAAATTCAAGGAACCTGGTCCAGAAGGAACTACATTCCTATGTAATGAGAAAAATGAGCCCCTGACGGTGATAGATGAAAAGATACTGGGGAACAAAGGAGGTGCTTAAGGACTAAAAGACAGCAAATGGCCCAGTTTTTTTCAGAAATGAAGAAAAGAGATTCAGCAAATTCTAGGCCACTGAGTTTGATGACTTTGGTTTCCAGGTAAATTCTGGAATATATTATTTAAGAGATAAATAGTGAATATCTGAAAAAGGAAGAAGTGATCACAAAGAACCAGCAGGCTTCTGAAAGAATAGGGTATACTAAGACTAAACTTTTTTTGTTTTTTGATAAAAGTTCCTAAATTAGTAAATCAGAAGAATGCCTATAGGTATATATATTTATATGCTTTTGTTGTTATTCAATCATTTCCATCTTGTCTGACTCTCCATGACCCCATTTGGGGTTTTCTTGGCAAAGATACTGGAATGGTTTGCCATTTCCTTCTCCAGCTCATTTTACACATGAGAAAACGAAGGCAGCCAGAGTAAAGTGACTTGCCCAGAGTCACACAGTTTTAAGTGTCTGGGGCCTGATTTGAGCTCAGGAAGGTGGGACTTCCTGACTCCAGGCCTGGTGTTCTATCCCCTGCAATGCCACCCAGCTGCCTTGGATTTATATGCTAGATTTTAGCAAAGGATGTGACAAAGTATCTCAGGCTATTTGTGTGGAAAAGTTAGAGATCTCAGAATGGAATTGGATAGAAAATGCTAAAAGCAAAACTACGGATAGCATGTAAAGTGCTGATAAACAAAATGCAAAATGCAATGCTCCTAATTTTTTTTTTTTTGCAGGGAGGAAGACAAGGCAATTGGGGTTAAGTGACTTGCCCAAGGTCACACAGTTAGTAAATGTGTCAAGTGTCTGAGGCCGGATTTGAACTCGGGTCCTCCTGACTCCAGGCCCAGTGCTCTACTAACTACGCCACCTAGCTGCCCCCCTAAATTTTTTTAAAAAGTTGAAGAGATGTGGCCTAGATGATAGTACCATTAGCTGAAACTGGAACCAGTGGAATGGCTGGATTTCAAGAGTAATCACTGTGATTCTGTGTGAACTTGAAAAGAGGTTTCCATCCCAAGGATCAATGCTTTACCCTATACTGGTTAAAAGTGAATCAAACGCTATTTTTATTGCTAACTTGGATAAATGCGCAGACATTTATCCACACACATTTATCAGATCTGCAGATCAGACACATTTATCAGATCTGCAGATGAGACAAAGCTAGGAAGAAAAGCTAACACTCTAAATGACAGGGTTAGGATCCAACAAGACCTTGACAAGCTATAACACTGGAATGAACTGAACAAGGGGAAATTCAATAATTACAAATGTAAATAAATTCTTTCTACTTGAATTTTAAAAACTGACTTTATAATAACAAGACAGAGACCTGGTTAGTTTGACATTTCTCTGAAAGGGATCTGGAGTAATAGTGGACCACAACCTCAATAAGCCAGCAATATGCTGTGATATAATGAGCAGCCAAGGGGGCTTGTGCAATCTTGGGCTGCCTGAAGGGGAGAACAGCTTCCAGAGATAAGAGGCTGATCACCTACTGCACCCTGACCTGGTCAGACCTCAGCTTCAATCCTGTGCTCTGCTGGAAATCCTCCAGTGGCAGGTCACTTATGGCCTCCTGATGCAGCTTGTCCAGTTTGGGGATAGCTCAGCTAGAAAGTTTTTCCTAAAAGTGAAATGAAATCTGCCTCTACCCTTTCTCCTTCTGTCACCATTGTTTCTATTTTTTTCTTCTTGGTAAAATAAAGCAACAAAAGTCACCAGAAGCCAGGCTATCAGCAATGGTAAATGGCTGAAGGTATTTGACTCACAGATACTATTAGGAAGACTACTTCAACAACTAATGAGGACTGGCTTGGGAGGGTTGGCAAGGATACTCACCCATACCCTACCACCACAGTTCAGATGAGATATAATGTGGAGCTGCAGAGGACATGGCAAGGAGGGGGACTACAGCAGAAAAGTGTACAAAAGGAACCTCTCTATCTGCTTAAACCAAAGACAGCTTCAGAGGCCCAAGCCAGGGCCCAGGAGCACAGTGGGGACACTCACAACAATCCAGCAAGGCAGAGCAGCACTGTCCTAGCTGTTAAGCTAACACAAAGGTCACATAATCTGCCAAGATGACTTGGCCAAGAAAAGAAGAACTCCTAGCCTCAGACAGAGGGTAGCCTAGACTAGGGCAAAAATATCAACAAAGTATTAAAAAGACTCTTACTCATCATTTTGAAGACCAACATATCGGGGACTGGGAACAAGCATGACTCTAACGTTTTCCAGTTTTCCCTTCACGATGTGCATAAACTGGTCAAGGTGACTGGATGGTGGCTTTGTAGTGTACGTTAAGAAAGCATCATCGAAGTTAATACAGAGAGTCTGTGGTTGGTAATGATTCCCAAATGCCAAACGACCCTAAAGAGATGGACCAAAAAAGCTTTAATTATTAGTGCACAAAGTCTGATCTGGCATGAACTACCCATCTTACTTCATCATATTTGTCCAAAACAATCCGCTTTGCAAACCCAAACTACTAAATAGTTTTATTATCTAAAGAAATTATTCTGGAATGTAAAACAAACCTTGATGTTACTGTATTCAAATGATCCTATTTGTCATACAGTGATATTGAAGTGTTAAATTATAGTCCCTTAAATACTTGTGAATATCTGGTCATTAAGAGTTGATAAATTTGTGCTGAAAATAGAGAGCTATTTTTAAAACTCACTTTCACACTTTACCACTTATATGAAATGACTGTAATTTTCTAAGCGAAAACTGTGGCTGCAAACATCACAAATAATCCTATGTTAATAACCACATGCTTTATATTATATTTTACTTACTGTGCTCACGTTGGCCTTTATGACTGGAATAAGAGACCTCCATGAAGATGATGGATCTTGAGATTCTGTTCTCACATTAACTCTGAGAAGGAAAAGAGCTAGATTAAGTCAAAGTATCTTTTGAGGAAAAATGAGAGAGATTTCATAAAGGCATTTCCTACTTTAGTCACAAAGGTACTCAGACAAACTGTGTACCTTTCGAAAACCAGTTATGTTTTCACAAACAAGCCTCACTATAAGAAAGCAAGAGGAAACAAAATAAGACTAAAGTAAATAGCTATGCATCTCTGTTGGCTCCTCTCCCCTGACCATAAGCCAAAAAAAAAAAAAAAAAAGGGGGAGGGGGGAAGAATGTAGTGATTTAATCTATTCTTTCAAATTTTTCTGAAGAAGAATTCAAGCAAATGTATGTATGCATAAAGAAAACAGATACTGCTCATTAAACCTACCATTATGTTCATTATTACAGAAGAGTCTATCATAAGAGTGCCAAAATTATTAAGTAATGAATGATAAAGACACAAATCACCTAAGGGAAATGATCAACAAGAAAAACTGATCTCCTAAAGCACAGCTCAGACTCATTAGTTCTATTGCTCATTAAGCCACAGAAACACTTCCTGCTAAAATAGTTTTTCTCTGATACAATGAAAATAAAATAGGAGAGGAGAAATAAAAATGCACGGCATACACATGATGTTTTTAAAAGCAAAAATCTAAAATTCAATGAAGGTAAAAATGTCGAATTAAAGTGAGGACACAGATTTTACTTACATGTAAAATCTCAATCATCTCAAAAATATTACTGATCTTCAAATTAATGAACTTTGATTCTTCAGATAGGAAAAATTTAAATATTAAAACTCAAAATATTAGGCCTTCAGCGTAAGCTCACCCTGTCTTATTTCGTTTATTTATTTTTAGTTTTCAACATTCACTTCCCTAACTTTTAAATTTTCTCCCCCTCCCTCACCCCTCTCTCCCTAAGATGGCACGCAATCTGATATGGGCTCTATACATACATTCCTACATTAGTCATGTTGTATAGATGGGGCAGCTAGGTGGCACAATGAATAGAGCACCGGCCCTGGAGTAGGAGGATTTGAGTTCAAATCCTGCCTCAGACACTTGGCACGCTTACTCGCTGTGGTGACCTTTGGCAAGTACACTTTATTTTTTAAGAATTATAACGAATGGGAGAAACCATGAGAAAGAAAACAAAACAAATCAAAAGAGAAAACGGTCTGCTTCATTCTGCATTCCGACTCCATAGTTCTTTCTTTGGATGCGGATAGTATTTTCCACCATGAGTCCTTTGGAAAAGTTTTAGGTCCTTGTGTTGCTGAGAAGGGCTACGTCTAACAAAAATCAGTCCTCACACATTGTGGCTGTTACTGTGTACAATGTTCTCCTGGTTCCGCTCACTTCACTCAGCATCAGTTCATGTAAGTCTTTCCAGGTTTTTCTGAAGTCTGTCTGCTCATCATTTCTTATAGCACAATAGTATTCTATTACATTCATATACTACAACTTGTTCAGCTATCCCCCCAATTGATGGGCATCCCCTCGATTTTCAGTTCTTGGCCACCACAAAAACAGTTACTATAAATATTTTTGTACATTTGGTTCCTTTTCCACCTTGTTTTATTTCTACAATTCAATCCACAGGTTCTTTGGAGAAGTTAGTAAATAATTACTATTATTTTATTACAACAAGCCCTTGTACATAAATTTAAATGTAGGCATTGCTTTTGATTCTTTTGGTAACATTTATGTGTATACTTACATATACTCTTATATGCACACAAGAATGGCTGAGAGACAAAACAGTTTCTATCAATTAAATATACTGGTTAATTGGACTACTCCGCATACCATACAACCAAACACTGATCGCCGATCATTTTCTACCTTGGTTCATCTCTGTACATACAAATTCCCTTCATTAACCAATATTCTTACATTTATCCTCCTTCTTCCCTCTTCTTTTCCAGAGGAAAACTTTTCTCTGCTAACTTCCAAGGGGAATTTCTCAAGCAGTGCTTTGATCTCATTCCCTTCCTTCAGGGCTTCCCCTCTATTACATATTTATTTCCCTTCGCAATGGTTTTTTCCCCTCTGCTAAGAAAAATGCTTCCTAAAATTGCAAAAATCATTACCTGAAACTTATCACAACTGTGAGTTAACATTTTACATCTCTTTTTCCTTTCAATGCCAAAATAATACTTCAAGTACCTACTCACATCTTAAACCCTTTGCAATATGGCTTCTACCTACCATGACCAAAATCACTCTCGCTAAGGTCACCAAGAAACCATCCTACCTGCCAAAGCAAACGGCCTTGCCTAACTCTGGTTCTCCTCGACCTTTCCAGACCTTCCACTACCACCAACCTTCTCGAAATTTCTCCCTTAGCTTCACCATCCTGTCCACTTCTTGAATCCTCCATTGGTCTCATTTCTTTTACTCACCCCAAAAAGTGAGCATCCTATGAGGTATAACCCTTCAAGACCTCTATTACTTTTCCTAAAATTTATCATTCATTCGACTATGACTTTTACACAAATGACTCGTAAACCAACAGCACTTGGGCTCTCTTTCACCAAAATTGACTCACACCTAAACTTCCCTATTTTTGAAAGTTATACCTTAATGCTCCCATTTTTAATCTTCCCAGATATCCATCCGGTTGGTCGACTAGGCCTTTAACTTTTTCTCTCCTAACATTTATTGTATCTACCTCTTCCTTTCCATTTCCATCTCATTCTTCTGTGAAGTCTTCTCCAATTCCAAGAGCTCCTCTTACTATACTGAACTTTTATAGTATTTACTTGTCAGTACCAATCATTCAGCAACCCCAACCACATTTAAGGTTCTCAGCAGAGGCAATGTCATGGACTCCGCAGCCTTCTCAGGGCTTATACAGTGTCAAGTCCTAAAACAGTACCCCTAAAGTTAATACTGGTGATTATAATGACTTCGAAATCTAAGGGTGACTCCAAGCCACTATTATAACATCTATCATTCACAATCTATTCTAAATGTACATGAGACCTTAATACTAAAGATCCTACTACAGAAAAATGAGAAGGGAAATAGATCATATTCCTCTCACAACTATGAGTAAGAGATGTATTCTTAATCAAAAAAGAGACAGAGGCAATTACCAAAGACAAAACATATAACTTTGATTTCTTGAAACTTAAAAGCTTCTGCAGAGACAATATTAATGCATCTAGGATAAGAAAGGAAGTGGTCAACGGGGTGAAAAATCAATGGGGTGAAAAATCTTTTTATCAAATTTCTCTGATAAAGGTTTGGTTTCTAAGCTATATAAACAATTAATATATGTGACTAGTAGCCATTCCCTAATAGATAGTCAAAGGATATGAACCGTTTTCAAAAGAAAGATTGCAAAGTATATACAACTGCATTAAGGAATGTTCCAAATAACCAATAATACAAGGAGCGCAAATCAAAACAACCCTGAGGTTTCACTGCACACCCTGCAAACTGGCAAGAAGGGCAAAAAAAATCCAGTAATAGTTGGAGGGGTTGTGGAAAGATAGGCACACTAATACACTGCTGGTGGAGCTGTGAAATGGTACATCCATTCTGGGAAGCAATTTGAAATTATGCAAATAAAGTGACTAAAATATCTATATCCTCTGAACCAGAGATTCTGTTACTGACGTTATACCCCAAGGAAGCCATGATTGATAAGAAGATCTCCATATACTTCAAAATATTTATAGTAGCACTTTTTGTGAGAGCTAAGAACTGGATACAAAGTAGATGACCATCAATTTAAAGAAGGGCTAAACAAATTGTGCTTCATCGATGCAATAGAATATTATTAGGCTGTAAAAAATGATGAATGCGATGAAGACAGAGAAGCATGGAAGGATCTACATGAACTGATGCAGAGTGAAGTCAGCAGAGCCAAGAAAACAACATACATGATGACTATAGCAACATAAATGTTAAGAACAACCCCCAACAAAAAAATCTAAAGTAAATATAACAAAATTATATAAAGACTTGATTGAAAAGATATGAGAGGACACCATTTGTGGAGATGGGAGGTTGGCAGCGTTATACATCACATTCAGGACTTTTTCAATGTACTGATCAGCTGTGTTGGGTTTTTTTCCTCTCCATAAAAAAACATTGTTTGTTATAGGAATGGCACTCTGAGAAAGGTACGAGGAGTGATACTTAGAATAACAATGGTGATGTAGGAAATAGAAAATATCAATTAAAACACTTTTTAAAAAGATACATAAGAATAAAATAAGAAGTAAAATAAGAAAAATTATAAATTAAGAATAAAAAGAGACTATCATTTATTGGTACCAAAAATGATAAAAGGCAGTTTACTGAGCTATCTGCATTTTTCTGTGTGCTAGATCCATTATAGATAATTTATTAAACTGACCAGCTATATGAGTAACATAAATATTAAAATAATTAATAATTTAATACCTTTTATATATACTAACAATTAAATTTGGGGAAACTGGACCTCAGTTTCCTCATCTGTAAAATGAAAGGTTTGAATGAGATGACTACTAAGACTGTCCATTCTAAATCCTTTAGGTCGATGATAGCCCAAGGTACTGCAAAATACAAGACTTTGCTCTGGAATGCAAAAAATATAAATACATTCTTGAGACAGTTCCTAAAGCTTGAGAGTAGAGGCTCTAAATAAACTCAGCAGTAACTATCAGTAATTCTTTCTCTTTAAAAAATCACCTTATGTCTTCATGTCTTCATGTATCAATCAGTCAAAAGTACCTATTTAATGCACAGGCATTCGAGCACTGCACTGACCACAACAGCTCAACTGTGCACTGAACAACGATTCAGCTATTAGAGGACAGCTTTAAACCCTGGCAATTCACTGAAATTTCATCAAGAATCACAAAGAACTAGGGTAGGAGTGGAACAAGAAAAAAGGAAAAGGGAAAAACTAAAGGTCAAAATGTAAAGAAAAATCCCATGCTCAGGGCAAATTTACAAGGAACTCTCTAACTTACACTGTGGTTTTACTTACGCCAATGTGGCATTATATTCAATCTAAATATAACTTAGTTTTAGACCACACTGTCTAGAGGTACTTTAAAACCCAAAGTATGAAATTTAATTAAATAGAAACAGAAACTCAGTGACATTTTGTGATAAAGGCACCAGAGATTAATAAAATGTAACGTGTGGCCTCGAACCTTTCAATGTTGGACCGTGTTCTCTCTCTTCCATTCTCCAGCACTCTTTCACTATCTTTTTTGGATGGAATGATGGTTGGCTCCAAACCAAACAATTCTTGAAGTTGTCCATAAAGATCAGAACGATTGTAGACATGAAATTCAAAGTCATTCACTGTGATGTACAATCTAGTCTCTGCCTTTGGATCTATAAGGAAGAACATAA
This sequence comes from Phalanger gymnotis, assembly GCA_028646595.1. Taxonomy (NCBI): domain Eukaryota; kingdom Metazoa; phylum Chordata; class Mammalia; order Diprotodontia; family Phalangeridae; genus Phalanger; species Phalanger gymnotis. Next base: position 354,619,103 of record CM053623.1, read on the forward strand.
AAATGTATTTCAATTAAACTTTTAGTCAACTGCCTTTTTTATAGTTAACACTTAAGTTTAAAGGTAGCATGACTGGAAAACTAGCCTCAGATTCAGAAGTACTGAGTTCAAATCCTACTGCGACATATGGGTTGTAAGAACATCAACCAGAATTTAACCACTTACCTATGAATTCTAAAAGCTGCCAATATGCATTGGTAAAAGGAGCTTCCTCACCAGGAATTCAATGAAATTATAGGTCCAGACCAAGAAATGAATAAACAAAAACTATACACCCACACCCACACACAATAATAACCCACATTTCTCTTGTGTTTTAGGGTTTACAAAGCATTTCTCTCATAACCCAATAAGGAAGACTGTGCAAGCATTACTGCCGTTTTAAAGATGAGAAAACTAATTGATGCGCAAGGAGCTGAGTGACCTGCCCATGATCACCAGTTTGTAGGGGCCAGAGCTAGGATTCAAACCCAGTACTTCTAACTTAAAGATAAAAAAGAATTATTCACATTTGCAGTAAGTTTCTAAAAAGTCAGCAGGAAAGAAAATAGATATCATCATTAAATATTGGCATGGCAAAACTATTAAATGTCTTCAATTTATTTTCACCAGTCTAGTTATGTAATGACCTAATGGTTTATGAATTTATATCAAAACAAAAACAATTAAGCTGCATTTACTGAATTCGCAAAATAACAAAATTAACCAAAGACAGCCTTCTCATTTCTTATTAAAGCACATTAACTAAGAGGTTCATAGGTGGTCTACATTTCCAACTCTACAGTTACATTATATCAGGATTAACTTCTTTTCATTAAAAAAAAAATACACACACACATATAAACACACACACACACACACACACACACAGATGATATCTTTTGTCACTGTCCATGCCTTCCTTTGTGACAAAGAAGAACAATTAAGCACATCTCACACAGTAAGCCCCCACCTCATTGCCATGGGGAAAGAGATGTTTTATCATCTCTTTCTAGAACTTTTACTAGCTTTCCCATTATTCAGCATTCAACTTCCTTTTGATTTCCATTTATCCTGCTGTGTACAGTGAGCATTGTTCTCCCGATTCTGCATCAATTCACACAAATCTTCCAAGGCTCTCCAACATCCTCTTATTACTACACAGTAACATTTAATTATATTCCTATACCAGTTTTGCAACCATTCTCCAATCAATGGAGTTCTTTGCTACCACAAAAGTAAGGACAGTTCAATCACCTTCCTTGCATTATTTGAAAATTATATCCAAAAAGGTTAAACCACATCACAGATCTATTAAGAGCGCATCAGGGCATGCCCGTCTTTCCAACACTCTCCAGTACTCACTCTTGCTACTTTTTTCAACTTGCTAACTTGTCTAGAAAAGGTGAAACCTCACACTTAATTCTGTAAACTCCAGAACCATCTTATGTTTTAAAGAAAGGTACTATTACATTTAATCAAGTTAATGGTAATAATAATCAAGTAATGTTAATAAGGAAGGGAGTCAAGTTCTTGCTTCAAGCCTTGCCTTGGATACCCTCGGTGTGCAGAAGTCTCTTCGCCTTTCAGTGTCCCAGGTAACTCTGTAGGACTCTTAAATTACAGATCAGTTTCTGACCTGAAGTAGTAACAGAAGGTCTTGGTAGAAATGAAATCATAGGTTGGATCCAAAATACGTGTGTGTGTGTGTGTGTGTGTGTGTGTGTGTGTGTACAGAAAATTATTCAGTCTGGATACACCAATACCTTTCTTGTGAGAAAATGTTTTTTATCCAAAAGCATACATCAATGTGGACAATTGTATAAGATATGTTAAAACAACACTGCAAAGATAAACCACTCTACAAGACTCAAGAACTGTGAGCAATGCAATGACCAACCACAATTGGGAAAGATGCTGACAACACAGGCCACTTGCCTCCTGACAGAGAGGTAAACGATTTAGGACACAGAAGTGAGATAAATTTGGGGGATGACCTATGTGGGAATTTTGCTTAACTAAGCATATTTAGAGCAAGGGTCGTGCCTTTCTCTTTTTTTCAATGGAAGGTACAATAGTTTTATAAGTTGAAGGGCTATACATGTTTTAATAAAGGAAAATCACGTATACATAAAAAGACATGGCTGGATTTTTCTTAGTTGTTAGCGCTCTCTGAAATGTGCTCACCTTGTTTTACATTAATAGGTTTATTTTATTTGTCGCCATATCTCTATAACTTCTATCCAACCATCAGAATTCACTGACATCCAATGAAAACTAAAGATATGTTCATTTGGAAAATATTATGCCCTACCCTGTTTGTCACCATAGCAGACTTAAATAAAAACTGAAGGGGTATTTATTATGATATACCCGTTTTAAGAGTCTATCAGTTTCTGACGAAATCATTCAAAATCTTCTCAAGTTGTGGAAAACAACAGGACATTTTGTTATTCGGTCATTTTTCAGTCCAACTCTTCACGAATCCTTTTGGGGATTTTCTTGGCAAAGATGCCAGCGTGGTTTGCAATTTCCTTCTCCAGTTTATTTTACAGATGAGGAAACTGAGGCAAACAGGATAAGTGACTTGCTAGTCACACAGCTAGTAAGTGTCTAAGGCCAGATTTGAACTCAGGCCCTGTAATCTATGCACTGTACCACCTAGCTGTCCTTTTTACAGGAAATGCCAAGTAGTAAAATAAAAACAGAAACTTTATTTTGTTCAGTCAACATACTGCAATTGACAACTAATAAAAATCAAGTAGGGAAAGAAAACTTATAAGTAATTGACTCAATACCTATTTTAAAGTTAATGGCATTTACAATTTTATTTCTGCTATTATCTCATTTGATCTTCATAATAATCCTAGGAGGTAAGTGCTACTATCATCCCCATTTTACAGATGCCAGCAACTAAGCGCTTTACCCAAGATCACAGAGCTAGTATCAGTTTGGATTTGAACTTGGGTTTCCTGGCTCCAGGTCCAAGGCTCCATCCACTGTGTCTGACTCAACATATTTTATAAGATGTGGGTGGTGGGAAGGAAGGGCAGAGGTGGGGACTGAAGGAGGAGCATAGTGCCTAGAGCTGTGCTCCAGAGGGTGCTACTCCAGGTAAGGAGATGGGAGGACTGTGGCAGGGCAGATGGCGAGATGTCTGAGATGGATGGTGATTTGCAAGAGGCAGCACTAGCCACTCTAGGCATCAGCGAAGACCACGCAGGAGGCGGTACTGCTCCAAAGCAGAGAACAAAGTTGGGCTTTGAAGGAAATGAGGGACCTAAGAGGCAGAGGTCAGAAGGGAGGGTGCTCCAAGTGTAGGGGCAGCCATTCAAAAGCAGACTAGACATGGAATACTGTGCAGGAGGACCAGCAACAGCACAGGCAGGGGAGTGATTTGTATTAAGCTGAAGGAGGTGGAGGCAGCCAGATCGCATGGGATTTGGCACCCCTGCCCAGCAGAGGAGCTTCTTGGTCTGAGAGGCAACAGGAGTCCATGCAGCTTCAAAAGCAGGGGATGACAGGGTCAGACCTGTGCCTCAGAAACCTCTGTGGCAGTTGAATGGAGAGGAAGGAGGCTGGAAGCAGGAAGCCAGAGCAGGAGGCTGGTGCAAGCACGAGGCCATAAGGGTCTGAAAGGGGCCCTCACCGCTGAATGACCATTCTGAGTCACCTCCGATGACTCCTTACTATGCCCCTAACAGCAGCTTGCTGCCCATACTAACATGGCAGCTTCCCTTTATTACTGCTAGCATGTGTGCTGGTACCCTGACATCTGACGTCACCTCTGACTTTCTTCCCTGTTATTGTTTAAGAATTCTTGGGACTGTCCTTCAGTTCTTTGGTCTATGTCACAGCTGTCTTTTCTCCACAGTATCTGTATATACGTTACAGTTATCCCTTCCACATCATGACTTTCCCCATCACAGTTTCAATATATCATGGGTTGGCTAAGAAATTAAATGGAAATTTAGGGGGAGTTTTGCAAAAGCTGCAGACAACACATGAAGGCCAGCAGACAACACAGAGCCTATGACCAAATATTTAATGCAAATTTTACAATAATCCCATAAAACAAAGAGAAAAAAATCCAGACTTCTTCTCTGGTATGAAGGGAGGGCCAAAACATTTTACACAAATTTTCTGGATCTTGGTGTGGAAGGGATAACTATAAGGATTTTTCTCTCTAGTATTACCCTCATCCAAATTTTAGTTAAAAGTATTCTTAAACAAGTTGACCAGTTTTTCAATCTTGAAAATATTTTCAAACAAAATATGTAATATTTTTAAAAGAAAATGTTTTTGTGACAGCTTGGTATGCCAACATTTTTCTTTTCTTTTTTTTTTTTTGTGAGAAGCAGCTACTGTTCATTTCTCTAAATGCTAGGAAGAGGTGGGGGGAGGGGTGTCATGCTCATGCTTAATCAAATCTTAGAGAATCAGAATTGCTTGTAGCTGTGTTTTCCTCCTGCCTGGGAATCCGGAAGTATAAGGGCAGCAACTTGCATTGTGATCTATGGAGATATCTCAATCTACTATTTCAGGAACTCTGTTTCCACAAAGCAAACAACTGAGGTCATTAAATCCTCAGATCCAGGCTCAGACACTTCCTAGTTGTGTGACCCTGGTCAAGTCACTTGGCCCATCTGCCTCAGTTTCCTTATAGAAATGAATATAATAATAACATCTACCACACAGGGTTGTTGTGAGGATCAAATGAGATAATATTTGTAAAGCAATTAGCTTCAGCACAGTGCCTGGCACACAGCAGGGACTATACAAATGCTTATTCCCCTTAACTAAAATAAACTTAGTTTGAAAAAACATGCAATATAAATGTGATCTTAAAAACACATATTAATTATTCTTTTATTTGTTAATTATTTTATTTACTTAATTTATTAATTATTCTTTGCAATTTTACAATAATTGTATTCAAATGGGTCACTGCGAGTTCCCCTCACTGAGGTGTATCCCAAACCATGTAAGCCTGCCTGTGCTGTTGGACCTCGCCTATGTCCCCTCAGAAGTCCCCTAGAAGGGGTCTGCTCCAGGCACTGGTGGCGCTCCATTTTCCCTGGCCCTCTCAGGCTAATAGCCAAGCACTCAGACTGTCTGGCAAGCCTCCTTTACTTCTCCTGGCCCTTCTCAATTTTCTTAACCCCGAACTGGTCAGTAAACATAGGAAAAAAAATATATATATATATACAAATATATATATATATATATATGTGTGTGTGTATACATATATACGTACACACACACGTATATATTCTCATAAAAAAATTACTGTTCTATGTGGTTTTTATAAGGGAAAGAAAAAGCAATGTACATTAAATTTCTCCTTAAATAAATGAGAAAAAGTATCTGCTTCACTAGAGAGTTCTTAAAAACAGCAAAAAATGTTCATTAATTTACTCAAACTGCCCCGCATCTGTTTTTTGAATACTTTCATCTATAATCTAATGTGGAACACTTCAATCCTTAAATTTAAAAAATCTGATAATTCAAAGTATGTCATGGAATAGGACTGAATAGTTAAAAATCCATGATAAAACTCACCATGCTGCTTCTGTTTGGGGTTATACATTTTCCACCACCGAAAAATGATAAATCCATCTTGAATTCTGAATAAGATAAATTACAAATATATAAATAGATGTTTATATACACACAAACATTTGAGAAGCTGTCCACCTAAATATAATCCACAATTAACTGTGCCAACAGGCAATACTGACCTAAGATACATCTAAACTATATAAGGCTCTTCTATATAAGCTACCACTGGGAGGTTCTTCCTCCTCCTCGCCACGATGCCCACCCATCTGCAGGCTGTGCCATCCCTTGTTCAATTAGCTGGACTATTCCTCCAATCACACCCAACCTCGCTGCCCTATGTGGCAGGCCTGCTTCTCACCCTGTCCTAGAGCTCGGGAACAGGGCTTTAGCAAATGTCATAGGAGAAGGAGGCTGTAAGACAGAGGGAAGGATGGGACATTTCTGTCTTACTAATGCCTGTAGACTTCACTGTTGCTCCCGTAGCCTCAGCATCTAAAGCAGGCAATTAGGGGTGAAGTGGAAGGGAGTGGGGGGGACATTCTGAGCTTCCTCTACAAGGGAAAGAGAGGTGAGAAGAGAAAGGAGAGATGATAAACTCATTCCCTACAGCCTCAGATCCTTTCTCACCTTGCTACCTCCCCTGTCCTAAATTCATATACTAGAAGGCCAAGCCCCAGCTTCTAATCCTCCAAAGCTTCATCTCCACCCTCACCAACCACCTCATCTCTGCTAGAGGCCGTTCCATGTGCAAGTGGCCCCATGTCCAATGCCTGGAAGGGAAGGAGGAATCTCTGATCCTTAAAGCTGGCATAAGGGGGTGATGAGAGACATAATATGTTCCTAGGATACCAAGTGGCAAGTGTGAAATAATTTTTCCAAAGAAACACTGGTATAAATGGTGGTTATATTTTAGAGTCTATTTAATACTGTAATTAAAACACATTATAGGTTCAATAAGCTGCGTAGCACCACTGATTGAGAACCTAATCAGAATGAAAATATAGTTTAAGAAAATGCCTTACAACTCCCAAACAAGCTTCTGGTTGGACCCAACCCTGGCGTCATGAATGCCATGTGACCCTCACAAAGTTGTATCACCTCCCTGGGCGCCAGGAAATGTTCCAAGATTTTCCTTATTCCTTTAGGGCTGGGTTGTTGTGAACATCAATGAAGGGTGTCCCCGAGCCCACAGAAGTAAAGACCCTTCCTTCATCTGTGGGCTTCTGTCTGGTGTTCCACATCTCTGGTCCTGGGGCCCTTGGCACTCCTCCCCTGGACTCCTACAAGAACTCCCAAAGTACCCCTCCCTACTGCAGTCAGCCCTCCACAGAGCAGCCAAAGGGGTTTTGAGCTTCCCTGAAGACTGCTGACTGCCCCAGAGGAGGCAGCAAGGACTTAGAGGAAGCGTGCCCGACACACCCCCATCAGCTCCCCAAGGGAATGGAGGATGTGGGGAAGAGAGGAAGCTGCATTTAGTACTAGGATGGGCAGGCAGAGATGCAGTGCCTGATAAAATAAAACTCTTTGGTTCAGCCTTTAAAAATCTTTACCATCTGGCTGTGGCCTACCTGCCAGTGTTACTACTTCCCTTTAGCTCACCCTGCTCCAGCCAAGCTGGTTTTCCCACATAGGACATTTTATTTTCAGTCTCTGGGCCTTTGCCCTGGCTGTACCCCATGCCTGGAATGCACATTCTTCTCACCTCTAGCTCAGAATTTCTAATTTACTTCAAAGCTCAGCTCAAGTGCTATCAGACGAAAGCTTTCCTAATTCTATGAGTCCTCAGAGCCTTCCTCCAAAAATGATCACTCATCATTCTTTGCAATGTAAGCTCTTGGCAGGAGAGACGGCTTCATTCAACGTATTTCTAATCTCTAGTGTCTGGTATGAAGGAGGTGCTGAATATACACTCACTGCCTGATTCTTCTCCATCTCCCCATAATATCTGCAGGTCTCGCCACCTCCCTTTGGTCTTTGCTTTTTAAGTAGCCTGTCTCTGCAGGCTGAGACAGACTAATGACCCTCAAAAGAACACAGGCTAACAAAGCACAGTGGTAGAGAAGCCCTGGGAGTAACTGTGAGGCCCCAGAAGCTCCCTTACTCCTCTGGGCCCATTGAGCCATGGGGATAGAGGAAGGTGACAGCCTTTAAAGCATGGCCTGGAGTGCAGGGTCACCTAGGAAATGCCAGGTTTCTGTGATTACAAGAAAACGGAAGGAGGATGATAAGTCTAAAACAAAGAAGAGTTTTGATTGGTTTGTTTTTTGGAAACAAAATGGGGATTCCACAGAAGGTCAATGTGATCACTCAATGTTTTGATAGTTGGTGGCGAAGAGAAGACCTGATCCTCTGTAACCCTCAGAGCTGTCTCTTCAGGAGGTGAAGGGGAATGGTTTAGGAATGATATGGAGTGTTCTTGTCTGGATATGGCTGGGGCAAACTAACCTCTGAGGTCCCTCCAAACACTTTCTCCAAGTGGGATGCTGTGAGTCTAAGCTTAAAAAGAAGGAAGATTCCCCAAATATGCATTAATTGTTATTTTCTGAGATGTATCAATAACATTTTACTTTTTACATTAAAATTTCCTTTGCTGACAAAGAGTTAATAACCCTCTAAGCTGGAGTTCCACTTAATAAAAAGTAAAAGATCAAGATACTTAAGTCTCAGAGATTTAGTCAAGAATATGATGATGCAAATCAGTTTGTCTGATGATAATACAACAATAAAACAAGGTACAAATGTATCAGTTAGGAACTTAAGTCATCATTCATTTGCACAAGCTAAAAACTGGTTTTTTTGCCTCATAAGAAAGGTCCTCACCTAACAGACATATCCTCTGTAATGTAATAAATTTCTCGGACCATCACTTTTCCAGAAAGGACAGAGAAAGAAAACGAACCTGTAGGAAGAAAAAGGGCAAAAAGAATCATCTTTCGGATGTAACTTCATTATGAGTGCCCCCCCAAAAGGCATTTAAATTTAAGACTTTCAAAATAAATTCTTCAATTTCTATATTAGTTCATCTTCTTTCCTATTTTACTAAAGTTTTGAAAGAGTAAAAATTTCACTAATTCAGAGTAAATGGAAATGCAAGTCTGAATTACTGTAAAAACAAATTTCATATTTTCAAAAAGATTCAAATATATTACTTTCTCAAGCATGTATAGAAATTAAAATTTAAACTGCATAAGAATGTTCTTTCATAAAAATCCTTTGAAACCAAACTTGCTTAAGTGGAAGATAAGAAGAAGGCACATCAAAGCGGGAGTCACTAGCCCCAGCAGGCTCCATACCTGCTCTCCAATTAACTCAATGTTTGACTTGGCAGGGGGTGGGGAGGGATGTACTCCAGGAACCTCAGTTTCTACATCTGAAATGTGGGTGCAAGGTTGGACTAGCCAATTCCTAAAGTCTCTTTGTGCTCTCAAGTTGTACCACGTAAGTAACACTGCCCTTCCCAATTATGGTATAATGCTATACACTCAATGTCTATTTCCAAAATGATGATAAGGACGTGTCCCTCGCTTCCAATCCTGTCATCTGCTGCTCAGTCATTGTCATCTTTATTTTCCATACAAATGATGCATGGGAAACTACAGTTGAGACTAAAATCATTTCAAATTCAGAATTGGCAAAACCTTATTGAGGCTTATTGAGTCAATAGTTTAGGACTTAAGACATGATTCTCATTTTTTTTTCCCTTAAGACAGAGACCCTCACTACCTTTCATGCCTCACCAATCCATAATTTCTTTGCTATGAGTATTCAGACCACCAAAGATCTCAACCCCTTTACAGTTTAGATGGCGGTCTGAGAGAGGGGCTTTCATCCAATGGCAACCAACCTGCTAAGCAGTTTTTCCTAACTAGGGTAATTCTTGAAGGACAAATAAACGGACCATGGAGAGGCCTATACAAGCCTTTCCAGCTTGACAGAAGCTGCTGAGAAGCTGAGCTCCATTGGCATGGACTTTGAGCGGGGGCATCACCACACCAAAATGAGGCTCCTGATTAGGACTTTTGAATTACACCAAAAAGAAAATGTGACCCAAGGTTTTAACCAGGAAAAAAAGGAGAGATGTTAAGAACCACTCCTTCTCCCCTTAAAAACTTTAAAGACTAGTTTAAAATAATTTTTACTACACCATGAACATAGTACAGATTTAATTTTTCTCAAGTTGTCATTAAAATGGGAAATCTTTATAATGAACTGTAGAATTAAAAGTATTTTCAAAAAATAAAAAATTGACTCGATCATGACCATTTTAATTTCTAGATATAGAAGAGCAACTTTTTAAAAAGGTTTTTCCAAGGGATGAAAGATGTAAATTTTCAAGATAATAGTTTTGACAGGTTACCTTTTTGCTGATTCTCTACAAGGGCTCTTTATTCTCTAACCAAACCGTGACTCAGTCCTGGCTTCTCTTTTTTAACACAATTTGGAAGTTTTTTAGTTGTATTAGCCACAGAGGGAGCACCTTTTCCTTTGTTAATCAGCACCCAGAGAGTAGGCTTTCAATCCTTACCTCCTGAAGATCTACTTGGACCCCATTTCCTCAAGCATCCAGAGATGCTCTCAATTTAAAAATACACATTCAGCCTGATCTCTCCTACTAGACGGTATTTATTCACTGCCTTGGCCTGCCTCCACCTAGTGGTTCCACCACCTGCTTTTCTATCATCCTCTCAAGTACAGCAAACCATAATAATGAGAGGAGGGGTGAACAGTAAGAGCTTCTATTCCAGTCACTGAACAATACGTGGTTCTACTCCAGTGACTGATCTAAAAGCTGCGGAACAGACAACCATCACTAAAAAAAATATGCTGTGTAGGAATAACTCCAGCAGTCTGCCATTATGAAATATAATTAAAATTTCAAAACAAATTGAAAGAAGTATGGTTTTATAAAATATACTATAGAAGGAATAGATCAAGGAATCACAGATTTAAGATAAGAAGGGTCATCAAGGCCCAGCCCTTCATTCTACAGATGAGAAAAGGGGGGCCAGGAGAGACTGACTGACATGCCCAGAGTCACAGAGGTAGATGACAATTCAAGAAGAACTTACCAATATGGATGTAGCCATTCTTGTACCATCTGTTAAGAACTAATGTTAAAATAAGTCCAACATTCCGAGAATTGTAATAAGTGAGATATATAATCCATCCACAGGACAAAATTGTAGCTGTTAAGAAAAAATGCACAAGATTTTCATGCATTTTTGCTTAAATTACCTTCAACTGTACATGGCAACAAAGGAATTAATAAAAAGAAGATATTTAAAACATCTAAAAGAATGGCAATTCAATTTATTTTTGCTGTAGTTATCTTTTGCACGTAACTTAATAAATGGGACTTTTGAACCACACAGCGATTCTGGCTTGTCTATTTTTCTTTCCCTTTCCTTCAAAGATTAGTCAGAAAAAACAAGAGGCTGAGAGCAGATCCTTCTGAGCAGCCCTGGGCACCATCTTCTCTCTGAGTCTCACTTTCCTCCTTCTTGTCCAGCTGCTTCTGCCCACCTCCATGCAGCCACCACTTAGATCCCAGCGTCAATTCCAAACAGTTTCTCCCAACTAGGCTGCCACCATTAAACAAGAAAAAGAAACTTCTCATGATATTTAATCAACGGGCATAGTCAGAAATGAGAGCAACTTCAGCCTAATTAAAAACTTACCTCTACTAAATATAGGTTGCCTTGTACTAGAAGTTTTGTCACGAATTAGCCAATAACCTACTTTTAACACAATGTCATTGAATGAGGTAGTGAAAGTGAGGTTCTAATGTGACTATTTCTTCAATGAAAATATAGTTCATAAATATGCATATTTATGACGTCTTGAAACCCAAAATCACAGAATTTTACAACTAGAGAAGGACTTCAGCAGCTCTGTAGGCCGGGGTCAGCAAATGATGACTTGTGGGCCAAACTTTCCTGCCACTTGTTTCTGTATGGCTCACAAGCTAAGAATAGTTTTTACATTTTAGTATAAAATGTAATGTAAAATTTCACATTATGATGATTATTATTTTATTATCATTATTATTTACATTATTAGATTATGAGCTCCTTGAGAGCAGGGATCATTTTTTTTTTTTTTGCCTTTCTTTGTATCTCCAGCAGTCAGCACAGTGCCTGACAGGTCAGGTGCTTCTTAAGTATTCACTGACTGAGTGATGAGGATTTTTCTCCCCATTTCCCACTAGCCATACTGCTTTCACACTTTTTTTGATTTCTCCATCAGGCCTTCCTTCCCCAGGAAAATCTCACTGTCCTGAAAGATTGAATCTGTCTGATCCTCACATGTCCTCAGTCCCCTCTGTACCTCTGCCTGGGGGGCTTCTATTTAAAGAGGGGGCATGGATTTTGGACGTCTTTGGAACTCTCCTTCATGCCCCTTCATTACCCCCACCTCCACCTTTTAAACTTCCTTTTTTGCACTGTCTCTACTCCATTAGACTGTAAGCTTCCTGAGGGAAGGGGATGTCTTTGTTTTTATTTGTATTAATATCCACAGTGCCCAGCACATAGTAGGTTCTTCGTGTGGATTGAGTGATTGACTGACTGAAGCATGAGGAAGAGGAAGTGGCCAGGAAATCATGCTTTACCTTAGACAGTCAGCAAATGATTCACAGGGATTATGATTAGAGCCCACAGGTGGCAGTCTGTCACGTCCCTCACAGTAGCAATGCTGATGTTGATGTGATTATCGGTCTACTAAACGCTATTGCATTAATAACATTTATGGCTTATATGACACTGTATTGCCTGAGATTATATTCTTGCAAAACCAACAGGGGATATTAGGACAGATATACTGGTAACTATGATAACCTCAAGTGTCATACTAACTACATGCATCTATATGTTGTATGTAAACATTATGTAATTGCCTTAACGTCTCCATTAACATTAAATGGGGACATGCAAATGGGATGTACACTGTATATCACCAAGGTAGGCACATAACTGCATCTACATATACCCAGTATCAATTTTTGTCCTAGCCAGATCCTGAGTCAGGAAAAATATTATTTAAATGTCAGCAATTATATTCACTAATCTGGAAAATCTTATTTCAATCCAAATCTCATTCAAACTTTTCCCAAATTAAAGCAGTCACAAAATCAGGTATTTGTCATATTCTTTACTCCTTGCTCTAAGGAAACAATCATGAAGAACCACTAAAAGGTCATCCATAAACTGTACTTGTGGATTTAAGCGTTGATTGTAAATAAAAACTTGTGTTACTTTCTGGTACTATCAATGTACTTTCATGGCTGAGTGTGAGGAATAACATAGGACCTGGTAGAGTCTCATCCACTCCCTCTCTCAGAACAATCCTTAAGCACTCCTGGAGTCAGTTAGTCTTCTCGGAAGAGGCACAATCAAAAGAAGAATTAAAATATATTTCCTCAAGCAATGATTAAGCTAAGAAAAAATGACATCTTACTATGTGTTTCCTGCATGTAACAACGCACCTAAAACATGATAAAATGGAATAAGTTTCACTTACCAACAAGAAGCCATACTACATTGGAGTTATGTTCTGTTAGAAAATCTTCCAACTGAGTGATACTTGGGACAAAGCTATCATTCTTCCTTTGATCCATTGTGAGAATCAGCATCTATAAGGCTAAAGGATTTCAAAGTTTTACAATTCATTAACACACAATGACTAAAGCTGTCAGTTAAGTCATGATAAAACAGGCTAGACTGTATTTGACCATATTTTATTTTTCATGACAAATATTATGTGAATATTAAAAAGAAAGATTCTAAATGAAAGAAAAGAAAGTGACTGTCTATATAGAGACAGTAATGTTACTGCTAAACCCAAAAACACAGCATTAGGCAAATGATGTGTCAACTTACACAAAACATTTTCTGCTCAGTCATTAAGACTACTCTTACAAAGCCACAAAGCAGGATAACAAGTTAGAGGACAATGTGACCAACAGCATTAAGAAACTGTCATAGAATGCTTAATATAGCTAAGTGTTTCTAATCCTACTAAATGCAATTCAACAAACATTTATTAAGTTACTAAGGCTACTATGTGTAAAGTACTATGCTAGGTGAACTAAAATAGCTAATAAAATCACCCAGTTTTGTTAATTAGTAATAAAACTAAATTAGGTCCAGAAGAACAGCCACGAAATAGAAAATTTTATTTGGGGTGAAACTTGAAGGGTGCTTTGGGATATTTGGGCAAAAGGGTATTCTGAAGTAATTTGAGGCAAACAGTAGACACATGACTAGCTTCATTATTAAGACTAGATCTCATATGAGCACTTTCTCAAATTCTGAGAATTTGCATACTACAGGTGTTAGTTGTTCTTTAAAAGATGCTAAAATTCTCCCATAAATACATCTGGCCGTGTTTCCCTCCTCATCCTTCGGTAGCTCCTTTATACTTACTTTTATTTCCTTTATTGAGGTTTGATAAAGATCTCTATTTGGTATTCTGTTAGGTGGAATATTCTATATTTTTGAAGGTAAATTTCTATTTCTTTCCTGTTCCAAGTTTTGTTGACACACACTTGTATACAAGATGTTCTCTTAACTCTTTATTTTTGCTGTGAGTTTACCTTTTTATTTTGTTGATTTTCTGACCTTTTCTTTTTAACCAAATTAGGGAAAGGTTTGGCAATTTTTGTTAGTCTTTTCAAAGACCCTGTTAAGAT
>CM053623.1:354633832-354645287 GCA_028646595.1 Phalanger gymnotis
TGATTACCTCCTCCCCCTATCTGCCCTCCCTTCTATCATCACCCCTTTTTTATCTTCTTCTTCCTTCTTTCCTGTAGAGTAAAATACCCAACTGAGTGTGTATGGTATTCCCTCCTGAGGTCAAATCCCATGAGAGCAAGATTCACTCATTCCCCCTCACCTGCCCCCTCTTCCCTTCCTACAGAACTGCTTTTTCTTGACACTTTTATGTGAGATAATTTACCCCATTCTATCTCTCCCTTCTTCCCTCTCTCAACATATTCCTCTCTCATCCCTTAATTTGATTTTTTTTAGATATCATCCCTTCATAGTCTACTCACCCTGTGCTCTCTATCTATATATATATACAAACACATACATATATACATACACACACATACATATATACATTCATATATACATATATATACATATATATATATGCATATTCCCCTCAGCTACCCTAATACTGAGGTCTCATGAATCATACACATCCTCTTCCCAAGTAAGAATGTAAACAAAACAGTTCAATTTTAGTAAGTCTCTTGCAGTTTCTCTTTCTTGTTTATCTTTTCATGCTTCTCTTGATTACTGTGTTTGAAAGTCAAATTTTCTATTTAGCTCTGCTCTTTTCACTGGGAAAACTTGAAAGTCCTCTATTTTATTAAAAATCCATATTTTGCCTTGGAGCATGATACTCAGTTTTGCTGGGTAGGTGATTCTTGGTTTTAATCCTAGCTCCACTGACCTCTGGAATATCATATTCCAAGCCCTTCCATCCCTTAACACAGAAGCTGCCAGATCTTGTGTTACTCTGATTGTGTTTCCCCAGTACTCAAATTGTTTCTTTCTGGCTGCTTGTAGTATTTTCTCCTTGACCTAGGAGCTCTGGAATTTGGCAACAATATTCCTAGGAGTTTTCTTTTTGGGATCTTTTTGAGGAGGCCATCTGTGGATTCTTTCAATTTCTATTTTACCCTCTGGCTCTAGAATATCAGGGCAGTTCTCCTTGATAATTTCTTGAAAGATGATATCTAGGCTCTTTTTTTGATCATGGCTTTCAGGTTGTCCAACAATTTTTAAATTCTCTCTCCTGGATCTATTTCCCAGGTCAGTGGGATATTTCACACTGTCTTTACTTTTTCATTCCTTTGGTTCTGTTTTATAAAATCTTGATTTCACATCAGTCACTAGCTTCCACTTGCTCCAATCTCATTTTTAAGGTAGTATTTTCTTCAGTGGTCTTTTGGACCTCCTTTTCCATTTGGCTAATTCTGCCTTTCAAGGCATTCTTCTTTTCATTGGCTTTTTGGAGCTCTTTTGCCATTTGAGTTAGTCTATTTTTTAAGGTGTTGTTTTCCTCAGTATTTTTTTCATTATTTTTTTGGGGTCTCCTTTAGCAAGCCATTGATTTGTTTTTCATGGTTTTCTTGCATCATTCTGATTTCTCTTCCCAATTTTTCCTCTACTTCTCTAACTTGCTTTTCCAAATCCTTTTTGAGCTCTTCCATGGCCTGAGACCAGTTCATGTTTTTCTTGGAGGCTTTTGTTGTAGGCTCTTTGACTTTGTTGACTTCTTCTTGTTGTACGTTATGGTCTTCTTTGTCACCAAAGAAAGATTCCAAAGTCTGAGACTGAATCTGAGTCTGTTTTTGCTGCCTGGCCATGTTCCCAGCCAACTTACTTGACCCTTGAGCTTTTTGTCAGGGTATGACTGCTTGTAGAGTAAAGAGTACTTTGTTCCAAGCTTGAGGGGATGTGCCGTTGTCTTCAGAGCTATTTCTATATAGAAGCCATTTTCAGTTTGTTAATCCTCTCTATTAGGTTAATTATACTTTAGGTGTATAACTTTTCCTCTGAAAATTTTTTTACACAGTTCTAGAAATGCTAACGATAGTAGTAAGATAAGGAAAATAAATTAAAGGTAAAAGGCAAAGAGGAGTCCAAATTACTCCTATTTGTTGACAAAATGATTTAATTAGAAAATTCTAAGGAATCACAAAATAAAATAACTGAAACAACGAATAGCTTCAGTAAAGTGGGCTAAAAAATAAACCCAGAAAACAACATCGTGTCTACATAATAATCACAAAATCCGGGAGGCAATACTAGAAAGAAAATTTTCATTGAAAATAACTGACAATTCATGAAGTACCAGAATCAATCTACAATTCACACTCAATACTTGTAAAGATTCAGTTACAAAGTGTTCCTTAAAATGAAGAACTTAAGTAACCCCTCAACCATCCTATTCTTTTGTCAATCCTCATCATCCTTGACCTCTCTGTAGCCTGACACTGTTTTTTGATACTTTCTCTTCTCTAGGTCGTCAGTACACCGCTCTCTACCCATTCTCCTCCTACCCGGCAGCCCATTCCTCAGTCTCCTTTACAGAACCTTCTTCATTTAGGTCACAACCAATCATCATAGGTATTTTCTTCTCAGGCCTCTTCTTCTGCCTGGTCTAGTTTCAAGTTCCTCCATTGCCTTTTCCAGCTTGGCAATACAAGCCACCGATTCTGGACCCACGATGCTGTCCTCCCAGTAATAATGCATTTCATTCCATCTGTCATTATAATTGGTTCTGATGCTTCTAATAGCTAGGCCAGGCTCCCTTGTCTTCAGTGTAAACCTGCATGAAGAGTAGCTTAAATAGGTTTTTCCATGAACTAAGTGAACCGGTCTGGCTTTACCTTTGACAACAGAGTAAGGAACCCTCATTTTTCAGTTCAAGGCAGATAGGAAGACCGCTAGCTCACTGGGGTCTATGTGATGTGCAATGACTACCAACTGAGCTTTCTTGTTTTACCCCCCCCCCTCGGAGAGAGACCGTTAACATCTGCTCTGAAGACAGGGGTCCCTTAGTGGGAGCACCCCCTTTGCCTCCAGCCTTTTGGTCAATTGAAATTTCCTGTCTTGCTTTGTTTCAGATCTGTACCTATGGGTGATCCAAAGTCTGAGTGAGTGGGTTGCTAGTGGCACTTCCAAATGCTTATAAAGGACAGAACTTTGATGTTGCAGTCTGATGTATCATGGCAATGACAAAGCAAGTGACATCATATTTTGCTTATAGATCTCATTAGAACCTATGGAATTGATTATCATCTCTATGCAGATGATTCTCAGATCTACTTACCCAGCCTTAACCTCTCTCTTAATCTCTAGTTTTGTGATATCTCTAAATGCCCAAGTGACACCTTAAACTCAACATATACAAAACTGAACTCATCTTTTCCCCCCAAAACACTCTTCTTTCTAACTTTCCTATTGCTTTCTAGGTCACTATCCCTCTCCCTCATCTTCTCAATCTCTTTCACCTCCCACGTCCAATCAGTTGTCATGTCCTGTCAATTCCACCCTTAAAAACAACTTTCACATCCATAACACCCCTCTCTCCTCTGACATTGCCACCACCCTGGAACAGGGCCTCATGACTTCAAGCCTGGGCTATTTTTAAAATTTTAAATGTCATTATTTCGCAGTACAAATGTTCTTTCTCACCTCTTCTATTCATTGAGAAAACAAGATTTATGTTACAAATATGTACAGTCAAGCAAAAATAAATTCCCACATTATTAACATCCAAAAAAAGTATCTATTTTAATGTGCACTCTGAGTCCATCAGCTTTCCATCTGGAGTTGAGGACCATGTTTCATCATGAGTCCTCTGGAATTGTGGTTACTTAGTTTGTTCATCAGAATTCCTAAGTCCTTCAAAATTGTTTTTCTATTCAGGTCCTTCATTTCTTTTTTGCTTACTTTTCTGTTGTTGTTAGACTGATCTAAGTATGAAGGGGCAAACTAAGGTTCCTCACTATTACAGTTTTACTTTCTCCCTGTTATTCATTTTATTTTTCCTTTAAGAATTAGATGCTGTCCCACTTATGCAGAGAATTTACATTAATTCACTGTCTATTCAGCAAAAATATTGCTTTGTCTGAGATCATGATTGCTACCTCTGCCTGTTTTACTTCAGCACAAGCATACTAAGTTTTGTTCCAGTTCCTTATTTTGACTCTGTGTGATTCTTTTTGTTAAAAGTTTGTTTCTTGTAAACAACATACGGTTGGAGTCTAGATCCTAATCCATTTTGCTATCTTCTTGTTGCATGGGTGAGTTTTTCCTGTTCACATTCACCATTATGACTGCTAAATGTGCATTTCTCTCTATCCTATTCTTCTCTTTTTTCCTCACTGTTTTCTGACTCTTCTTAAAGAGTTTCTTTTGTTTCTGACTAATCCTTTCCTTAATCCACCTTTTCCTTCTTATCCCCCCCTTTCCCTCCTGTGTTCCTGTTGGGCCAAATGTACTTCTGTAATGAACTGTATGCCTGTGTATTTTTCTCTCTTTTGACCAGTTCAGATAAGAATGAGGTTCAAGTGGGAATCTCTCCAGCCCACTCCCTCCTCCTTATTGTATAGACTTCTACTTGTGCCATGTTTATGTGAGATAATTTTCTCTATTCTTCTCTCTTACCTACTCCTCCTGGTGTATTCTTCTTCCCTTCCTTTTCCATTCTTCTTTTAAGATTATTAAAACATAAGAGAATCATTCTCTTATGATTAATTAGATTACTTCTATGGTATCTGACCATGACAAAGTTCTGAGGGGCCCACATCTATCATTTCCTCATATATATTTTTACACATTTTATACTTCTCTTGGCTCCTGTGTTTATATGTCAAATTTTCTACTACGCTCTAGTTTTTTCATCAGGAATGCTCTTTCATATATTTCATATTTCCATTTTCCCCCTGCAGGATTATACTGTTTTGTTGAATAAATCACTCTTGTTTGTGAACCTAGATCTTTTTGCCTTTTGTAGGAGCATATTTTAAGTTCTTCACTGCTTTGAAATAGTACCTACTAAAACTTGTGTGATCCTAACTGTGGCTGCTCAATATTGGACTCTTTCTGGGTGCTTGAAGGATTTTTGCTTTGGCCTGGGAGCTCTGAATTCAGGCTATAATATCAAGGAGCTCTGAATTTGGGCTATAATATTATTGGGAATTTTCATGTAGTTTTCAGGAGGTTACTGGTAGATTCTTTCTATTTCTACTTTGCCCTCTGGTTCTACTATATCTAGCAGTTTTCTCTCATAATTTCTTGAAATATAATGCCTAGGCTCTTTTATTAGTCACAAGGTGTCAGATAATCCAATGATTCTTAAATTATCTTTCCTTTATGGTTTCCAGGTCAGTTGTTTTTGCTATGAGATATTTTATATTTTCTTCTATTTTCAATCTCTTGACTTTTTAAATTGACTTTTAAAATTCTGATGTTTCATGGCGTCATCTTTTATTTGCTCAATTTTATTTCAGAGAGTTATCTTTCTGAGTAAGCTCCCCTATCTTTTGTTTCAAGCTATCAGGTCTCTTTCCATAGCTTTCTTTCATGGTTCTCATTTCTTTTCCTGTTTTTTTTCCCTGCTATTCTTATTTGGTTTTTAAGGTATCTTTTTTAAACTCTTGCTTTATTTCTTTTGGGAATTCTGGTTGGGCTTGGGCCCAAACAGTATTTTCCTTTATGGCCCTGCTTATAGTTATTTTGGAATCATTCTCTTCTTCAGGGTATCTGAAGCTGTTTTTCTGTCTTGTTTTGTTTTTCACCCTTCTTTGTGTCCCCAGTTGCCATGACAGCTCTTTACACTGGGATTCTTTTTGTTTGTTTGCTCATTTTTCCAGTCTACTTCTTGAATCTGGACTTTAAGTCAAGGCTGGACTCTGTGAACTTCTTGGGGGAATGCCTGGGCTAAGCTTCTTTCTACTTCTGTCCTGCTGCTGCTTTCTTGGGGTACTGAGTTTTGTGTTATCCCAGCATCTCAGGATCAGCTCAAGTTGAAGGACCTACAAGCTTTCAGGGTTCCCAAAGTTGTATGATCTGGACAGCCTGCCCTCCTGGTCTGTGCTCCACAAGTTCCTAACCTAGGTTTGTGTCTGAAAAAGACCTGTCATTCTGTCCTTGGTTAGATGTTTCAGTCAACTGTTGCAGGATTTAGCCACTATTAGCCATCTGGGAAGCTCTGCAGATTCAGAGAACCAAACACAAGCTCTCCTTTGTTATGGAATTCCTGTCCTGGTTCCACTACAGGCATCAGCCTGGACTGGAGGCTAGAGCTGAGTTGCTGCTCTGACATAGCATCAGAACTACACAGGTGCTCTTTGCTTTTGAACCTGCTCCTCAGCACCTAGTCCTACAACTCTCTCTGCAGCACCGAGACATAGATCCCCTCCTTGGTGTGCTCTGAACCTGGAATCTAGACCTCTGTAGTGAATAACAGGGCTGCCAGATGGCACCTTCTGCTGCATTCTAGCTGCTGCCTTAGTTCAGGGACTCCCCCAAGACTTCTTCCTGTGTCATGGCTCTGAGGCTTCCCCTAATGTACAATCTAGCCCTCTTTCAGTCCCCATACACTGCAGTGTTTGGTGCTTGGCACAGCGTACTCCTGACCAGACCCCATCCTCGCTAGCGTCTGCAGACCTCTCTTTCTCTCTATGCTGACTGACCCAGGCTGGAAAATTAACTCACTAGGATTTTTTTCTTGGATTTCGCAATCAAGAGTCAGCTGGGTGTATTTTCTAGATCTTTGCTGGACTGTGTTCAAGGAGCTGGGCTGAACTTCTTCCTGCTGCTCTCATACACCGACTCTGTCTCTCACACATAGACAGCAGCAGCCTGCTAGCACAAGCCTGACTGGGCTACCCCTCTATTCAGTGAACTCCAGTGTTTTCCAATCACCTTCAGGATGAAATGTAAAATCCTCTGTTCGACATTCAAAGTACTTCATAATCTAGTCCCCTCTTACCTTTCCAGTTTTCCTATACCATCCTCCCCACTATGTATCTGTGATCTGGTCTCACCTAACATCTGACATTGTACAAGAAGCCTTTCCCAACCCTCCCTAAATTCTAGTGCCTTACCTCAGTCAATTGTGTCCAATTTATCCTGTGTTGTGTGTATTTTATTTCTACGTAGCTGTTTGAATACTGGCCCTCCCATTTAGACTGTGAGCTTAAAGAGCAGAAAATCGGTTTTTACCTTTCTTTGTATTCCCAGTTTTTAGCACGATGCCTGGAATATAGAAGGCATTTAATAAATACTTGTTGTTGATTGACTAATTTAAATAGCTGGAGAAATATTCAGTGTTCATTAGTGGGCCCTGACAATTAAAAAAATGTCAATACTACTAAAATTAATTTATAGATTTAATGCTCTATCAATCAAAAATCCAAAGGATACTTTACAAAGCTAGACCAAATACTAACAGCAGTCATTTCAAGGAAGAAAAGATCTAGATTATTAAGAGAAATAATTAAAAAATAAGATAGGAAGGAAAGGGAAATAGCACTTCCAGACCTCAAACTATATTATAAAGCAGCAATCATGAAAACTATGTATACTGGTTAAAAACTAGTAAGATCAATGAAACAGTGAAGACAAGGAAGAATAAAAAATAAATGAACTCAGTAACTCAGTGTTGAATAAACCCCAAAACATAAATTACCTACAAAAGAACTCCCTATGTACAAACTGCTGAGAAAATCAGAAAGCAGCCTGGAAGAAATTAGGTTTAAATTAACCTCTAACAATGTATTTCAAAATTGATATGCATTGTGATATCTGAAGATCATGCCAAAGAGAAGATCATATACCCTTCACATCTATAGGTAGAGGAAGAATTCTTAACCAAATAAGGGAAAAAGGCAATTACAGAAGAATAAATATATAATTTTGAATATATTAAATGGAAAAACTTCTGCAAACAAAATTGATGCATCTAGGATGAGGAAGAAAATATCAACTGTGAAGAAAATGTATCAGATGTCTTTGATTAAGGATTTGATACCAAACAGGTACAGACAACTAACAAAAATATTTAAGACCAAGTGCCACTCCTAATAAAGGAGCTGTGAAAAGATTTGAACCAACAGCTCTCAAAAGAAAAATTACAGGTTATTAAGAACCATTTGAAAGAATGCTCCAAATCACTAATAACAAGAGAAATGCAAATCAAAACACTTAAGTTTTACATCAAGCTCTGCAAATTGGTAAGAAGGCAAAAGAAGAGAGTAGTCAGTGCTGGAGGGGTTGTAGAAAGAGAGGCATATTAAATGCATTTCTGACAAAGCTACAAATTGGTACAACTAGTCTGGAAAGCAATCTGGGATTGTGCAAATAAAGTGACTAAAATATCCATACTCTTTTGACCCAGAGATTTCACTGCTATATACCCCGGGAAAAGTCAGTGATAAAAATAAAGGCTCGACATACACCAAAATACTTAGAACAGCATTTTTTGTGATTGAACCCAACTGGAAACAAAGCAGATGCCATAACCATCAATTAGAGAATAAGTTAACAAATTGTGGTACAAGAATGTAATGGAAAATTATGGTTCTGTAAGAAAAGAAAATGAACATGATGAATATAGGGAAGTGTGAGGAGACTTACATGAATTGATGCAAAATGAAGTAAGCAGAGTTGGGAAAACAATACATAAAAATGATTATAACAATTTAAATGGAAAAACCACAAAATAATTGAAACTGAATGTTATGAAATTAAGAATTAGCCTGGCCCCAAAAAGATGCTTTCCCTAGCTCCCATGTACAGATGGAGGCCCATGGATATGGAACATTAAATATGGTACCAGAGCCACTGAATATACTGATTGGTTTTCCTGACTTTTCCCCCTCATTCCCCTTTAAAAAAATTCTTTGAATACAAGTCATCCCCCAATTGATAAATCATCAAAGGATGTGAACAGAGAACTTTCAGAGGAAGAAATTAAAGCTATCAATAGTCATATGAAAAAATGCTCTAAATCACTATTGATCAGAGAGATGCAAATCAAAACAACTGTGAGTTACCATATCATATCTATCAAACTGGCTAACATGATGTATTGGTAATTAAGGAGGGCTTTTAGGACTTATTCGATCAAGTGCCCTTGAAGAGTTTGGCCTTTGTTTCCTTGGTTAAATTAGGAGTCCTTGATGACCTCCTTGCCTCAAGGGAAAGCCTAGTTTACACATGTTTGTGATATCGGAGGCTTTTAGACCACGTGGGTTTAAGTCGTATTTTTGTGATGCTTTTAGGTCATGTGAATGAGTCCCATGTGGGACTCACCTTTGACCCTGAACAAGACATATAAACCCAGAGGTTGGTGTTCTCCCTTGGGGGCTCTCACTCTTGGAGGAGTGTTGATGTGGAGACTCTGGGAAGCTGTAGTTAAGAGCCCTCCAGCTTGTGAACCCAGATGTTGATGCCTTCTTGGTAACTATGAATTGTATTTGGTCTATTTATAATGTATCTTTATAGTTTGTTTATATTGGCTCTGAAGTTCAGGGTGCTGGCTTTTTCCCCTGAACTAAGTGAACAATATTTGTATGTTAGATTGAAATAAGATTGTTAATATCTTAACGTTGCTTTCCTAAGTAAAGCAGATCAAAAGAACCCGTGCTGGCAGCACTCTTGTTGTTGGGCTTGTGTTGGTCTTTCACCCTACAGCAGCTGCTAGCTGAATTGTTGCAACACATGACAAAACAGGAAAATGATAAATGTTAGAGAAGATGTGAGAAACGTGGAACACTAATGCATTGTTGGTGGAGTTGTGAACTCTACCATTTGGGAGAGCAATCTGGAACTATGCCCGAAGGGCTCTAAAACGTGCATACCCCTTGACCCAGCAATACCACTTCTAGGGCTGTATCCCAAAGAGATCATACAAATGGGAAAAGGACCCACATGTACAAATAGCAGTTCTTTTTTGTGGTGGCCAAGAACTGGAAATCGAGGGGATGCCCATCAATTGGAGGATGGCTGAACAAGTTGTGGTCTATGAATGTAATAGAACATTATTGTGTTATAAGAAATGATGAGCAGGTGGACTTCAGAAAAACCTGGAAAGACTTATATGAACTGATGCTGAGTGAAGGCAGGTACACACTAACAGCCATAATGTGCGAGGGCTGATTTTGACAGACTTAGCCCTTCTCAGCAATGCAAGGATCTAAAACTTTTTCAAAGGACTCGTGATGGAAAATGCCATCCACATCCAGAGAAAGAACTATGGAGTCAGAATGCAGAGTGGAGCAGATTATTTTCTCTTTTGTTTTGTTTTCTTTCTCATGGTTTCACCCATTCCTTATAATTCTTCTATGCAACATGACTAATACGAAAATGTGTTTAATAGGAATGTATGTGTAGAGTGCTGTCTTGGGGAGGGAGGGGGAAGGAAGGAGGAGAAAATTTAAAAGTTATGGAAGTGAATGTTGAGAACTGAAAATAATAAAAAAAAATTTAGAAGTGTAAAAAAATAAAACAAACATTCTTTGTTATAAGAGATGGCTCTCTGGGAGGGAGAGAGGAAATGCAGGGGGAAATGCAGGCAAAGTATAAATAGAAGATACCACTAAAAATCTATTTTTGGAAAAGAGCAGCGAATAAGAGCACCCAAGCAAATCTGGACTCTAGTGTGGCATGACTACACACATCACTGCCTTTGGACATCACTTTCCATAAGGGATTTGATAAAGCTAAGCAATTCTCTTCCAAATCTAATACTCTATTGTTAAAGGACTATACAGAATTACACAGAAATTTAAAAACTAAATTCTTAAAATGTCAAACCAATAGAAAATCCATCGATAAATCAATTTCTAAATATTTTACCAGGCAATAATCAGCATATGTTTTTTGAAAATAAGACTGAAAAAAGGCAAACAAGAACATCACCAACCACCAACTTAAATAAATACTTCCCATGTATACGGAATCTTTATGCGTTCTCATTACACAAATGAAGGCTGTCTCCATTAAGAGTATTAACAGAACACCTACCCAGCAAAACTGAGTATCATGCTCCAAGGCAAAATATGGACTTTCAATAAAATAGAGGACTTTCAAGCTTTCTCAGTGAAAAGACCAGAGCTGAATAGAAAATCTGACTTTCAAACACAAGAATCAAGAGAAACATGAAAAGGTAATCAAGAAAAAGAACAAGAAAAAGAAATTGCAAGGGACTTACTAAAGTTGAACTGTTTTGTTTATATTCCTACATGGAAAGATGATGTGTATGATTCATGAGACCTCAGTATTAGGGTAGCTGAAGGGAATATGCATGTATGTATTTATATATGTAAATATGTGTGTGTGTTTATGTGTGTGTATATATATGTATATGGGTGTATGTATATATATATGTATGTGTATGTATATATATAGAGAGAGAGAGGATATAGATATATAGATGAGAGAGGAATGTATTGAGAGAGGGAGACAGAGAGAGATAGAATGGGGTAAATTATCTCGCACATAAGTGGCAAGAAAAAGCAGTTCTGTAGGAAGAGAAGAGAGGGCAGGTGAAGGGGAATGAGTGAATCTTGCTCTCATCAGATTTGACCTGAAGAGGGAATACCATACATACTCAGTTGGGTATCTTACCCCACAGGAAAGCAGGAGGAAGAAGATAAAA
>CM053623.1:354645387-354686263 GCA_028646595.1 Phalanger gymnotis
GCATGTGGCCCATGCTGAATTGCTTGCCCTCTTAGGGAGGGTGAGTGAAAAGGGAAGAGGGGAGAGAATTGGGAACTCAAAGTTTTAAAAAATAGATGTTCAAAAACAAAAAAGTTTTTGCAGGCAACAAGAAAATAAGATACACAGGCAATGGGGCATAGAAATTTATCTTGCCCTACAAGAAAGGAAGGGAAAAGGGGATGGGAGGGTAGTGGGGTGACACATGGGAGGGCAGATTGGGGAACAGAGCAACCAGAATATACGCTATCTTGGAGTGGGGGGGAGGGTAGAAATGGGGAGAAATTTTGTAATCCAAACTCCTGTGAAAATCAATGCTGAAAACTAAATATATTAAACAAAATTTATTTAAAAAAAAAGAGTATTAACAGAAAACAAGGAAGCTTTTACAAACAATGTGAGAGGGAACAAGGAAGCCTTTGCAAGCAGTTGGTAACAATGGACCACATCTTTACTATTCCACAAATGACTTAAAGATGTAAAGAATACAAGATCCCACTGTGCTTGTCTGCTGATTATGAAAAAGCATTTGATTTAGTAGAACAAAACACCTACGTTAAGGCTCTCTTCCAATAAGATGTCTCCTATCTATATAACAGGAAAACCATTCAAGATTCCTTGAAAGATACAACAAAACAAACAGCCCTTTTAACCACTCTGATCATAAACTTTAGGTAAGGCATAAAACAGGAAGAAGTATGTTTACCAAAGGTGTTTCGCCACTATAAGAGATATCTAAGAGCTCCAGCACAGAATGGTGATGTCCTCCAGATGCTCCTCTTGGTTGCATCTTGCCTGGAATATGGCACTATCTCCTGGAAGAAATCTAGAACCACTGAAAAGAGTTTGGCTTGACCTGTAACACAGGAAACATCCCACATGAAAAATGTCAATGGCTCGTAAGGAGGTGAATCTGGGACAGAGAGCACCAATGTACAAGTGAGGCCGACAGGTTCAGCAGGAGGAAGAGATTGAGCCGGATTAGTATGAGGAACAACAAAGTGACAACTGTCAACATTCTTTTCCTCCACTTTCCACATCCATTCAATTCCCAAAGCCTGCAATCTGGTTTTTGACTTTCTCTCTCACCTGAAACTCTTCTCTCCAAGAGAGACAACGAATTTTTGATTACTCAGTAAGACGGCCTTTTCCAAGTGCTCATCCTTCACAACCTCTCTTCAGGATCTGATCCTGCTGAGCCCCTCTCTTCCCAAGGCTCAATTTTGATTCCTCCTCCTCCTCCGGCTCCTACTTCTCAGTCCCCTCTGCCAAGTCACCACCTTTATTATGCCCTGCCCCCATAGGGTTTCTGTCCCTGGTCCTCCTGTCTTCACTCTCTACACATTCTTTCTGTGATCTCCTCTACCTCCAGGGATTCAGCCTCAGCCTCTCTCCTGAGCTCCAGTCTCACATCGCCAAACACGTCCAACAAGATGTCCTACAGAAACATCAAGGTGTCCAAAACAGAACCCAACTTTCTCCTCCAAAGCTTCTCCTCTTCCTAATTCCCCAATTTCTACTGAAAGCAAAACAGTCCTTCAAGTCACCCCAGGTTCACACAAAAGCAATGCATTGTTTGCACTCAAGTGGCCATTCTACCCGGGAGATAAAATCTGCTGGCCCTTCCTCAGTTTCTTCCATCAATACAAGGGCAACAGTGCAGTACTCTAAGGACTCTGACTGTCCAGCTGGCCTCGCCCTTGCCACAAGACCAATCCATCTTCTTGTCCTGTCATACAATCCCTGGACAGCGACCTCACTCCTATTCTTTTCCACAGATCCTCACTCTTCACACCCACCCGGCAGCTCTCTATGAGCTTCTTTGTGATAGGCATCTTTAGCTATTAGGAGGCAGTGGTGTCCACATCTTGCTGCCATGCAGCAGGATCAATAAAATGATAGTACTGAAAAGATGGGATGCGGCTTTCATGGGAAGCCTGGGGTCAATAGAAGCTCTACGATTTCCTGAAAGCAAGCCAGTCTGCTGTCTCCTTTCCAACTCCTGAGCTCAGCTCACTTCCATTTGCATGCTCTCACAGATTTACAGACTAACAGACAAGCACTAGAGGGTGCCCATTCAAATGTATGTTAAAATCTGGGCTAATGACATTCTTGATCTACTTGATTCTTTCCTGTGTGGACAGACATACCACACCCTTTTGAGTGAGTACAGGTCTTCCAGGAAGCTCTGAAATGTCTTTGGGCCTTGGTGCAACCGGAACAATGCCAACCCCAAACAAGAGCATCCTGGAAGAGCCCACTACCCACAGGTGATCCCTCCTCAATACAGGCTCTGCACTGGATCTCCATCGCAGTGGCAAATACCTTCGGTGACCACACATCTCCCTCTTTTATGGCTCAGCTGCTTATTACCTGGGTAACTTCTGCTTCTACAGCTTCCAAAGAATTCTGAATGATTTCTGTGTATGTTGGTATACACAATAAGCAATGGCATGCTGATATAACAGAGCAAGTACAGGACGCATACCAAATAATTACATTGTGAATGGTACCCCAATAGATAAATGGACAAAGAATATAAAGAGACAGTTTTCAAGGGAAGAAATTTAAGACAAAAACAATCATGAAAAAAAATGCTATAAAGAATTAGAAAAATGCAAATTAAAGCAACTTTAAAGTTCAAACCCACCAAAAATGATAGGTTTCTTTGCCATTAAACTGGCAAAAGAGGAAAATGATAAATGTTGGAGGGTTTGTGGGAAAGCAGATACATGAATGCTCCACTGGAGCTGTGAAATGGTCCAGCCACTCTAGAAAAACAATGTGGAACTGTGCCCTCAAAGTTACTGAACTAGGACCCTTTGACTTGGCTGTACTACCACTACTGGGCTTATGCCCCAAAGAAATCAAAGGAAAGAGTGGAAAAGAAAAGATCGATATTGACAAAAAGAGTAGTAGCTCCTTTTTGTGGTAGCCCCAAATTGGAAGCTAAGGAGCTGTCCAGCACTGCTGCCTCTAAGACAGAACACAGACTCCTGTGATTGGCATTTCCAGCTCCTTACAGCCCAGCTCGGACCTAATGTTCTTGCCTCATCATATGACACTGCCCTTCCTCACTCTATGTGCAGCCAGACTGGCCTCCTCTCAGTTCTTCACCCAGTGCCTCTGTGATGACTGTCCACCATGTCTAGAGCAGGGCTTCTCAAACTTTTTCTACTCGAGACCCCTTCAAATCCCTGTGTAGGGTCTCAACCCACAGTTTAAGAAGTGCTAGTAGACATTCTCTCCTCACCTCTAAGAAACAGAAGCCTTCTTTTCCTTCAAGACACTGCTCAAATACCGCCTTCTACATAAAAGGCTTTCCTGATTTGCCCAAGTGCATGTATCATCCCCTCCAAACTACCACATATTTATTTTGTATTTATTCTATGTATATTTTCATATGTATTTCTTGTCTCTCCACTGAGAATATAAACTCCTTTAGAGTAGGACTATCTAGCAAAGTGTTTGGCACATGCATTTATTGCCAAATTGAATTAGCAGTCTTCCTCCACAAACGATCTTGCATTTATTTATCTGTAGACAGACTGCATAGCCCCCTAAAAATGGAGGCTCCTTCAGGGCAGGAACTTTGTCAGGTCTGTACGTGTCACTCCCCATCCCAAGTACATTTCCTTGCACATACTGGGGCCATAAGAAATGACTGCTGAGTTCAATTGGAGAAAAGAGGTGAAAGAATGGTCAAACACTAAGGTTTCTAACATGAGAAACCGGATGGAAGGTTTATGACAACAACAGAAATTGATGAAATCATAGGGAAGAACAATTTTGGACATGAGTGTGAGGTACCAACAGACATACAAATAAAGATGTATTCTTGGCAGATGTGAGTGAGTCTGCATCTTAGAAAAGGCCAGAACTGTAGATAAAGATTATTTCTGGTTATTACTGTTATCAAAACTTTAAAAATAAAATAAAATTAGATTTCCATATATTAGCATTGTTTTGTACATTCGAGTAAGACTTTACAACTTGTAACGTTTATGTGCCAGGCTCTGAGGATACAAATTTTAAAAAAATTAAAAATGAGACAAAATTACTAATCTGGAAATGTTTTACATCACTGCACATGTATAACCTATATATGACTGCTTACCAACTCAGGGACAGGGAAGGGTAGGGAGGGAAAGAATTTGGAATTCAAAACTTTAAGTAAAAATGTTTAAAAAAATTTAAAAAACAACAAGAAACAGTAAGCAGAGTTAGAACATAATTTAGCTTTGCTAGTAATGTAAGTGTGCATGTAAGTAATGTGCATGTAAGCACACAGTTATAAGCTCAATGAATTAGCAAACAATTTCATTTCCGCAGAGAAGAACCAACAGAGAATGCAGTGGGTGGCGCCCGTTACACAGACAGCGATGGGATTTGTTACAGAAGACTAATTGTCAAAACCAGACTCAAAAAACATTACTGGGGTTATCTGAAGTCATTCTTTGTATCTGTATCCCCAGTATTTAAACCAATGACTGGCACACAGCAGGCACTTAATAAATGCCAACTAATTGACGGATCACCTCCATCCCTCCCCTAGCTATAACTGTACAAGATATCTCCTTTTACAACTTTCTTCCTCCACCTCCTCTTGCATTTTTATGATGTTATGTTTTATGGTATAGGATATAAGAGAAGATGCTGGCCTAAGCCTCATTTCTGCCAAACTGGTTTTCCTAGCAGCTTTTGTCAAATAGGTACACTTTATTCCAGCTGTTAGTAACATGAATTTATCAAACAAAAGGTTACTACGATCACTGCTTACCTAGTCAATACCAGATAGGTCTGAATATTATGGCCTTATTTTGCAAGACAGAAATGTTTTCATTATATAGAGCCTCTAACTGTAATGGTGATAAATGTGGTGGGGTTATATAACTTAAAACTGAAAAATTAGCCTATCTTCAATAAAATTTCATTTCAAGTAGGTGCGAAGTGATTAATATAAAAATCCTAGGGAACATCTAGTACTTACAAAACACTGAGGTAGTTAAATGGAATGATACATTTAGAAAACAAAGTTTATCTTCAGATAAATCACCAGGACCTGATTGCTATTCATGAAAATAACTAGAAATCATAAGGAAGGAAAAATAAACTCATTTTAACGTAGCTTATTTAAAAAGAAAAGGCTAAAGCAGCATAACCAAATGAGGTTTTCTAGAAAATCTGGTCACCCTGAAAATTAATTTATTGCATACCTTGGTCGGGAAAGAAGCGAAATCTCTGGGGCATGGAACAAAGATTTTTAAAATCCATCTACTAAAAAAAGATAAAAAGATGTCAACCACTGCCCAGGAGAAAAGTCAAACGAGAGTCAGAGAGATGACCTAATAAAGTAGATTAATCTTTCTGAAATCTTTATCTGGGACTAACTCAAAATATATATATATATATAGCATGAACATTAATTTTCAACTTTCAAAGCATAATACGGATAGCCTCTAACAATTTGCACCTTCGTCTATATTCCTAAATTATAAATATATTAACATCAATTTCAGAATGTAAATTCACAAAACAGTAGTTGCTGTTTTTTTTAATCTGGACAAAGATATCTCAAGAGTTCTTAATTGAGTAAAATCTCCCAGACTACATTATATTCCCTGCTCTGCCACAAAATGTCCATGATTCTAGACAAATCATCATGCCTCTCTGGATCCTAATCTGGATCTTACTCGGCTTTATTAAATCAAGTCAATAAACATTTATTAAACACCTACTATACGTGCCAAGACTGGATGTGTACACACACACACACACACACATTATAAGAATGGCAAAAACAGTACCCTGCCCTCAAACAGCTCACATTCTCAAGGATTCAACAATGCAAACAACTAGGTACATAAAAGACAAAGAGAGGGTAAAGTGGAGGCAAGCTAAGAGGGAAAGCACTAGCATCAAGGAGAATGGAAAGGCCTCTTGCAGAAAGGAGGAGTTCAGCTGAGATCTGAGGGAAGTCAGGGAGGCAAGGAGTGGAGGTGGTGAGAGAAAGCACTGCTGACAAGGGGGATTGGCAGGTAAAACTCACAGTCAGATGGAAAGTCTGGTGGGAGCAATGCTGTCACAATTCTTAGCAAAACTGTGGAATGGGCCAATTTTAAGAGCAACAGACCAGGTATAGGGATGACAAATCAGCGCACTTTCTATTAAAACAAAGACTAGATTTGCCTTAACAAATCTCGAGTTCTAGGTCTTCACGGCATCTAAAATTTCATTATGGCAAGTGTTCAGAAAATCATCGGCAATCACACCAATTTCATTTTAAAAATACCAGGACAAAGAAGGGCTCGGCATAGCAACGCTATTTCCGTGTCTCTGTATGGTATCATATGCTTTGCTGATTTGTTTCACCAAAGCATGACATGTCTTTCCAACTTTTTCTCATCCCTTCTTACTGCAAACAATTCTAAACTATTAAGAGATGCAACTTAAGAATAAAATGAAACAATCATTTAATTAAAATAACTTATCAAAAATGAGACCCCCAATGACACAATATTTGTAAAGTACTTTGCACAGTGCCCGGCACATAGTAAGCACTATGTAAATGCTTGTTCTCTCTCAAAATCATTATTTTATTTATAATTTATTTTATTCATTTGCGATATTATCATTTCTCTATATTATCAACAAAAACCAGCAGAAAAATATAGAAAAAAATCAATTGTATTCAAAATAATGACAGAATGTATAAAATATCTAGGGATCTAGACACACATAGAACCTCTTCAGCAATCTGGTAAACCCTAGGGACCTCTTCTCAGAATGTCTTTAAGTAACTAAAAGAAAGGCAAATTTTTAGTGACAACAAAGATGTAATTTTTTCCTTCTATTTCCAGGTCCCCTGGAATCTAACCAGAGATCTTTTAGACTCCATGGACTCAAAGTTGAGAAGCTCCGCTTTAAACCAGTATCTCACACCATAACCACAATAAACTCCAAATGGACACAGGACCAAGATATCACCAACAAACTGGGAGGAAGGAAAGTGATACATCTCACAACCACAGATACAGGAAGAGTTCTTTATTAAACAAGCAATAGAGAAGATGACAGGAGAAAAATCAGACAACTTAGATTACAATAAAATTGGAAAGTTTTTGCACAAATAAACCAATGCAGTCAGAATTAGGCGGGAGGCAGTAAACAAAGGAAAACACCTTTACAGCAAATTTCTCTGATAAAGAAGTGATACAAGTAGATACACAGAGTATTAGTACAAATATATAAAATCAAGACTCATTCCCTAGTAAACAAATGGTCAGAGGATGTGAACAGGTGGGTACCAAAAGAAGAAAGTTAAGTAATCAAGTCATATACAAAAATGTTCCACTTCAAAAATAAGACAAAAGCAAAAGAAAAGAACTTTCTGGTTACGCTTCACACTCATCAGGTTGGCAAAGATGACAGAAGAAGGAAAATTACAGTGAATGGTGGGGCTGGGGTTAAGAGGACACTAATACCTTGTTGGTGGAGCTGTGAAATGGTCCAACCATTGTGAAAAACAATTTCTAACTACACCCAAAAAAGTCACTAAATGTGCATACCCTCCGATCTAGCAATACCATGACTAAGGCCTATGCTCTCCAAAGAGTTTTTCCAAGTCAGAAAGAAGGGATTCATGTTTACAAGAATATAGTAGCACTTTCTGTGATAGCAAAGAATGGGAAACAAAAGAAGTGCTGGGGAATTGGGAAATGGTCAAACCAATTACGGTATCTGAGCATAATGGAATATTATTGCGCCATAAGAAATGGCAACAGTGGCAGACACAGAGAAGACTAAAATGAGCAGAAGCTGAACCATCCATAAAATGCCTAATAAATACTTGGTTTGTTGAATGACTTCAGCTTTGCAAAAGAAAACAACTGTGAAAGACTTAATAACAGCAGCTAATAATAGCCATGACTTAGAGAGAGCTTTAATTAAGGCTTGCAAAGCTTTCTGTGAGTTATCTCATGTGATCTCATTGATAGAACATTCTATGACCACAATACGCTGAAGAGGAATCACCTTCCAGCAGAGGCGACGGACCAGAGGGGCAGGAGACAAACATCTTCAGAAAGAGCCTAAGTTGGTCGACAAGCGTTTATTAAGCAGTTACCACACGCTAGGTGCTGTGCTGGATTTTGGGGACACAAGGAAAGTAAAAACAATACTGTCTTTGCCCTCTGGAAGCTCACCTAAGTGACTAGGTGCACACAAAGTCTAGAGAGTACGTGGACGGTAGTCTCCAAGGGAAGGCGTCCTATCCTGACTGTGAGCTGAGTCATGACGGGAGCAACGGCCACTACCAGGCCACGGACCTGTGTCAGAGGAGCAAAGGAGACGCTGTAGAAGAGATGACAATAGACTGGATATGCGTGGGGCATGCAAGTGAGAAATGGAGGGGAAGGGAAGCACAGAGTGGATAATGACAATGCTATTAAAGAGGAAGAAAAAAAAAGAGTGCCAGCGAATCATTGTAGAGACCAGAAGGAAGCTCGGAAAGGGATACAAACACAGTAACGCTGCAATGAACAACACTGCAGGTTAAATCTGAAATCTACTCCAAAAAGCTAATAGTGAAGAAGAACTTGTATAACTAACTAGTCCTAGTTTTCTATGCTTAATTAAATGGGGAAGCGTTCATGTTTGTTTACAATTTTTAAGTTTGCAATAATAAGAGAGAAAATTTTTGCAAATAAAAGGAGAATAGAAAGCTAGGGATGAAGGGAGAGGTTGGGGGAAAGAAAATGAGCTCAGTTTAGAGCACACTGAGTGTAAGCTGCCTATGGGGGGGGGCATCCAGTTAGAGACATCCAGTAGGCAGCTGGAGATGTAAGACCTAAGGTCCAGAGACCTTAGGGGCTAGACAAAAAGAGCTAAGACGAAAACTGAATATATGGGAGCTAATGAGATCACCAAGCAGAACAACGCAGAGGAGAAGAGGGCCCAGGCCAGAGCCTCCTTCCCACAATGCAGCTGGGTATGCCCTCTCTTTCTTCGATCCTGGAACCATGAACCCTGGTCCTAACTGCTCCAGAAGGTGCTGCTCCACTGCCCCAGGAGCCCACCCCCCACTCCAGCAACATTCTGGACCAAAATCCCCCTCCATAGCCATGCTCCTCTATGAGTGTTTTTTCTACCATTAGAATCTAAGTTCCTTGAACAATTTTTACAATAGTAGTAGCTAACAATAACAATATTGCAAATTGTAAAGACAGACAAATTTGAAAGTCTTAGGTACTCTGCTCAATGCCATAAGCAACCACAATGAGAGGACTCACGATGATACATGTTAGCGAGGTGAAGGCTGCACAGGGCAGAGGATACAGTCTTTTTTTCTTGGAAAGGCCAATGCAGGAATTGGTTTTGCTTGACCATACAGATCTATATTGAGGACTGTTTTTCTTATTTCTTCCTCAAGGGTGGAGGGGAGAGGGAAGCCAAGAAGGAGAGAAAGTGGACTGAAAAGAAAAATTAATTTAAGAATGAGAGCTTCTCGAGGACAAGAACTGACTTTGACTTTATGTTTGTGTCCCATGCCTAGCACAGCACTTGGTGTATAGTACACTCCAGGAAACACTTTCTCTTTCATTCAAGTATCTGATGTCCAGGACATTCTAATGTCATTCATAGATGAATTAATTTTTAGAGGTGGCCTAGTATTTATATTAGTCCATTTCTAATTTCTGTTCTTCTAACATTAAACAATTAAAAAATGCTCACCATGCTCCAGTTTCTGATTTTTCTTTCTCTTAATGAAATGAGACTCCTTATTCTCTGTCAACCTCTTTCATTTGTACTTTAGTGTACAAGAGGACTGAGATATTTCAGCTCATTTGCCCTGCAAAATATCTTATAACCTTCCCTTAAACATCACATATTAAAGTCTACAAATGCCCTTATATTAATTTTATTTCATTTTCTCCCACATAAGAATCTTATTACGATATCTTCCTTGGTTAACTTAAACAGCTTGAAATATACTTTAAGAATGAGCATTCACAATTATGACTTCTTATAAACTAAAAATTCAAATATTTCTTCAACGGCATTTGAGAAATGTGCATAGCTTTTGATAAAACATCATAACCATCATACATATAAGATTTAAAACAAATGACTAAAAGTTTACTTTTGAGAAAAATTTTCAACAGCCTTATACAACTGCCAATGCTATGGGCATCTAACTCCTCCTTAACCATCCTTTATACTGTTACCCTTATTTTTGAAGAATACATACCAAACCAAACAACGCAAGATGAAAAATGCTATCCACTTCCAGAGAGAGAACTGATGAACACTGAATACAGACTGAAGCATGCTTTTTTACTTTCTTTTTCTTTTATCTGTATGGGTAATACAGGTAATATGGAAATGTTTTGCATGACTTTGCATGTATAATAGACATGAAATTGCTTGCCTTCTTAAAGATGGAGGAGGGGCAGGCAGGAAGGAGACAGTTTGGAACTAAAAATTTCTTTAAATGAATTAACTTTTTTTACATGCAAATGGGAAATATTTACCAAAATAAATAAAAAATATATGGGAGGGGGGGAGAGAAAAAAGTCCCTACCAAATACTTGGGAGTTCACCCAAACCCAAATTTAATAGCGTCTGATCCACCTTTGAACACTAATTGCCTTGTTCAGCCTGTATGTGGCTTCGAATGAAACAGCTGGAAGATAAAGCGGACTGGTCTGATGTTCGATGTTAATGCCCTTTCCTTTTACTATCCTACATATATTCTTTCCTGCTGTCTCCTCACTCTGTCCTCTGGAATTGTACTTGGTCACTGCATTAAGCAGAGTTCTAGGTCTTTCAAAATTGTCTTTACAATTTAAGATATCCTCATTATTGACAGTTATTATTATATAAAGGTCAAAGGTCAAAGCCTATCACTTGACTTTTTAACAATCCTTGATGAGAGATTTGGGAGAGTACAGAGTGAGGGGAAGCAGGAAAGTATATAGACCAGTTGGTAAGAAGACAGAGCACTAACACTGAACATCAGACTAGTCCAGGGCTGGGGAACTCGAGGATTTGGATGGCCACATAGGGCTCCCCACCCCTGGACTAGCCCACTTCATCTCTTGACTGTTTCATCCTGATCCCTACACAGGCTAAACAAGGCAATTAGCTTTCAAAGGGGGGATGGGGGGGTCAAATGTCACTGGGTCAAGGACTGAGCAGAATGACGTCTGAGGTATTCCTTTCATCTCTACAACTAGAGCTGTCTCAAGATGGACTGCAAAGCCTGAGGAAATTATAAGTTCACAAGGTTGGCCCACTTGCTTTATAAGAACTTTAACGGAGAATGAGATGAAAGAGCATTTAGAAAAAAAAAATATTTACCCAAGATGTTTCAAAGTCAGCAGTGTTCTAACCTCTCTCTTCCTTCTCCTTTTTTTCTCAGGTCATTTTTACAAGTTTCATCCTTACTGGCCTGAAAAGGAGAACTGAATTTTAATCAGTCACATAAGGCATTATTACTTTGAAATTTTCATATATTTTCAAATGAAGTGAGTTTGAATCAAGCAGAACAGATGGGATGGTGGGAAGTCATATATATATATATATGCTCAATTTTTACTATCAGATTTCTTTTCCAATTGGTCTCCAAACTGGAAATTCTCCTCTATGCTACCACTAAAATAGAACTAGACTTTCTCACCTGCAGCCAATCAAGGGGCTGAGAAACAAGAATACTTGCTTTTATCCTCACTTAATTTCCTTTATTTTTATTCTGGCATTACATGTTAAAGTGAGGGTTATTCTGGCTTTTACAAAATTAAAAAAAAGATACACAGATAGATATGTATGTACGTATGTGTGTGTATACATATTTAATGACTATTTCAACATAACTGGCTTCTTTTGTCATTCGATGTATTTTATTTTATGCATTTAAAAGCATGAATCTGAGAAGGGGTCTATAGGTTTCAGACCCCCAAAGGAATCTGTGAACCTCTGTATTTAGACTGCTTTGTGTAATGCTGAAGCAGCAATAGGAAGCCAATGTCAACCCAAAGTGTGTGATTTAAGGATTTAAGTCATCCACGCACAAATGCCGCACACTCCCAGGTCACACTGTCAAACAAGCCAAAAAAACTTTCACTATTCTCCAGAAGGAAATAAACATTCAACTTCCTTGAAAGACCAAACGACCTTTTAGAGCAATCACATCACCTCCCCCGACAAGAACAGGCTCTTGAAAGATCCTCTGGATGATTCCATCACATCAAGGGACACATCCTGTGTTTATCCCAAGTAAGAGATTGTCAGTAACGCTGGCTACTTTCTGGAAGTAACTTACAGCCTCCATGCGGTACAGTGGAAAAACACTGAATTCAGAGGCAGACAGCATGGGTTCAAATTCTGGGTCTGAGCCTGGAGTCGGGAAGAGTTGAGTTTAAATCCAGCCTCAAACACTTAATGGCTGTGTGACCCTAAGCATGCTACTTAACTTCAGTGTGCCTCAGTTTCCTCATCTGTAAAATGATGATACTAACAGCCCCAACCTTAAAGGGCTGTTGTGAGGAGCAAAGGAGATAGTATTCATAAAGCACTTAAAGCAGTGCCGGGCATACAGTAGGCGTTACATAGAAGCTTACACACTTTCCCTCCGGTGTGACTGTTTTCTCAAAGGAGTAAAGAAGGGGGTCTTACCGCACCCCCAGGAAGGAGGGGTCTGGTCCCCGCCTTCTTGGCGCAATCAGATGACTCAACGTTAATCAAGATCATAATAATCCAAATTAGAGTCACAACTGGTGCTTTAAGGGGCGTCTGCCTCGACGCTGTTATACCTATTTTAAAGACGGGGAAGGCGAGGCGCGGGGCGTGACGCCGGGAGACACTTGCTGCGTGCCAGGTGTGCGCCGCGAGTGGCCTGAGGCTCTCCTAGCACTGGACCCCACGTCGTGCCCCGCCCCCATTCATTTGTAAGGCCTAGGGTGGCCGGCTTCCGCACAGCGGGGTGCCGGAGCCCCAGCTGGTACCACCCCCTTTCCGCGCGCACGCGCGCCAGGCCCCAGGCTGCGGCGCCCCCTCCCCGCGCGCGCACGAGTGCCGGGCACGGCCGCGCGCACGCTCCCACCTCCCCACCCCCGCGAGGCCCCGGGGACACCTCCCAACAACGGCCCCGACGCTCGGGCACGAAGAGCGGCGGGAGCCCCCGGCCCGGCTCGGCGCGTATGGGCTGTCCGTGGACTCGCTGATCGAGCCCGGCCCCCTCACCTGGGTGTGCGTCAGCCCGCCGCCGCCTCGGTCCCGGCACGGCGCGGACCCAGCCCCGTCCCCCCTCCTGGTCCCGCCCGGGGCCGCCGCTGACAGCGCGGGGGCGGGCGGAGGAGGCCAGGATGACAGCGACCACAGCAGCCCGGTAGAGGTGGACGGAGGGGCGGGGCCTGCCTCCGCCGCGGCCGCGTCAACGACTGAGTCGCGAGGCGGACCACGCCCCTCCACCGGCGCGCTCGCTGTGGGCGGAGCCTGCGTGAGGCGAAGGCGAGGCTGCGTCGGCGAGGGGGCGGGGCAAGGCGAGAGGGAGGCGGAGCCTACGCTGCCCTGTTTGAGAAGAGGACAGCCAACTTGGGCGGAAAGGATCCTCTGCTGCAAAGAGGGCGTGGGCCTCAAGGGCTTCCCCCCCTCCTAGCGCCAGTAAGACCTTCGTATACCCTCTCAGAGGCGGTGAGGTCCGAATTCCAGCCCCGCTCCCGATACTTAGCTTCTCAGGCAGTCGGCAAGTCATCAGCATTTATTAAGTGCTTACTGTGTGCCAAGTCCAGTGCCCGCATCTGTGAAGCCAAAAAATCACGTAGAGCCAACCCAGTGGGGCTTGAGAACCGAGTGAAAAAGCGTGCCCAATAGATCCGGAGAGGCCGATATGTAGCAGGTCCACGCACGGACCCCAGGTCCGGCATCTCTCGGTGGCTCCCTCCAGACCTCCCCATTAGCAATGCTCTCCTACCCGTGTTGAAGTATGCGGAAGGGCCGTCTGGGTTCCCGGAATCCCTTCGCCATCCACGTGCTGCCTTCGGGAGTATCTGCCATGAATAAAATGGGGCAGGGGCTTCAGAGGTCGCCTCGGGTTTGGGTGGGGCCGAGGGGCCCCTACTGTCCAGCGGAGGAGCCCTTGGGTGACCCTGACAGAGATGGCTGTAAATTTCAGACTGACCAAACAGTGAAGTAGCCAGGTCATCGCAGGGCTGGGCCGATGATGGACTTCACAGTTGCAACGCCCTTAGTGGAAGGGCTCCTGAAAGCCGTGTCCGAGTGGAGAGAGGACCCCTTGCCCAGTTCGAGGAGGATGGGCAGAAGGGCAGCGAGCAGAGAAGCAGCTTCTAAGAGCTCTGGAATGGACCAGTGACTTTGGGGCTGCAATCCGGAACTGTGAGTTTCCCGAAACACACGAGCTTTCTTCCCTCCATGTTCCTATACCTGCATACCCACTGATCACCATAACCATAGCTCATTTTA
The DNA here is from genome assembly GCA_028646595.1 of Phalanger gymnotis. Taxonomy (NCBI): domain Eukaryota; kingdom Metazoa; phylum Chordata; class Mammalia; order Diprotodontia; family Phalangeridae; genus Phalanger; species Phalanger gymnotis. Next base: position 354,659,887 of record CM053623.1, read on the forward strand.
GGGAGAGTGTCTAGGGCAAGGCTGGGCAACATGCAACCTCGAGGCCACATGTGGCCTTCTAGGTCTTCAAGTGCAGCCCTTTGAGTCAAATCCTCGAATTAAGGGGATTTGTTCTGGGAAGTTTAGATTCGGTCAAAGGGCCACACTTGGTGACCTAAAGAGCCACATGTGGCCTCGAGGCTGCAGGTCCCCCACCTCGGTCTAGGTTTATATGTGTATTGTTTTGTTGTTTATGTGTTTACTTTGTTGTTTTGGTTATTATATTATTATTTCTTTCGCCTTAATAATTAGCTAGTTGTGTATTTGGAAAACATACTGGATTGGGGCTCAAGAGCTAGCTAGAGAGGTGGGCTCGAGGAGTCTATTTGCCCTCAACAGCACGCTGAGACTGAATGTAACCGTGGGTAGGTGGTAGTTGATCTCTGGGAATTTAGGCCAGCTGGTGTGAGAGTAAGGTAGAGGAGTAAGTAAGATGTACACAGAGAGAAATAGGGGCATTTCTTATGCCTAGGCTATGTGTGATGCCCCAAGGCCTACACAGTGTGGGTGGGTCTATGACACTGGGTGTTTAGACCCCATTTGTATCACATGTCAGGTATTACATGGGGGGGCAGTATTAGGAGATACACCCCCATATGCTGCAGGCATTTGCTAAGATGGGCCTGCTGGGTTTCCTCCTCACCCATCTCTGCTGCCTCTGTTTGGTTACTGCTTTGACAGACACACAGTCTTTGCTGGGTGGTGCTTGACACTAGACCCTTCTGAATACTGCTGTGTCACCAGCTCCCAAGTCAGTGAAATCCTGTCCTATCTGTTCCACAATAGGAAACCAGGGACTGCCATGCTCTTTCAGGCTGATAGGCCTTTTCTGGCTGTTTTAGAGAAAAGAGGAACCCTTACCTGGGACCAAAAAGAAAGTCTTTCTCTTTCCCTCTATCTTGACTACTGAAGCTTCTCATATTCCCAGTAAGAGATACACAGCTCACATGCTAAACTCTAGACTAAAGAGCAAAGGCCCCCAGCTAACTAATGCCCTCACACTTAGTCTTGTCTTTGGATTCCCCTTCTTCATCTTTACTGTGGACCAGGGGCTTGGTCGCTCCAGCTTGTGGTGAACATTCCATATGCTTAACCAATTTTAACATCTGAAGCCTGAATTATATACCAAGTAATGATTATTTGTCCAATTGTTACCAAACATTTCATGGGGCTAAGGTTCTCCTGTTTTGTTTTGTTTTGTTTTTAAATCCCCAGCCTCTTGTAGTTTCCCATGTAGATAAGTGGATGGAGAAAAGGCACAGAGACATGCCAGGCCCAGGAAAGCCATTGCCTCTGCCATCAGCTCAGCCTTTTACATTTAGAAGCACCTAGTGAAGGCCTGAAAAGGCCTTCCACATCAAAATGTGTTTCCCATTCCAAATGCCATCTAAGGGACCCAACTCACCCCAGTCCCTTAGTAATTAGTGTCAATATTGAAATAAAATGAGACTCGCATAGAACATCCAATAATTAACAAAAGGACATTTACTTAGGTGTAGTAGGAGATGGATAAACAGCAAAGATGGGCCTGGAGTTGATTCAGCTGACTTGATGCTTCCATCTCCAACCACCAGCCAAGCATTAAAGGACCCTTGGTGCTCCTTATGGCTGCTTTGTACTCAGGCAGTGAGGAAATGGCATCAACAGCAGGATGAGCATTTGGTCCTCTGAGCCAACCAAGTCACAAGAAAAAGGTATCAATACATTGTAAGGAAAAAGTAGCCTAACCCACGTGGGCATCGGTTAGGATATTTCTCCTACCACACAAAGAAAATGCTGTTCGTCCCACAGAACTGACATCTCTATGTGTATTGATACAAATTTTATATTGACTTTTATTGCTCATGGTTGCCCCAAATTATATAACTTCAAGTTTCTATCTCCAGAAAGGGGTAACTACAGCCTAGAGTCAGGAAGACCTGAGTTCAAATTTGGTCTCAGAAACTTACTAGCTTTGTGACCCCGGGCAAGTCACTTAACCCTGTTTGCCTCAGTTCCTCATCTGTAAAATGAGCAGGAGAAGGAAATGGCAAACCACTCCTGTTTCTTTGCTATGAAAACCTCAAATGGGGTCACAGAGAGTCAGACACGACTGAAATGACTGAACTAAAATATCTCCAGGAAAGAAATAGCAATAACAATACACAGAGAAATACACTAGATTGAAGGATTGTGTTGGTAAGCAAAACGGGCTCTTAGCACTTAGTTCACCCAAGTGCCCTAGAAGAGTTTGGCCTTTGTTTCCTTTGAGTAATTCAGTGTATTTCATGGTCTCTTACTAGGTGCTAAGCCCCAGGCCCAAACCCCTATTAGGCTCAGAACCTACGTGGGTGTGGATTGGTGACTGGGGTGGGGCCCAAGGTGGGGCTGGCTAAGGGGAGGTGCTAACTCCAGAGCCATGCCTGTCTTGAGGCTTACTAAGTGCTAAGCCCCAGGCTCTAACCCCCATTAGGTGTTAACCTAACCTATGTGGATGTGAACCTTCCAGGGTCCTAAGGGGAGGGGCTAACTCAAGAGCCAATCATAGTGGCCTAAGTTCTGGTCATTCAGATGACGTTTGATGACGTCTGAAACCATGTAAGAAGAGAGGACAGAGCCATTTGTTCAGGGCTCTCACTCGTGATGGTGCTGATGCAGAGACTCAGGGCAGCTGTAGCTAGGAACCCTCCAGCTTGTAACCTGGATGCTGAGACTTTGTTAAACTCTGGTAACTATGTATTGGAATTTGAATCAGACAAGGTCTGTCTGTCAATGTTCGTACTTTGCTCTGAAGTTCAGGGTTCTGGCTTTTTCCCCTGAACTAAGTGAATGATATTTGTATGCTGAATTAAAGTAAGCTCGTCAACCCTTTAACCTTGCTTTCCTTAGTTAAGCAGATCAAAAGAACCTGTGCTTTTGCAGCGCGCTGGTAGCGTTCTTGTTGTTGGTCTTTCACCGCGCTCCCCTCCCCCCACAACAGCTGCTAGCCTGATTGTTGAAACAAGGACGTGGAGGGCAGGCATTTGAGTTTGGGAGAAGGAGGTGAGGAAAGTGAGAAGCAACATATGGAAGTACACAGAGGTAGAATGCCAGATCATTCCAGTGCTGCCCACTGGCAAGACATGGAAACAAGACCATTGGAGGGATGTTTGATTATAAGATAAGCCAAGATTCACGGACAACATGCGGAATTTAAAACTGTCTAATCCAGAGGTTATGTTAGAGCCTTTTGCAAGTAGGCTTTGAATCCTTCATTTGGCATTGACACCATTTATGAACACTTAATGTCTATTAAAATCAAAAGATCTCTGCCAGAAATGTATTTTGTATTATACTTTTATAATTCCAAATACATAAGATTCTACTCTTTGTCATGCTGCAGATGTCAAATCTATATGTAGAGTGTTAGGTCTGCAGACTTCTTAATTAGTTCAAACACATGGGCACTAAATGGAACCCAAGATTCTCAAATTTTTATTAAAATCTGCCATCCATAAGAGGAAATGTCTTGGTTTCTAGCTCCTCCTGTCACTATCTAGTCTTTCCCAGGATAAGATCCGGTCCAGCCACATTTGCTTCAGGTTGCTGAGGCATGTGATGTCACCGCAGCAATAAGTTTCTTAATTTACATTAGCACAAAACAACTAAGCCAATTTCAGGAAAGCTATAACTCGAGGACTCAAAGCCGGCAAAATCTGAGCAGAGCTAAAAACTCACTTCAAGAAAGAAGTTCCATTTGTCTTATGATATACTAGGAAAACCAAGTACTCTGTTAACTATTTGGCCTTCAAGGAATTTTAGCTCTTTTTAACTTTAGTCCCTCCCCCTTATTTGTTTTATAGCAAACTCAAAATGATTCCTTTTTTCCTATTTAATTTTTATATAAAAAAAAATCAGCCCCCAAGCTCTTCCAGAATCATAATTGGCTACTGATGGCATTCATTGGTACGGTGGATAGAGTGCTGCTGGGCTGGAAATCATCTTCCTGTGTTCATATCTGGCTTCAGACACTTACTAGCTGTATGACAATGGGCAAGTCATTGCACCGTGTTTACCTCAATTTCCTCATCTGTAAAATGGGCTGGAGAAGTAAATGTCAAACCACTCCAGGATCTGCCAAGAAAACCCCAATTGGGGTCATAAAGAGTCAAAAACAACTGCACATCAATCAGTGTTGGCATTTGTGCTCCTCCAGGAGATTGAAAAAGCTGTACTTAGCACCTAGTTGGCAATAATAATTAGCCCCAGTAGGTTGGCAGTGGGCATAAGTAGACTGTAATAAATTATCAACCAGAGAATTGCAAGGATATGTGGAATACAGAATATTATTAGAATAATGTAGGAGTGGGAAAGGAGGTACATTGGTCAGGTAATGAAACTGAAGGATAACCAATGGATAGCTAGAATGGACCAATATCCTAAGGCCAAAGTCCGGGCAGGTTGGGCTAGTTTTTCCTAGAAAAGTAACTCACATCAAGATTTAATTGGCTCGGGGGACAAACACCCAGACTGTTGATGAGACTTCCTGGGTGCTTGAGTACAAAAACCGACTCTGGACTGCCATGAAAGGCACAGAGACACAGCAACGGAATTTAGCTGAATCAATATGGTATCCTTGTTATGTCCTTGCCGAATATTCTCCTATCGCAACAGCCAAGAAAATCTCCTTTTGGTAACTGTCAGGTCTGTGAGTGTTTCATTTCAGTCTAACATAGAACCTAAGGTACCACCACACTGGCCTGGTAAGCCCAGTGCTACTACAATAGTCTACATGCATCATTATATCATACAGTGTCAAGAGATCTAAAGGAAAGCCCCCAGTATAATGGATAGACTGAATTGGGATAAGGTTCATTTAATGGTTTTCCCTGCCAATTGATAGCAAATACTCTCTGATGATATGGTGATGTGGTATCAACAGCTGCTCCAGAAAAACAAGATAGCCCTTGCACAATGTTTACACGCCTGAAACTAAATTTATTGGGATGTAATTCTGAGGTATAGTATAATTGGTTAGTAATGTAGTATAGTATGTAGGTGTAGTTGGTCCTTGGCCTCAAGTGGGCAGAAGCATGGCTGCTAAGGACCCCTAAAGTACCTCCAGCTGGGACGTGTCCATCTAAACATTCGTAGGTCTCCAGCTTCAGATCCCATCAGTATAAACATCAATGTCTGGTAAAGAGGTAAGGGAGGAAGCAACAACCCAAGGATGGAGCTTTTGGTCCTTCTTCATTGTCAGAGAGAGGTTTTGCTCTCTCATATGGGTTAAAATGTTTATTTGTTTTGACCAATTTTTACCTTTTTCAAGGTCTATAACATGTATGGCTCAGGAGGGTTCAGAGGCCAAACTTAAAATTTAGCTTTATTAATTTCTTCTATGGTCCTTGAGTTTGGGTCTGTGAAGAAACATTATTGCCCATAGGCCAAGGATAGTAGAGTGTAGGGGCTGTGGGAGGGGAGAGGGCAGTATTTCTTAGCCTCTTCTCTGGGCTAATAGATTTTATTAGCAAGAAGAAAATGCTCAGCTGTAGGAAGTCAAGGTTAATGACGAACGAGTTCTCTAAAATCAAGGAAAATACTTGTATGTGTGTTTATTTTTTTCCAACTCAAATATAATGGGTTTCTGACTAAAACCGTAGAAATAATAAAGTATACATGTATATAAGGGAGTATACATGTATATAAGGGAGTATACAAGAACCTTATTGGTATAATACCCAGCTGGAAATCTATTTGCCTAATTTTTTTGTCTGTTAATAAAACATCTTTTTTTCACTTTTCTTTCTTTTGGTTTTCAAAAAATGTTTATTCTGAGCATAAGAAATAAAACAAGCATTTCTACAACAAAGTGGAATGGGAAAAAAAAGAGGATTGCACACAAAACTGCAAATCCATTATGTACAACTTGCATTTCCTTTTAAATATATCACGTAACTTTTTCTCCTTCTGCCCTGCCCTAGACACAAATATGTATATATATATGTAGATCCAAACTATACATACTTCTATTTATCAGTTCTTTCTCTGGATGCAGATGGCATTTTCCTTCATAGGTCCTTTGTGGTTAATTATGATATTTATAGTAGTCAAAATGACCTAGTCACTGAAAGTTGTTCTTAAAATAGTAATGCTAAAAGATAAAAATTTTAAAAACCCAATAATGCTGTTATGTTCTCTTAGTTCTGCTTGTTTTGCTCTTCATTGTTTTGTGCAAGTTTTCCCATATTTTTCTAAAATCATCGAGCTAATTATTTCTTATAGCACAGTAGTATTCCATTACAATCGTACATCACAGTTTGTTCAGCAATTCCCCTATAGATGGGCATTCCCACAATTTCTAGTTCTTTGCCACCACAAAGATAGCTGCTATAAATATTTTATAAATTACAAATCATTATTTATAATTTATAAATCTTATAAGTTCTTTTCCTTTGTCCTTTATCATCTTAGGAAATAGACCTAATAGTGGTACTGCTGGATCAAATTGTATAGGCAGTTTTATAACTCTGGGCATAATTCCAAATTACTCTCCAAAATGGTTGGACCAGTTCACAGTTCCACTAGCAGTGAATTAGTGTCCCAATTTTTCAATATCCAATCGAACATTTGTCACTTTCCCATTCTATCATTTTAGCCAATCTGATAAGTGTAAAATGGTATCCCAAAGTTGTTTTAATTTGTATTTATTTCTCTAATCAATAATGATTTAGAGCATTTTTCACATGACTATAAATTGTTTTGATTTCTTCATTAGAAAACTACCTGTCCATATCCTTTGACCATTTATAAATTGGGGAATGACTTGTATTCTTACATATTTGATGATGCTCTTTATATATTTGAGATATGAGACTATCTGAGAAACTGTTTATAAAAATGTTTTCCCAATTTTCTGCTTTCCTTCTGATCTTGGCTACATTGGTTTTATTTGTATAAAACCTTTTAAATTTAATATAAATTATCCATTTCACAATTCACTCTGTCTCTTATTTATTTATAAATTATTCACCAATTCATAAGTCTGAAAAGTAATATGTTCCATGTTCTTTAAGTTTTCTTGTAATATCTCCCTTTATATCTAGGTCATGTATCCATTGTCACCTTATCTTGGTAAAAGGTGTAAAAAACTTGTCTATGCCTGTTTCAACAATCTGGCTAGCAGATGTTGTGGGGGGGGGGGGTGAAAGACCAACACAAACCCGGCAACAAGAACGCTACCAGCATGCTGCAAAAGCACAGGTTCTTTTGATCTGCTTTAGTAAGGAAAGCAACGTTAAGGGGTTGACAAGCTTACTTTAATTCAGCATACAAATATCATTCACTTAATTCAGTGGAAAAAACCAGCACCCTGAACTTCAGAGCAAAATAGAAACCAAGCACAAATATCAACAGACAGACCTTGCCTGATTCAAATGCCAATACATAGTTACCAGAGTTTAACAAAGACTCAGCATCCTGGTTTATGAGCTGGAGGGCTTCTTAGCTACAGCTGCCCTGAGTCTCCACGAGCCACCAAGAGTGAGAGAGCCCTGCGCAAATGGCTCTGTCTTCTCTTCTTACAGGATTTCAGATGTCATCTGAATGACCAGAACTTAGGCTCCTATGATTGGCTCTTGAGCTAGCCCTTCCCCGTAGGACCCTGGGAGGTTCACATCCACTTAGGTTAGGTTAACACCTAATAGGGGTTAGAGCCTGGGGCTTAGCACTTAGTAAGACTCAATGAAATACACTGAATTACTCAAAGGGAACAAAAGCCAAACTCTTCAAGGGCACTTGGTTGAACTAAGTGCTAAGAGCCCATTTTGCTTACCAACACAATGCCCAATTTCTACTAGACTGCTTTCTAGCTTTCCCAACAGTTTTTACAGCATAATGAATTCTTATCCCCAAAACATAAATCTGTATTCTTGTCAAACACAAGATTACTAGAGTCATTTACTGCTGTAGATTTTATGTCTATTCCATTCCACTAATCTACTTGTTTCTTAGCCAGTACCAGATAGTTTTGATACTGCCTTATAGTATAGTTTAAGATCTGGTGCTGCTAAACCACCCTCCTTTGCTTTTTTTTTTCATTAGTTCCTTTGATATTTTTGACCTTCATTTCTTCTGAAAGAATTTTGTTATATTTTCTAACTCAGCAAAATAATTTTTTTTGGTAATTTGGGATAATATTGAATATATAGATTAATTTAGGTAAAATTGGCATTTTTATTATTATTGGCCCTGCCTACACATGAACAATGAATATTTCTCCAATTATTTAAATCTGATTTTATTTGTATAAAAAGTTTTTCTATAGTTTTGTTCATATAGTTTCTGGGTTTATTTTGGCATGTGTACTCCCAGGCATTTTATACTGTCTAGAGTTATTTTAAATGGGGTACCTCTTGCAGTGTTTTGTTGGTGATGTATAGGAATACCGATGATTTCTGTGGCTTTACTTTATATCCTGCTACTTTGATAAAATTATTAATTGTTTCAACTAATTTTTTGGTTGAATCTTTAGGATTTTCCAAGTACATCATCATATTACCTGCAAAAGAAGATAGTTTTATTACCTCATTGCCCATTCTGGTTCCTTTTGTTTCTTTTTATTTTCTTATTGCTATTTAGTGTTGGTGACAGTGGGCATTTTTAGTTCACACCTGATCCTTGGGGAAGGCTTCTAAAACATGACTTTAGGCAAGGACTCTTTCAGACTCGGTTTTCTTTCACTGTGGATTAGGGTGGTTTAACATAAAAATGAATAGGAGATCTTCTAAAAATACCAGGCAAACACAGGGATTCTTAGTTCTTTTATTCTGGGGGTAGAGAGAACATTTAACCCCAAGTGACATATTTGCTTTTGCATTGATCAACAGACATGGGAAAAGAAAGAAAAAAACAATTCTTAACCAAAGTAAAAATTTATTTTAAATATATATATGTATGTATATATATACACACATATATATGGGTATAGGTATATATTATATTTATGTATTTCTATACATATCAGTATATATATTATACAAGTATTTATAATATGCATGCCTATGTATATTAACATGAATATAAAGCATGTATATAATATGCATGTGTACATATATATGTTAATATACATATAGACAGCATTGTGGATTAATAAAGGTTTACATTACATTTTATAGGTATGCATTTTTTATTAGCTAACAAACATCTTTATTTGTTTCATAGTAAGATTAAGCAATCTTTGGACTTACAAATGATACAGTAGTCCCTTATGTGGGATTGGTGTAATCTCCCCTTCAAGTTATTATCTTAGAGGGAAGAAAAGGCAACTGAAACCACACCTGCAGATGATTGGCTTGGGAGAGATAACAAGGGTTAGAAGAAAAAAAGTTTGGTTAACTAGTCAGCAACCATTTATTAAGCCCGTACTATGTGCCAGGCATTGTACTAAGTGCTAGCAGTATAAATAAAAGCAAAAAGAAAGATAGCCCCTGCCCTCATGGACATTACAGTCTAACAGGGGGAGATAACACATAAATGGGGAGCTGAAAATAGTGGGTAGAGAGGTATAGTAGCTAAGTTCAGAGAAGAAAGAATGACTGGTCTGGGGCTGTTCCCAAACTAGAGGTTCTGGGAAGTGAACCAGTGGGAAAAGGGACGTACAGGAACAGGTCAGGAGGCAGCTTAGGTGTGGTGGCTCAGTCTAGAGAATGAAGGATGCCTGGCCTGGAAACCTTTCCCAAAATGGAGTTTCTGGAAAGAATGCACCAATAGAAGAAGGGGCCCAAAGGAGTAGAATCAGAAGCCACTGAGTGATGGTTTGGAAATGCTTCTTATACAGATTTCCAATACTGAGGATTTTGTAGCTTCTAAGATGAGTTGACAGGTAAATTCAGGGCTCTGGAAAATGCATTCCCATTACAGACACCCTGTGGAGAATTTATGGGAGAACATGAACAAGAATCTCATAGGAGTAGAAAGCATGGAAGGGTTGAGACCTGTAATAGAATATTGTCTATGGTAGAACGTAACTCCTTAAGGACAGACACTTAAATGTTTTTAGTTTGGTGTTCTCAATACTCAGTACACTGCTTTGATATTAAATGCTTCATAAATATCTGTTGTATTGAATTGAATGTGCACCATTGGAAATAGTACTCAAAACAAGACCACCACATTGAAATATCAGTGTGTATTGAACTATGCTTCTGGTGATCCTGTATCGTCAACAATTATAAAATAGCTCAGTCTCTAAAGAATTAAAATGTAGAGGACTCAGAAACAATGGAGCCATAACAGATAGCACCAGGGTAACCACCGAATGTTTAAAATCCCAGAGGAAGGCTTCTAATACATTGGATACATCCTCAGTGGGGAGCAACTGCGGGAAAAATATGAACAAGAATTGTACTGCGTGAGAACATGCGTATGATGTGCGGTCTCCACCAATCCTGAAAACCTGTGTAGACGAAGACACACATCTATTGAACTCTTGGAGCATATTAGAAGATTATATATCTGCCAGGTATAATGAAAGTGATGAACAGGAAAATAGCTCTGAGGATTTGTTTGAAATTTGAAGTCAAATTGGTAAAATTGTCTAGATAACACTGACCTGAAAATTTCTTTTAAATATGTTCTCCTGGAAGTGTATAATTGGAAAGGCAATGGACTGGTCATGAGGTAAGAGTAGGGCAAAATAGGTGGTAGCTTAGGTGCTTTATTGGTACCTATGGAAGGATAGAGGATTGAGAAGAGTCTTTTATCATGGTAGTAGATCTAGGGGATTGGTAGGAAGAGAAAGCACCTGCATAAATGAAATTGCATCTCCTTCTGTCTTCTCCTTTTGGCGTTTAAAGCCTCTCATAACCTGGCTCCCACCAACCCTTCCACACACTATTACCCTCCATATCCTCTGTAATCCAGACTGCCCTTCTTACTGTCTATCACACATAGCATTACATTTCTCATCACCTTTGCCTTTGCAGTGGCTCTCCCCCATACTGGGAACATACTCCTTCTTCACTTCCACCTCTTAGAATTTGCAGCCCAAGACTTCTTGCTGCCTGACTAGAAGTCCACTCCCTGATCCACAAAGAGGTCTGTCCCTAAGTATTGCCTTGCTCAAAAGGCTTTCCTGTAAAAACACTTAAGTTTTTATCCTTCCTAAGGGGGGCAAATTGGAGGGTGAGGAGAAAGACCCACAATTTCTGGGTTTTGTTTTCTTCTACATTTTCATTTTGTTTGTTTGTTTGTCAGTCCTTTCCCCTTACCACTACCTATGCCAGGAGGATTATCTGGTAAAAAGCCCTATAAGCAGTTAAATGGTGGAAGGTTCTCTAGAAGATCCTTAGGACCTTGCCACAAAGGTATGGGAAGTGATAGGACTAGTATTTTCCTGGAAGGAATTTTTTGCCTCTCACCCACAATATGGGGAGGCTTTACCTAAAAGAAGACAGAACAGCCCCCAACACCTCATTGGCCTTAGCTTCCCCACATCCCAACAATTATGGAGTAAGCACAGGACGAAGCTACTCCTGGGACCTGATTGGTCCCAGCTTCTCTGACATAGCTCTCCAGTCACCTAGGGCAGAGGTATCAAACTCATGGCTCATGGATCACAAGCAGCCCACAAAACTCTCAAGTGTAGCCCAAACCAGATTAAAATGTAATTTGGAAAAATTTATCAAAATAAATAAAAATACAACAAATAATGTTTGTGTTTTTTAAGTCAATATGTGGCCCACAAGGCTCTGTTTCTATTTGAATTTGACACCAATAAATTCTGTTGTCGTTCAGTTGCATCTAACTATTTGTGACTCCGTTTGGGGGGGGGTTTCTTGGCAAAGATACTAAAATGGTTTGTCATTCCCTTCTCCAGCTCATTTTACAGATGAGGAAACTAAACAAACAGGGTAAAGTGACTTTCCCAGGGTCCCACAGCTAGTAGGTGTCTAAGGCCAGATTTGAACTCATGAAGATGTCTTCCTGATTGCAAGCCCAGTGCTCTATCCACTGCACCACTATTCTAGGGGTCATAAAAAGCCCAAGTGACATAGAATATGGACCTCTCAGTATTGCTGGGTGCCTATGAACACATTTTTCACTATACCCTGATGACCTACTGGCCAGAGACCTTTGCTGATAGAGCCAAAGGGGAACTGTGTCCAGGTAAACTAAATGCCGCTGTATTCTTGTTGCATATTCTTGCTGTATTAAGGCAAAGCAAACCTTTATTAAATATGCAATGACATACAAGTGCCTCACTGTGTCCTATTACCAAACCTGACTTAAGAGGATGCTGATGTTATAGGCCAGGTATCCAACAGTCAATGTTCCGTTCTCCTTGGAATCATAGGATTTGACATCCCAACTTCTTGTTTTACAGATGAGGGAACTGAGGTCCAAAGCGAGAAAGTGACCACAAGCTAACAAGCTAGGCAGATCTGCCCTCTGAACTCTGATTATCTGGGTCCAAAGTCAGTGCTTTCTCCCCTCCACCCCATCCCACCCACTACATCACACATGTCTCCTTGATAGCACTTTCACAAATACAGAGTTCTTGCTTTAGCACTGGGGATCGAGCACACAAAAGAAGTCAATGAGCAGCCTTTGACTTAGGGAACATGATATATGACGCAGTTAAATGAATATATGAGGCGATAAATGATTGAAAGGAAGGTGAGCACTCTATGAATAGCCTGTGGAAGTTGGATCAGCTTCATGAACTGAAGAGTGTGTGGAGCCCAAGGAAGGAACAAAATGTGGGTCGTGCTCGTTACACTTATAGCGTGCTTTGTGATCACGAAGTGGTTTTGCATATGTTTTCCTATTTGAATTCATGACACCTTGTGGAAGAGCTAAAGCTACCATCCATTTTACAGAGATTGGATAACTTCCTGAGGGTCACTCAGCTGCCATGGGATGGAGATGAGACACAAACTCAAGTCTTTGGTCCTGCCTTTGCCCACTCTGCTGCCTCCGAGAGCGACCCTCAGAGGAAAGCCACCTGCTCGGCCAGCTTTGCTCCAGTCTGGCCATCTGTCTACTCAGCATTCCCTCTGTGCCCACTTGGAGCTTGGGAAATACTGTCCTGGCTCTGCAAAACTGATTTATTTATTTATAGGGAATTCTCCTTTTAAAAAAATGTGTATGTCAAATGGGGAAAAGACCCACATGTACAAAAATATTTATAGCAGCTCTTTTTGTGGCAAAGAATTGGAAATTGAGGGCATGCCCATCAATTGGAGAATGGCTAAACAAGTTGTGGTATATGAATATAATGGAATGCTATTGTGCTATAACAAATGTTGCACAGGCAGACTTCAGAAAAACCTGGAAAGACTTATATGAACTGATGCTGAGTGAGGGAAGCAGAAGCAGGACAACATTGTACATAGTTATATAGCCACATTGTGTGATGACTAACTTTGATAGACTTGGCTCTTTTCAGCAATGCAACGTTCTGAGACAGCTCCAAAAGGCTCACGATGGAAAATGCTATCCGCATGGAGAGAAAGAATTATGGAGTCTGAATGCAGATCTAAGCAGACTATTTGCTCTCTCTTTTTTGATTTGTTTTGTTTCTTCTTTCTCATGGTTCGTTCCATTGGTTATAATTCTTCTTTATAACATGAGTAATGTGAAAATGTGTTTAATATGAATGTAAATGCAGAGCCTACATCAGATTGCATGGTGTCTTGGGGAGGGGGAAGGGAAGGGAGTGGGAGAAAATTTAAACTCAAAAGCTTATGGAACTGAATGTTGTAAACTCAAAATAAATAATTTTAAAAATGTTTAGGGGCTGTCTGTGCTCATTTCAACTGAATGGGTGCTGCTTACAGGAAAGATCATAGATTTGAAGCTGGAAGCAACCTTATAAGTCACCTAGTCAAGCCTGCTCATTTTACAGGTGAGGAGACTGAGGCCTGGGAAGCTGGAGTAATTTGTCCAAGGTTACACATAGGCCAAATTTTAATCTTGATCCTCTGACTTCAAGGCCAGACCACTTTTTTAGTTTGATAATAAATACATAAAATAAGATAATAGTCACAAAAACCGGAGTTCATAAAATGCTTTGAGGTTTGCAAAGTGCCTCATACATGATATCTTTTGACCTTCAGAACAACCCTGGCAGGCAGGCACTATTGAGTTACTGATTTGACCAGTGCGTGGTTATCTCTTCCCAAAAATATGTTCTGGTCATTTTTTTAACATTCATTAAAACAAAATTATTTCTAAATTCTCTCCTTCGCTCTAACCCCTCCCACACCTGTTGAAAAGGTAACCAATGGGAAGGTCCAAACCATTTCGCACTATACCTCATCACATGTGCAATAAACTAGTAATCTAATCAGCTTTGAGTCTAATTCATTTATGCCCTTCTCAGTAAGGGGCTTCACTATGAAGAACTTACCTAGGCTCTGTTGTGATTAGAGTAGGCATCGGACTCATGATTTTATTGGCGTAGGGAACTCCCAGGTAAGGAAACTCTCTGTGCCAGTGCAGGTTAGCACTTCCTCTTCTGTTCCTAGTTGGGAGGTCAAGGAGCTTGATTTGGGTATACTGGTATATGGCAGAGATATGATTGAACCCCACTCCTTCTGGCGTCAAGGTCCACTATCACACACTGTTGGTGTGGAAGGGACACCCTTACCTATTTGGTGAAGCCTGAGGACCTCTTTTCAGATTATATTTTTAAATACATAAAATAAGATAATAATTGCAATAAACAGAGTTTATATAAATGCTTTAAGGTTTGCAAAGTGCCATATGCACTATATCATTTTGATCTTCACAATAATCCTGGGAATTAGGTGCTATTATTATACGCATTTACAGATTGAGGAAACTGAAGCAGAAAGAGATTAACTAATTTGCCCAGAATCAAATAATTAGTATCTGAGGCTGGATTTGAACTCTGATCTTCCTAACTCTAGTGCTCTATCCACCAATGAAATTAAAATGCATTATCAAAATATATTTTTAAAGTTCATGAGCCCCAGGTTAAAAATGCCTAATATTTATAACAAAAAATCCATAGTTACAAGTTTGAATTTTTTCACCTCTTTTTACTATCGAGATATTCCATAGTACAGGAAATAATAGAATTAGTCAATAGCAGATCTAATTCTCACAAGCACTTCAGTTATAATTTTCAGAGATTCAAGATAAGTGGGGGAGAAGATATTCCCATGTAAGTATTTTCCTTCTTGCTGATAGATGGAGCAGAGAAAAACAAGGGGAAAGGAATACTTAAAAATTTCCCCAATAATCAGCACATGAGATTTAAATTTGTACTCCATTTGATGGAGTGGATACGACTAGAGAAATGCATTTTATCCTTTGCATTTTCTTACAATGGGAAGGCTAAATCATGACACTGTCCAAGCCTTGCCGTGCAGATAGGAGAATACTTGAATCCCTCTCTGATAAATTGCTTAATCATGTATAGGCAGACAAAACCATCTCCTCTTAGAATACTATTACTACCAGAGGGTCAAAAATAAAAGGGGGCTTTAGCACCCTTCCTCTCCCTCGTCATCCATTTCACACAACCCAGAGCAACCTGGAAGTCCTACTTGCTGACTGAGGGAGTGTGCAGTGGGAACGAATCTAAAGAGAAGACTCTAGAAGACCATTTCAGACAAAAGACAGACGGTAAATATGGAGGTTTGGTTCAGAAGGCTCTACAGAAGTCGAGTACAAAGCTTTTTCTGTTCTCTATAACTAACCACAGCTCACCAGGATGGTGAAAGACTCAGCCAATAGATGTTAGAGGGAGGACTGGAACCCAGGTCTTCCTAACTCTTTTTCTTAAGGAGCAGCCAGAGGTAGCTAGGTGGCACAGTAGATAGAACACTGGCCCTGGATTCAGAAAGACCCGAGTTTAAATCTTGCCTCAAACACTTGCTAGCTGTGGGACCCTGGGCAAGTCACTTAGCCACTGCCAGCCTCTTTGTCATCGGTCTCTTTGGGATACAGCCCTAGAAGTGGTATTACTGGATCAAAGGGTATGCACATTTTTATAGCCCTTTGGGCATAGCTCCAGATTGCTCTCCAAAATTGTTGGATCAGTTCACAACTCCACCAACAATGCATTAGTATTCCAATTTTCCCACATCTCCAACATTTATATTTTTTCCTGTTTGGTCATGTTAGCCAATCTGACAGGTATGATGTGATACCTAAGAATTGTTTTGATTTGCATTTCTCTAATCAAAAGAGCATTTTTTCATATGACTATAGATATATTTAATTTCTTCCTCTGAAAACTTTTGACCATTTATCAATAAGGGAATGACTTGTATTCTTATAAATTTGACACAGTTCTCTATATATTTTAGAAATGAGGCCTTTATCAGAGACACTGGTTGTAAAAATTCTTTCCCAGTTTTCTGTTTCCCTCCTAATCTTGATTTCATTGGCTTTGTTTATACAAAAACTTTTCAATTTAATGTAATCGAAATTATCCATTTTGAATTTCATAATGTCCTCTATCTCTTGTTTGATCATAAATTCTTCTGTTCTCCAATCTGACAGGTAAACTATTCCTTGGTCTCCCAGAAAAACTGTGACTTTTAAAAAAAAACATTCTCTACCCCCTTTTCTCCCACTTTGCCAATGTCATTGTACAAGATGGAAGTCTATCTTTTATTTTAATTCGTTTTATAGTTCGCCATAGCCAAAGAATTCCTCATGCATTGGCCTGCTTGTTGGCAATGAGTCTTTTTTGTAATTAACAGGTCTGGTCATCAGAAATCCTATTCAGTCTTATGTCATTGTTATCCTTGGAGCCTTTTACTAATGGTAGAATCTTCCAGAGCTTGGGTTCCACAGGGAGAACCTTCAGAAGCCCAGGGTCATTGTCATGCTACACTGAAGCGTGGAGTGGGACGTGTCGAATAATTATTAAAGGATCAGTTATAGAAATTATGTCAAATTATATGAAAAAGAATGACAAATATATATTAAAAATCAATGAGAAAGCATAATTCAGCTGTAAATTTATATGCCTTGATGCTTTCTTATGTTACCAAGAAAGAAAAAGAGAATGTTGAGGTGCAGTGGAAAGAACAAGGATATGTCTTCAGAGAACTTCAGAGAATCCTGGCTCTTCTACTACTACCCGTGTCACCTAAAGTCCCTTAACTTCTTTGTGCCTCAGTTTCCTCAGGTGGAAAATGAGGGTTGGATCCAACTATCTCCAAGATTCCTTCAAGCTCTACAGTTATGATACTCTGATGAGTCTGGTTTAAATTTGCCATTAAGCATGGAAAAGGGAACAAAAGAATAACAATAAAAGCATAAAACATTCAATCTTGAATCAAAGGAGACATTACTAAATAAGCTAAGAAAAGAATTGAGTTAGTAAGGAAAACAAAGAACTAGGTTTTTTGCAGAATAATAAAATTGAAAAACTATTAGTAAATTTAATAAAAAAGAGGAAAGAAGATAATACAATTATCAAAATCTAAAGGAAGTAAAGAATAAATGAGCTAATAAAGGAAGCTATCAGATACTATTATACATCTGTATATGTCAACAACACTGAGAATATAAAAGAAATAGATGAATATGCATATTTATATATAAGAAAAATGAACAAGCAAAAAGATACTAGGTTCAGGTAAATTTACAGAATATTAAACATTCAAAAACCAAGTATTCCTTATACTCCTTAAATAGTTTTCATAAGCAGAGAAAGTTATTACTTACTCTTTCAATGAACCAGATATGGTCCTGATTCTCAGCCGGGGAAGGACATAACAGAAAACAGTCCTATGAGTCAGCATCCCTATGTGCCAACATCATCAATTAACATTTATGCAAAAGTTCTAAGTATTAAGTAAAATATTAGTAGATAAAATATATAAAATCTTAAATCTACCAATTAGGATTTATACCCAGAATAAATGAATAATCCAACATTAGAATAATAACCAGTATACTAAATCAGAATATACATAACCGGAGACCATAAAATACAGAAAATATGTTAACAAAATATGACATTTCTATAAAATAACCTAAAAAGCATGTGAAGAAATTCTTCTTAAAATGATGAAAACATTATTTGAAATCAGAAACTAGCCTATTTCTCCTAATTGAGAAACAGAAGCTTTCTCACTAAGAACAAGATTGTCCATGCTCATCATTACTATTAAATATAATTTTAGGTAAGCTGTCTATGTCATCAATTCAAGACAAAGAAGTTTAAATAATAGGCAAAGAAGAGGTGATGCTATCTTATTTGAAGATTATGTAATGGTTTATTTACAAAACCCATTAGTTTATCAAAATAGATAAAAGCACAAAATCATCAGCATTTATATATATGTGTGTGTGTGTGTGTATATCACTACTCAGAAAAAAAAAAGAAATTTCAATATAGAAAAGTAGATCATTAGAATAGACTAGAAAAGCATGGCCCAGAAGCAATAGAACAGAAAAGTCTAGGGTCTAACAAACACAAAAACATGAACTTCTAGATGAATGGCTCCCTATTTAATAAAAACTGCTGAGAAAATTGAAAACAGGCAGAAAATCGGTTTAGACCCACTTCTTACACCATATATCAAAATAGGCTCCAAATGGAGGCATTGGAAGAGACATGGTAAAGCTTGTATAAACAGATGGGGAGGATAGAGCAGAGGCAGGAGAACACTATATGTAATGACCAGAATATATTACAAAATTGCATATAATCAGCAATAAAAAGACCTATCTTAACAAAAATATTACAGCAGCATTATTTATAGTAACAAGAAACTGGAACTAGTTCATGTATTCAGGTTGGGGAATAGTTAAACAAATTGTGGTGTGTATGTTTTGCCACCTGCATTCATAAGTTGGGTCCCTAGGAAAGCTACTACCCCTAGGTTTAAGTACTCTGTTAATATATGTTATAGCTTAGGAACTCCTACCAGCGTGCTGACCTTTTAATTGTCAGGCTTAAGATGCAATTAGCTCCAAGTAAAGTTATTTACTAAAATGCCTTCATAAGAACACTAGTTCCAAGCTATTTCCCCCCTTGAACTTGGGGCTTATTCTCTCACTATTTCACCTAGTGTCAGTGGATAAATGATTTGACATACAGTTAAGGAGACATGAGTTAAAATCTTTCCTCATTCACTAGTTGTGGGACCCTTGGAAAGCCACTTAGCTTCCTCATCTGTAAAATTTAATATATAATGCTAGCACCTATTGCCATAGTAATTATGAAGATAAAATGAGATAATACCTGTAAAGCACTTTGTACATCTCGAAGTGCTATATGTATGTATGCAATATATGAGTGTGTGTTTACGTACACACACACATACACACAATTATTATTGGAAAAAGCTGGCAGATGTTTAGAGTCCACTAGCAGAGAAACACACACTTAGGGAACACATGGCTAAGGCAACACTCCTGGACTATAGGGCCCTAATTTCCTTTTCCTTCTCATGGGCCTTTCATGCTGTTCCTCTTGGGCACAGCATCTCAGCTGGGCAGGTCACCTATCTGATTCCCTAGGCCTGTTCCTTTTTGTAGCTCAGTTCCAAGTGATCAAGGCTAGCTCTCTCCTCAACTCATAGATGTCATACTCCTCAAGACTATCACCTATTTTCATTACTGGTCCAGCTCCCAGCTAGATGAGCAGCTCTGCTGTAAGAGGCCATGGCCAATGAGGGAGGGGGAAGAAAAAGAAATTCAAACTCCCAAGAGGCGAAGAGCCATTCCTTCTCTAAGGATGGTTTACTTTATAATTGGCTCTCTTCTCTGCTTCCTGAGGTCCCACTCCACAGAGTTTTCTTTTGTCTTGTTAATTAATTTTTTAGAGCTGAGATCCTTAATGTGGAGTCCATGAACTTGTGGAGTTTTTAAAAAAATACTTTTATAACTATCTCAATATAGTTTTCTTTTGTGACCCCCATTGTGATCTTTTGTGTTTTGTTTTATGCGTTTTGAAAAATTACTCTGAGAAAGGGGGTCCAAAGGCTTCACCAGAGTACCAAAGATGGCCCTGCCTTAGAAAAAGTATCTCAGTTTTTTGAAGAGTCACCAGAGGTATGGCCAGTCTTTGTCCATCCACTGTCTAGTTGTCCTCTAATTCCATCACTTTTGATGGAGACTTTTTCACAGCTCATGAAAAGATAACAGATATAAACAAGTCTTTTGTCTTTGCCCCCTGTTTGTTGCATTAACTCTTTTTCTCTAGTATCTGCCCTTTATCTTCTGTGATTTCATCAACTGAGGGGTAGGGGAAGCTCCCTAATCAGGAATACCCTGATCCTCTCTCCCCATTACATATAAAGCAGAATCTCATTTGAATTAATTGAATGTTATTATTGCATTGTAGGGCTAGGGACTGAATCTGTGAATTCATTGATATTGAGAATTCCGAGGGGAGGGAGTCCCTTTCCCAATGCAATTTGGTGCTTTCTCTGCAAATTAGAATATTAGAGAGTTGCCAGGGGTACTGAGGGTTCAAGTCATTTTGCCAGATACTGCCAGAGCAGTACGGGGTCAGAGGTAGGAATTGAAATCTTCCTGGCCTTGAGACTAGCTCCCTATTTGCAATGCTAAGCTGCTTCTCATTGCACTGCTAGAAATGACAGATGTGAAGAATAAAAAGAAATGTGGGGAGACATATGAAGAAAGCAGAATCAGAAGAACATATGCACACTGAACACAGTTTTATAAACATAATTAATAACTGCAACAAATCTGAAAAAATAGAAGAAAAAAGTTCAGAAGGAGAAATGGAAATGAACAAGACAATTTGGTCACTGTGTTACTTCTGCTAAATTCTTAACAATAGAGATTCAGTTTTCTGTTTTCTTTCAAAAAATAAATGATAGAAACATTTCATTTACAGTCATTTTTATTGGTCTTTATTTTGTTAAAAATCATACACAAAATACATCCACCCCTGACCCCTACTGCTGCTATCAAAAATGATCTATTGAAAATTCTGATGCTTCATTAGCATCCAGTATTTATTAATCAGCCCTTTACACAAGGATGATAAACTGAGTACTATTAGCGGTTTTGCTAACTACTATCTGCCTTCATAGACTTTCACAGCATTGATTATAGATACGTCAAAGTCTCCCTCTAATACAGAGCTGTGGCAGCCATTGCTAACGAAACCCTGAAGTCCTTGGGAGTCATCAAAGAACAGTCTTTTCCAGTTGTTTATAAGAGGGCATTTCTGGGGACAGGAAGCTGAAGAAACCTTGGCAAAAATTGGCCTTTGTGACTCACAGTTTGACTCTAGGGGTCCCTTCAACAGAAGAACACACCCTAATGTAGTTACATCCTTTACACACATGGTGGCTAAATCCAGCACCATTCAAGAATTGTGTTGTTTTTTGGTTTTTTCCCACCACTGTGTTTTTTTTTTCCTCCTAGCCGGCTACATGCTGGGTACACTGTGTGTATCGCAACAGGAACTGATGCTTTGGCTCCCCACAGTTGAAAACATTTTATGCTGTGAGCTCCCTGTGGGGCTTTGCTTCTAGTTCTCACGGTCATCCCTTCTTTTGGGTCTTCCCTTTGTGATTCACCAAATAATAATGCTAGCACTCCACATTTCAATGCTTTTTTCAAGATTTGCAAAGAGATCGCCTCAATGCAAACCTGCAGTCATACCTGCTACAGGTATTATCATCCCTATTTTACAGATGAGAAAGCTGGGGCGCCACCACAATCTGAAGAGAGAAAAATGAAACACCCTGAAGTACTGAAATTCTTCACTTGATATAAACTCCGTTCATATAGAAATGGTCCTGGGACAAGTTGACATATAACTATTATTCTCTTACATTCAATATCCTACAGGTTATTTATTGTGCAAGTGGGTTAAAATGACTGGATTTTTACAATTGAATAATTAAACTCCTATTACACAGGCTTACAGAAAGCATCATCAGGGCAACTGCAATAGTGAGCAAGATGACAGGGATGACATTATATACCTCATTCTGTGGTCATATGGTTTTGATTTCTTCTTGTAAATCTCTGGAAATTGTTTTTCTTGACTGTGCATATTTGTTTTAAGGTGTTTTTGTTTTTCTTCTTTTTCAGTGGAGGAAATAAGATGGGAGGAGACAAAATAAATACTAGACAATTACAAAAATCTAATTTAATTTAAAAAATTTATGCCCTAAAACAAAGAATTTAAAAAAAAACTTATCTGCTAAGTGAATGAATTCATTCCCCAGCCCCCATAATGTTTGCCAAGAAATGTAAACACATTTCAGTACCTGCATACAGTAGTCTATGCTGCAGTTGTTGTCATGGTAAGAACCATAAGAAGAAAGGCATTTTTGCTAATAATCTTAATTGGTTAATATAATTTTAATAATATTTTAAACTTAGTCTTAGCTAATAACACTAAAGACCGGCATCAAGTAGCATCATGGCAGAAATGGTTGTAGAAAGCTATTGGAAGTCTTCAACAAGCACATCAACATCTCGTTCATGAATGCAGAAGAAAACATGAATGCTAGATTGCCTAATTAAAAATGACAAGAAAGGATATAGAATGCAGAAAGTGGAAAACAAAAGCATCTCAGAAATTCTAGATTCCATTAGTTGGCGATTGGAAGCAAAAGCCAAAAGACTAAGGCATTATGAGTGAAAGCTGTGCAAAGGATAAAATAAACAATTGATCATCATTTAAAATTGTATTACAAACACTTGAGAAGCAGGAGAGTCAAGGGAGAGAAGCCCCGCAAAAGGAGGATGAAGAACATCTAGCTTGGGTTGGGAGGAGAAGAGTACAAAAATAATGCTAGCTCGATCAAATGAATGACAAAACAGTGATCTCTAGAGAGATGACAAACTCTAGCTTCTAGGCAAAACTGGAAAGTAGTCTTTGGATCTGTCAAATGTAAACAAAAGTGTTTGGCCTTTGGATAGAGCCTATGAAACAACCAGGATCCAAGAATGCAACCCAAAAGCCCTTCATTACTGACATCTGTATGAACTCAGTAAAGTATCAATATAGAAACTTCCAACAACTGGCTAAATCATGAGGATTTGTTTATGGAAACTGAAGGAGTTATGGTGGCAGTTCAGGATCAGATCATCACTATTAGAAATTACAGAAAATATTACATTATTTTTAATAGATTTGCCATGCTGATTTGGAAATACTGATTTCCAAGTTGCATGGAGTAGAACTCAAAATATAGAATAATATTTATACATCTATAAAATAACTTAATAATTATAATAGAATAATAAAATATAGAAACTCAGCAGAGGAAATCAAAATTATGTGGAAATTGAACGTAGTGAATGCCACTCTTATTGTCTCACTTGCTATTGTAGTTGTACCAAGGATACTTTTGGCAGTCTTACAGAAATGATGAGCTTATGTCCTAATGCTTTTTATTCCACTACAAAAAGCAGTTATTTTGTCACCATGTGCAATAGTCTATAGAACATTAACTACTAAAAAAAGCAGAATTATCCCAAGACCATTTCTCTTTGAAAAAATTCATTGAAAAAGACGAGAAGAAAGAGAATCACCATCATGGGAAATTTTCTTCAATGGTATCAAAATTTCATTTGGATCATAGACCTAGAACTTAAAGGAACCTTAGAGATCCTTCTAGGAAAGAGAGAAATCTCATTTTATAGATGAGGGAACTGAGTTCCCAGAAGGTTAATTGAGTTATCCAAAGTGATATACATAGAATATATCAGAGCTGGGATTCAAAACCAGGACGATTAATACTAACAGTTGTGTTTTATCCACTGCCACACACTGTCTGGACTTGACAAGTAGGAAATCCTTAATGGATACTAAGGAAAAAGTTGAGACTTTAAGTTTTGAGCTTGAACCCATAGGTCAGATTGAAGCAATAGATGAAAGTAATACTTACAAATACCTTTGTAATCTCTGAGCAAGACACAAGGAGAATGGTTGAGTATGTTAAGAGGCTTACTGACTGGCTTCCTAAAGATAAAGATCAACAGGAAGAACACATTCATTGATACCTATGAAAGATGAGCTTTAATGAACATTCTTGGAACAATAAAATGGACAGAAATGAATTTAGAAAGTATCCAAGCACTCATTCAATAGGAACTGAAACATAAGACTCATTACTCCAAAAGACAACAACAAAACCAAAAAACAACCTACAAAAAAGATGAATAGTTCCTCGTCAAGAAAACGGGGAACAGAATTGATAGATGTTGTCAGAGCACATGACAAACAACTTAGAGAAATTCTTCTGAAAGGAACAGAGCAATTGGGTTCAGTCATGTCTGACTCTTCATGACCCCATTTGGGGTTTTCTTACAAGAGATAGAGGAGTGGTTTGCCATTTCCTTCTCCAGCTCATTTTACAGATGAGGGAAGTCAGGCAAACAGGGTTAAGTGACTTGCCCACATAGCTGGTAAGTTCTTGAAGCCAGACATACAATTGAATTCGTTGAATGTAGCTAATATTGGTTTTCCTCCAGATGGCCGTACTTCAGATATGAACTCAAAAGACTCAACATGGGCAATATCCACATGAACTTGTTTAAAAATCTAACAGGTTTATGATAGAGATTCAGGACATTCCCACCAGAAAATGCAGAAAGGTTATCTTTAAGGAACCCAGACCTGTTATTTGATGCAACTAACGAAGGAACTGGTAGAAATGATGTAACACAATAAAATATATAGTACTAAAGATAATTTATTAGGGCATAAATTTTTTAAATTAAATTTGATTTTTGTAATTGTCCAATATTTATTTTGTCTCCTCCCATCTTATTTCCTCCACTGAAAAAGAAGAAAAACAAAAACACCTTAAAACAAATATGCACAGTCAAGAAAAACAATTTCCAGAGATTTATAAGAAGAAATCAAAACCATGTGACAACAGAATGAGGTATATAATGTCATCCCTGTCATCTTGCTCACTATTGCGGTTGCCCTGATGATGCTTTCTGTAAGCTTGTGTAATAGGAGTTTAATTATTCAATTGTAAAAATCCAGTCATTTTAACCCACTTGCACAATAAATAATCTGTAGGATATTGAATGTAAGAGAATAATAGTTGCATGTCAGCTTGTCCCAGGACTGTTTCTATATGAAACCATTGAAAAAAATGAGAAATTGGTGACAGTAGTGGTGATGCTCATGGTGATAATACTAGAAAAAACCGTAAGTTCGGGGGCGGAGCCAAGATGGTGGCTGGAAAGCAGGGACTTGCTTAAGCTCTCCCCCAAATCCCTCCAAACACCTGTAAAAAATGGCTCTGAACACATTCTAGAACTGCAGAACCCACAAAATAGCAGAGGGAAACAGGTCTCCAGCCCAAGAGAGCCTAAATGGTCACTGGAAAGGGTCTATCACATGGTGTCAGGAGTGGAGCACAGCCCAGCATGGGCAATGCCAGGACAGACCAGACCTGGAGTCAGCCAGCTGGAACACACCTTAGGGCCATGAGTCATTGAACCGTGGCAGTTACCAGATTTCTTAACCGACAAATGCCAAAGAACAGGTTAGTGGGAAACTGTGGGATCAAGTTTAGAGTAGTCTGGCCCCAGCCCTGGGGGTGGTGGAGGTTGTGCAGCAGTGACGGTGGCAGCAGCAGGAAGCTCCTGAGCCTGCTTCCAGAGCTCCAGCATCAGCTGCTTCCCAAGTCCCTGGCTCACATGGTGGGAGGAATCTAGCAACAGAATAGAGCAGAAGTGCAAGGAGCATTTTGTGGGCACAGAGGCAGTTTCTCTTGCTGTGCCCTACTTGGATCTGGATTGTGGTTCTGGTTGGTGGTTCTCTGGGGAGGAGGAGCGATGCATTAACAGAGCCTGTGGTGATGGTAGAGTAGAAGTAGCTCTGAAAACAGCAGTGCTTGGACCTTAAAGCTTGGGACAAAGTGCTCTCTACTCTACAAGAAGTCATACCCTGACAAAAAGCTCAAGGGTCAAGTAGTTGCCTGGGAACATGAACAGGCAGTGAAAATGAACTCAGACTCAAACTCAAATTCTAGATTCCTTTTTTGGTGATGAAGAAGACCAAAATATACAGCCAGAAGAAGTCAACAAAGCCAAAGAGCCTACATCAAAAGCTTCCAAGAAAAATATGAATTGGTCTCATGCCATGGAAAACCTCAAAAAGGATTTGGTAAAGCAAGTAAGAGAAGTAGAGGAAAAAGTGGGACAAGAAATGAGAGTGATGCAAGAAAACCATGAAAAATAAGTCAGTGACTTGCTAAAGGAGACCCAAAAAATACTGAAGAAAATAACACCTTAAAGAATAGACTAACCCAAATTGCTCCAAAAAGCCAATGAGGAGAAGAATGCCTTGAAAGGCAGAATTAGCCAATGGAAAATGAGGTCCAAAAGACCACTGAAGAAAATACCACCTTAAAAATTAGATTGGAGC
>CM053623.1:354686763-354706469 GCA_028646595.1 Phalanger gymnotis
CTAGCAGCTTCTACATTAAAGGATCAAAGGGCTTTGGAATATGATATTCCAGAGGTCGAAGGAGCTAAGATTAAAACCAAGAATCACCTACCCAGCAAAACTGAGTATCATGCTCCAAGGCAAAATATGGATTTTCAATGAAATAGAGGACTTTCAAGCTTTCTCAATGAAAAGACCAGAGCTGAATAGAAAATTTGACTTTCAAATACAGGAATCAAGAGAAGCATGAAAAGGTAAACAAGAAAGAGAATTCATAAGGGACTTACTAAAGTTAAACTGTTTTGTTTACATTCCTACATGGCAAAATGATGTGTGTAATTCATGAGATCTTTCTCAGTGTTAGGGTAGTTGAAGGGAATATATATATATACAGAGACAGAGACAGAGAGACAGAGGGCACAGGGTGAGTTGAATATGAAGGGATGATATCTAAAAAAATAAAATTAAGAGGAGAGAAAGGAATATATTGAGAGAGGGAGAAAGGGAGAGATAGAACGGGGTAAATTTTCTTACATAAAAGTGCAAGGAAAAAAGCAGTTCTGTTGAGGGGAAAAGGGGGTAGGTTAGGGGGAATAAGTGAATCTTGCTCTCATCAGATTTGACTTGAGGAGGGAATAACAAACACTCAAATGGGTATCTTACCCCACAGGAAAGTAGGGGGAAGGGGATTAAAAAAGGTGGGGGGATGATAGAAGGGAAGGCAGATCTGGGGAGGAGGTAATCAAAAGCAAACACTTTTGAAAAGTGACAGGGTCAAGGGAGAAAATTGAATAAAGGGAGGGAGAAAATCGAATAAAGGGGGACAGGATAAGATGGAAGGAAATAGACTTTCACAACATGAGTGTTGTGGAAGTGTTTTACATAGATACATGTGTGACCTATGTTGAATTGCTTGCCTTCCTAGGGAGGGTGGGTGGGAAGGGAAGAGGGGAGAGAATTTGGAACTCAAATTTTTAAAAGAAAAAAAGTTGGTTTTGCATGCATCTGAGAGACAAGATATATAGGGAATGGGGCATAGAAATCTATCTTGCCCTACAAGAAAGTAATGGGAAAAGGGTTGGGGGTGGGGAGTGGAGTGACAAATGGGAGGGCTGACTGGGGAATGAGGCAATCAGAATATATACCATTTTGGAATGGAGGGGAGGGTAGAAATGGGGAAAAATTTATAACTCAAAATCTTGTGGAAATCAGTGTTGAAAGCTAAAATATTAAATAAAAATTCAAAAATTTAAAAAAAGAATTTAAGCTCCTTGAAGGCAAGAATTGCTTCTTTTTTTCTTTGTATTTACAGTGCCTAGAGCAGCACGTTAAATTATGTTTAGTAGGGACTGAATATAAATGCTAATTACAATAAATGACAGCTGAGCCTTATATAAGGCTTTAAGGTTTGCAAAGCCCTTTATATACATTATTATTCAATCCTTGCAACAATCTGTGAGGTAGATGGTAGAGATAGTAGGACAGAACTCCACTGACCTCAGACCAGGAAATCATCTTCCCTTCTTTTATTCTTCCTCTACTAGATGCAGTAGTCCAGGAGCAAAGGATCCCCAACTCAACCTGGGAGATACAATTTTTTAAAAAATTTATTTTCTTGCTACCTTTTTTTAGATGTTGTCTGTTGTTGCTTAGTCATTTCGGTGTGTTCAACTCTCTGTGACCCCATTTGGGGTTTTATTGGCAGGGATACTGGAATGGTTTGCCTTTTCCAGTTCATTTTTGTAGATGAGGAAAATGAACAGAGTTAAGTGACTCGCCCAGGGTCACACAGCTAACGTCTGAGGCTGGATTTGAAGTCAGGTCCTCCTGACTGCAGGGCTGACACTCTATCCACTGAACCACCTAAGTTTACCAGTATCTCCTCTCTTCTGCAGTGAGAGGAATGTTGCTTATTACCAAAAAAAAGAGACAGAGAGAGAGAGAGAAAAGGAAAATGAGTTCAAGAAAACTAATCAATCTTTAGCCAAATCTGACATCTGCATATTCAACAATCATCAGCCCCTGCCTCTTCAAAGACTGGAGATAGAACCTCATATCTTTTCTTTGGGGCCAAGGTTGGTGATTATCACTTAATAGCATTCAATCTGGATTATTTTTAGTTCTTGTTCCTTCCATTTACATTGTTGTAGTCATCGTGTATGATGTTTTCCTGGTTCTGCTGGCTTCACTTTGCATCAGTTCGTACAAATGTTTTCTGTATTCTTCATATTCATAATTTCTTTTTTTTTGGAGGGGGAAAGGCAGGGCAGTTGTGGTTAAGTGACTCGCCCAAGGTCACACAGCTAGTAAGTGTGTCAAGTGTCTGAGGCTGGATTTGAACTCAGGTCCTCCTGACTCCAGGACCAAGGCTCTACTCACTATGCCACCTAGCTGCCCCATATTCATAATCTCTTATAAGGGATTATATCACCCTTTGTTTCTAGATTTTTGCTACCACAAAAAAATGCTGTAATAAATATTTTGGTGTGTACAGGGCCTTTCTTTTTTAACACTGATCTCCTTGGTATATATGCCTAGTATTAGGATCTTAGGGTGAAAAGGCCTGGGAGTTATAGTCACTTTTTAAGTGTTATGAGGTCCTTCCCTTATCCTGCCCCTTTACTGTGAGCTTGGACAAATATCCTCCACCTGCTTCCAGTGGACCATATGGTTTAGAGGAAGGGGCAACTTATGACCATGTGTGAATGAATAATTAGTGAGAATCTCCTGCCTGGTTGCTGAGCAGGAAGCACAATAATGCAGGTTCCACCCTTGGTAAAAGAAGAGGCAGCTTGTGGCTGGTGGCCTTCTAGATGAAGTCTTCCAGGTTACAAGATGTGATTTCAGCTAGGGATAGAGTCTAGCTCTTCTCTCTTCCAACATCATGGCTTTCAGAGCCATACCTGCCAAGTGAACTACACCAGTTGGGCCGTCCCAGGGCCTCTGGCTACCTGTACCTCTCTTCTGTGTTTCTTTCCTTTAGCATGGACCTTATGATCACTGAAATGTGAGGTCCCAGCATCTTCTCCTCGTTTGGCACATGAGCTGAAAGGAAGAGAGTAGCTAAGACGTCTCTAGTCAGCTGGCACCTACTGGACAGTTATCATTGGAGAGAGCTGCAGGAAAAGACCAAGAGTGACTGCTTGGACAGTGCCAATTAAAATGACTTATAATGTGGTTTATTAGTTTAAATTTTTTTTCATTAAATTAGATTTTTCCAATGAACAAAAATCAATTTTCTTTTCTTTCTCCCCATCTCAACACTGGAAGGTGAGTGTGGGAAACAAAATCCTGATAACAAATGTGTATAGTCAAGTAAAAAAAATTCCATGTTGGCAATGTCCAAATAATACACCTTCTTCTATACCCTGGGGTCCATCATCTCTCTGTAAGGAGGTGAGTAGCATGCTTCATCATCAGTCCTTTGGAATCATGGTTAAATCATTGATCCAAGTGCTTAAGGATTTCAAAGTTTTGTTTTTTACAGTGTTAACATTATTAATTAGCAGTCCTGTAAGAACTTTCATGTCCCGGCAAATTTGAATATCAGCTTCCCAGATAATTATATGAGTAGAAATAAATCGAGATACTGATTTCTGTATAAATCGTTTTGTTAACAAATGGTTCTCATTGTTTTCTATATGGCTTGTCCTATACACAATTCATATTATGAATCAGTTATTTTTTTTAACTCCCTCCTCCCTTTCTGGGGAAACTACTTAGAACTTTTTGCTCTAACTATAATGAGTTCTATAATTACCAGCATTTGTCAGGACATTCAGTTGGGGGCAGTGAGGATTGAGTGTGAGAACTGGGTCAGCTACTTCCCCTATTGAGAAATCAGGCTTCCTCAGAGCTGAATCTAGAAAATACCAATGACTAGATAAGACAAGTGGCGTTGTCTGAATAATGCCTCGAGAAACTGTGCTACACGAGTGTAATTTCAAACACTTTTCAGAATGATTGGACCAATTCACACAGACTGTGGAAGATAATCTACTCAATACTGGAGGGAGACCCAAGATAGAGCTGATCTTGCTCAGAATTGAAGGGCAATTACCTGAAGCATGCTGCTTTTCTCTGTTGCTAGTCAGGGCCTGGGATCCCACCTATCTCTGCCTTGACCTTCAAGTAGGACCAGGCACTCACCATGCATGCCTTGCCACCATGCACATACCATCCCTCCCTTTCCATGCCTTGCTCGGGATATGTAATCAAATCAACACCGCCACTACCACCATGACAACCAGCTGCCCTGTGGCTCCACTAGAAAATCTCTGATTTTGACTCTATAGGCAGCTAAGGTTGAAGCCCCGCTCCTTTGGGAGTATCTTTTGTTCCCTGACACTCTGCATGTCAACCCTGTCCTTCCCACACCCCTTTTCTGCTCTCCCAAACCCCCATTCTGCTCCTCATATTAATGCAAAAGAAAACAAATTTGAAAGACTGCTTCAGAAGGCTTATGATAAAGGCTGCCTGCTTGTTTTGAGACAAGATACCTTGTGCCTGGATGGAGGGAATCAGTGAAGCTCCTGGCTTAGCCTATTTTTTTTCCCCTTGAGACAATGACTTGTGGATACCAGACTGCAAGTTGCTGCTGCTGCTGCTGCTGCTGCTGCTAAAGATGGAAAAGGCAGGCCTTTGAGAGAGCTTCCTATGCAGGGACTACATTGTGATCTGTCTCTATGTCTAGACTTTGGAGCAGAAGGCAGGGACCTGAGAGGAAGGGAAGTAAGGGAGCTGACCCTTGTCCGGTCCCAGATAGGGGGACTATCAGAGATCAACTCTGGGGAGGCCACAAGGCCTGAACTGCATACAAAACAGGCAGCTGCCTGCCTCTCCTCTCACTGTGTGTCACTTATTTGCAGAGCTGATACTGTGATATGTTCCCAGATACTCAATCTTCCCTTAATCTTTTCTATGATTCATGGCAGGAAAGCTGGATGTTTCAAGAATGTCTACCTCTAGCCTCCAGAAAGGGAAAGCCAGGAGGGGAAGTAGAAAGGATTGGGTGGAGAGCTCCATGGAGAGGCACTTAACTTCTCTTGCATTTTTGCAATGATAAACTATGGCACAGTACAATGAGTGGATGCCTGCGCTCTATAAGTGATGGTTGTTCAACAAAGAGTGTGAAACATGGAGGTAGAGTGGGTGTAGACCATCAATTTTCTTATATTTTAATATTTTAAAAGTATTTTTTTCATCTTTATCCCCTAGATAACTTCTGAATCCTACCACTGTAACAGGTGACCAACCCTGTCAGGAATCAGGAGGGTAGGAAATACTTTCATGCACATGCGCCAAAGAATCTCAGTTGAAACTAGCTGGGGGCTGGAGTAGCACGCTCCCTAGTGAACATGTTATATGATACACTCGTTTGTTGGTTGTGTAATATACTGGCACATGACCTTCCTCTGGATTTAAGGAGACCAGTACGCTAGCTGATGTGGGCTTCTTACAATACTGTCATGCCTCAAGTGTCACAGGAAGCCTAGGTGCTGTGCTGCCGGGGATACAAAAAAAATGCAAAAGACAGCCCCTACCCTCAAGGAGATTACAATCTAATGGGGAAAACAATGAGCAAATATGTACAAACTAACTATATAGAGGGTAAATAGAAAGTAATTAACAGAGGGATGCCATGGAAATGAAGAGAAGTTTGGGAAAGGCTCTCTGTAGTATGTGGAATTTCAGTTGGGACTTAGAGGAACCCAGGGAAGATAGAGTGGATAGAGTGCCCGGCCTAAAGTCAGGAAGACCTGAATTCAAATCTGGCCTCAGATACTTACTAGCTGTGTGACCCTGGGCAAGTAATTTTACCCTGTTTGCCTCAGTTTCCTCATCTGTAAAATCAGCTGGAGAAGGAAATGGCAAACCACTCCAGTATCTCTGCCAAGAAAACTTCAAATGGGATCATGAAGAGTCAAACACGACTGAACAACAACAAATTCAATTATCGAACCCACAATGCAAAAACCAGACCTCTCTTGACTAGATGGTCATCTGAAGGATCACACTGTGCCATCAAGGCCCAGCCAGATTACAATTCAATAAACTGTTGAACTTCTGTGGCCTCATTTATATCTTAAACATGCATTTTGAAATCTTACTTGTACAATTAAGAGTTTCTCTCTTCTAGTAGATCACTCTCTCTCCCTTGCACATTAATAGTTTGATTAAGGTGTCCCCTGGGGCAGCTAGGTGGCCAGTGAGTAGAGCACCAGCCTTGGAACCAGGAGGACCTGAATTCAGATGTGACCTCAGACACTTGACACACTAGCTGTGTGACCTTGGGCAAGTCACTTACCCCCAGTTGCCCTGCCTTCCCCCCTCCAAAAAAAATAAGTGCTGAAAATTAAAGCGTCCCTGACTACCCCCAAACCTGGGAATCATCCAAGTTGAATTTTTGTTCAACCTATGCCTATGTCACTTAGGAAAGGATCTTTACAAAAGTACAGTCTAATGAAAGCATTAATTATTAAATAAAATATAACCTTCATGAGATTTTATATACTTGATTTAAAACATTGTAACTTCCAAGGAAAGTTGGAAGTTTCATTAGTCCTAACAGAAACAATGTAGGACAATGATTTTCTGCCTCGATTATGAATTATTATGAG
The DNA here is from genome assembly GCA_028646595.1 of Phalanger gymnotis. Taxonomy (NCBI): domain Eukaryota; kingdom Metazoa; phylum Chordata; class Mammalia; order Diprotodontia; family Phalangeridae; genus Phalanger; species Phalanger gymnotis. The sequence continues at coordinate 354,693,363 of CM053623.1, forward strand.
TTGTGAATTGATTAAGGCAACCAGAAAGCTTGCTTTAGTTATGACTTCTTATTCCTCCTGACAATGGTACCCCTGAAATGTTATAGTATGGTAGAAAGTACCCAGGACTGAGAGGCCAGTGACTTGAATTCTGGTCCTAACTGGTCATTATCCAACTATGTGCTCTTGGGTAAATTACTTAACTTCTTTGGGAATCAGCTTCTCTAACTGAAGGAATTATAGTGTTGTTTTCTTGGTCTTAGAGGATAACTTGTGAAATCTACTCTCTTCTTTAAAAATATTTTATTGTTTAGATTGCTAATAAATTGTATGGCTAGGAACACTGATATTTGACTAAGACTCAGACTTAATTTCGATATTGAGAGAGAAATAAGTGAAGTTTATGGGAAAAACATTTCTCCAATTTATTTACAAACTAGGTGGGGGCTCAGAGCTAACTTATTAATTAATGACAGAAATTATTCATTTCTATTAATTTATGAGGAAATATTAGAACATATCCTTTTATTGCCCTAGAAACCAGATACAGAGTAAAGAAATGAACAATTAGAAGAGGATGAAGATTCCTGTTGTCAGTAATTGAGGTAGCAAATAGAACAGAGCCAGTCAGACCCCACATAGCATACACTGTCCTGCTTTGAAGGAAATGAGACATTTGAAGAAATGGAGGTGAGGAGGAAAAGCTTTCTGGATGCAAGGGATCACCTATGCAAAGGTATAGAGGTAGAATGGAATGGAATATCATCAAAAGAGAATGACAGTTTGACTAGAATGCAGAGTCTGTTAAGGGGAATAATATGACATAAGATGGAATGATGATAGGTAGGAGCAGAAGTCTACTGGTAAATGTTTAACAAAGGGCTGGTGGGAAATGTAGGCACAACACACTTTTAAGTTTAATCTGCATTATTAACACTTTTTAAAATCTAGACAACTAACAAAAACCCAGTTAAGCCTTGATTTGTAATGGTTATCAATTTCTGAGGTGTAAAAGCTCATACTGAAATTTTAACAATTGGCTTTCCACTCCTGCTCCAGCACACCCTGGGTGGGATCCATGTTGCAGAAGGCTTTAAAAGCCAGGCCAAGGATTTTATATTTTATCCTAGAAGAGCCATTTATGATTTCTGAGGAGAGGAATGATATGGTAAATTCTGCATGTTCAGAATATCAATTTGGCAGTTGTGTAAAGAAAAAAATAGAGAGACTGGAAGCAGAGAGATTAATTGGGGGGGGGGGTGGCTCTTGAAATAGTCCAAATTAGAGGTGGCTATAAAATTTTCAGGACATAGATAAGCCCTAGCTAGATAAGCTCTTTGGAAGTGTGATGGCAGAATAGCTCTGGAGCAAGGGAACTGTAGAAAGTGGCTTAGGAAGACAGCTTTCCTGAGGAACAAGTACAACAAAAAGAAAGTGATTGTCCTCCCACTCTCAAGAAGACCCTCTCCTTCACACCTTAATTTTCTCCCCATTCATTTGTATTCCATAGTTCATGGAATACCTATGAGAAGCCCTTCCTGATCCTCTGAATTTTGAATGCTCTCTTATCGAAAATTTTATCTATCTATCTGTCTGTCTGTCTATCTATCTATCTATCTATCTATCCATTCATCCATCCATCCATCTATCTATAAATCTATCTATCTATCTGTATATGTATGTATGTATATGTGTGTGTATTTCTTTCCCCCTGTGTGTATGTTGTTTTCTCCCTAGCAAAGTATAAGTTCCTTGAAGGCAGGAACTGTTTCTTTTGCCTTTGTATCCCCGGTACCTAGTAGAATTCTTTGTACATAATGGCTTTGTTTGATTGCCTTGGGTCAGATCCTTGATCAAGTTTGGTAATATAAAAGGTCTCCTTTGAGTTGTCATTTTCCCGTGTAGGTTCTGGCTTCCCAGAAAGTATTCCAGCAAAGTTTCTGATTTTTTTCCATGGTAACTATTTTTGTCAACTCAAACTAAGACTTCCTGCCTCCCGTGCTTTGAACATTCCTACTTCCAGACTCTTTGTAGCTGCCAATTTCTTTCCCCCATCTCATTCCTTCCATGATCCCTCCTGACTTCTGTGGTGAATCTTTGGCTTGGCTGTCTTCTCCTGTCAGATTCCCTTTTCCTCTGGCCTCCTAGAGGGGCTCTTTCCCCCTGTCTTTTCTTGGGAGACAGACTAGGTGCAGAGGCATTGCTTTTCCTCTATCTTAATCAGCTCCCCCTTCTCAGCATGGATCCTGTCCAAAGAAAGGACTCAACCAGCAGGTCAAGAAGGAATTAAATCTACTCAAAATGAAACTATAGCTATAGACAGAGGCAACCTGGGGGGTAGGAGAAGGGAAGGAATTTGAGTTTCCAGTGTTTTTCTTGGTTTCAAGTGCATTTGGCATGGTAGACTTAATATATCAAATTCTATGATCAGATGAGGAGTTAGGATTTTGAATTAGAAGGTGCCTTAAAATCACTTTGCCTCTCTAGCTCTCAGTTTTCTCATCTGTTAAATGAGGGGGTGGTTCTAGATACTTTCTAAGGTTCCTTTTAGCTGTAAATCTAAAATCATCCTTTCTGTCCTCCATCATTCTACAGATGAGGAAACTGAGGCCCAGATAGGTGAAGTACTTTGTCTAGGGTCACAGAAGCAGAGCTGGGATTTGAACCCAGGTCCTGTGACCTTACATCCAGTGAATCTCCTACTATGCTATGTTGCCAAGAGGATGGACAGAAGTGGATGGAACAGAATGTGACAGCCATAGGCATCATTATTAGATGTGGAAAAGGCCACTTAGGTGAGTCACTTCCCCTCTGCAGGCAGAAGAAACCTCTCTTATAGAGGATGGAACACTTAAAGGTCATAGGCCATAGGTTACAGTTGGAGGGGGCTTCAGAGGCCATCCAGCATAATGGCCCCATTGTACAGATGTGACAGGATTAGGGCTCCCCCCAGAAATGGGGATCAGTTTTCCATAAAAGGCAACAGAGATGTCTCTGGGACTAGTTAGGACCTTGACAAAGGCTCCTGGCCGCTTACCAAAGGGTATAAAAAGCCCTCCCTCACATACAGTCGGGGTCCCTCTGACTTGGTGGATTTCTGAAGATCACTCAAGTCATCCTACCCTGCCCTGATGACTAGATGGGATTCCAGAGGACAGCAAGAGGAGTTACATCCAGAGAGGTTAGGTCTCACTGTATCTACCTTGTGTGTCCTGCTTTGTTAGCACAAAGTAAACCTTTTGTTAACTGCTCAAAGACTTGTGAGGGCCTCGTTTTGTCCCAACATTTAGCCTAACCTAACAGGGTACCAGCATAGGCTGGTCCTAACAACAGGCAAGGACAATGAGGCCCAGGAGATGAAATTACTTGATGAAGGTCACAGAGATAATAACACCCCCAGGAGGGAACTGGACCCCAATCCTCTGACACCTGGCAGTGCTCTTTCTCCTAGGTCAGGACTTTTGGCAAGAGGTCATGTTTCTCTATTAGCAACAGGTTGAGAAGGAGTAACCTCAAAGACTTTGCTGCCTTTGGGAGCCCAGCAGGAATGTTTTCCCTTGGGCATAGCTTTTCCACGTCCTTGGTTTTCTCATGGCTGGAGGAGACTCAGATTCATGTATAGGATTATTTTTTTGGTAGGACTTTATGTCTTCCTTGACCAAAATAAGAGCAAAAAACTAGAGAATGTGGGCTTGCTCCCCATCCTGACGGAATTCAGGAGAAAAGGAGCCCTGACACTGAGCCTTTGTCTGTCCTTGGTGAGTCTCAGGATCCAGGGGTCTGGAGCTGGCCTCTGAGGGGAGCTCCATTCGGTGGGACACAATCCATAAACAAAACCTGTTGTATTTAGGAATGATCTGGCTCTGAAGTTACTTAAGTAGCCCTGGGTTTGGCAGTAACTGGTCATGACCCGAAAACCAACTATCTCCCCTGGCACTTGTTTCTACCCATCTTTGACCTGTCACAAAGCACTCCCACTCCGCTCCTGATGCTCTGTGGGTTTCTCACCTATGTACAGAGCCAAGTCCAGCAAGGATTCATCTGTAGGAGTTTTCATGGTTCTATGGGCTTAGGCTTTGAGTACAGCTAAGCTAATGATTGAAAACCTGCCACCCATTGATACATGGATTAAATGCTTCCAGACCAGCTGGGCTGCACATGCACCTAACCAAGTAGAGAATTAAAATAACTAAGTCACATTTGTATAGCAATTGAAGGTTTTTAAAATACTTTTATCAGTAGTATGATGATTTCCCAGATGGGGAAACTGGCTAGGAGAGGTTTAATGTCTTACTTGTGATGGCACAACTGCTTAGCTAGCTACTTAGCTAGGTAAATCAAGCATTTATTAAGCATTGTGCCAGAGACTGTGCTAAGTGCTAGGATAGGCCCTGCCTTTAAAAAGCTAGATAGCATCGCATGTAGAATGCTGAACTCGATGGCAAGAAGATCTGCCATAATTCTATAAATTGTAAAAGTGCTGTTATTATTACTGGAATGAGGCCTGGAGGGGGGAGGCCTGGGCTATAGCAAGATATGGCAAAAGGTGAGCTCTCAGAGCTGGGGAGGAGGACCAGATTCCAGGTTCCTGCTGGGAACGAGATAAAGGCCATGGTCCCAGTAGCGGTGGCACGGTGTCAAGTGGGCCGGAAGGTTACGATGTCTCCGGTGAAATTGGACCCCAGATTTTTATTGCCAGCTCGTGTTCTTTCCACTCTGCCACGCTAACCTTAAAGTGTTACCCCCTAAAGCCCCAAGACAGGTGCGAGGTATACAAGGACACATACACAGACACTGTTCTTAAGGAGCTTGCAGTCTGATGGCAGAAAAGACAACTCCACAAATAACGTGTTACAAGGAAGAGTAAGATCAACTATCAACCAGCCTATGCTGGTACCCTGTTAGCCTTCCTCTTCTCTTTCAGTTTCTCTGCCTTCCAGGTTTAGCCACCTCCTCTTTGAAGCTTTCTCTGATTTTTCTGCTTCCTTCTCAAATGACTTCTCCTTTAGTTATCTCCGTTCATGTTGAAAGCCCTGGAAGAATGTCAGCTGCTCGAGGGCCTATCATAGTACCAGGCATATATCGTGGTGTTTTATTGTTGTTCAATTGTGTCTGACTCTTTGTGGTCCCATCTGAGGTTTTCTTGGCAGAGATACTAGAGCGCTTTGCTCTTTCATTCTCCAGCTCATTTTACTGGTGAGGAAACTGAGACAAACAGTGTTAATGGCTTGCCCAGGGTCACAAGGCTAGTAAGTGTCCAAGGTCGGATTTGAACTCATGATGATGAATCTTTTTGGTTCCAGGCCCAATGCCCTATCCACCATGCTACCTAGCCGCCCGAGCATAAGTGCTTAATAAGCGCGATATGTGCTTAGTTAATATTTGTTGGACAAAATTAGAGGCAAAGTGCTATATAAAAATTTAGAGAAATGTGATATATAGATGTTCTGGCCCCACTCTCAGGGTCAGGCAAACTACTTCACTCCTCAGGGGTCCAGGGTATTCCGAGGGGTTTGTGGGGTGGCTCTTTTCTACTGCCATTAGTTCAAGCCTCCACTGACTATATCCCTTCTCTCCTCTTTTGTAAGGGGCTTGGGAGTAGTACTCCAGGTCCATTTAATCCCTAAACATTGGGTATATTTACTTCAAAGATACAGCAATCACAAAATACAAATATTTCTTCCCCCAGTACCTTGTGGGCACACTGTCTCCTACACCATCTTGGTCTTGTTAGGTGTAACTTAGGTCCATACCTACATGGTATCAGAAGCAGCGTCAGTAATTCCTTGTCTTAGCCACTGTTGGCCTGTGGCCCTAAAGGTCACTCCTGAAGGTCACTCCTTGTCCCTCAAGACATTGATGCAAACCTGAACTCTGGAAGGGCAGGATGTTGAGGATCCCCTGGAGACCTTTGAAACTCATAAGGTTGTGGGCTCCATTCCCTTAGTAGCTTCCCTAAGAGAGCTGGGGTAAAGAGACAGTAGTTGAAGCTGATGGGCATTTCTGAACCCCTCCACAGCCAGTCAACCTGTGGTCAGCCAACTAGAAGCAGTTCTGGAATGTCTATGCTTGCTCCAAGGTTTTTTCCCTAACAATAACAATAACCCTGTAAAAAATGAGCAATTATGAAAGTCTTAAGAATTCTGATCAATGCAATGAGCCACCACAATTCCAGAGGACTGATAAACAGGAATGTTTCCTAACTCCTGACAGAGAGAGGCGATGGACTCAGGATACAGAATGAGATAGGAGTTTTTGGACATGGCCGATGTGAGAATTTGTTTTCCTGTCTATGAATACTTGTTACAAGGATTTTGTTTTTCGTTTTTCTTTTTTCTTTTTTATTGTGGAGAGAGAAAGTAGTGAAAAGGGAGGGGAGACAGAATCAATAAAACCATCATGGAGGAAGTGGCATCTGATTTGGCTCTTGAAGAAAGGAATGGCCTTCAACAAAACTGTTGGTAATGTTAAGAAAAATCATAGAGATAAGAGAGGGCAGAATAAGGAAAAGGAACAAAGAACCATCCTGTTTGACTACAGCACAGAACATGTAAGCAAGGGGAGTAGTATGGGACAAGGCTGGACAAGGAGCTTAGAAACCAATTGCGGAGAGCCTTTAATTCTAGCATTAGGAGTTTACATTACGTTCAGTGGACAGTGGGGAGCCATGAGCAAGCTTTTGAGTAAGGGAATGACATGATCGTGACAGTGCAGTGAGATAATATCAGGGAACAGGATGAAGGATGGATTGAAGAGGGGATAGGCTGAAGGCAGAGAAAATGGATGAAGATATTAGGCCAGTATATTTTAAATCTCAGGGTTTTTTCCCTCTGTTTCCTGGATGGAGAGGAAGTATGTTGGAGTAGAGCTAGGTAAGTGAGATTGCACATTGGGGAAGGCATTTGGGTTTGTACAGGCTGAATCTGTAAAGAACCCCGTAAATGAAGTCTAAATGAGCCTAGGTGAGATCTAGACTTGTTCAAAGAATTCAGCTTAGCTAAACTCTAAGGATACAAATGTCAAAGGAAAGACAGCCCCTGTCCTCAGAGAGCTCACATTATAATAGGAGGAGACAACACGCATTGAGGAGTGATGGCCAATAAGGTGCATTTGGGTCCAGAATATAATTATCCATTCCCTATAGGATTTGCATAGTGTATTCAATGGTATTAGGACCTCTCAAACAGTCCCTGGCATTTACTAACCTTACTGTAATCACTGGTGGCTAGGCCCTTGGGAAAATAGTCAACACATACACACACACACACACACACACACAAAATACAATTGGCTGAATGGAAGAGGAGGCACAAAAATCCACTGAAGAGAAGAATTCCTTAAAAAGTAGAATGGGCCAAGTGGAAAAGGAGGTACAAAAGCTAACTGAAGAAAACAATTTGTTAAAAATTAGAATTGGGCAAGGGGAAGCTAATGACTCTATGAGACATCAAGAATCAATCCAACAAAATCAAAAGAATGAAACAATAGAAGAAAATGTAAAATACCTCATTGGAAAAAACAACTTGACCTGGAGAACAGATCCAGGAGAAATAATTTAAGAATTATTAGTCTACCTGAAAGCCATGATCAAGAAAAGAGAACGGGCAGCATCTTTCAAGAAATTATCAAGGAAAACTTCCCTGAGGTCTAGAACCAGAGGGTAAAATATTCATTGAAAGAATCCACCATCCTCCTGAAAGAGATCCCAAAATGAAAATGCCAAGGAATATTCCATAATTATCAGGTTAAGGAGAAAATACTGCAAGCAACCAGAAAGAAACAATTTAAATATCATGGAGCCACAGTCGGGATTATGCAGGACCTAGCAGCTTCTACATTAAAGGATTAGAGGGCTTGGAATATGATATTTGGAAGGCAAAGGAGCTTATATTACAACAAAGGATCAACTACTCAGCAGAACTGAGCATAATCTTTCAGGGGAGGAGATTGATATTCAATGAAATAGGGGACTTCCACATATTTCTGATGAAAAGACCAGAGCTCAACAGAAAATTTGATCTTCAAATACAATTCTCTAGAGAGAGGTTAAAAGGCAAACAGGAAAGAAAAAAAAACCATGTTATCCAATAAGGGTAAACTGTTTACAACCCTACATGGGAAGATGATACTCGTAACTCTTGAGAACTGTATCTTTATTACATTTAGAAGGGGTATACATAGAGGGTGTGGGTATAAGTTGACTTTGATGTGATGAAAAAAATTAAGGCATGAAAAAAGGATTGTACTGAGAGAAGAGGAAAAGAGGAGACAGAAAAGAGTAAATTATATGCCATGAAGTGGTGCAAAGACCTAGTACAGTGGAGGGAAAGAAGGGAAGGAAGTGAGCATTGTTTGAACTTTACTCTCATTGGATCTGGCTCAAAGGGGGAATAACATATCCACTAGAGTATAGAAATCTATTTTACCCTATAGAAAGTAGGAGAGGAAAGGGGAAAGAAAAGAGAGGGTGTGCATAAAAGGGAGGGCAGAAGGGAGGGAAGAAGTAGCAAGGGAATGGGGAAAGAAAAGGGAGGGGGGTTGATAGAAGGAGGGCAGGCTGAGGGAGGCTGTAGTCAGACGCAAAACACTTGTGATGAGGGAAAGAGACAAAGGAGAGAGAAAAGCATAAACGGGGGGAGGGGAATAGAATGGAGAGAAAGACACAGTTAGTAATCATAACTGTGAATGTGAATGGGATGAACTTTCCCATAAAACAGAAGTGGATAGTAGAATGGATTAAAAACCATAATCCTACAATGTGTTGTTTACTGAAGCAGAGGGATACACACAGGGTAAAAGTAAAAGGCTGGAGCAGAATAAATCCTGCTTCAGCTTAAGTAAAAAAAACAAAAACAAAACCAGGGATTGTGATCCTGATCTCCGACAAAGCAAAAGCAAAAATGGATCTAATTAAAAGAGAAAAGGAGAGAATAGTCATCACAACAACAACACAACAAAATTTTATTTTTAGTAGGGGGAAAAAGGTCATAGTTTTGGTCAAGGCTGAAATTGGACATGTTTGATGCCTCAGCAGCCACCAAATGACTGACCTCCCCTTTGTTTTTCGTATTCAAACCATTTGGGCATTGTTTTGTAAGATAAGGTGATCAGTTTGTTCCTTAGGTAGCATTTGTAATTTTCACTGGCAGATAAGAATATTCTATAGACTTTGGAAAATCACACTTCACATATAAATGACTATCATTGAAGGCAGTAGCAATTATTAAAAGCAGATATTATTGTTTGTTTCTGATTTCCCAAAAAGTGAAAAAACACCTCAAAACCTTCAATCCCATTTTGGATATAGGATATTAGCCACCTAGGCTGATTTTAAAGAAATTCCGAACTTAGTGGAGATGGAGATTGGAGTGGATGGGGTTTTGAAGAGGGCTTTTGAGGAGGAAGCAGCAGATTTTCCAAACTAGGGTGCTATAATTCTTAAATTAATGTTTATTTATCTATTTATCTATTCATCTAGTTATTTATTTGTTTATTAGCCTGGCTTTTCCCTATCAGATGAATTTTATGTGTTTTCAAAGGCAGCTAGGTGATGAAGTAGATAGACCCCTGGCTCTGGAGTCAGGAGGACCTGAATTCAAATCTGGCCTCAGACACTTCCTAGCTATGTGACACAGGGCAAGTCAGTTAATCCCAATTGCCTCAAAATGAAAAAAAAAAAAGAAACTGTGCTTTCAGTCCTAAGTCTATCATCTTAATTAACTTTACTCACGTCTCTGTGTGATTTAAAATTTTCCCTTTTAGAGTTTCTGGTAGTTTAGCTTCTTTTTGATACCTATTGGTGGTGGTGGTGATATATCACAGGGCAGTAGGGGAGGAAGAGTGCTTTGCTTTTTAACAGAGCTGTTTGCCCAGTAAGATGTACCATATTCATAAGAAAGCAGAGAGAGAAACATAAACGCAGAATTGTAGGGTGGGAAGCAACATTAAGGAGCATGATGTCTGGCAACTGAGCCAAATGTGGACTCAAGAGATTGCTAATTCAGTCAAGAATTGAGCTATGGAGGGAAAGAAAACCAATGAGCCTAGCTCAGCCCCACCTTCTTAGTAAAGAGTCTGTCCACTAAAGTGGGGGTGGGGTAGAGTGAGAACACTATGAGAAGAGAATGGACATCAGGGCATTTCGTATATGTGTGTCTTACTATTAGTGTACTCTGAGTTTGTATCTGTCCTTCTCATCAACACGGTATATTTGTGCGAGACTACATTCCAGATTTATGGGGTGACTATTTTATAACTACTATGCTATGAGCTAATTGTGTCTACTGGCTGACTATTAAAGGAAAGCTTACTAGTTGGGGCTCATGAGCTATATAGTTTTAGGAATAGAGACTCACAGAAACACTTTGAACCTTGGAGGTAGTAGGTCATGCCCTTGGTTTTATACCTTGTAAAGCTGTTTGAACTCACCTAGAGGGGGAGGTACAACAAAAAGATTATCTAGAACTTGCCTAAGATAAACATAATATATCACCACCCCAGCACCCCGCTATAAATGTAAGCTTCTTGAAGGCAAAAATTGTTTCACTTTTCTGTTTGTATCTTCTCTGCCTAGTACTGTGCTTGACACATCCTAAATGTTTAATAAATGCTTACTGATTGATGAGAGGGGACTCCTTTATAATTTTGGTGTTGGAAAGATAGGACAAGAATCAAGAAATTCACCTCCTTTACCTAAGAACAGACTTTCTATTTTGACTCCCCTTGTCTAGTTATGGGTAGTGACATGTGTTTCCACTGCGAGGCTTTCTGACACCTGTCATTTATCAGAGTAATATAAGAATGCCTTTTTCACTTTTTAATTAAAAAAAAGTTCTTTTAGTTTCCTAAAACGTAGGATGTGACCACCACCACATTGTGGAGACAGGTTGCAGACTTTATCTGGCAAGTATGCATCTGATGTGGAAGATAGTGTATTTCTTTTTCAAAAGCCGTATTGGATATGGTTCATAGAATGAGACTCCTCTGATTCATCTCCATCTTTCCTAAGGACTCCTAGCCTTTGAGGCTTGTTGGGAGCTTCACGCCTTCCTCCTCCCAATTACCACTTCCAGTCAATTTACAGCTGGATGTGTGTGGGCTGTGTCTGTCTTTGCACTCCATGTGATTAATAGGGTTCATTATCAAGGTTATTTAATTAGAGGATGTAAATTTGGATTTCAGATCTTTCTGCCTGCTTCTGTGCTTTGAACATAAATTCATAGTATGATGACAGCTGAGAAGGATCAGCTGTGGAGCCATAGAAAGTCAGAAGTTGTGGGGTCAAGAGCTCTGAACTTTCCTGCACAACTTCTACTATGAGAGACTCACTTCTGAAGGGCAGGAGAGTAAATGTTGATAGAATGGTGAAATAGTAGGCCAGAAAGCATGGGTCATAGATTTAGAAGTGAAAGGGACCTTGGTGCCTATGCTGGGACAGGATATTAGTGGAACCGGGGTGACTCAAGTTAGCCTCCCCACCTCTCCTGACCTCCACAACACCAACAAATGCTCCCATAAGCAAGGACTATGGGGCAGACTTGGGATAGTTTGAGTTAATTTTGCTCACAGATGTGTTGATCTGGGACCCAACTGTGACCCCTTTGAGGAAGGGGGATATAAAAAAATAAGCTAGCTATTATATAGACTTTATATTTGCAAAATTACTTAGCAAATTGCAGCTCATTTAATCCTCACAACAATCCTGGGAGATAAGTGCTATTATTATCCACATTTTACAGATGATGGAGACTAAGGCTGAGAAGTTAAGTGATTTGTCCAAACCTACTAGTGTCTGAAGTGTCTGAAGACTCCAGGTCTAGCACTTTATCCACTGTTCCAGCTAGCTAATATGATGATAGCAGACTGCTTTTAATGCCTTTTAGATCACTTTAACCTGGGGTGGGAGTTATTGAATATGTTTTTATTAAAAGAATTATTTAGGGGAGCAGAGCCAAGATGGCAGCTGGAAAGCAGGGACTCGCTTAAGCTCTCCCCCAAATCCCTCCAAACACCTGTAAAAAATGGTTCTGAACACATTCTAGAGCTTCAGAACCCACAAAATAGCAGAGGAAAACAGGTCTCCATCCCAGGAGAACTTGGATGGTCTCTGGGAAGGGTTTATCACACAGTGCTGGGAGCAGAGCACAACCCAGTGTGGGCCACGCCAGGACAGACTAGACCTGGAATTAGCCGGCTATAACAGGCCTTAGGGCCATGAATCATTGAGCTGTGGCAGTTACAAGACTTCTCAACCCACAAATGCCAAAGAACAGGTTAGTAGGAAACTGCGGATCAAGGTAAGAGCAGTCCAGCCCCATCCCTGGGGGTGGTGGAGGTGGTGCAGCAGTGGCGGTGGCAGCAGCAGGAAGCTCCTGAGCCTGCTTCCAGAGCTCCAGCATCAGCTGCTTCCCAAGTCCCTGGCTCACATGGTGGGAGGAATCTAGCAGCAGAATAGAGCAGAAGTGCAAGGAGCACTTTGTGGGCACAGAGGCAGTTTCTCTTGCTGTGCCCTGCTTGAATCTGGATTGTGGTTCTTGGGGGAGGAGCGATGCATGGACAGAGCCTGTGGTGATGGAGTAGAAGTAGCTCTGAAAACAGCAGTGCTTGGACCCTAAAGCTTGGGACAAAGAAGTCATACCCTGACAAAAAGCTCAAGGGTCAAGTAGTTGCCTGGGAACATGAACAGGCAGCAAAAAGGAACTCACACTCAAACTCAAACTCTAGATTCCTTTTTTTAGTGACAAAAAAGACTAAAACATACAGCCGGAAGAAGTCAACAAAGCCAAAGAGCCTACAACAAAAGCCTCCAAGAAAAATATGAATTGGTCTCAGGCCATGGAAGAACTCAAAAAGGATTTGGAAAAGCAAGTAAGAGAAGTAGAGGAAAAAGTGGGACAAGAAATGAGAGCGATGCAAGAAAACCATGAAAAACAAGTCAATGACTGGCTAAAGGAGACCCAAAAAATACTGAAGAATAGTACCTTAGAGAATAGACTAACCCAAATGGCAAAAGAGCTCCAAAAAGCCAATGAGGAGAAGAATGCCTTGAAAGGCAGAATTAGCCAAATGGAAAAGGAGGTCCAAAAGACCATTGAAGAAAATACCACCTTAAAAATTAGATTGGAGCAA
>CM053623.1:354706969-354723627 GCA_028646595.1 Phalanger gymnotis
ATTTGACTTGAGGAGGGAATAACATATACACTCATTTGGGTATCTTACTCCACAGGAAAGTAAGGGGAAGGGGATAAAAAGGGGGGGATGATAGAAGGGAGGGCAGATCTGGGGAGGAGGTAATCAAAAGCAAACTCTTTTGAAAAAGGACAGGGTTAAGGGAGAAAATCGAATAAAGGGAGACAGGATAGGATGGAAGGAAATATAGTTAGCCTTTCATAACATGAGTATTGTGGAAGTGTGTTACATAACGATACATGTGTGACCTATGTTGAATTGCTTGCCTTCCTAGGGAGAGTGGGTGGGAAGGGAAGAAGGGAGAGAATTTGGAACTCAAAGTTTTAAAAGCAGATGCTCAAAAAAAAGTTGGTTTTGCATGCAGCTGGGAAACAAGATATATAAGGAATTGGGCATAGAAATCTTTGTTGCCCTACAAGAAAGTAAGGTAAAAGGGTTTGGAAAGGCGGGGGAGTGGGGTGACAGAAGGGAGGGTTGACTGGGGAATGAGGCAATCAGAATATATGCCATCTTGGAGTGGGGGGGAGGGCGGAAATGGGGAGAAAATTTGTAACTCAAAATCTTATAGAAATCAATGTTGAAAACCAAAATATTAAATAAAAATGATAAAATTTTTAAAAAGAATTATTTTTCTGATTCTTCAGATTCTGAGTGAGCCATTGCACCAGACATTACATTGGGAAATACAGCTCAATCTTATATGTTACATGTGAGGAAACTGAGGTAGAAAGGCTAAGTAACTTGCCTAAGTTGCACTGGAATTTAAACCTAGATTCTTATTCCAAATCCAGGGTTCTTTTTTCCGTATGGTCTGGTTGTTATCTAGCACATCTTACATCACTCAGATGAGCTCCAAGTTTGGAGAAGAGAACCCTATAGAACACGGCTTCTGGCTCTGCCTGACACATAGTAAATTAATAAATACCAACTGGATAACCAGGTCCTATTCTTTCGTCTTATTAAAGTAGTAAAGAAATAAAGTTATGAACTTAGTAGCCATCATCAAAACAAATATTCCCTCAACATCTCAAAGAAAACAAGACAGTGAAGGTGTAGTAACTTGGAAGCATGTTAGATCTGGCTTTTGATGCCTGTGTGACCATAAATAGGTCACCTATAATTCTGAGACTCAGTTTCCTCATCTATAGAGTATGTGAGTAAAGGGGGGGGTACGTGGGGTTGAATAAATGTTCTCTAATATTCCTCCAGTTCTTAAATTATATTTAATCCTCAAGCCATAAATTCCAAAAGTGCATCAATCTGTTGAGAGCAAATTATGACAGTCTTTTGAAAGACTGAGAGATAGAAAAAAGACACATGTATGTATAGATACAAACTTTAACAGAATAATATCCTTATTGCTTCAGTGTCCCCTCTTTATTTTTCCTTCATGTACATTATCAGAGTTTGATGCTAGTGATATTTTTAATACAATCAGTGTGTATGGTATTATTGTGACTTTGCTTTCTTTGTTCCATAACCACATCTCTACGAAAGAACATTCTCCTATGTACCTGGTAGTATTCCTATTTGTCATTTCTTAGGGGAAAATAATATTCCATTCCACGGATAATGAATGACAACATTCATTTAATCTAGTTCCCAATTGTTGGATGTAGAGGTTGTCTCCAGTTTTGTTTTGTTTTGTTTGCTATTACAGGAAGATCCATGATATTATCCAAAAGACTTCTCTCAATCTTTTTCTTGCTTTTTTAGTTTGGATATGTTAGTGGTGTCCAAACCCTATATTATTATTACCACAGTTACCTCATTCTGCTCCTCTTTTTTGATAGGATTCAGATAGAAATGGTTGGAAGCTATCACTATCCCAGTATTATTCCTTTATCTTTCATGTCCTGAGAATTTTGCTGAGGCAGATAAAATGACTGCTTTCTGTAGTTGAATGAGTATAGGGATGTCCCCTCATCTTCTGGTGAGTCACTGAAAGATTTTTGCACCCTGCTGCAATTTTATTGCAGTTTCCTCCACTTCATTTGCATAGTGTGCATTGACCATTAAGTCCAGGCTTCTTACAGATAACCTTTCTGAAATTTCTGGAGGCAGTGGCCTGATTCTGAATTGCTATCATAAACAGCTCTTTCTATAAACAAATCCACATACCCTAGTCACTTCTAGTCTGTTTCTTTGCCAACATATTGTGAATGGAAGTCATGTGAGTATTATCCATGGAACACCTTTAATTCTTAGATCTTCACTGTTTCATGGGCTTTGCCCAAAGATAAACCACTTTTAGTTATATTCAACAAATTCAATGACGTATACCTGTTGTCAGCCTTTAGTAGTCCTTTGCGAAATGAAACCTATTTGTTCCTAAAGTAAATACATAATGAATCCTTTTTATTAGATTAAGAAATTCTTCCTTATAGTGAACAAAATCTTATTCTTATTTGGCTCTAGTTCTGCCTTACAAAATTCCACAGAAGAAGCCTCCACACAATAGCACTTTGAGTATCTGCAAACACTGTTCTATATTCCCATCTCTTCTTTTCCCTAGAAATTTTGGGATTGATTGTGAGCTATGGGATGCACTGTCATGGGACCACCCAGCATGGTATGTACCCAAATCAAAGAAGGCGCTGTGTTCCAAGAGCAAAGCAGAGTTGCAGTAGCTCAAAAGAAAATTAAACGTACAAATTTAGAGACACGTCCATTCAAAATGTTCATATGGGCTATTTGTGCCCGACCTGTGGAGAGCCTTCCAAGCTTGACCCCAACATAGGGATGCCATTTTAGTCCCCTTAGAGAATGAAGGACAACAACCACCAAATAATAGTGCAAATCCTTGAATTCCTTCAGCTCTTCCTCTTAGAACAGCTTCCAAACCAGCCGTCATCCCATTTGCCCTCCCCTGGATGTATTCCAGCTTTCTAGTGTGGTTCCCAGAACCTAATCCAGTCCTTCAGATGTGGACTAAGCATAGGAGTACAGCTGAACTATTATCAGTATTCCTATTCTTACTTTGAAGGATCACCCTTTATATTTGTATATAATTTTACAGCTTTTCAAGTGCTTTTTTAGCACTAATATTAGTTATCTCATTTGGTCCAATAAAGAACCTTGTTAAAAAGGTGGAGCAGATATTCTCACTTTATAGATGAGACAACTTAGGCACGGGGAGATGAAGCAATCTACCCAAAGTCAGGCAGCTATTAGTTATTATGTCATTCCTATTATTCTTTAAAGTTTACAAAGTTCTTTCCTCCAACAACTCTATGAGGAAGATGGAGCAATTATTAAACACACTTTACAATCAAAGAAATTGGAGCTCAGAAACATACAATGACTTCTCCAATGTTGGGCAGGTAGAAAGAGGTGGAGCTAGGCTCCAAACTGAGGACATTTGACTCTAAATAGGATGGCTTTTGCCACTTTGTTATAGCCATTTCTCAGGCTCAAAGCATTAGAAGATGATAAATATGCAGAATCTTTGAATTGTAGCATCTTTATGTTGAAGCAAATCTTAGAGGACATCTGGTCACTTTTTTGTGTTGGGGAAACAAAGAATCAAGGAGACCATACAAATTCTCAAGACCACAATTAGCAGGAGAATCAGGTCTCTGAAGTCTTAACCTGGTTCTCTTTTTATTACCCAGTGTGGTTGATACAACGGTTTTAAGTGTGTAGACCAGAGCTATTTTGCAAACTATAGAAGCATTAAGACTGTGTAAAACCTTTGTGTAAATCATATCAAAAGGAGACCAACCCTCTACCATGAAAAATGAGTGGCATGACCATGCCCCCTTTCTACCTGTGCTCTCTCTACATGCTTATTATTAATATTTCAGTGGTTCCATGACTTCATCAGTGTGGGCACTTCCTCCAGTGGGGCAGAGGTAAACCCATCTATACCTTCTCATCCTGGGCAATTTTTGTCCAGATCCTTCTATGAAGCACCTCGGAGGAGCTCTCTGAGGTCCTGGAGGTCCTTCTCTAGAATTCTTCATAGCTCTTGGATCCTAATGAAGCACTTGAGATGTCTACCTGTTAGCCCTTGTTTTGCTGCATGACCAGCCTATTTTCTTTTATAGCCATGTATACTCTTGATGAGGTCTTTTAGTACAGAAGTCATCATTGATAATGGATCAAGGGAATGTTGTATATAGAATTTGCCTCAATTTTAGCAAAGCATTTGCTAAAGCCTTTCTACTATTTTTGTGGAAAATAAGGAAACATGTGAGCTAGACAATAGTTAGATCTGGAACTAGTTTAATGGTAGACTAAAAGAGTAGTCATTAATGGTTTGATGTCAACATGGAAAGAAGTCTCCTGTACAGTGTTCCAAAGATCTGTGTTTGGTCCTGTGCTGGTTAACATTGTTGATCATTCACTCGGACAAAGGAATACCATATGTGGTATACTTATTCAATTTGTAGATCATAGGATCATAGACCTAGAGCCAAAAAGGACCTCAGAGGCCATCTAGGCCAACCTTCTCATTTCACAGATATACTCAATGACAGCAAACTGAGAAGAATCATCAATAAGCCTAATGGCAGTCAGGATTTAACAAGATCTTCACTTGCTAGAATAGCTGTTGGCAAACTACAGCCTACAGACTGTATCTAAAAATTTCAAAACATCCTTAGCTCCAGGCAGTACAAAAAAGGTGGTTAATTTGAATTTGGCCCTTGGGCCTTAGTTTGCTGACTCCTGAGCTAGAACACAGGGACATATTTAAAAGCTGAAAGTTAATGACAATATAGGTAATCGTTTATATTTGGGTTTAAAAAATTCAACCATGAGGGATTCTGTGGCTAGACAGAAATTTGTCTGAATAATACATGGGGTTTTTAGTGATCTACTGACTCAATATGAATGAACAGTTTGAAATAGCAACCTAGAACGCCAATGGCACCATAAACTACAATTGAGAGAGGCATAGTGTTTGGTGACAAGGAAGTGATAGTGTCACTAATTGCTCCCATGATCAGATTCCATCTGGAGTGTGCATAATGTTCAGTCCTGGGTGCCATATTTTGTAAAAGACCGATAAGCTAAAAAGTGTCCAGAGAGGAGACAAGTACAGCAGTGGCACTTAATGAATTCTTGTTGAATGAATTAATGATGATAACAAGAATGGTAAGCATTTTTTACCTCATACCAAATGAGGATTAGTTGAAGGAACAAGGTCTGAAGAAGAATATAATTGGGGGGATGAAGGATGTATTTCATATATTTAAAAGGGTGATTATGACTCCAAAGGACAGCAACGGGTAGGAGCAATGAGTAGAAACTATAAAAAAGCAAATTTTATACCAATGGGAAACATCTTCCAAAGAAGACCAAAGCAAGAGAATCTTGAGGAGACACATAATAATGAAAGCTGTCCCAAAATGGAATGGGGTTTTAATCAAAGCTCTTTAATCGAAGGTCACTTTATAAGAATGTGGACTACTTGAGACCAAGGACTATCTTGGGTTTTTTGTATCCCCAGAATTTAGCACAATGCTTTGTTCATAATAAGTGTTAAATAAAAGCTTTTTCATTCATTCATCAGGTGTGTTGTAGAGTAGGATATGAGATGCTTTAGAGTAGATATTGTCATACCTTTTTATTTGAATCCCTAGCACTGAGTGCAGTGTTGTGCACAAAGTGTTTAATAAATTTTTTTTTCATTCATTCATCCACCCATCAATCTATTCATTCATCCATTTGTCAAAAATATTGTAGTGCATATTCCTTTCTAGGTACAGGTTGGATTAGATAGCTACTGAAGCTCCTTCTCAACTCTGAGGTGTGGGAATTCTATAATATGCTGTAGCTTATCATGCACATTTCTATTGTGCTTTGGGTCCCTTCACAGTCTGTTACAAACCTAATTCCCAAATGAGTTTGTGGCGTTCCATGATTCCAACATCATTAGGCATATGTTGTTGTTTCCAGTGGGTGTTGGGCCAGGGAGAACCTGGAAGCACTTTATTATTTTCCAAATAAGAGCCAGTCCTATCTCTTGCTCCTCAGTTCCATGCCCAGTTCATTGCCCATCAGCAGGACCTGCCTGAGAGCTATGCCCAGATGGACTAATTCAGTCAGCACCCATCCAACTAATATTGCATCCTTACTATTTCTGTTTTCTTTTTGACAGTAATGTCAATGCACAGTGGTCAAGGAAAAAAGCCACATGAATACAATACTGCTGGAACGTGATTACAAAATTGAGTAGATAAAAGCTGTAATTACACATAGTGCCTAGGAGCTTACGATGATTCATAGCTGTACTTCTAACCTTAATGGGGCTTCACCTTGAACAGTAATAAATGAACACAAAAACCTCTTTAATTAATACGAATGACCAGACCATATGGCTTTTGGGAATTGATTGCTGGTCCAGGAAAGGTGAGTCCCAGTCAGCTCTCTGGTCAGTCGATGGGGAGGAAGAAAGTAAAGGCAGCCAGTGAATGTCACCAGGGACTATAGCTCCAGTTCCCTACCCCATCTTCTGAAACAAGTGATCTCTAGGAGTGGGAAAGACTATTTCCTTTACTGATCCATATATATACATAGGGACCCCAATGGAGATCAGATAGAGTCTTTCCCAGGATCTAAAGAAAGGCAGGAACCTAGGACCATGCTTGAGATGTATGGCAGTGGTGGGGAGATTTATTTCATTTGAATCTCTGAGGAAGTACTGGATTTCCCCATCCCTGGAGGGACTGTATGACCAATCTTAGGGGATAGTTATAAGGCAAACCTGACTCAAGCAGCTTCCTTGATAGTTCTGGCTTGATATTAGAAGGAATTAAGACACTAATTCAGTAATTCACAAAAGGAGACTTACTTAGCCATAACAGGGGATGCACACTCAATCAGAATCTGCACCAGGGAAATCATTTTAGTTTAACTAAATGAAGTTCCCTGCATTTGAATTTGTCCATCGATGGTCACCCAGACAAGCATTTGAGCACCCTGGAGCTCTCTGTCACATCAGTCGTGTATGTTGTTACAATTGGGAAACTCCTCTGAGATCTGAAGGGTTGATCCCAATGGATTCCAAGCACTTAATCTCTTTTGAGAGCCACATTCAGGTGTCATCTGAGTTTGTTTGCTTTCTTTCTGAACTGAGTCTTTTTGTCCTGTCTCTGGGTGATTTTGGACACCCTAATTGGAATACTGTTTGCATCAGTAGGGATCTACTGGAGGAAAGTGGACTATCTTATGAAAATCTCTGGAGAGATTTTGTTGAGAGACCTCTATTTGGACTGCTCTATGCATTGGTGTGACATCTGTTGGTGAAAATGTATTCATTGCTTTCTGGGCTACAGGGACATACGGAGGAATTCCAATGCAGAACACTTGATTTCTCACCTGAGGGTGAGATGCTGACTTCCAGGCAACCCCAGGTGCCTAATCCTTGTTGGGAGAGTACCACATGTTCTGGAAGTTCATTTAGGACCAGAGATTCTCACTGAGAGGGAAAGCTTAGTTTTTTATTTTGCCTTTTCTCCATATTTCACTTTTATTAGTTGTTTCTTGAGATTATGTCCAATTAATCCTTTCTATTTCTTATTTTCACATGGCTGTTTACATGTCTTTCTCATTAGACTAGGAGCTCCATTGTTTGTTTTTAACTTTCTTTGTACAGGGTATTCCTAAAGTCTGGACACCTAGGCAAAAATGTATATTTTCAAGAACAAATAACATCTTCAGTATGATTTCTATCATTTGTGATGCAAAGGTTGATTTGCTTTGCAAGATTCACATGAACTCGATGCAATAACTCAGTAACTCCACGTTGTCGTCAATTTTTATACATTCACTCTTGGAATATGAATATGAAATCATATCATGTTATTTGAAGTTGAAGATGTTATTTGTTTATATTCCAATTAAATAAAATGTTGTTAAAAATTTCAACCATTTCATTTCTTGAAAATATGCATTTTTGCCTATGTGTCCAGACTTTAGGAACACCCTATGTGTTCAGTATTTAGCAGTGCCTGGCACACAGTAGATGCTTAATTAATGTTAATTTGACTTTTAGTTCAAGTTTAATTTTTTTGCTAGTTGTTTGGTTTGGGAAAATCCCTTATAAGTACAAAGCAGGCAGTACTATATAATAAGCTTTATAAAGTTTCAGTTGCTTGTTGAATCTGTCTAACTTTGCATTTAAGTTTGATTATACTCTCCATACCCTGGCTGTTGTAGACCTGAACCCTCCCTAAAGACTATTAAGTTGGAGATAATTTAAGAACTCTATTTAATGGACTGTTAGGCACTCTTTAAATGGCATTTAGTAGGCCTATAAAGAATTGGACCATGTGTACTCTGTTGATATTCATTAGTGCAAAGTACAACTAGAAGGCACTTAAGAGAATTTGAGCCTCCCCAGAGCAGCAGAGAACATTCCAGAATTGTAAATAAGGAATGATGTGCCAAAGGCATTCTGGTGGATTTGCTGAGGACAAAAAAAAAAAACATTTAACAAAGGATAGCATCTGATCATTGTAATCGATGGGACCCCCTCCATGATAGTTGAATTGTTTCTTTCTGGCTACTTGCAGTGTTTTCTCCTTGACCTGGGAGTTCTAGAATTTGGCTATAACATTCCTGAGAGTTTTCATTTTGGGATTTCTTTCAGGAGTTGATTGGTGGATTCTTTCAACTTCTGTTTCACCCTCTTGTCTTAGGATGTCAGGGCAGTTTTCCTTAATCTTTTGAAATATTATATCTAGGTTCTTTTTTATTTATTTTTTTTGAAGGCAAGGCAGTTGGGGTTAAGTTACTTGCCCAAGGTCACAGCCAGTAAGTGTGTCAAGTGTCTGAGGTCAGATTTGAACTCAGGTCCTACTGACTCTGAGATCGGTGCTCTACTCACTGTGCCACCTAGCTGTCCCTAGGTTCTTTTTTAAATCATGGTTTTCAATAATGCTTAAATTATCTCTCCTCGATCTGTTTTCCAAGTCAGTTGGATTTTTTAGTGAGATGTTTGACATTTTCTTCTATTTTTTTAGTCTTTTGATTTTGTTTGATTGTTTCTTGATCTCTCATGGAGTCATTAGCTTCTACTTGCCCCATTCTAAGTCTTAAGGATTTTTTTTTCCTCAAGCGAGCTTTTGTACCTCCTTTTCTATTTGGCCAATTCTGCTTTTTAATGAGTTCTCTTTAGTAGATTTTTGTGCTTCTTTCTTTCTTTTACCATTTGGTCTATTCTGTTTTAAGGTGTTATTTTCTTCAGCATTTTTTGTACTTCTTTTACCAAACTGTTGACTTTTTTCATGATTTTCTTGCATCACTTCATTTCTTTTCCCAATTTTTCCCCTCTCTCTCTTGTCTCATTTTAAAAATCTGTTTTGAGCACTTCCATCAGTTCTTTTTGGACCTGAAATCAATTCACATTTCTCTTTGAGACTTTACTCATAGCTATTTTGACATTGTTGTCCCCTTCTGAGCTTGTTTTGATCTTTTCTGTTACCAAAGCTTTTTATGTTCCTTTTTTCCAGCCCATTTCTTGACTTTTAACTTTATGTTAAAGTTGAGCTCTGCTCCTGGGCTGAAGGGGGCACCCTCTCAAGCTTCACATTTTTGTCCTATTGTTTTTAGACCTAGTTCTGGGGGCCTATAAGTTTTCAGTTCTTCTGAGGTGGTATGATTTAAGAAGAGGTATGGTCACAGCTCTTCTGGCCCATGCTCTGGTCTATGAACAACCACAATCACTGTTTTTTTGCCCTGGAACTGTGACCAGGATCCCTGGTCCTCTGCAGCTGGGACCTCTAGTGTACTGGTTCTCCTTCTTGCCCTGGGACTGCAACTCAGATCTTCATATGGGCAATGTAATAGAGTCCTGGAACCAGTGCCAGTTAAGGGTCCCCCGCACACTCCTGCTGACCAGTTGTCCAACCCCCTTACCATCTGTGGGCTCAGGAAGTCACTCCATAGATTCAGCTGCCCCCAAGGCCTGCTGCTGCCTCTTGGTAGCAGGTCCTCACTGATGACTCTTCTGTCCTGATGTGTGCTGAACTGCATTCCCCTCTTACCCCGGTGAGACAGAAGTTGTCCTGGGCTATAATAATAAGGTATATTTTAATTAAGGTCTGTGCATTGTTTTTTTAAGACATAAAACTATTGCACACTTAATAGACTACAGTATAGTATAAACACAACTCTTATGTGCCCTGGGAAACCAAAAACTTTATGTGACTTGTTTTATTGCTCTTTGCTTTATTGTTTGACATGGAACTAGAAACTGCAATATCTCCCAGATATACCTTCATCCTAATTGAGGAAACAACAATTTTATGTGTAAGTATATGCAGGATAAATACAAAGAGAACAAAAATATGTAAATGCAAAATAGTTAAATGCAAGATGATTAGCAGTGAGTGGTAGGGGTATCAGAAAAGGCTTCATGTAAAACATAGTGCTTGAGTTACCCCTGGAAGGAGGAGAGGGACTCTATAAAGTAGAGGTGAGAAGGGAGAGACAGGCTTGAAGACCAGCTGGTGCTGATGCAGTTTTAGCATTTGGGGGTATAATGAGTTTGAGGTCCCAATGGGCTCTCTGACTGGAGATATGCAGCAGGCAGCTGGCAATGTAGGAATGTAATTCAGGATAGGAATTAGGGCTGGTTGCATAGATTGGAAGTCAACTATGTAGAGATAATCATTGCATGGATGGGTGCTGATAAGATTTTTAAAAGAGAGTCTATCCATAGAGAACAGAAAAGCCTGGACCCAGCTGAGAGGGACACATACATATAAGAGGTGAGTGATGGATAATGATTCAGCAAAAGACGTTGGGGAATAGTCAGACAAACTGAAATGCAACCTGGAAATAATAGTATGTTGTGAATGGCTAGTAAGAAGAGAGCAACCAGAGAGTGGGCCGGGGGAGAGGATGGGATGGGGGTGGGAATGGGGGAGGTCAACATTGTCAAAACCTGAAGAGAGGGAAAGTAGGATAAGAATGAGAAAAGGCCATTGGATTTAGCAGCTGAGAGATAATTTGTTCAATGTTTGGTCATGTCCAACTCTTCGTGACCCCATTTGGGATTTTATTGGCAAAGATACTGGAGTGGTTTGCTATTTCCTTCTCCAGCTCATTTTACAGATGAGGAAACTGAGGCAAACAGGGTTGAGTGCTTTGTCCAGTGTTACATAGCTAGTAAGTGTCTGAGGTCAGATTTGAACTCAAGAAGATGAGTCTTCCTGACTTTGGGCCTGGTGCCACCTAGCTGCCCCAGAAAGCATATGAATTTTGGGTAAATAGTGCAATCAAAAAACAAATCGCAAAAGGTTAAGAAACCAGTGGGTCATGATGGAGTGAAAACAGAGAATGTAGAAGACTTCTTTTTTCCCCTAGGAATTTGACAGTGAAATTGAGAGTAAGTATAGAATGATAGCTTGAAGGAATATCAGCATCAAATTAGAGGATTTTTTTTTTGGAGATCAGGAGAGACCTAAGCATGAGCTCGAGATCACAGATGGGACAGAATTTGAGGGTATATTAGGGTAAATACTGAAGTCCCCAGCTTTGAGTCCAAGGGGTTGAAGTCATGGGAGACTATGATCCAGAAAATGAACTCCTCAAGAAAGAAATTCCTGGTACTAGCTAGTTTCAAAGTCTATTATTAAGATACTGAGAATTCTTTCCTCTGGTACCTTTTTTGGGGGCTGAAGCTATTTTTAGAAAAGTTTTATTTATGAATTCTAAATATACTTAGAAGTACATAAAAGCCTCATAGGCCTTTTTAACTGCTTAAAGATAATATCACAGGGGAAAAGCCCCATAGAAAACTTGGCACTTATGACCTAAACTACCACCAAAAAAAAGCATTTTAGGACAGCTAATCTGAGCTTGCTTTGTTTTGCATTTGGGTTTCATATCTTGCTGGTTTGGGGAGTACTTTATTTCAGCTGTCTTTAGAAGTTTACACTTGCCACTTAAGTGGGTTTTTTACAAATGTTGTTATCTAAATATTAGAGTAGAATAAAGTGGCATGAAATGCTTCCTAGCTCCATGACTCATTGTATGGATTCCCAATGATACTGTTCACCTCTCAAGGCCTTGATCATTAAAGTGATATTCCTCATCCTGGCTCCATTTTCCCCTCATGGCTCCATGGAAAGAGAGTTGGACATGGAGTCAGAGGCCCCTGACCTGAAGCCCAGCTCTACCATTTGTGTAACCTCAAATCAATGCTTTCATTTGTCTGCTGTTCCTTACTGGTATTAATGACAACTGCCATTTCTGTATTTTTTTTTGCAAAGTGTTTTACATATGTCTCATTGGAACCTCCAAATGTGAGGTACTTGGTGGCATAGTGGTTAGAAGCAGATAGAGCACTGGACTTGGAGTCAGCAAGTCCTGAGTTTGAATCCTGCCTGAAACATTACCCTTGTCACTGTGGGTGATTCACTTTGGCTCTCTCTTAATCTGTTTCCTCATCTGTTAAATGGCACCTACCTCTCCGGTTTGTTGCAAGGACCAAATGAGATAACATATGGAAAGTGCTTTATAAAGCACTATAGAAATCCTTGCTATCATTATTAGGTACTACAGGAATGACTTTTCCTGACTCTAACTCTAACCCTAAAAAAACAACCTGAATCTGAGAGAGGTCAAGTGACTTTCTCAGGGTCACATAGCTAGTGCTAGAAGTAGAATTTGAACCAGAATCTTCCAGAATCCAACTCCAGCAATTTATCCATGTTGCCTCTTCAAAACGAGTCACATTGAACAGAGTGATCTCTAATTTTCTCTTCCCTCTGATCTATGAATATTTAAGCTATATAAGCTTCCTGAAAACTTGCATATAAGTTGACGTTTCCCCCATTTACATTATTACAGTCCCCTATAAATAATATTCTCCTGGTTCTGGTTTCTTCCCTCAGTATCACTTCGTTCAAGTCTTCCCTTGCTCCTCTGAATTCCTCATATTCATTGCTTATATTCATTCATCATATAAAGATATGATGTACTGTTTTTCATTCAATTTGCATACCACCTTTTACTCATTCATTTCACCATTTATAGAGACCCAGTTGATCTCCAGTTTTTCACTGTTGCAGTTTAGTATTAATGACCAACCCATACAGTGTGGGGTGAAGCTACTGACTATGTTAGGAATCCCTGATTAATGGGGGACTGATACATATAGAAAGCACATTAACATGCTTGGCTGATGCAAAGCCTGGACATGAGAGAAGCTGGGTAGCATGATTCCCCGAGAGGAGTGGTGATTTGTGACAAAATTACCTTAGAGAGATATTGGAATATATTTAGACATTTTGTAACTGGTTCTTGTTGGCTAAACTCAGGGTGGATGGAAGACTCTTTAATTAGTTGTAGAGACATTAAAAAAGTCCGGAGTCAGCTTTGCCTATCTTCATTTTGACTGCTTTGCTCTTGGTATGGCTCCTTCGAAGGTGACATGTGGTGAGAAACATTACCTGACATGTCCCTGTGAATACAGACCTGACTTCTTTATCTGTCTCAGCATTTGTTCTTTCATTTCAGATGAAGGGTTTAGAGCAGGCCTGCACAACCTATGGCCCTCAAGCTATTTATAGCTGGTGGGCATGTCTAAGGATTTTGGGGGCAGCCCGTGAAACATGCAGAGGATGCTTTCCTCTGCATGTTTCATAGGCTGCCTGAAATCCTTTGGCATGCCACAGGTAGTGCAGCCCTGGTTTAGAGATTGCAAATTTGTGAGGTCATGGTGGTGCACTGATGTTCATGCTTTCCAAAGCCTGGGTTTGGCTCAGCATTGATGCCTTAAGGAGCAAGGAATGACTTTGGGACCCATCCCAGTGTAACTAAGATGAGAACTCATCCAGCTGTCATGATGCAGCTGATGTAAGCTTGGTGGGACCAGTGTTATGTAAAACCATTGAGAAGAGTGAGTCCACTCTCCCCAGACTAAGGAGGAATGGGATAGAGTGTGCCTCTGAGGTGTTGTGGGGAATTGTGGGAAGTATTTGTATCTTTGTTTTTGCTACATCTTTGAAGAAATTCTTTTGTACAGACTAATCCATGAAATTGGTTAAATGGAACTGGCCACTAGTCATTGTTAGCTAAAAATGGTGGGGGAGGCGGGGCTCAGTAAACAAAACTAGTGAAAACTCAAGCCAGTGGCAGTAGAGAAGAGAAACTCCTAACTCTTTTGGCACCCTAAAATCCAAAGGGGGAGATGTAGCCTGTGTGACTATGGGAGAATGAGCCATAGAAATCTTGGTCTACTTGACAATTCCAGAAAGAAAGTTGGGGGTTGGGGGGGAGAAGTTTGCTCCCAACAATTTACTTGGGCCTGGGCAATTCATTCCACAAGGCTCCCTGATTGGTATATTATGATGGCCCCATTGAGGACCTTGTAAGTTCCCAAGGAGGTTATGGAAACATGAGGAGGTGTGTTGATCTTGGGAAGTCTTTAAAGATCTTTAAGGAACCATTTCTGTATCTTTAGAATGATTAGGTTGAAGGACAGTAGGTTGTGAAAACCTGGCAACCCAATTCCCTCATTTCACCATAAGGGGCATTGTAAAGCTTCAGATGGTAGGACTACCATCTGGCTTATGTCCAATCCTACATTTCTTTGTACACTCATGGTGATGGTATTAGGAGCTTATGGATTGAGGAGGTCATCATAGTGAGTTGTGGGGGCAGGGAAGGAGAGAAGGCCAATCCATAGTTTACCCAACTTAACTAAAAATACTAATTGCATCTAAAATTATCTGAACATAGGATGCCTCTTTGAAATTAAATTTCTTATTTTTAAAAGTCTTTACTTAGTTTAGTTTTTGATTGTAATGTTAGCAGATGAATAGCCCTTTCAAAGGGAATGCTGACCATCTACTCTTAATCAATTACAATGCAGCTTGAGAGACTTAGATTCAATATGTGATGAAAACTTCCTCTCACTGCGAGTTTTTATTGATTACAGGGAGTTAGCAAGTGAGATTTTCAAGTTTTCTCTAGGGGGCTCTAAAATTAAAACAATTGAAATAATATTTCCAGCCTAAGTTAATTTGTCCTTTCTTTCAGTTTGTTTATTATTGGTACTTAATATAACTTGGACAATCTTTCTTTACAGAAGGTAGCTCCTCTTCTTCCTTCACTGCTTTGTAATCAGCATTACAAGCTTATCATAATGGGTAGATAATGGCCATTATGGGAACAAAAATTTGTGCTTGGCTAAGCTCACAATTTGGCTGTTTGTGTTGATGTCATTTGCAAAATCCAGATGCACAAAGTATTGTTAACAAGCAAGAAGCAAAAATCCTAATGCAAGGAAGGGAATGTGACCTCATTAGTATCACTGAAATTTGGTAGGATGAAACATGACTCTGGAAGGGTATTCGAAATAAACAAAATGGCGAAAAGTGGCATTGTGTATTGAAGATAATTACTTATGTGAAGAAATCCAGAGGCCAGGGCTGAGAGCAGGATTGTGTTGGATCCAGCTTGAACAAACTCAGGAGAGCCCACCGATTGTTAAGTTTTCAGTAAGAACATTTGTCCAGACATCTGCTCAAGTACTCTCTGTGCCAAAAGCAGAGCAATTCTTAATTTATTGGATTTTCTTAATGGTAATTTCATCCTATAAAGAGTGGAACCGACGAGAAATGGGAGGAACTGTAATTCTTGACCTAATTTCATCTAGAAGGAGGAAGTGGTGAGGATCCTCAATGAAGAGATGCAATTTCTGTTTAAGATAGCAATGTGAAAGACTGTAGAGAAGGCTAGTGCTCCCACATGAACCTCAGAAAACTCTGAAAAGGACCCCAGAAAGACCAATAATAAAGAATGCCAAAACTCCTCATTAAACTGTGTGCCTTCCCCCCTTAGACTGGGAGTTCCTTGAGAGCAGGTGTTGTCTTTTACCTTTCTTTTTGTCCCTAGTGTTTGATACAGTGCTTGGCATATAATTGGTGCTTAATGAATGTTAATTGATTAATAAATAAATTTTATTAATAATGTAATTATTATGTTATATTAATAAATTGTTAATTGATTGGAGAAACAAAGCATTTAATCCTATTTAAGTTTCATAAAAAGACCAGTGGAGGCAGAGAGAGGAAACTCACCAGAAAAGGCAACATGACTTCATGTATACACAAAAGCCAGTAAAGGAAGGGAAAGGAACCATGGTAGAAAACTGGTTCAGGCTCCCACAAACAGACCTGAATCCATCCAGTGCTTTCAAAAGGTGAGTTAAAAGTCATCATGAGCTCTAGTAATTGAGGATTTGAAGTCAGATCCTCACCTTGGCCTTTCAAAATAGAAGTGGGAAATAGAAATAACCTCCACCAAAGGAGATAGGGACAGATGGTATATTCCTCAGAGTCACAGCATGAGATAGGGCCAACTCAGTACCTGAGTCCTGTTGCAATTCAGCTAGCAGATGCTGTGGGGGTGAAAAACCAACACAAGCCCAACAAAAAGATTGCTGCAAGCCCAGGTTCTTTTGATCTGTCTTGCTAAGGAAAGTAGCTTTAAGGGAGTTAACAGTCTCATTTCAATCCAACATACAAATATCATTCACTCAGCTCAGGGGGAAAAGCCAGCACCCTGAGCTTCAGAGCAAATACAAACAAATAAACATGAATCAACAGACAGATTTCTGTCAGCCCAAATCACAATATACAGTTACCAGAGAAGCATCAACATCTGAGTTTTCTCCA
>CM053623.1:354723727-354748789 GCA_028646595.1 Phalanger gymnotis
ATAACAACGGCTGGCCCAGAGTCACGCGCCACTCCTGCTGTGGCTCAGAGCTCCAAAAGAGAAAGCCAACCTCTGGGTTTATATATCTTGTTCAGGGTCAAAGGTGAGTCACACATGCAATTCACCCACGTGACCTAAAATTGTCACAAAAATTTGACTTAAGCCCACGTGGTCTAAAAAACTCTGATGTCACAAACATGTCACTCAAGCTCATGTAAACTAGGCTTTCCCTTGAGGCAAGGAGGTCATCAAGGACTCCTAATTTAATCAAGGAAACAAAGGCCAAACTCTTCAAGGGCACTTGGTTAAATAAGTGCTAAGAGCCCATCTTGATTGCCAATACAGGCACCAATGTCTGAGTGGGGACAAGCAAAGGGACTAAAGCCAACATGATCTTCAACATCCTACTTGTCCCTGTCAAGGTCACAGAAGAGGAGAGAACTGATTCTCAACTGGGTATAATGCCAGGAGAAGAAGATAGAGACCAGTTTAGGTGAGAAACTGCAGTGTACAACCAGGAGACTAAGACAGAAGCCAAGGATTGAGACATAAGGTGGGGGTCTTATACCATATATCTCAGCAGTGT
Organism: Phalanger gymnotis; assembly: GCA_028646595.1. NCBI lineage: Eukaryota > Metazoa > Chordata > Mammalia > Diprotodontia > Phalangeridae > Phalanger > Phalanger gymnotis. The sequence goes on from CM053623.1 coordinate 354,724,314, forward strand.
AATTATCTTCCAGACTAAAGAAGGGACTGTACCAGACAAGGTGGGACTAACCTAATCAAGAGTGCTTGACCACAAAATTCTAATCCAAGGACTAAGACTTTTAAAAAAAAATGAGTAAACAGAAGAAAACATAGAACAATGAAGAAACACAAGGGGTCAAGAGGAACCAAAGGATAAACTCAGAAGAAGGGATTAGCCCCACAATAACTACAAACAGATCCTGAGAGAAAATAAACAGCTTGGCAACAAGGACTACAATAGTGAGTAGAAGGAATAAAATAATTGATTTAAATGAATATTTTTAAAAATTTAATAATTTAAAAGGGAGTTTGGGAGGAGAAAATGAAAGAAGAAATAGCTAAGAAAAGTAATCAGAAAACCTCACTTAAGTAGTGGACCCCTTGAAAACATGGAGCCAACAAAACTCAATGACTCCATGAGACACTAAACATTAGGATAGAATCAAAAGATTTAAAAAATAGGAAAAAAGTATAATGTATCTATCATGGAAAATAACTGAACTGGACAAAAATTGAGTAGATGTAGTTTAAGAATCATCAGACATCAGACTCCCTGAAAACCATGATCAAATAAATCCCTGAACACCGTATTTTATGAAATTATAAAAGAAAACTTCCCAGATCTTCTAGCATAAGGGGAAAAAGTGAAAACAGAAGGAAATGGCTGATCATCTCCTAAAAAGGGCCACCATACTTAATTACAAAACTCAGGAACATCATGGCCAAAATCCACGGCAGCCAAAAAGAAAGACATCAGGGACCACAGTCAAGATCATAGACTTGGCTACATATATAATAAAGGAAAGGATGTCTTGGAACATAAGATTCCAAAAGACAAATGATAAAGCTTATAATAAAAAAAAACCCTTGCAAAATTGAGTATATTCTTGCATATATATATACATATATATATATACACACACATATATATAAACAACCTTTAATAGAATACATTAGAAGACCTTCTGTCAATCCTGATGCAAAGAACAGAGTTGAGTAGAAGCTTTGAAATGCAAATGTATCAGAGGAGAAACCAAGAAAGGATTTGTAGGGGCTGAAGGGTGATGAAGGGCTTACAAAGAAAAGATATAACTGTCCCTTGGGAATCCTAAAGTCTTCAAATGTCACAGAAGGAATTAAATGAGACAAAGCACAAAGCTTGAATGTGGTTTTGCTCTGTGTTTTTTAGGGTTGAAGAGAGGAAAGAAAAGAGAGGGGAAAAATGATGGCTAGCTGTGTGTGTGTGTGTGTGTAGAAGAATCCGAGCAGCTTCTCTCCTGAAACTAGGGCTCACAGCAGTCCTCACTTGAAAACTGCCATGGAAAAGAAACATCAAATAAGGAGTACAGAAGCTAAAATATTACATATTGATTCTTTTGTATTTAATCTCAGCCCTGTGACTCCTGAGACATCAGTACTTCTGGATCATGAGCCAACTAGAAAAATCCTTGCTGCCATATACCACCAGACCCCTAGCTCCTCATCACAAGTAGATTGAACAAGCTTTTGTATGTCAGATTGGAACTAGGTAGGGAATGTTGTATGTGCTCTATGTTATCCACCAAGAAGGGCAAATGCAAGGATGAGCTAAAACCAGATGTAATCAAACACAATAGCATGGCTTGAGAACTCATTTGACCAAAACTGCTAGTCAAACTGTAAATCAGCCTAGCAGAAAATAGGCTTAGATCAGCATCTTACATCCTATTTCACAATAAGTTCCAAATGGATATGTAACCTAGATAGATAAGGTTGTGTCCTAAAGAAATTAGAAGAACAAGAAGGGAACACCTATTACTGGGGAAAGAGTTCTTGACCAAACTAGGGACCAAGAGGATCACAAGAAATAAAGTCGACAATTTAGATTACACAAAATTGAAAAATTCTTGCACAAACAAAAATCAATGCTGTTAGAATTAGGAAGGAGGGAGTGAGCTGAGGGGGAAAAGTCTTTGCAGCAGATTTCTCCAATAAAAATCTGATATGCAAGATACAAATATATTTTGATACAAATATGTAAGAATAAGAGCCACTCCTCAGTAGCTAAATGTTCAAAGGATATGAACAAGCATTTCTCAAAAGAAGAAGGGCAAGTTATATAAGCAGAAAGACAAACTATTAACACCCCTATTTAAATGTTCTGAAGTCCTAATACTAAGACAAATGCAAATCAAAACAACTCTGCCATAAGACTGGCAAACAAGGATAATGAAAATTGTCGGAGGAGCTGTGGGATGTACTATAAGGACCTATGAACCTATAAGCTGCTCCAACCATACTGGAAAGCATTTGGGACTGTATCCCAAAGGTCACTCAATTATGCCAACACTTTGACCCAGTAATACCCCTACATGGCTTATACCCCAAAGAGCTCAACAAAAGAAGGACAGGACCTATATATATAAAAATATTCATAGCATCACTTTTTGTTGTGGTAAAAAGGGAAACAGTGGTTGTTTGTCAATTTGGGAATGGCAAGACAAATTATGTTGTATTACACAATAGAATATTATTGGGCTATAATTAATGATGAGAAGAAAAGATTCAGGAAACCTGAGAGGACATATGTAATGAGCCTAAATTCGCCTAGAGTAGACTAGTAGACTACAAGGAATATTTTCTCAGATGTAGCCTGTAAACCTTCAGAGGCTCTAAGGACATAGCAACTTAACACTGAGCTTTTTAAACACTGGGCTACCAGTTGGCCATAAGTAGCTAGGAAGCTGATCATTGCTCAAAAGGCCAAAGTGACGAGCCACCAACTCCTTGGAGTCCTCAGAAGTGTCCAGGGGAACTCTGGGTAAACACTCTCTGAGCTGGCCCTGTGGGTCAATACAAACTCATGCAAAGTGAACAAGAGAACAATTTGTACAATGAGTACAACTCTGTAAAGGAAAATCACTGAGATATTTAAGAATTCTGATCAATGCATTGACCAGTCATAACTTTGGAAGACTGATAATGGAACATGCTTCCTACCTCTTGGCAAAGAGCTGATGGCCTAGAGCAAATGTTCTTAACCTTTTTGTGTATCATGAACCCTTGGGTGAGGGCCAGTCTGCCTCACTTTCCTCTTCAGTAAAATGGGAATAGTAATCATACCTACATCCTACAGTTGTTGCAAAGATCAAATGAGAGCATATGGAAAGCACTTTACAAACATTAAAGTGCTTTATAAAGTCTAGCTATTATTATCCAAAACTGAGAGAAGCATATTAAAATCTCTACCTGAGTACAGAATGACTAGTACTTCCAGTATCATTTAACCAGTTACCAACAATCAGCTTTTGTAAAGGGGTATTTACTGAGAAGATGTATCAAGAACAGAAGTCCAAACACATCCTTTTCAGCTGGGGGATAGCACTCTGCCTCTACCACCTCAATCACTACAGATAAGTGGCTCAAACTTAAGTCAGTTGCTGCAAAGTCTTTGCTCTCCCAAATTCACTTCTGAATGTGGAATAGCTGATAGAAAAGTCACTCCCTTGCTGCAATACATGGTGTTAAAGCTATGTTCTTGAATGCATTCCTTCCTATCTTCTCCAGTAGATTACACCCTCTATCATACCCACTCTCATTAATCTTTAGTGTTCTTATCTACTGGCAGCTTCCCTACTGCCCACAAATATGCCCATGTCTCCCATTTTTAAAAAAACCCTCATTTAAGCTAGTTTTCCCATCTGTCTCTTCCCTTTCATGGCTAAACTCCTTGAAAATTCATCTCCAATAGATGTTTCCATATCCTTCCCTCTCATTCTCTTATAAACCCTCTTTAGCCTTACTTCTGACCTCATCATTTGATTGAAGCTGCTCTCTCCAAAGATAACAACGACCTGTTAATGGCCAAATTGTATGGCATTATATCATTTTATCATTCTTCATCCTTCTCGACCTTGGCACTTTTGAACATCCCCTTCTCCTGGATAACCTCTTTAGCTTTCATAATACTCCTCACCTTCTATTTGCCTGACAACTGCTTCTCAGTTTCTTTTGTTTTATCTTCCTTCAGGTCACACCCATCAACCATAGGTGACCCCCAAGAGTCTCTTCTGAGCCCTCTTAGCTTCCCCTCCAAAATGATCCCACGTGGCAATCTCATTAGCTCCCAAGGATTTAATTATTCTCACTATGCATATGATTCTCAGATCTATTTGTTCAGCCCTCACTACTCCCCTGACATTCAGTCTCACATTTCCAACTGCCTATTGAACATCTCAAATTCATATCCAAAACTGATCATTATCTTTACCCCCAAGCCCTCACTTCTTTCTAACTTTTCTGTTATTATCAAGGGCACCATCTTCTTCCAGTCACCCAGACTCACAACCTAGATATCATCTTTGACTTCTCATTCTCCCTCATGCCCCCGCATCCAATCCATCTCTGTGCAGATGATTTGGGGAGCTGGCTGATTTTCTGTTAGTAATCAGAATGACACAGCCTCTTCCACTAGTAGTTGATATCATCTATAAATAGCTATGCAGCTCCCCAAATCATCTGCTTTTGCATTCTATGGTATCTGATAACTGCTGAGAAAGAAAGGAATGACTTTCCTTTAGTGCTGATGAGAGGACATAATCTTTAATTCATAGGTCTTGGTATCATAATATGCAGAAGTGAATCTATGAATTCTCACTATTAAGAAATGGAGATATGCCTTGCTACCTCCGGGCTTCTGGCCACTCACTTCCCCCATCCAGGATTCTCTCTCTCCCAAATGCAAATCCCAGAGGATTGATTGGTAAAGTACATTAGCTTCTCATAATTTTCTGAGCCTCCTCCCTCACTCCTGAATACTGTAGCCCATTTTCCTCCTGATGCTCAGCCGTCTTTGTCAAACAGGTCCATCTGTTGGAATAAGCCCATCGAGTGATGGAAGGGATTGCACGTGGGTACATTATCGGACGTGCTGGGGCCTGCAATGGCTGGCTCGACTCCAAAGCATTGTTTCATTTTTTTCTAATCTCCTATTGCTTTGGTTTGTCCAGATAATTGATGATGATGGTGATGAAGATGATGATGACAATAATAGCTAACGTTTCTATATCACTTTGAGGTTTAGAAAATGCTTTCTATGTGTTATATTACTTGATCTTCACAACAACTTTGTGAAGTAGATTCTATTATTATTATTTCTGTTACATAGATGGAGAAACCAAGGTTGAGAGAGATTACCCAGGGTGACGAAGCAAGCATCTGAAGTAGTATTTTAACTCAGATGACTCTGGGAATCTATCCATTATGCCGCCTTCCAACGCACTGTGCTTAGGTGTCATAGAATAAGCACAGATAAAAGCACAGGTTAAGTGGCTCACCTAGAGTCACACAGGTAGTAAGTGTAAGAGGCCAGATGGGATTTGCAGTGTCCCTGGTTTTTATTTTATTATGTTTCTAGCTTGCAGTCTGTTGATAGTTGAGAGCAAAGACGCTTGGATCCAGAAATCTTCTTCTGTTGAGTAATTGATGTCAGCCTTTGGACCTGTTAGCTTCTGGCGCATAACCTGCTCCAGCATGCCTGACTTCCCTTAAATATTAGCAAAGACTCAAGGAATTTCCTATGAAGATGTGGGTGTGCTCAAATTCCATGTTTTCTCCTGCTCAGGGATCTCTGAATCATCATAATGTTTATTTAGAGAAGAGATTCTTAACAATGTTTGGTGCAACCATTCTGTGGAGCAATTTGGAGCCATACCCAAAGGGTTATAAAACTGCATACCCTTTGATCCAGTAATACCACTACTGGGTCTGTATCCCAAAGAGATTCCCACCCCCAAAAGGTAAAGGACCTATTTGTACAAAAATATTTATAGCAGCTCTTTTTGTGGTGGCCAAAAATTGGAAATTGAGGGAATGCCCATCAATTGGAGAATGACTGAACAAGTTGTAGTCTATGATTGTGATGGAAGACTATTGTGCTAAAAGAAATGATAAGCAAGACGCTTTCAGAAAAAACTTGGAAGGAATTACATGAACTGATACAAAGTGAAGTGAGCAGAACCAGAACAGCGTACACAATAGCAGCAATATTGTATGATACCCAACTATGAATGACGTAGCTATTGTCAGCAATACTGTGATCCAAGACTATTCCAAAGGACTCATGATAAAAAAATGCTTTCCACCTCCAGAGAAAGAACTCATTGAGTCTGAATGCAGATTGAAGTATACGTTTTTGAAAATTTTATTTTGTTTGTCTTTGTTTTCTTTCACAACATGACAAGTATGGAAATGGGTTTTGCATGACTAGACATGTATAACCTATAACAAATTGCTTGCCTTCTCAATAAGGGAGAGGGGAGGGAGTGAGGGAGAGAATTTGGAACTCAAAATTTTTTTAAATGAATGTTAAAAATTGTTTACATGTAATTGGAAAAAAAATTTTTTAAAAACCCCATTTGCTGCCATGGCCTTCTTTGTCAACATGATGAAGCCTACTGGTCCCTTTTCAGAATCATATTTCATTGTTTACCTTCATACTTGAAAGAAATGCTCAATTTCTAGTAGAGATTAGTGAAAAAAGATGCCATTTTGCCCATCCAAGTTCATGAATCCCCTAAAATCTTGGAGATCTCTGGATCCCAGGTTAAGGAGCTGTGTCTTTCAGAGACTGCAGGAGAGACACATTTCTGCTCAATTTCTATCCAATTTGAACAGACATGTACTAATTTGGGGTGTAGTTAACCCCTGCCCAGAAGTACTTCTAAGGGTTTTTTGCTTCTCCAAAGGGAATTTTCAATTACTTGTTTCTCTTTTAGTATTTGATTTATAAAACAAAGCTCAGTGGGCTGCAAAGGGGAAAAAACCACAGGATTTAGGAAGGAAGGAAGGAAGGAAGGAAGGAAGGAAGGAAGGAAGGAAGGAAGGAAGGAAGGAAGGAAGGAAGGAAGGAAGGAAGGGAAGGAAGAGAGGGAGGGAGGGAGGAAGGAAAGAAGGGAGAGAGGGAGGGAGGAAGGACAGAAAAAAAGGAAGGGAAGGTGGGAAGGAGAGAATGGAGGAGGGAAGGAGAGATGGAGGAGGGAAGGAGGAAGAAAGGAAGGAGAGGAGAGGGAAGAAAGTAGTAAAGGAAGGAAGTTAGGAAGGAAGGAATGTGGGAAGGAGAGAAAAGAAGGAGAGGAGAGAGGAAGAATGAAAGAGGGAAAAGAAGAAGGGAACAAGCGTTTATTAATCCCCTATGTGGCAAGCATTGTGTTAAGTGCTTTACAAATATTATGTCATTTGGTCCTCAGGACGACAATGGGATGTAGGTATTTTTATCCATTTTATAGCTGAGTTAACTGAGGTGGACAGAGTTGATTGAAGTGACTTGCATAGGGTCACACAGCTAGTAAGTGGCTGAGACAGAATTTGGATTCCAGTCTTCCTGACACTAGCTCCATCGCTCTATTCATTGTACCACCCAGCTACCTCTAAAGCTAGGACAGATAGAGTTGTTAATTGAATTGCCCAGGGCCCCACAGCTAGGGTCTCGGGCCACATTTGAACTCAGGTCTTCCTGAGTCAGGCACAGAACTCCATCTGCTGCCTCCAACTAGTTGACTCTGATTTAAAGTCTAAAGACCTGTGTTTAAATTCTTGTTCTGCCTCTTGTTCTCTCTGTGACCTTGGGCAAATTATTTAACCTCTGTCTGCCTCAGTTTCCTTTTTTGTAAAGTCAGAGGGAAGGACTAGATGACCTCTAAGGTCCTTTCCAGGTCTAAATCATTTCCGTAGACCAGGTTTGCTTTTCATTTGATTTCTCCTTCCCTTTCTTCCCTCCTCCCTCCTCCATTAATTGCTTTCAATTTTGCCATTTGCTTTGCTTTTATTTGTTTTAATTTTTGATCACAGATTGAGGCCTGGAAGACACTTTCCCCATTTTATAGATATAGAGTAACTTGCCAAAAGTCACTCAGGTAGCACAGAAGCCCATCCAGAATTTCCACCCTAGTCTTCTGACTCCAAACCCAGGAGTCTTTTCACCTGCCTCCTGAGAAACAGTGGGATAGCAGGGAGGGGAGGGGGACCACTCTTTTGAATGAGGATTTAGCTTCATGCAGCATTTCCTTTTCACAGCATCACATTTCATCTTCTTGCAGAGAATTTCCTTCTCTTTTTTGATGAAAAAGACTGTGGAAGATGGCTCATGAAAGATCAGGGAGTGGCCTGACTCTCCTACAAACACGGCAGCAGAGTTCTTAAAAGGCACCAAAAGGGAGACTGACCAAGGGAACCAAAGAGAGAGAGCAGAAAGTCCCTTCATACTCAAGAAGACACAAGATCCTTATCAGAAGCCTGCAGGGAAAGAGGAAGCTGGCACACCATCACTATGACCTAACGCCAGCAAGATCTTGTGACTGGCCTGTTGGAAGTACGGTGGGCAATGCTAGTCCCTGTAGCTTAGTGCACAAGGAGACAGGGCTGGCCGGTGCTCATGCCTGGGGACTTCCACTACCATCCAAGACCCTGGAAGCCCATGCCAGAATCATCCAGAATGTATCTTGGCAACCCAACGAAAGGCCTGAACCTAACACTTGGGACTGACTCTCTTCTCTGCTGCCAGGGGTCACACCCCTTGAAGCTGCTTCCCTCCTTTAGGTGACTCTCATTGTCTGTGTCTGTCTGGAGTGTGTGTCTCTACCCCCTGCCAGATGCTGTGTTCTCCACTAGTGGAGTAGCAAATTTCCCTTCAAAGCTGAATGGTTAAGGGAAGAGGAGAGCAGAAAAAATTCCCTCTTTCCCCTTACAAGGGGCTCCTCCATAAACAACATGCAATTTCTTTCACCCAGGATATCTCCCTCTGGGCAAGTTGCTGCTAGACACCATGACTTAATGCATTAGGAGGAAGAGACAGACATCCCTTCTTCTTTCCTTACCCTGGTCTCATTCTACAAGAGCCTTTATCATCCCCCACTGTCCAGAATTTATCTATTTAAAGCTCCAAGTAGAGGCTAATTTGTTTGCTCAGCCAATCGTGTTACTCCTCTTAATTCTAGCAGAGAAAGATGATGACAAAGCACAAAGGGATTAGGAAGTGTTACCACCGTGTTTAGGTGGCTGCTGTGGGTAAAATGGAAGGCTTGGAGTAAGGAAGTCAAGTCAAGCATTAACAGTGATTTATTAAGCACCTGGATGTTCCATGTTCTGTGTTAAGAGCTGGGAATACAAAGAAAGGGGGGAAACCAGTCGGAAGGAAGGAAGTAGAGAGAAAGGAGGAAAGGAAGGAGGGTGGGAAAGAAGGAAGAAGGGGGAGGGAAGGGAAGGAGGGAGAGAAATGGAAGGTGGAATAAAGGGAGGGAGGGAGAGAGGGAGGATGGAAGAAAGGAAGGGAGGAAGGAAAAAGAGAGGAAGGAGGGAAGGAAGGAAGGAGAAAAAGCATTGATTAAATACTCACTATGTGCAAAGCCGTGGGGATACAAATAAAAGAGGCAGTCCCTGCTCTCCAAGAGCTCACATTGTAATGGGGAAACAACACATAGGAAAGGTTTCTGTCCAATTTCTTTTCTCCTTGATGACTTATATTTCTCATTCCAATTCTCATTTTCTCTTTCTCCTCTCTCTGTCTGTCTCTGTCTGTCTCTCCCTCCTTCTTTCCCTCCCTCCCTCTACTCTTCCTTTCCACAGTACTTCTTCCTTGCTGCATCTGAAACAGTAATGAAGAAAAGACAGGGAATTTGAGCTCATTTGCTTCTTTGTCATTGTGGCCTTCAAGCTCATTAAATAACCATTGTTTAAGTACCTACTATGTGCCAGACGCTGCACTAGGCTCTAGGGACACACATACAAATATGAGACAAGTCTTTCCCTCAGGGAGCTTACATTCTACTGCAGGAAGCTCTATTTACAGTCCAAATATTTCAATGCCCTGTTCTCAATAACAGCCTATCTTTCAACCCTGTGAGTTAGGTACTATCAACATTATCTCCATTTTGCCACTGAGGGAATTGTGACTTGAAAAGTTTCAGTCCGTGGTCACACAGCTCATATTGTCAGAGTCAGGATTAGAACCCAGGTTTTTCCCAACACCCGTTGCAAGGCTTTTCTCAATACACTCTACAACACACTCACTGTCTATCCTTCCCTTTCTCTTACTTTTTACTAGAGTCAAGAAAATACTTAGAAATTCTCCATTTGGCACCTCTTCCTTCTCATTCTGCTGTACTCTCCACTCAGCCACAGGGGCTTCCAAACTTGAGATTATGGGCTCTTATTAAGATTTTCCTAGATCCTGGTTGCAATCCCAAGGAGAGCTATCAATTAGGTTTTGTTGATCTCTTTTCTAGCCCCACCCTTCTAGCCATCATCAAAGGGAATAATTCCTGTGAAGGAGGGGCCAGGTATCCCTACTAACTGCCAACCAATGACTCCACACAGGGCAGGCAAGTCAGTCTAGCTGAAGCAACAGCAGGGTACCATGAGAGAGAGACTACAGGGAGCATGCATCAGGCAAGTCAAACTGCCACCAGCTTCTTGGCCGCCATCCCCTTGAAGACTCCAATGGGGACAGCCTAGGTCCAGAACTCAAGAGACTTGGGAATGGCCACACTTCTAACCCAGTGCCCTCAGACATCATCCCTGGGAAACAAGCCAAGGATGCCCGTGCAGGTGCTACAGCCACAGCTACTGGGGACCCAGAAAGGAAGGTTCGTGGCACCTAAGCCTGGCATTGTCAAGTGGTTTGACATCAGAATCGGATATGATTTTATCAGTGCAGACTGATAGGCTTTTATCAGAAGAGGCATCCTAATCTGCTTTGCTTCTGCTCACTAAAACCCATGGAATTTTTCCATCTCACTTGTCCCTTGGCACTTCCATTTGTGTGAGTTATGAGTTCCTTGAGATTAGAATCTGTCCTGTTTTCTGTTTTCTCCTCAGGACTTAGCACAGTGTTTTGTATACAGTGAATGCTTAATAAATGCTGTGTTCATTCACTCACTCATTCACACTATGCTGCAACCTATTATGTATGCATGGTTGGTGTCCTACAGCAGGAAAAGCATCTTTTGACATCATCAGATTTAGTCCAGTCCCACAAACACTTATTAAATGCTTACTATATGCCAGGTACTGTGCTAAGCTCTGCTGATCCAGTGAATAAAAAGAAAAAACAGCTTTAGAGATGGAAGGGACCTTAGCAATTATTGTCAACTGCCTTGTTTCCCAAGAGAGAAACAAGCTCAGAGAGACAGAATGACTTGCCCAAGGTCACACAGCTAATAAAATTTAATAATATAATATATAATTTATATATATATAATTTAAATTTAATTTTAAAGTAATATTTTTATTTTAATAATAATAGGTTAACAATGATTCATGGGATAATAGATTTAAGGTTAGAAGGTATATTAGAAGTCAGAGTCCAGCTTTCTCAATTTATAGATGAAGAAACATTCCTAGAGAAGCTAATTGACTTGCCCTAGGTCACACATCTAATAAGCTTGTGAGGAAGGTTTTGAACCCTTATCATCCTGGCTGAAACCAAGGCCCTCCAACTCTCGGGTGCTCTTTTTTCAGCACTAATTTGGCTCTAAGAAGATTTTATGACCTCTTGTCACCATCTGTCTTGAAAAGTTTGATGCGCTGCAGTGTTTCATTTGCTAAAATGAGCAGCCAAATGATATTCTAATCCACAAACAAATCACACACTCACAACTAATTCTTTTTGGCACTGAATAGAGTGGCTAATGCTGTGCTCTCATTAAGAGGTTTTAATACACAGGATTATGTCCTAAGCATCATTGAGCCTTGCAAATGGAATCTTCAGTGCTAAGTTAATGACTGCATGAAACAAAGAGTCCCCAGAATTAAAGGCATGATCAAGTGAGAAAAGACTGAGATCCGTGAGCACGCTTATCCTTAGCTAACCCTTTGTGGAGAGGCTTTCCTTACTTCCAGTAAACCTCGTTTACTCCAGGGATCTATCATAAATTTCACTTTGGGTAATCTGTACTTACCCAAGTGAAACCTGGGAAATAGTCAACAAATATTTATGAAGCGCCTACTGAGTGTTTGGGGATACAAAGAAATGCAAAAACCTGGTTCCTGCCCTCAGTGAGTTCCCAGTCTAACAAGGGAGACGCGTGCAAACAACTCTGTATATATAAGATACATACAGGGTGAACTGAAGTTAACTCAGGAGGAAGGAATTAGCAGTTGGGGGCAGGAGGGAGATATTTGACCTGAGTCTCCAAAGAAGCTACAGAAGCCAGTGGCTCTCTCTTATCTCCAGGATCAAATAGAAAACCTGTTTGGCTTTTAAAGCCCTTCACCACCTGCCCCGGTCCTATCCTCACACTCTTCTTACAACTTGCTCCCCTCCATGTCGATATTCCAGTGACAATGGCCTTCTTGCTACTCCTTGTACAAGAGACTTTATCTCTTGACTCCGCCTTATCGTTGGCTGTCCCCTATGCCTGGACTTTTTTCACTTTTCCCATCCTCTGGCAGTGGGGACTGGGCTGGGAGTAGGACCTAGTGCTCTGGGAGACGTGAACCTTCCTGGTGCCCTTGGGCTTTACCTGCCCAGTGGAGGCAGTGGGTCAATGGTTGGTGTTGGGAGGATGGCAGACTCATTCTCCATAGATTTTTCCACAGGCTCCTCTAAATGATGGCTGTGAGGGCCAGGCTGGAGACAGGGCTGATAGTCTGGAGTACATGGCTAATCTTGGGTTCAGCATTTTGCCCTGTCTCCATAGGACTCTGAGGGGAGGTGGTGGTCAAGGTGATTTAATTTGCCTAGAACATACTACTTCCTATCTCTTCCAAAAGATGCTTTGCTGCTTCAGCTAGGCATTCTCTGTATCTGTCTCTGTGTCTGTGTCTCTGTCTCTGTCTTTATCTCTGTCTCTGTCTCTCTCCCTCCCTCCCTCCCCCTCTCTCTCTCTTTCATAAACTTTCATCTCTATTAAATATGTGACTCTGAGGCAGTAGGATGGTACAATGGATAGTGTCAGACTTGGGGTCAGGAAGACCTGAGATTAAATTCTGCCTCAGACACTAGCAGTGTGACCCTGGGCAAGACATCTCTAAGATGGGGATAATAATGGCCGCTACCTTCCAGGGCTGTCGTCAGGATCAGATGAGATGATATTTGTAAAGTGTTTTACAAGCCTTGATGAATGCTGACTAATACTGGCTACTAGTAGTAGTAGCCCCTGGCCCATTGTGCATGCACTGGGAGAATCCAAATTGGGTCTACAAACCCTCAAAAACCCAGAATTCTTTCCCCCGGGCTTCCATCTTTCTTTTACAAATTTTCCTGCTGGTATTTAAGTACATAGAACTAGTACAGGTTGGATTGCTATATGGTTTTAATATATAGTTTTATTTTATAATATACAACTATATTTTAATATAATATGGTTTTAATACAGTTTCAAATGCCAGGAACAGGAAAAGTAAAAAATAAAAAACCCCTAAAAGAGGTAGTTCTGAAAAATGGCCACCCTGTTTGCAGCCAGGAAGGGGCTTTCTCCCCCTCTTGAATTATTCTCTTTTGGGATGGGTGATATCAGGAGGCAGATGAAGGGAGATCAAAGGTGATTGGGTATCTACTCCAGTCTGGGAGGAATCACAAGCCAGTTTCACTAGCAACCGACCATTGCTTTTCTATCCCATGGGCATTAAAAGGCACCAGACTCTTCTTTCTATATAGGTGATGCTTTTGGTGGCTAGGGCTCCTCCTCCTCCTGTGGTCACAGGAAATGGAAGAGTTTGACCTAAGGATCTAAGAGCTCTTCCTGGCCCCCCAATTAGTCCTTATATAGCTACCATTCCCCACTTCTTTCAGATTTGAAGTCCTTCTTCCTCAGCAAGGTGAGAACTTTGTCACTCACCCCAAATCCAGTGAGGACCAGAACACCTCCCAACAAAATCCACCTGTGATCTGACCACCTTCCAGACCTCCAATTCTTGATTATCTCTGTGAGGAGGGATGCAATATAATGACTTAGCACTACTCTGAAAGAAATGACAACTAAAAATTCAGAGAAGCATGGAAAGATGTAGATGGCGCATTGTTTGCCTTTTCAATGGAAGAGCAATGGGAGACAGGAAGGGAGGGAGAGAATTTGGGACTCAAAATTTTAAAAATGAATGTTAAAAATAAATAAAATTTTAAAAAGAAAGACTTGTGTGAATTGATGCAGAATGAAGTAAATAGAACCAGGAAAACAAAATGCACAGTGACTGCAAAATAAATGGAAGCAACAATCCCCACAACTTTGTCCAAACTAAATATTGTGTAATTGTAAGAAGCTTGACCTCAGAAAAGAAACAAGAAAAAATGTCCCTCCCTTCCACTGCAGAGGTGAGGGACTGCAGAGATGAAACATTGTATAGGTTGTCATTTCAGTGGTAGACTGGTAAATGTTTAACAGCCATCTCTCCAGAAGAAAAAAAATAGACACACAACACACTTTTAAGTCTAATCTGTGTGACATTTTTCCCATCACTTAAATCTACTCTAGACAATTGATAATAAATCAAGCCCTGAGTTATATAGTGTTTGCCAAATTCTGAAGTGTAAATTCTCACACTGAAAATTTGACAATCAGCTCTCAAGAGCCTGTATGAGCTGACTCTAGCACACCTTTCATTGTCAGATTTGGTTGATACGTGAGTGAGTTTTGCTAAGTTGTCCTTTTTTCCTTTTTATTCTTTGTTATAAGGGTTGGTTCACTGGGCAAGTGAAGGGGTTACATATTTGGAAATGAAGGTGTTGTGTAAAGAGATGATATAATTCATATCAACAGGAATTTTAAAAATTTTAAAGGAAACTTTTTTAAAAGTTTATTAAATGTTGATTAATTCATTCCCCAAACCAAGCTCCTCTTTGGACTTTTCCTTACCCTGTAGGAATCTGAGACTAGGTATTCCTGAATTCTGGTGAGTCGTCTCCTCCCTTCCACAGGTGATGGAAATGCTTCTCCCAGCCTAATCACCTTGATGAACCCACGGCACTAGCTCTCAGCTCCTCCTGTAATGGATCAGTTCTCTGTTTATTGTAAATCTGAACCCAATACACACACACACACACACACACAGAATTTTCAAGAAAATATCATCACTGTCCACAAGTATCTGAAAAGTTCTCTTCTAGTTCTAAGATTCTGGGATCAGTCAACCTCAGATTCAGAGAAAAGATTCTTTCCAGGGGTATGAAGACTGAAAAGGGTTGGGAATACTTGATCTGGTACCACTGCTATGTTGAATAGATAGGGAAAATGGAGAAGGAAATGGTAAACCACTCTAGTATACTTGCCAAGAAAACCTATTGACATGTGATGGTTCATAGTGTCACAAAGAATCGGACATGACTGAATAACAAAAGGGGAAATGAAGGTACAGGTAAGGGAGGGCACACAGAGAGAGGATGAGTCAGGATTCAAACCCAGGTCTTGAGAAAATACCATGGTTTGCCCACTTCCATTATGTTCTGAATGAGCATGGTCCCTAATTGAGGCAGGATTACTTGTTTGCATATCTAAGTGGCTTAAGTAAACATGTCATTTCTGCCTCCTGATCATAGTGCCAAGGCTCAGAAGTGTTTATATGTGGGGGGTGGGGGTGGGTGAGGGTTATAGGCCATGGGTGTGCTGCAAGCTTGAACAACAAAATATATATGTGTGTGTGTGTATGTATATATATAGATATATATATAGATATATATCATAAAAATCCACTGATATGGACAGCAGAATTCATGGCAGATGACTTTGCAGACCTACTTCAGCAAGATTTCTCTTTTCTTTTTATCACTATAGTCCTTCCTTCATAATTGCCCATCCTTTCCTACCCCCTGTGGTGGGTGACTCAGATTTCATAGTTCCAATTATGAAGTGATTGAATCCTTCATGGGCTCACGCCACCACAGTCCTTATGGGGGAGGGGCGGGGGGAGCGACTGTGGATATCCTAACATCTATGTGCTCAGCAGTTGGCCACTCAGCCATTCAGAGCCTAAAGAACACACGCAATTTATAGATTCCTCATGTCACTACTGCTGACATCACATAGACACTTCTCCCTGGGAAAACCCAGAGTCTTCAGGTAACTTTGCCTTTCTCCCCAAAATAGAGAAATCAGAATAAAATGTCTCATTTATGCTTTCATTATGTTCTGAATAACCATGTCTCTACCTTGGGTAGGACTATTTACTCTACCTAATAACTAACTGCTTACAGAATGTGTGTGGACATTTGGGGAAGGGGATGTCTGTGGAATTCATTCTTTAAATGAATATTTATTAAGTGCCTACTGTGTGTAACATGTATGCTCTGACTCAGTCAGGCAAGCTACATCATGCTTCAGGATTCTAGGGAATCCCAAGGAGTTTGTGGGTTGTCTTGCCTCCCTAATTTATGCCCTCACTAGCTGTTTCTCCCAATTTATTAGGGGGCCAGTGACTAGAACTCCATTTTCATTTAGTTTAACACCGAATACCTTTTTAAAAGGTACTTATTTCATATACAGCAAGAACAAACATGCTAAAAAATTTCACCAATAGCTCTGGGAGACATAATCTCTTGGGGGGATTGGACTGTAATTCACTTCCTACATAGCATATGGCCCACCAGGTCCATGTCCAGATACTGGATGACTGCTACATTAAGCCTCCCGTTGGCGTGGAGTCCCAAAGGTCACTCCCTTGCTTCTCAGGGCAACCATACTATGCTGGCTGCAAGACGTGGCCTAGAATCTGACTTTTGGATTCCTGTGGCTCCCTCCCCCAACAAAGGCAGAGATTCCACTTCTGGCTCTTAAAACAGGAAAGAACAAAGGAAAATGCCAAAGACCCAGGCCCATTCCTACAGGTCCTATAGCCTGGCTCCTTCCTCCATTTCCAGTCCTCTTCACTTTGGGCCCGCCCCACAGTTTACAATCTATCTACTCTGGCTTTTTTGCTGTTCCTCATGCATGACACTCCATTTCCTGACTCTGCTTTTGCACTGGCTGTTCCTGATGCCTGGAGGGCCCTCCTTCCTCATCTCATTCTAAAGGGCTCAAACCTCACCTTAGCTATTTGCATGTCATCTCCCCCATTAGAAGGTGAGCTCCCTGAGGGCAGAGAATATGTTTTTGCCTTTCTTTTGGGGGTAGAACATCAGCTGGGGTGCCATTGTTGTCCAGGGAGTAGAGGAAGATGGAGGGTTGGGGAATAAAAGTGCAGGGGGGGTGGGAATCTCAGGCTTTATTAATCATAGAAAAGGTGACCAAGAACACATCATATGTTACCTTGTACTTATTTTCCCATATATGCACCGTCTTTTTGAGAATCTTCGTGGTGCTGTCTTGTTTCAGTTGGGCCTGACTCTTTGTGACCCCTTTTGGGGTTTTTCTTGGCAGATACTGGAGTGGTTCGCCATTTCCTTCTCCAGCCCATTTTATAGATGAGTAAACTGAGGCAATCAGAGCTAAGTGACTTGCCGAGGGTCACACAGCTAGTAAATGTCTAAGGCCAGATTTGAAGTCAGGAAGATTAGTCTTCCTGATTCCAAGCCCAGCACTCTGTCCACTGTGCCACCCAGCCGCCCTTTCATCTATGCACTAATTGAGAATATATTCAATGAGGATATTGGTTAAGAAGAAGCCCATTTTTGCACATTCAACCATGGACCACATGAAAGATGTGGTGACTATAGGAACTCATTGATTACCACCCCCACCCCCCCCAAAAAAATCAACTTGATAAAGCAAACATTATGTTTTCTATCCCATTATCCCAATTACAGATTCTTTTATAGCAAAGTTATCTCAGTCCAAGATTACTCAGGATTCCTTGGGAAGATGTAACAACAAAAATAATCCTTTTCAATGATTCTCTGAAGATAAACATTTCCTACTTAAGCTTAACAGGCATATGCTCACGCAAAGTAATCACCACTGTGATGGAAGAGGTGCTGTGCAAGCAAGGTCCAGGTCTAGGAGGATCTCCATGGATGGTGAGATGCTCCTGTTTTTGGATGGCTTTATGTTTACTGCATCAAGCCCCAAGATATTCCAAAGACTTCTCAAAATAGCTGGCTCATCCACACAGGAAAGGTCAAATGGATGAAAAATCTCTATTGCCCATATTTAAACTTGTGTTGGAATAGACACTCCATAAGATTTGTCCAGCAGTATTGCTATCTAGGACAGATAGTACAGGTAGGCAATGAGCTGGGAGGTCAGAATAGAAAAAGAAGAGGAGAGAGAATGAATTGCTTATGGTAAAGTGCAAAACACTTCTACTAACTTCAGGCTTCTTATAATAGCAAAATTCCATCTATTCAATACAAACATTTTTACCAATGTTATATGGCAGTGAGACTTGGGATACTATTCCCTCTGAAGGACTTAAGCATCACATGGACAGCAATGGAAATGTGTGTGGTAAGTGTGTGCAAGCTAGAATACATAACTAAGGAGGATCTTTGAAGAAGAACAAGAATGAGGGATGTTATCAAAGAATCATATGACAGAAAGAGAGATGGGCTGGTTATGTGCGAGAATAAAGCATGGCAGCCGAAGTAATCCACTGATACCCTCAAGATGTTATGTGAAAATGAGGAAAGCCCTTCAAATATTGGGGAGATCCCATGTGGTGACCTTTTGGGAGAACATTGTCAAGTGTGGCACAAGACAAGCAGACTTAGAAGGGATGTGATCAGTATAGCTTAAGGGAAACCAAAACTCGGTGAGATCACACGCCCATTTGAGTATTGAGATTTAGTATGTGTATATATATATATATATATATATATATATATATACACATACATATACATATATACACGTATATGTATATATATATATATAGTATAGACTATAATATGGTGACTTGCTTAGAGTCGCGTCACTAGTATGTGTCAGAGGTGAGATTTAAATTCAGGTTGTCCTAACTCTAAGTTCATCCCTGTATGAATAGGAAAGAAAGGAAACAAGCATGTATTAAGTACCTACTATGTGCCAGGCACTTCACAAATATTATCTTATTTGATATTCTCAACAACCCTGCGAAGTAGGTACTAACTAGCTGCTGCTCTAGAATGTTCTAGAATTTCTAAGGTTCTGGGGGTGGGGGGTGGCGGGCCAGGGAATCTTAAAATAACCTAATGGCATTTATTCTGGCATTAGTAAATTACTTTCTCTGGTTGATTGGTCTTCCTATAGGGAAGTCATGTAAAAGTGGGGACAGAGGCAAGGACTGATACTAACTATGGTAAAGAATGCTATTCCAGCAAAAAAGATTTGTGGCAGCTTTTTTGTGGGGGCAAAGAATTGGAAACTGAGGGGACTTCCATCAAGTGGAGAATAACTGAACTAGTATGTGGTCGTGGTGGGCAACTGTTGTCCAGTAAGAACTGATGAAGGGAAAAACATGTAAAGACCTCTATGAACTGATGTAGAGTGAAGCGAGCAAAGCCAGGAGAACAATTTACACGGCAACAGTAATATTGTAAAGATAATCAACTGAGAACCCAAAGAACCACCACAACTCCAAAGGACTCATGATGATAAGTGCTATCTACCTCCAGATAGAGATCTGATGGACTCAGAGTGCAGACCGAAATGCATTTTTCCATCTTGTCTTTTTCTTTTCTCCCCTCCCCCACCCCAGAACATGACCACTATGGACATTTGTTTTGTATGACTTCATAATTATAATAGGTTTTGATTTCTTCCTTTCTTAATGGAAGAGGGAAGAGTAAAGAGAGGGAAAGAATCTGGAACTGAAAGAAAAATTGAATTTAAAATAATTTTTAAAAGAATGCTATTCCAGGTAGATAGCCCCAAGATGCTATGGGAGAATACTGGTGTGAATCCTTCGCAAGTTTCCAGGATCAATTATGTGACTAAGACATTTTTTCAGTTATTGGCTTAAATTGGCTGCCCCAGAGTCTCTTTTTTTCCCCTTAAAACTCATTTTCATTAGATCTGAAAGGTCATGAGGAAGATGTGAGGTTTATTCCAAGGAACCTGTTGTTTCTTCCTGTGAAAAATCATGCTTGATCTTTCCACTGGGAGGTGGAAATGTAAACATTTTTATTTTTGTAAATCAAAGGAAGAAGATACTTGCTAATCTCTTTGAGAGTTGCTTTGGGCTTCCCCCAGAGGCTGCAGAAAACTAATTTCTAAGGCTTGGGTGGAATTTCTTGAAGGAAAAAAATAGGTGGGGCTTGGAAGGTTGGGAGAAGGAGGGGGAAAAGGAAGAGGAGCATCAATGGCAAGGAGGCAGACAGAGGACATCAGCATTTCCATTGGCTAAGCATATTTCGTATGAGCCATGGGAAAACATTCTTTCTGGAATCATTGTGTATTAGCAGGCTTAAGTGAATCTCTTTAAGACTCTCGGGGTGCTGCAAAATGCTCTGTCCTGCATGTCCTAGGCTATTCTGAAAGTCATTCATTTGTGAGGAGCTGGAGAAACCATTTGAACAGACAGAATCTGGTAATTCTGGGAGCCTCTGTCTCCTCCAAGAGAAGTTTCTGCTTCTACAATTCTTTGGGCTAACTTCCTCATCAGGGCTGCCACGAAAACACCAACCAGTGGATGATGTCTGAGATTATGAGGTATGAAGAATAAGCTTCTGGGTGCTAAGAAATGTACTGTTTTGTCAAGGAATTAGCTTCATCACCTGGAGGTAATTAATAGCCAAGTTTTCTCCTGGAATTGACAGCCAGGGCTAAACCTGGGTTGTGTTGTTTTTTTTTTTTTTTTTGATTTCTGTTCTCTTTATTTGAAATCTGTCTAAGCAGTACTCACCTGAATACCTTGTCCACTTGACCATTTTACTAAGTAACAGCTCGTTTTTTGCACCCTAAGTATTAGCTGTTTGTACAGTTTTGTGGGCGCCCTGCATGTATTTGTTGACTTTATCCCCCTTTTGAGACTAGGAGGCGGGGAGATATCAGGAATGTGAGCATGAATATGATCCTTCATCCCTGACTCTTGAGATGTGTCATGGATAAGGAAAAGAAGAAAAATCATGCAGGCAGTCAAGTCCCAACATTTCTGATGATTACCAAGAATACTTAAGATAAGAGCAGGGCATGGGATTCTTAAGTGTCTTATTGGAAAATTATAATGTGATTTGCAGACCCAAGATGGGAGGTGCTAGAGTTATGTCCTCGGCCCACAATACAGAGAGGTAGCCAAGAGGCTAAAGAAATCTTTGGCAGTATTAAGATAAGTGTGGTATCAGGACTAGGGTGTCATGACATGCTCATCCCTGCTCATACCACAGCTCTGGAGTACTGTGCTCATTTGTGGGTTCCACGACTGAGCAAGAATGTTGGTGCTTGGAAGGCAACCAGGATAGGATGCTCAATCACACGAGCAATGAGTGGGTGGAAGCTTCAGAAAGGTAGGTTTATACCTGATATAAGGAAAAGCTTCCTAAAAACTAGAGCTGTTCCAAAGTTTAATGGGCTGTCTTGGGGTGATAATGGGTTTCTTTTCATTGGAAGTCTGCAAACAAAAGTTGGATGGCCACTTGTCAAGGATGTTGTGGGAGGGAGGGTGGGCCTTGCCAAGAGACAGGTTAGTGAGATGGCCTCTGAGGTCCTTCCCAACTCTGAGATTCTGTATTTCCATCCATGCCTGCAATCAGGGAACACCATGTAACAGAATTAATTGACAAACAGTTAGGTCATCAGTGAAGATTTAAAATGAGAAGGCAGATAATTAATGGAGAAGAATCACTGTATCTGATAGTAATCAGCTTTCAACCTTGAATCCTCTATAATTTCAGGAGGGACTCCTGTCTCCTCTCAAGTACTACAACTCCATACGAAGGCCTTAGTGGTTTCAACGATGATTTAAAACTTTTTCTGTTGTTAAATATGTTGTGAGTCTTATGTCCCTCATCACCACCATCCCCCCCTGAAAAGCGGTGTGCCATATTGGATAAAGGGTCAAACCCAGGATTCAGGAGAAAAAAAAGCTTCAGGCTTTTGACACAAACTGGCTTTGTGACCATGGACATCACTTTACCTCTGAGGGCCTTAGGCAGTTCTGTAATACTGCAGGTTATAGATAAGTTGTAGATATGAGTTGGTGGAGGAAGTTTCCATACCAAGAGTTCCCACAAAGATAAAATTATAAATGGAGGGGGAGAGAAAAGGAAGGGGTGAAGGAAGAGAGGAAGAAAGAAAGAAGGAAAGAAAGAAAAGAGAAAAAGAAAGAAGAGAGATAGAAAGAATTCTACCACCTAGAGTGTATGCTCCTGGAGGGCAGGGACCATGCCCATAGTAGGCATTCAACATATATAGCCTGATATTTAGCATAAAGTTTGGCAAAAATGAGTTTTAAAATTGAGACAGAATTTAAATTAAATCCATCTTGGAATCATAGATTTCAAGCTCTAAGGAGCCTTAGAAGTTATTTAGTACAACTGCCTCATTTTCCAGATGAGGAAATTATGACTCATATTATGAGTGACCTGTCCAAGGTCCTATAAGTATGGTAGTGGAGCCAGAATTCAGACTCTGATTCCCATTATTCTTTCTACTGCATTACGCTGCTGATCTCAAAGTGCCTGAGTAAGATATTCCATTTCCTTTTGATCTGTTTTTTTCTGTTCAGTATTGTCAACAAGGACTAGAATTATATATACAAGGGCAGCCCTAGGCAATAAACAGAAAAGCAGACTACATAATAGCTTTTATAGGAAATGACTGACTTCTTTCACTCCAGGTTGTGTTGGAGAAAAGGAGACTGTCTTAGGTGGTACAGGAAACTCTAAATCCTACATTTCCTCAATGAAGTTGCCTTGATAATGCCATTCTCTCATTCATAGAAGGAAAAGATTATTGAAAATTAAAACACTAGATCATGCATGGATGATACCATCTAAAGACTCAGCATTTATCTTCCTTCATCATTTATTCAGCTCAGGAAATTATGGTGGTGTCTTAGTCTGCTAATAAACAGCAGGATGTGTCACTAGCCATCAGACAGGGAAAGCACTTACCCTTCCCTGTGTGTTTAACATCAATGATATTCTTAAAATTCTGGAAATCCATCAGTCACTGCCAGGGGAAAGGGAGGGGCAGGCTATTGTGAGGATTGAATGAGATAATATGTATACAGTGCTTTAGGAACCTTAAAACACTATATAAATGTGAGTGCTGCGCTCCCTAATGGCAGGTGGCTACCGCTGATAATAGTGAGGAGGATGAAAATGATGCTGATGCAGATGCGGATAAGTAATGTGAAAGTCATGTGTAAAAAACTCCATAGGTTCAGCTCAAGGGCCACCTACAAGTGACTTTTCCTGCTTCCCCTGGTGGCTAGTGCCCCTTCCAAATTATTTTTCATTTTTGTGTACATTTTATTTTTATTTATCAATGTACAGTCTGTGTCTTTTCCCAACCCACCCCCCTCTGGAATGTAAACATCTCCAGAGTGAGTTTTTGTCTCTGTGTCCCAGCCCAGTGCTGGAGGGTTAAATGAGATCACATTTATAAAGTGCTTAGCAAAGTGTCTGCACATAGTAGGTGCTTAATAAACATGTGTATGAATGAATAAAACTATAGTGCTTAGTACATTGCAGGTACAGTAAGTGCTTAATAAATGTTGCTTGTGGGAATGTATGAATGAATTAATGAAACCACTAAAAACAAATACAAGCCCCCACTCCTTCAGCAATGATAAACATAGACAGTGTGACCACAGAGTAATGAGCGAATGTCAAATTTCACAACCCAGGTGCTAAAACCTGTTTCTGTCTTTTCTGTCACGCCTCACACAGAGTCCATGAACAAACAACTTAGGTTCCCTTGTAAAGCAAATTCCACACAGTCCAGAGGATCATAGACTTAAAACTGGAAGGAACCTTAGAGGTCATCTCCTCCAGGAGCCCCTTCTTCATTGTATAGATGAAGAAACTGAGGCTTGAAGAAGTGATAGCTTGCCTGAAGCCACATAGTCAATGGCAGAGCTGAGATTTGAACCCAGGTCTGCCTCCATTCACAATTAGGAAGTAGGAAGGCTATTCACTTTTGGCATCTCATGGTTTTAGAGGAGACAATGCACCCGAGGATTAAAGGGAAAGGACTTTGGGGGAAGGCTTGTTCCTGGGATAAAAGAAGCAGTAGTGTGCAGGAAAAGAGGAAAGGACTGGGAACCTGTGTGTGATTTCTGATGCTTCCACCTTAGCTGTGTGACTCTGGGCCAGTCAATTAACCTTTCTATGCCACAGTTTGCTTGTCTGGAAAATGAGTGGGTTGTACTAACTGACCTCTGAGGCCTCTCCCAGCTCTAAGTCTGGGATTTAAACGACATAGGCTTTTCTCTTTCCTCTTTTGCTGCCTTGAGCCAAGATTCCTATTAGAGTGTGAATAGAGCCAGAATTGAGGGGACATGGGAAGAGATCCATTTGGGCTTTTGTGATGAGGAGTTTTCTAAGGGTGACTATATTAAAGGGAGCCTACTGGGGTTTGGGCATTGATGAAGCACTTTGAGGCAGGACTCAGAACTCTGTGTCCTGTGGTA
>CM053623.1:354749289-354806788 GCA_028646595.1 Phalanger gymnotis
GCATATGTAAAGTGCTTTGCACACCTTAAAGCAATATATAAAAGATAGATTTTATTATTAGTTTATAAAATATTTAATTAGTAACAGAAGCTGGACCTGTGACTTCACTCATACAGGGAACTCCTAGCTAAGGCAACTCCTTCTTCCAGTGCAAGTTGGTACCATCTCTGCAACTTAGAGTGTTGCCTGAGGCACAAAAAGGTTAAGTGACTTGCCCAAGGTCACACAGCTAGTTTGTGTCAAAGACAGGAAATGCCAGATTTCCTGACAGATTTCACCTCCCTATCTAATATACTATGTCCTGTTTAATTAAAGGGTTAAAAAGAACCTATAGGATGCAGAATCATAGTGTATTTGAAGCAGTGTCTAATAGAGTTGGTACTGACTTGCCTTGGCCCCTTCCAGGGAAATACCATATTTCCCCATGTACAAGATGCACCCTTTTTCAAAAAATTTGAGGTCTAAAAACTGGGTTCATCTAATACAGTTGTAGATTTTTAACTTGCATTTCCCGGTTTTTTGTGCTTGTCTTTGCGCTCATTGTTTTGCATTTGTTACTGGTATATTAGGTTATGTTTTGCCACATACTGCCCAGAAATGGCTCAGAAAAGATTTTCATACTGTGCTGAATTCAAGTTAAAAGTGATCCAGTTTGCAAAAGTGAATGGAAATGGTGCCGCTGAACGTAAGTTAGGTCCTCCTCCAGTGGAGGAAACAATCTGAGACTGGCTACAGGAAGAAGAAACCCTACTGAAAACGCCATGGCAGAAGAAGGCCATGAGAAGCAAGAGTGAAGAAACCAACTATAGGAGAAGTTTGTACCTGGGTGAAAAGATCCTGGGATAATATCAAGATTGAGATTGTTGTTAAGTCATGTAAGAAGTGTGGCATTTCAAATGCCATAGAAGGAACTGAGGATGAGGCAATATATGAAGACAGTGATTTGTCATCAAACACAGATAAGGACGAGCTAATGGATGGGAGTTTCGACAGTGCTGAGGAGTTGTATGAATTTTATGATGAATAAAACTTGAATTCAATAACTTTATGTAATACTTTTTTTTTTCCAAATTTCGGGCCCCAAAATTAAGATGTGTCTTATACATGGGGAAATACGGTATGTGTTCATGACCTCTGAAGGACTTGTCACTTTTGGAATAAGCAGTAAACCTGAGTGGTTCCTTGGTCTCCTACCCTGTATGTGCACATGAACGCTCCCGTGTGTGTTGGGGGAACTATGACAAAGATGTATTAGATAGTATTGGCCACTGAACTTTGAGGAGCAGTCATCTCAGCGGCCTTAATAAAGGGAGTAATCCCATCCTCTCTCTGTGTTGATGTTCCTTCCCTCCCATGTGGCAGATAGCTGTCCTTTGACACACTTCTCATGAGGAAGTGCTTCTGAGGTGGGCATACATTGCCCCAGAAGTGGCCGGAACAGCAGCATCTTAGCTTAAGCTCCATGAGATGCAACCCTTATTATAACACAATGATACTGATAGCCTAGAGGGCTCCTCAGAGGCCAGCTAGTTCATTTCATTTTACAAATGTTGAAACTGATGTCCCAGGGGCTTTAGTAGCTTGTCCAAAATTACACAGAGAGTAACCACAAGATAACATATTGATATCAAATTCCAACCCACCATGTATCCTTAATCGTGGTCTCTATTCAGTGCTGCCTGACCTTCCAAAGCAGAAGGGAAGTCAAAACCTGGAAGTTCAGTTCTCGGCTCAACATTGAGGTAAGAATTGAGTAAATATTTTTGGTTTTGTTTTCTGACAAATCAGGAGGTAGCTAATGAATGCAGAAGCTGCAGGGTGCCCAATGTCTCTCCTAATGGGTTCATAGGGGTGGTCACAGCTGCAAACAATACCAAAGAAAGTTGCTTCCCAACATTATAGTGTTAAATATTGTCTCTTTCAGATAGGAATAGTTTAGTATCAGGGGTGGGAAACCTGTAGCCTCAAGGCCATATGTGGCCCTCTGGGTCTTTCAGTCCCTTTGACTGAATCCAGACTTCACAGAACAAATCCCCTTAATAAAATGATTGGTTCTGTAAAACTTGAACTCAGTCAAAAAGCCACACCCAAGGACTCAGAAGGCCACATGTGGTCTCGAGGTTGCAGGTTCCCCATCCTTGCTTTAGTTCCTAAAAGGGGCAGAAAAAGTCTTTTGCATAGACACACACCACCTGGGTATGTAATTCTCTGGCTGGGGTGGGGGGAGCATAACTATTCCCAGTTCAATTCAATAAACATTAAGTGCCTACTGTGTGCCAGACACTGTGCTAAGTGCTGGGGATATAAATAAGAAAAGAAAGACGGTCCTTGACTTCAAGGAGCTTACAATTTAATGAGTGAACCCAACACACAAACCATATTGGGGGGCAAGAAGCCAAGAGGTACCCAATGTGGGAGCAGAGTAACTGATGGAAATTGGAGAGTTATCTGAAAAGTTCTGAGCTTTCTATAAAGGAAGGCTTTGGGAGGAATTAATTGTTCCATCCTCCAGCATAGTAGTCAGAGGGAAGAGGGAGCTGAGAAGGTGCTAACTATCCAAAAACAGAGTCAGTCAGCATGTGGTGGTGAGATTTCAGGTGATCAGCTTATCCTGGGGGAGGCACAATGTTCCCTGGAGTCAGAACCAAGCAGAGAAGCTGATAGACCTGTAACTCAGAGAAACCTATAACTCAGAGAAACCTATAACTCAGAGATAGTTACTGTCCAAAGGTGGTTCTTGAGCTCAAATATATATAGACTTCTCTAGTGTGCGTGCACATACACACACATAGTGTAACAACAATGTTGCTAGCAGCAGCTGTGGGGGCATAAGGCCAATAACACCAGCACATAGGAGGGCTGCTAGCACACGTTCTTTGATCTGCTTTTCTAAGGAAAGCAACTTAAAGGGGTTTATAATCTCACTTTAATCAAACATACATATATTATTCACTTATTTCAAGGGGAAAAGTCAGCACCCTGAACTTCAGAGCAAATACAAACAGAAATTACAAACAGAAAATATAAACAGAGCAAATACCACAAATCAACAGACAGGCTTCTAGCTGTCTGACCAAAGCTGTACACATATGGTTATTAGAAAGAGAAGCACCAAAATCTAGTTTTCAGAGGGAGGGGGTATTTCTTAACCCAGAGTCTCATCTGGCCAGATCACAGGAATAGTCTTCTAATGAGTGAGCCCCAAAGCAAAACCTCTCCTCCCACAGTTCTGAGAGTTCTAGCTTAATGGATGCCCTCAGATTATATATACACCCTCTATCAGGGCCTGAGGGCTTCATGCCTCTCTTGACCTTTAGCAAAAAGGTGTAGGCCTTTCTACAAACAATCAAAGTCACTTGATTACCTTAGTGCTGAGAAGCACTCCAAAAGAAAAAAACAATAAAAAGTCCTACTTTGCTTGCCCTTACACACAGACACACAAATTTTATGGTTGAGGAAAATGAGGCCCAGTAATTTTAGGGAGGAGTCACCATTCTCCATACTTCCCTCTTGAACTCCCAGACCCACCACTATCCCATATCAATACCTTCTCCTTTGAAGCTCATTTCATGTATATGTTCATTCCTTTCCAGGGCTTCTCCCTCCAAAATCTCTCTTAATCCATCTTTAATTTCTTTGTTCCAGTCTTGGAGGACAAAATCACTCTTATCCTT
This sequence comes from Phalanger gymnotis, assembly GCA_028646595.1. NCBI lineage: Eukaryota > Metazoa > Chordata > Mammalia > Diprotodontia > Phalangeridae > Phalanger > Phalanger gymnotis. The sequence goes on from CM053623.1 coordinate 354,752,964, forward strand.
GTCACAGCAGCAATGTCTCTCCTTGGACAAGGGCTTGATCCCACCCCTTCCTCCCTCTTTCAGGTGTTGGTCACAAAGATCATTTCCTCCCTCTCTAATCCTGGATCATTCTATACCTTCTGGCTTCTTCACTCTATACAAGCATGCCCTTTTCCTTCCCTTGACTTCACACCCTCTTAAGCAAATGTATCCTATCTCTCTTCCCATTCACTTGTTAATCAAAATTTAAAAGTTCTATGAAGTGATTAATGCGAATCGTTGTTGTTAAGTTATTTTCAGTCATGTCCTGGGCTCTTCATGATCCCTTTTGGGTTTTTTTTTTTTGGCGATGATATTGGATATTAAAGATACTTATTTTACAGATGAGGAAACTGAGGCAAACAGGGTGAAGTGACTTACCCAGGGTCACACAGCTAGTAAGTGTCTGAGGCCAGATTTGAACTCAGGAAGATGAATCTTCCTTACCCCAGGCCCAGCACTATATCTATCTTGCCGCCTAGCTGCCCCATTAATGCAAACATTTTACACCATTTTGTCAGATGGGAAAACTTAGATTAAGTGATTTGCCAAGGTCACACAGCTGGGAAGCATATGAGCAGAGATTTGAATTCAGGACCTCTGACTCCATTTCAGAATTATTTCCATTCCTCCAAATGTAATCAGCCAAGGTGAACTGGAATTTCCATAACACTGCATGCTGTCTAGGAGTTCGGAGAGCATCAATGAGAAACTGTAACATTGTTCTTTATTTCTCCTATTGTGCAGCACTTTGAATGATCTCAGGCTGTTCCCAGCCAGAAAAGCTGAACTTTTTAATATCTGAAGTTCCCCAGTCATGCTCTGTCTGTGAATCATAGAGTCTCACGATTTTGGAAGAATCCTAACCATAGGGGACCCTAAAGGCACAGACTTTAGTTTGTTAGGGAGGATGCAGCGCATTTCAAATTTAACTTGGGTGAGAGAAAGGTGCAGAGAGGACAATCTGGCTTCCAGCCTAATCCTTCTACCATAACAACTCCCTTGAAGATTACCAGTGAACTCTTAATTGCCAAATCCAATGGCTTTTTCTCAGTTCCCACTCTTCTTATCTCCTTTGCAGCCATGGTTATCAGCCTTTTCTCCTTAATACTCTCTAGGTTTTCAGGATACAACATATCCTGGTTCTTTTACCTATTCGACCACTCCTCAGTGTCCTTCAATCATTCCCCTTCCAGGTCATGCCTATTAAGTGTGGGAGCTCTATCCTGGGCCATCTTCTCTTCTCCCTCTGCACTGCTTCACTTGGTGATCTCATCATCTCCCTTGAATTTAATTATCATGTCTATGCCAATGGGTTCACAAATCTACTTATTTAGTCCTAACCTCTCTGCTGACATCCATTTTCAGCTGCCTATCAGATATCTTCAACTGGACGTCCAGTAGAAATATTCAACTCAACATGTACCAAACATTGCATTTAGCCCCAAATCCTCTCCCCTTCCAAACCTTCCTCTTTCTGTCAAAGGCACAACCATCCTCCCAGTCACCTAGGTTCACAACCTAGATGTCATCTTTGAATCCTCACTCCCCCACCCCCAACATCCAATTTGTTACCAGGACCTTTGGATTTCACCTTTGCAGTGTTTCTTGAATATGCTCCCTTGTTTCCTCTGATAATGCCACTGCTCTGTGCAGACCCTTATCTCCATTTGCTTGGCCAAATATTTCCCTACTCCAGTCTTTCCTCCATTCAGCTTCTCAAACCGTTAAAATAAATGGCCAAAGAGCCACAGAAGTTATACACTAATCAATGTTAACTCTGAAAAAAATACCAAAGAGCTCACAGAAGTAATCATGACAACTGTTAACTCTGAAAAATAAAACCAAAAAGGTAGCAGTGGTTTTAAGCAAAAAGCTTTATTCCTTTGGAGGAGGGAAATTAGACACGCATGCGGGGGCCTCCTCTATGAGGAGACCTGCTTTATTGAGGCGAAGCCTTGATACCTATAGCAGTGGTTACCCAGTGAGTTGTAGCTGTGACAATGAGGCTCAACAGCAACGACTCATAGCAGACTTCTTGACGAGAACGTGGTTCCTGCAGGTGCTTATCTGAGCTCAGGGACTACCTGAGGCTGGTGTGAAACAGTTCTGGGATTTAGCTACAGCAGAGTTCATCCAGAGGGTGAGTGCAAAGGATTGTTGTTACGCCAAGCTCAGGGCATAGCTTGCTTGTAGGGCCTCAGCTCTGGAAAACAGGGTGCCTCCTAATAGTAAAAAGAGAGGGGTGAAAAGAGATGGGTGGTCTTGGCATGGGCATCTTAACAAGCTGCCTGAGTAATTTACCTAAAGTGCAGGTGTGAGCATGTTACCCCTCCTACTCAAGAAACTTCAGAGGCTCCCTATCACCTTCTGGATCAAATAAAAAAAAATCCTCTGCTTGGTGTTCAAAGCCCTTCATGAACTACCCCTCCCCTTTCCAGTCTTTTATGTCTGACAAACCCCCTTCCACCATGTACTCTTTTGAGGCAGACAGGGGTTAAGTGACTTGCCTAAGGTTGCAGAGCAAGTCTAAGTAAGGAAGGATCTGAGGCTGCATTTGAACTCACTTCTTCTTGACTCCATACCCAGCACTCTATCCACTGCATCGCCATGATTTATTTTGTTTTTGTTTCATTTTAGGAATTAACAGAACTAAATTCAGCAAAAAAATATCATGTTTATTATTGTCACTTATTATTCTGGAAAGCAGACTGCCCTGGAGTTAGAAAGTAGACTAGAGCTAGGAAAATGGATTCGAGTCCCACCCGTGACTGTTCTGAACTTTAGGCTGCAGAGAAGATGCTGGTCTGGGTCAGTAGGGTCAGTGGGGATTCCTTATATCATTAAGCCATAGGTCCAATTCCCTATCCTCATGTGCAAGGCTCTACTAGGTTCTGGGGTTGCAAAGACAAAAATGGATCAGGTCCTGCCCTCAAGAACCTTACATTTTATGGGGTGAGGGAGGAAGATATGACATATACAGATAAGCAAATACAAAGTAACTTTAAGAACAGGAAGGATATTAACAACTGCAGGGCTCAAGAAAGACCTTGGGAAGGAGGCATTGAGGACAGGGATGGGGGTGGGGCAGAGCTTCAATCCCCCACTAAGAAAAGAAACCAGTCTGATTAGATATACTGCTGAAATGAAGACCTTATTTTAGCTCTCATTAGAGCATATCAGGTATTCTTGTGAAAATAGCTGTCCTTTCAATTTATAACTTGGAGGAAGCCTATTCAGAACAAATTTTCCCCTGTTGAAGTCATTGGGGAGGTGGCTGTTGTGGATTTCAAAAATAGGTTATTTTAAAATTATGTTTTAAATAGAGTTCTTAGGATTTGGTTAAAGATATGTAGGCAGCAAAGAAGTTTCATTGGGTGAGGCAGACACAAGAACTGGACTTTACTCTTGCTTCTGCTACCTATGACCTAGATGACCTTGGACAAGTCTCTCCATGGGCTTCCATTTCTAAATCTGTAAAAGGAGAGGATTGGACTATAATCCTGTAGGATCCTTCTAGCAGGAAATCCTATGATCCAAATGACTTTTGTGGGCCTTATGTGGAAAGGGGATTGGACTTGCAAATGGGACACATCTTCCATGCGACTCAGTTTCTTCAGCTGTAAAAGAAGGGAGTTGGACTAGATTCTTGTAGGATTCTTCCACTCAGTCAGTCAGCAAACACTAAGTGTCAGGAATTCTTCTAAGACCAGAAAATACAAAGCAAGGGCTCCCAAGGAGCTCCCAGGCTAAGGGAAATCAGACTCAAATGAGATAATACCTGTAAAGCGTTTTGTTAGCTAGAATTAATAAATAACGCTAATTTTTCTCTCAGGAAGTCTCTGCTCTTGTGACCCTTAACCTCTCAGGGCCTCAGTATTCTCAACTGTAAAACTTGGCTTAGATTATATCCCAGGTCCTAACTTTGGTTACCTTACAAGTTTGTTCAAAGGGTATAGGGATGTGGTTCCCCTTGGGAAAATCACAGGCCAGGGCATGCTACGTGTCACAAAATGAAACTGGTCACCTCTCTGATTATAGCTCCTTGAGGGCTTATTGTTCAGTCGGGTTCCTCTCTTCGTGACCCTATTTGGGGCTTTCTTGGCAGAGATACTGGAGTGGTTTGCCCTGCCCTTCTCCAGCTCATTTTACAGATGAGGAAACTGAGGCAAACCGTTAAGCGACTTGCCCAGGGGCACACAGCTAGTAAGTATCTGAGGCTAGATTTGAACCCAGATCTTCCTGACTCCAGGCCTGGTGTTCTGTGCAATGTGGAGCCCTCGGGGCATAGTCCTAGAGTACAGGATTAGTTCCTTTCATTGTCAGCCCAATGACTTACTTACACGTGGCAGGCTGAAATAAACGTTTTAAGACACAATTAATTACAAGCTGAGGTGTGAGGCACGTTTCTGCATCACAATTCGGGATTAGGAAAAGTTGCCTCCAAATTAACCAACGTTGGGTTCCCAATTAGTTCAAAGAGAAGTTGGAAAGTTGTGTTGAGAAGGGAAGGGCGAGATTTGAGGAAAAGAAAACGTTTTCCTTTCCGAAGCCTGAATCTTTCAGTGGAAAAGGTTCCTCTCTCCACCGAAAGCCAAAGGGACTTATTTGCACAGGGAGGGTTGCAGGGTCTTCTCCCTCATTTTGCAATCTCAGCAAGTGGCGGACTTCCTTCCCCGATCCTCGCGTCCTCCTGGTCTTGACCAAAGGCAGAGACCGTCAGTCCTCCGCCAGCTCTGTCGTCCGCTCCTTCCTCACCCCCCCCGCCCCACCCCCTTCCCCATCCCCTTCTATCCCTCCATCCCCACCCCCCACCCCCCGCGCCGCCCCGCCCCGCCCTTGCTCTCCCCGTGGGAATGATACTGTCCTCGCCAGCGATGTGGTGCTCGAAGAGAGAGAGACGAGGGCGGAGGAGGGAGGGCTCGCTGCGCTGCCCAGAGGGGCCCCACAGCCGCCACCGCCACAGCCGCCCGGGGCGCACATCTGGCTGCAGCTGCCCAAGGCGCACATCTGGCTCCGCAGCTGGCTCCAGGGCAGGTTGGATGGTGCGGGCAGAGAGGCGACGCGAGCTGGGCTCGGCCCGGGCATTCTCTCACCTCCAGAGGCTGAGCCGCGAGCCCTGCCCTGCCGGGCCCGCCGGACTCCCGCCTAGGGCCGCCTCCGGGGCAGCAGGACTCGCGGGCCGAAGGGGTGGGGGCCGGGGCGGAGCGAGGCGTCGGTGGGGGCTGCGGGGGCCGAATCGGGCAGCCCTCCCCAAGCTCTGAGCTGAGCCCCAGCCCGAGCCCTGGCCGGCCCGCCACGATGTCCACTAAGGGTAGGAAGTGGAAGGAGCCGGCGAGGGGCCGGGTGACCTTCCCGGCTCCGGAGGACGAGGAGGAGCAGCTGCAGCAGCAGCGCGGGGGGCGCTGGGGTTGGAGTGGCGTCAATGGGGGGCTGGAGCCGCTGCCCCCGCTCGGCTACGGTGAGAGCCTCGCCGAGCCTCCCGGCAGAGAGCTGCTTCGCTCCTCCCTGGGCAGCAGCCTGTGAGTACAATCTCCAAGCGTCGGCACTCAAGGGGCAGGCTTGGAGAGATGGAGGCAGACGACTGGGGGGCGGGGGGAGGCGGGCAGGTGGCCCCCTCGGAGGTGCGAACTTAGGTTTTTGAGCCTCAGGCCGCGGGGCTGACCCCTCAATCAAACGGCCCAAGGGAAACTCTGAGCAACTTTTCTGCGGGCCAAAAGGCTCGCGGATAGCGCCCCCGGATGCTGCCTACGAGGTGCAAAGCCTGGAAGGGCGGGCCCGCGCTCCAGGGTCACGGAGGGTAGGCAGACAAGTAGGCAGACAGGGTGTCAGGCAAATAGAGTGTCAGACGGAAGGGCAGACAGACTGTTGGTCAAAGGGAGAGAGGAATAGAGGCGGGGAGGAAGAGAGAAAGGGAGGGAGGAAGAGGGAGGGGGGAGAGGAGAAAGAGAGAGAGAGAGAGAGAGAGAGAGAGAGAGATTGAAAGCAGGCAGAAAGAAGCAGGCAGACAGGTGGTAGACTGACAGAGAGACAGGCAGAAGACCATTAGGTTAGACAGGTGAACGCACTGACAGAGGCCAAAGCATAGGCAGGCAGACAACAGGGCAGGCTGACCCATAGATAGAGCCAGACCGGGGGGTGGGGTGGGGGGCAGGCAGGCAGACACAGACAGGGAAATGGCTAGGCAGACAGGAAGCTGGGCAGGCAGAAGACAGAAGACCCGCTGACTGGCAGGCGGAGTGACTGACAGCAGATTAAGCTGACAGTGACAGGCAGGCAGAGAAACAGCAGCTGGGCAGACAGAGGCAGAAAATCAGAAGGGCAGACAGAGCAGTAGATTGGAAGATAAACAGGCAGGAAGAAAGGAGAGGCAATCAGCAGACAGACAGACACACACACAGTAAGGCAGAAATCAGGCAAGGTCGGCGGACTGGGATAGACAGACAGGCAGGCGGGCGGGCAAGAGGAGCTGCCCCGTGGACAGGCGGACAGATGGGCAAAGACAACGAAAGGCACAGACCGGCGGCTTGGACCAGAGCCACCTGAGCGCCCGAAGTGCACAGGGAGGAACCTGCTGCCAGATGAACACCTAACCCAATAGACACTCTCTCCCGTCAAACCACCCCAAGCTCGTGTAGCCGGTAGACAGGCTACACAAGGGGGGCCTGGGTCCCGTCCTACTCCCCTACTCTCCCGTCGCAGCGAGCCCTGTCCCTCCCCCACATCGCACAACCAGCGTGCTTGGCCCCAACCCGGGAAAGTAGGCTTCCTCATCCCAGAGCAGCCGAGCCTCGGTGTTGGTGGTGGCCCGGCAAGGGAGGGGGGAATTTTGTCAGTCTGGTTTAACCTACACGAGGGGAGGAGAGATGCTGGAGGCCGTTAGAACTGGGGCTGGAGGGGGGAGAAGGGCTGTCCTGAACGTGACTGTCGTGGTGGCAGCTCAGTGACCGTCTCGTCTGCTCCCTCCTGCGAGGGGAGGGAAGGGTCCCGAGCCACAGGGAGGGGAAAGGAGAGCGACTTTGGCCATTCTCAGGTCTAGTCTCGAGACAGGTAGATGTGTATCAACCTCGTAGCCTACGGCGCCTGAGGGCTCTCGGGCAAGGTGGGCCGAGTTCTAGAAGCTGTATTTCGCCCCCAGCTTGGTTTAAGGGGTTCCTCGGCAGAGAGACGGAACTTGTAGGGGTCTGTCTGATCACAGCAGATCCACAGTGCCCTTTGGCGCCCCTTGAGTCTTTTCTGCAAGGAGGCACACCCCACCCCGACCTCAGGGAATCTGGTCCCAGGGTCGCAGAGCAGTGCTCTTAAGTTGCGAGACCCTCTTTACCATGATCTCACACTCCCCAGCAAGATCCTGTCGGTTTGTTTGTGTGTACCAGGCTTGTTGTTAAAATAGGCAGGAGTGGTCCTTTTCCATATGGGTGCCTCTAATCGCGACTGAATCAGAGATGGGCTTTGGAGGTGAGGGAGGCAGCCTGGCAAAGTGAAGGGTGCCCTGGCCTGGAATCTTAGGACTGAAGAATGTCAGAATACAAAGGGTCCGACCTTGCAATTCGTCTCCAGGAACTCTTAATCTGGTGTTTGATAAATATACTTCAGTGTAATTGGCTTCCTTTTGTAATCCTATGCATTTTATGCATTTAAGTATATTATTCTTAGAAGGGGTTGGTAGGCTCCGCCAGGCTGCCAAAGGTGTCTGTGACACCCCAAAAAGATTAACAACCCCTGACCTGCTCTGACTTTGGAAAGAATTCTGGATTCAAATCTGCATTTGCTAATTGCCTTTCTTATGACCTTGGGCAAATTATTGAGTCTCTCCAGACTTCAGTTAAAATGAGGGGGGTAAAAATGTTTTTACATGTAATTGGGGAAAAATTCAATACTAAATTTTAAAGAACGTAAAGAAGAGTGAGAGGTTGGACTGAATGCCCTCAGAGATCCCTTTCAGCTCTAAAGTGAAAGAAACTTGGCCCAGAGGTCACAGGTAGAGGAGAGGCAGAGCCAGGGTCCCAAGCCAGGTACCCTGCTGTCACATTCAAGGCTCTTTTCCTAGAGCTATTCTCCAGAGAGTTAGAATGCATTCTGGTCCTTACTAGGTATGTCACCTTGAACATGTCCTTTGATTCAGTGTCCTCATCTGGACAATGACAAAGTGACCTCAGAAGCCCCTGCCAGCTTCTAGTTCTAATGTTTTGTGATTCTGTGAGGTTGGTGTGTATGCCTTCTAGGGACCTCCTGAATGGCAAGGTGAAAGCTGTCCACCCTTCTGCCAGATTGTTTATATACATACACACACACACACATATTTGAATCTGGGCATATTCTTTAAATACAAAATACAGCTTAAAGAGCACACCTGAAGAAGTAGGACACAAGGCAAAAGGTTCCTATTGCCTTCTGAAGTTCTGGGTCAGTGAAAATCTCTGACGCAATTTTGATGTTTCATACAGGCCAGTCTAGTGCGTTGAGGAAACTACTTGGCTCTGTGGATAGATCTTCTAGGCCTGGAGTCAGGAACACCTGAGTCAAATTTGGCCTCAGACACTTACTAGCTGTGTGACCTTGGGCAAGTCACTTCACCTGTTTGCCTCAGTTTCTTCATCTGTAAAAGGAGCTGGAGAAGAAAATGGCAAACAGCTCCAGTATCTTTGCAGAAACAAAAACAAAGCAAATAACAAACAAGCAAAAAACCCAATCCACGTGGGGTCACAAAGAGTCCAACAGAACTGAAGCAACTGAATTAGTCTAGGCAGAATGTTATTTCTCACAGACCTTTATAGCTAGCGTGGAGGGTGTGGGTGTTTATAAATAATAACCAACATTCATGAGATGAAAGATTGAATCTTGAAGGGGCGTTAGATATAGCTAGCCAACGCCTTAATTTTCTGGGAAACCGAGTCACAAAGAGGGAAGATGCCTTGTCCTAGGTCTTGCAGAGAGCGGGTGGCTGAATTAAAGACTCAGACCCAGTTCCTGAGAGTAGGGATTGTTTCATTCATTATGTTTAATAATAAACACCAACACCCAACAGCTTTTCATAAATGTCTGTTGATCCTTTGATCCAGATCTAGGTTCTTTCCAATCTGTGGAACTGTCTCCCATTTTATGACTTGCAAGGAACTTTCCTTCACATTAGCTCCTTGGATTCCTACAACAAACCTGTTGGGTTTGGTCCTGCAGGTAATTTTAACTCCATTTCGAAGGTGACGAAATGGAGATTCAGAGAATCTGAGTGATTTGCCCGTGGTCACACAATGTTCACGGCAGAATCTGAATGCAGGTCTTGAAAGTTTGACAGCTTCTCACTGTATTGTGCTGCTTCTCGGTTATCTAGTTATATTGTTTAAGAGAGGCTCCTTCTGCTGGTGAGGAAAGGAAGGAAAGATAATGGGGTAGGAGAGAGAGGAGAGGCATGTGGAGATGGGCCCTTTTACTTCAAGTGGCAAAAATGAAAATTTTTTCTTCAGGTAGGAAGGATTTCCCTCTCACCAGTCCCTGAATTTAGGCCCTCGGTAGTCAAATGCAGACCCACGTAGAGGACCATGGACACCGAAACAGCAACCTCAGCGAAAACAGTCTATGGCATAGGCTTTCATTACCCTCTAAGACTTACAAACACTGTTCTGCCAACAGCCACCCGAGGTGAGCAGCTGGAAGGGACCTTATAGACCATATAATCCAACCTCCTTCATTTTACACATGAAAAAAAATCTGTGGCCCAAAAAGGAGAAATGTCCCACCCACCCCACCTCACTCCCAAAGTCTCACAGCTACTCAGTGGCTGAATAGGATTTGAATTCAGGTTCTTTGACTCTAGAGTCTGCACTATTTTTTTTTACCATACCATAAGGGTTCTCTTGTTATATTGTGATGACCATTTTACAGACGAGCACACTGAGGCACAGAGAGATTAATTGGATCTGGATTCACCTCCAGGACCTCTTGGCTTGGGGACACTGAAATCACAGGGGCACATTTTAGGCAGAAAGAATATAATGTCCCATTTTCAATGGAGAGACCATTGGTACTCTGCCTAGAAACATTGCCTTGGTTGATCAAGACACATAATACATGCCCGATACCTTTTGGTTGGTTCTTTACTTGATTGATTACCTGATGTAATATCATGATATTATCATAGTATCAGAAATTTCGAGCTGGCAGGTGCTTTAGAGGCTGAGTCCAATGTCTCATTTTACAGAAGAGGAAATTGTGGCACAGATATATTAATTGATTTGTCTAGGACCATACGGTAATGTGAGAGAGGGTCTGAAGTCAGGTCCCCCTGATTCCAAGTCCAGTGCCCTGTACATTGTGCTGCATTAGCCTTTGAGACAGAATCAACCTAGAGAGGATGGTGTCTGCATGATCTTGTCCATGCCTAGTACTTGGTCATCTATGGCTCAACTGACTATTTGAAATGTAGCCTTCCTTAAGTCTTCTCCTTAGCTAAGCAAGCACTAATGCTTATATAGGAAAGGATGCCATTAGGTTCATAAATTAAATAATTTAATAATGACTAATTAATTAAATAGTTTAATCAATAATTCATGAAATAATTAATAAATTAATAAATGCATCAGTTGTATTCCCAAACATGTCTTTACAACCCCTTAAGACAATATTCTAAGCTATGACAGAAAAAAAATGCCTTCACTTGGTAGTCTGTAATTGAGATGTTTCTCCTGGCATCAGAGTTCTAGACGGGGAAGGGTATAACTAGGTGGTGCTGCAGTGGATAGCGCACCAGGTCTGGAGTCAGGAAGACCTGAGTTCAAATCCAACCTCAGACACACTAGTTGTGTGATCCTGAACAAGTTATTTACCCCTATTTGCCTCAGTTTCTTCATCTGTAAAATGGGCAGAAGGAAACTGCAAACCACTCTAGTATCTTTGCCAAGAAAACTCTTAGATGGGGTCATGAAGAGTCAGACAGAACTGAACAAGAACTGTGCAGTAACTTATTCATTCCATTCATATACCATAATGTATTCAGCCATTCCCCAATTGATTGGCACCCTCTTTCCTTACAGTTTTTTGCTATTATGGTTTGGTCTTAAAAAGCAGTACAACACAGTTCTTTATTTAGGCTCCTTTATCATCTTAAACTTGTCTTTGCAGAACAATTTTTATGCTTCAGTGAAGTTTTTTCCCTTTTTCTTTCTTTCTTTCTTTTTTTAACAGTGCATTGCACATAATCTTAATGATTCTAATCAGGTAGGTGGTGAAGCAATAGAGAGCTAGGCCTGGTATCAGAAAGACCCAAGTTCAAGTTCAGCTTCATATATTCTGTGACCCTGGACAAGTAACTTAGTCTCTGTTTCCTCAGCTGTGAAATGGGGATCATAATAGCACCTATCTCCAGGGTTGTTGTGAGAATCAAATAATGTTTTTAAAGCACTTAGCAAAGTGCCGGGCACATAGTAAGCACTACATAAATGTTAGCTGTTATTATCAATATTTTCGTTATTTTGGAAATGATGCAAATCCTCCTGGGAGGCATTGATCATTTATTATGTATGAATATATTAAAAGTAAGTTATAAATTAAAGTTATTCCCTCTGTCCTGATCAGACCACACCTGGATACTGTATTGCATTCTGGGAGGCATATTTTAGGACAACTATTAAGCATCTGGAACATGCAGAGGAGAGTGTCCGGGATGGAGAGAGGCCATTCCAAATGAAGAAACTCCGGAAATGTAGGAAAGATGATACAGGGAAGCCATGAGAGCTGCCTTTGACCATTTGGAGGGCTGGAATGGGGAAAATGATTTGTATTCATTGCCCTTGGCCCCAGAGGCAGAATGAGGAGGAAGGTATGAAGATGCCAATTTTGACTTGATGTCAGGAAAATGCACACCACGTCTAATGAGATGATTTGGGAAGTAGTGAGCTCCTTCCCTTTTATTGGAGATCTTCCAAGCAAAGGCTGGATAGCTATTTGCAGTCTGGACATTAGATTTTTGTCAGCTCTGATGGCTAAATGATCTTTCAACTCCGAGATTCTGTGAGTCTGTGATAGCCACAACTTAAAGAAATATTTTCTCCTCCATTCAAGTCAAAGGTACAACTACGACTTACCCCTTTCTTCATAAATTCATCTAAGGAGAAGTACCAAATTGAAGCTCCAAGCCTATGACATTCTTGTGGAGAGCATATCTGAAATAAGATCACTCAGTCAACAAGCATTTATTAGTCACCTATTCTGTGCCAGGCACTGAGCTAGTTGTTGGGAATACAAAGACAAAAAATGAAACAGTCCTTGCCTTCAAGGAGCTTACGTTCCATCCAAAGAGAGACACATGTACCCAGGACAGTCTCCTCCAGGGAGAACTTGTGAGCAAGCTTAGGCATTGGCTGCCAATGGAACATGCTCAGTTGAAGCCCTCTGGCTCTACCACTGGGGTGAATTTTGTGCCCTCCCATCCTTCACACTAAGGTTAGATTTCTTGTGAAGTTCCTTAGGGAATCCAGTGAAGAGACAAACCACACAAAGTCATTCAGACTGACAGCATCAAGGAGCAGCCTGGCACTCTCTGGTCGTCTGATTTCTTTGACAAAAAGGGAATGAAAACAGGGATATGGATATCTTTGGTTTCAAATACCTCTGGTTTGGGTTATGTGGAATTTAACAGTAAAATTTGCTTGGGATTTGTTGGCTAACAAGTTTATCATATTGTAAAGGATTAGTAGTGAAAGAGAACCTTCAGGAAAAGAACAGCAGACTTCCAGGGCCCCAGGTGCCCTCTCCAAATAGTCAAATCAGTCAGCAGGAAGTAAAGAGATTGACTAGGTCAGAGAGGCAGCATAGTTTAGTGGAAAGAACACTCCCTGGCTCTGGAGTCAGAGGAACTGAATTCAAATCCCTCTTTGATACTTAATACCTGTGTGACCTCGGGCAAATCACTTAATCTCCCAGAGCCCCAGCTTCTCATCTGTAAAATAAGGGGAATGAATTAGATGGCTTCTGAGGTGCCTTCCAGCTCTGTGAACCTGTGATCCTAAGAAGCAGATTTACCTGAACTGAAAAAATGGAGAGCATTCACCAGCTTTTCTTCCAGGTCGAAGTTCAACCTGGCATCTCTCATATCACTTGCCATACTAGCCTCCCTTCTTCCTGCTTGTGATAGCTCCTTCTGTCTTCCCATAAAATCCTTCAAGGTCAGGATGAAAAGAAACCCTTGACCCTGGGAATCTGGGTAAACCACCCATCTGGTACGTCGGTCCTTTGTCATAAGTCACCTGCATCACTGTCTCTTGCGGGTATTACCAAAAACACATAACAGGGCATGCGAAATAAATGCAAAATGAATCCAAGGTAGTTGGTTGGAGGCACTTGCAATTATATTGAAGAGGATTTTTAAAGAGATTATATAGGGAAATTGTATTAGGAGCAGCTAGGTGGCATTGTGTAGAGCAGTGGGCCAGAAGTCAGGAAGACCTGAGTTCAAATCCAGCCTCAGATACTTCTTAGCAGTGTGACCCTGGGCAAGTCACTTGACCTGTTTCCACTTTAGTTTCCTCAACTATGAAATGCAGACAATAATTGCCCCTGCCTCTTGGGGTTGTTGCAAGGATAAAATGAGATGATATTTGTAAAATGCTTTGTACACCTTAAAGCTCTATATAATTGGTCATCATTATTATAATAGAGTATTTCTTGGTGTAGGTGAAGCAGGTCATCACTGTATGATACGATGGGAAGGAATGTCTTTGGTAAAATGTAAGTTTCTTGAAGACATAGACTTCCAGTTCTGTCTTTGTATCCCCAGTGTCTAGAACAGTGATAGATGTGTGATAACAAAACTGATAACCACGACAACAGTAATAATAGTGAACATTCATAAAGCTCTTTATAATTTGCAGAGATGTATATTTGTTGCCTCATTTTATCCTCACAATCCTCTGGGAGGGAGGGGCTATTATTATCCCATTTTATGGATGAGGAAACTGAGGTGGACAGAGGTGAAGCAATTTATTGCCCAGGGTCACACAGCTAATGGGCAATAAATAAATCCTTGAAGTGAATCTCTTTACTTTAGTGCTGAGAATTCATTGTCATATAGAACCAGGGATTGACTATTAGAGTTGAAAAGATCCTTATTCTCTATGTCATAGGATTGAGAGCTGGAAGGAATGAATCACAGAGAACATCTACTTCTGCCCTCTCATTGGCCAGATGCAGAAATAGATACCCAGAGATATGACAGTGACTTGTCCCAGTGGACATAGTCATAAGAAACATCTTCAGTATTTGAACCCTCATTCTTTGAGCCTGAAGCACAAGAAGGCTTGAGAGTCGATTGTTACATTTTTAGTGTGAGCATTTATACCTCAGAAATCACAAATTCTACACATCAGGACTGATTTAGTGTTTTGTTGATTATCCAGACTTAAGAAAGCAATGGAGAAAATATTAATAATGCACATTAAACTGAAAAATATGTCTTGGTACTTTTTTGGGGGAGGGAAAAGAGCTAGTTGTTAAATATTTATTGGCACACCCTTGATCCAGGGCCAGTGTTCTTTCCATTCATTGTACCACTCTGCCTGCTCTCGTCCACCCACTAACTTTTCAGGTGAGCAAACAGAAGGCCAGAAGCTACTTGTCTACAGAAGTTTGTGGCAGAGTAGGTGGGCCTGTCCTGGGTTTCAGATTCCCAATCTGGGGTGCTTTCTACTGGACCCCCCATTTCTTCTCCCCTTTGGCTTAAACAGTATTCTCACCTTAGGTTTTCTGTTAACGTGCAAATATGTTTCAGAGGTGTTACCCATGAAATCAGTCACACTTCAGTATGAATCTATTCATCAGGCATGAGCTTTCCTCCAGGATGAAGATCTTGGAGGAAGGGAGTAGGAAAAAGGAGGAATGTTACAGTAAAGGGAAATGAGGATTACTTAAGGTAAACTAAACTTCCTTAGGTATCTTTAAGTCTGTCTCTGTTTTGACTGCCATAGAAAAGATCTAGCTGTAACACCACCATTCCCTTGAGATTATCTGTAGCATTTTATTCCCATTTTTGTTGTTGTTGTTCAGTTGTGTTCAATGCTTCATGACCCTGTTTGGGGATTTCTTGGCAAAGATGCTGGAGTGGTTTGCCATTTCCTTCTCCAGCTCATTTTACAGATGGGGAAACTGAGGCAAACAAGGTTAAGCGACTCGCCCAGGGTCACACAACTGGGAAGTGTCTGAAGCTGGATTTGAACTCAGGAAGATAAGCCTTCCTGATTCCAGGCCCAGTGCTCTATCCACTGTGCCACTTAGCTGCCCATTCCCATATTTAACCATTTGTCAAATACTATGCATTGTGTAACTTTGGTAACTCTTGAATCTGCCCCATCCTTCTTCTTTCTATTGGCCCCACTCTAGCTCAGACCCTCATTGTCAGGGCTTACTCAGGTCATTCCACCTTCACTCTCCCATCCTTTCCATTACCCCATGCCATAAGCTGCTTAATCTGACCCCAGGAGCTGGTGGGGTCTCAGTTCCAGCCCTCAGCACAGTCTGAAGTCTTCAACAAAATAACCAAGGCAGAAATTCTAAACCAAAGAGGAGTCTTCAGTTCTATCAGTCTGAACCTATAGGGCTTTTCAGTTGGCTGTTAGTGGCGGCTGGAATTCTAGCCAAGGGCAAGCCAACGTGTGTTGCTCAGACAAAACCCCAGGTCAGGAGACTGCAGATTGAAGACCAAAAGAGTAGCACTCAGGCTATCCCCTGGAACAGACCATTTTGGGAATACTGAAAGCTTACAGATCTCCAACCTGAGCTGTCCCTGAAGGACTAGAATAATGCAACACTCAATTACCCAAAGAAAGCAGCAGCATGATGGAGCACATACAACCCCAGCCCAGACACTTTTTCAAGAATTGCAGAGAGCCCAGCCAGCCCTAACATGAAGTCTAAACTCAGAAAGTAGGCTGGAAGAATGAACAAACAAAAAGAATTCCACCATAAAGAGCTATTATGGTGACCAGGACACTCAAGACAAACTCAGAAGAGACTGACTCAAGAAGCCTCAAAGGAAAACAGCTTAAGTACAAGTTCAGCTAGAATTCCTGGAAAAGATAAAGCAAGAGTGTTTTTAAAGAGCTCAGAAATGATTTGATAAATGACATGAGAATGCTAGAGTCAAAACTGGAAAAGAAATAAGAGCTGTTAAAGAAAGAATTGGAAAGAGAATTAATAGCTTGGCAGAAGAGGTACAAAACTTGAACCACACAATAGATTCCCTAAAAATCAGAATGGACCAAATTGAAGTTAATGACTACATGAGACAACAAGAATGTTAAAAATAATTCAAAAGACGGCAAAAATAGAAGAAAGTGTCAAGTATTTCATAGCAAAAAAAAAAAAAGATTGACCTGGAAAACAGCTTGATGAGAGACCAGAATAATGATAATAATAATAATTTTGTTGTCATTCAATCTAGTCTGACTCTTTGTGACCCTACCTGGGGTTTTCTTAGCAAAGATACTAGAATGGTTTATCATTTCCTTCTCCAGCTCATTTTATGGATGAGGAAACTGAGGCAAACAGGACCAATTGACTTGCCCAGGACCACACAGCTAGTAAGTGCTGGAGGCCAGATTTGAACTTGAGTCTTCCTGATGCCAGGCCTGGCCTTCCATCCACTGAACCACCTAGTTGCCCTAATAATAATGATAACCACCATTCATATAGTACTTATTATGTGCCAGGCATTATGAGAAGGACTTTACAATTAGGATTTCATTTTTTCCCTCACAACAACCTTGTGAGGTAGGGGCTATTATTACCTTCATTTTACAGATGAAGAAATTGAGGCAGAGACAGGTTAAGTTTAGTTGCCGAGGGTCACACAGCTAGTGTATGTCTAAGGCTGGATTTGAATTTGGATCTTCCTGACTCAAAGCCAAGCACCCTTTCTACTGTTCTGTCCATATTTTAAACTCCCTAAAAGCCATGATTTTAAAACAAGAGCCTATATGTAATGTTTCAAGAAGTCAAAACAGAACATTGCCCAGGTCTCTTGGAACCAGAGGGGAAACTGGAAATACAAAGGATTTATTGGTTACCTCCTGAAAGAGAAATGTTTTCATGTGGAGCACCATTCTCAGTAGAGTTAAGAAGTTGTGTGTTTAATCTGTGACTGAGGATTTCTGAAGAATCTGTGACAGAAAGGTAAGGATAGATTTCTTTCTTGTGATAACTGTCTTGAATGTTATCTTATGAGAAAACCATGTAAAGAGAAGTTTCTAACGAAAATCCTATGAAGATTTTTGAGAGAAGCTAAAAGATTGTCTCCTGTCATTGCTGGAGAGAAGGGAAGAAGTAACTGATGTTAAGGAGAAATATTAAGATAACTAAGAGACTTTACTCATTATTTGGAGGGAGTTGAATGATTTGGAATTGAGTTTACCGACAAGTGGCTCTGACAGTTAGTTTGTGGCAGCCAAAATATTATAAATAGTTTCCTATAGGATGCCAGAGGAAGTGTACGGAGAAGACAAAGTTTGGAACAATCACTGTGGGCAAGGGCATAGAGAACCAGAAAAGAATGAAAGAATTATCAATGCAAAGAGTAAGGGTCCAGTTGAGGTTGGATACCATAAATCTGTAGGGACCTAGTCAACATGGTTGAGCCCTTTGATAGCCTGAGAAAAAGAATGTAAAAGGCATATGAGTGAATGAGGATTTGGGTTTGGCAAGGCATTCGTGTTGATGAGAAAAGGGGGCAAGAGATTCTAACTCAGAAGGCACTGCAAGTTTGATCTGGATAACTAGAGGGTCAAGATTGTGACAGAGGAAAATGAGGCCAGAGCAGAGAGGTGGGAAAAGAACTGGAGGCTGAAATGAAGATGAAGAAGAGGTTTAGGAGGAGTAAGGAAGAGAAAGGGATGAAAGAATTGGAAGCTGTGGTCAGAAAGAGGAATTTCATGGGTCTGGATCCTAGAGGTTGAAGAGCTATGGGTGACTGTGACATCAGGACTATGACGGATTCTGGCACGTGGCTGAGGTAGAGTGAAGTTGTGGGAAGTGGTAAAGTTGATGAGTCTGGGAAGACAGAGTGTTTGAAGGACAGCAACCGGAGGGGAGAATCTAAGCCTAGTACTCAAGTATGTGAAGAGGGAATGACCTTGGGACCAGTAGACAACTAGAAAGAATGTCTTTGGCAGTGGTCTCCTCAGTTAGGTGCACCAAGAAAGTTAGGGATGGGCTTCTGCTTTCACCCCAGATTTTGAAGATGTCCTTCCTGGGCATGGAAATCATGTGCTTTGTACTAATCATTGCAACCATTCAGTCCCTCATTTATTATTCATCAATTCACAGATCACAGATTTGGAGCTGGAAGGGACCTTAGAGAAAAGGAGATCCAATCTGTTCATTTTACAGAAAGGGAAACTGAAGCCTAGAAAAATGGTGAGATCTGAATTCAGATCTCGACTCCAAACCAAGTTACCTTTGCACTGCACCATACAGCCTCCCAATTCATTCACAATACCTCCCATTCATTCATTCATTGAACAAATATTTATTGAAAGTGTTTACTCTGTGTGTGTATGTGTATGCGAAGATTCAAAATTTAAGCAGGATGGAAGCAGTTGGACACCCGTGTAGGTAGAACCAGAAGAGATTTTCAATTCTCATTCACACTTAAATAAAATAGATGAAAAACAAACACATTGCTGCTTTCTCAACATTCCATTTCAACCTGACAGTCTTATTGGCTTTTCAAAGCCAGTAATGTGAGGATAGCCTTAACTTCTAAGTTTCAATACCTTTCCTACAGATCAAACCACAGCTGTTTTTAAGACATTTTATTTTTATTTTCAGTTCTAAATTCCCCCCTTCCTCCACTCCTCTCTCATCCATTGAGAAAACCAGAAATATGATACCCATATACATATGAATTCATGCAAAACATATTTCCACAATAGCCATGTTCCCCTCCACCCCACCCCCCCCAAAAGCTCCAAGAAGAATAAAGAGAAAAAATAGGTTTTAATCTGCATTCTTAATCCATCAGGTCTCTTTCTGGAGGTGGATAGCATATTTCATCATGAGTCCTTTGGAATTGTGACCAGTCACTATATTGATCAGAGTTACTATGTCTTTCACAGTTATCGTCATAATATTACCATTACTGTGTAACGGTAATTGTTTTCTTGGTCCTGCTTACTTCACATCGTATCAGTTCATATAAGTCTTCCCATGTTTTTCTGAAACCATCTCCTTCATATTTTCTTACAGTGTGAGAGTATTCTATTAGTCATGTACCATAATTGGCTCAGCCATTCCCCAATTAATGGGTATCCCCTCAATTTCCACACAGCTGTTTTAGATACTGCATATTGACTGGAAACAAAATAGATGCTTATTGAGGGGAGAATGGCTAAACCAACTGGTACATGAATCCAGTGAAAAGCATTTGTTAAGTCCTTAGTGTGTGCCAAGCATTGGGGATACAAAGGCAAAACAAAGTACTAGCCCTAAAGGAGCTTACATTCTTCCAGTGGGGGAGACAATAGGTAGATAAAAGAAACATCCAGAGTAGATGGAAAGCTCTCTGAGAGGGGAAGGTATTGGCAGCTGTAGGGGGCATGGAGAAAGGACTCATAGAGAAGATTGGATTTGAGCAGAGTCACGAAGGAATCCAGGGAGACCAGGGGCCATGAATGGAAAGGAAGAGCATCTCAAGCCAAAGGACATAGAGATGGCAAGTGGGGGGGGGTAAGTTTGAGGGACTGCATGTAGACCAGTGTTGTGCTGCTAGAATGTACACTTAATAAATGAGAATTCAGTGTAAGAAGACTGGAAAGGTAGGAAGGGGACAGGTTATAAAGAGCTTCAAATGCTAAACGAGTTTTTATTTGATCCTGGAGGTGATAGAGATGGAATATAAGAACAAAAGACATCAATAAAAATGAACTATTTTTTTTAAAAAGACTGCATCTTGAGAATTCAACCAGCAAGAGTCCTAGAAGAAGCTAAGGTAGCTGTATGGCATTACAATTAGATTAGACTCTTCAGAATGCAAGTGATAAGCTTACAGAGAAGAGGAATGGATAGGAGGAGTTTGGGATGTTGTGTTGGGAGTTTGGGAGGAAATGCAACCTTTTGGAAAGATTTCATGATCTTTCAAAAGATAATTAAATTCAATCTCGTGATAGACGTCTGAGGAAGTTTGGAGGAAGGACGTATCTCCATTTTCCTCCTAGAAAAAAGTACAGTGCAGAAAAATTATTCTTTTTGGCCTGGCTTTAAAAAATTTGAATCACGATGAAAATTCCAGTCACCTCACTACAACCACACAACTTAAATCTTCTTGAAAAGGTGGGAGGCACCCAGTAAAAGCACCATTCTGATTGCTGTCGTTCAGAGTATTGTGGGCGTGTGGTTAACACCCAATTAAAGACTGTTGGCTGATCTTAGGGATACATTCAGCCAGAAACAATTTCCCCTTAAGAAGCAGATGTAAACAATCAAAAATGGTCCTTCAGTTTGACCTCCACAACATCCAGCTCACAGACCACATCACCTTTGCAACATCTGGAACTAGGAGGGACTTCAGAGGCCAGCTAGTTCACGCCCCAACCCCTGTCCCATTTGACAGTTGAGGAAACTGAGGCCTAGAGAGATGAAGTGACTTGCTCAGCAAGTGAGAGAAACCGTCTCATCTGTCCTCTTCCAAAACCACCCCCTTCCTCATTCCTTCATCACCTCTCCACAGGACTAGTGACATTAAACTCAAATAAAACTGGTGACAGATTGACTTAGAAAATCACGTTAGCATTATCTGTATTCTACTCTATTTTCATTTATTTCGTTAACTGTTTCCCAATGGCATTTTAATCTGGTTCAGGCTGCAGTCCTGAGCATTGTTGGCTGCATGCTGCTAGCTGGAGGCATGATTGGTACCTCTCCCTCTTCTTGCCATGGTTCTTCCCTTTACAATCTGTCTCTCGTACAGCTACCAAAATCATTTTCCTAGGGCACAGATCTGACCACATCACTCTTCAAATCAAAAATCTTCAGTGGTTCACTATTGCCTCTAGAATAAAATACTTCACCCGGCATTGAAGACCCTCTACAATCTGACTACCAGCTACATTTGCAGCCTTATTTTCCACTACTTCCCATACATGGAGTGAAATGCTTTCAGCCAAGTGGCCTCCTAGGAGTTCCAATCTGAATTGCTGTTTTCTCCTACTTCCTGAGCGTAGGCAGCTGGGTGGCACAGTGGAATGCTGGACTTGGGGTCAGAAGATCTGAGTTCAAATACTGCCTCACATACTAGTTGTGAGACCCTGAACAGGTCACCTCAGTCTAATCTAATTCAGTCCAACCCAATCAGCATTTATTAAGCATCCACTGTGTGCCAGGCGTTGTTCTAAGTGTTGGGGGTGCAATCCAGAAAAAGAAGCAGTAACTTAAGCCTTTGTGTGTCGTGGACCCCTTTGTCAGCCTGATGAAGCTTAAGGGCCCCTCCTCAGAATCATGTTTTTAAAGGCAAAAATCAAACCAAACCAAAGGATTACAGAGGAAGTCACTTATATTAAAATACAGTTATCAAAATAGTTTTCCAAAGTTCACAGCCCCCTGGTAGAGTTTTTAATTAATGCTTGGCACTGGGCAAAAGGAAGGCTGCGGGTGACCTTGCAGAGTGCCAAATGGGACTCTGAGCTTGGCAGCCGGGAAAGGGGTGTGGAGGAGGAGGAGGTGTGGAGAGGGGGTGCCAGCTGTCATCGCCTCCAGTGACTTTCTCCTTGCTGCTAATTAGGTCCGTGGAACGAAGCCCATCGACGACCAAGCGGCTGGCCATGAGGGAAAAGGGCCGGCGCCAGGCAGTGCGCGGCCCGGCATTCATGTTCAACGCCCGTGGGCCGAGCCTCACCGCGGAAGAGGAGCGCTTCCTGGACGCCGCCGAGTACGGGAACATCCCGGTAGTGCGCAAGATGCTGGACGAGTCAGAGACCTTGAACGTGAACTGCGTGGACTACATGGGCCAGAACGCGCTGCAGCTGGCCGTGGGCAATGAGCACCTGGAGGTGACGGAGCTGCTGCTCAAGAAGGACAACCTGAGCCGCATCGGCGACGCGCTGCTGCTAGCCATCAGCAAGGGCTATGTGCGCATCGTCGAGGCGCTGCTGAGCCACCCGGGCTTCGCGGCTGGCCGCCGCCTGACACTGAGCCCAGGCGAGCAGGAGCTGCGCGACGACGACTTCTATGCGTACGACGAGGACGGCACGCGCTTTTCCCCGGACATCACGCCCGTGATCCTGGCGGCGCACTGCCAGAAGTACGAGGTGGTGCACATGCTGCTGACCAAGGGCGCGCGCATCGAGCGGCCGCACGACTACTTCTGCAAGTGCCCGGACTGCGCCGACAAGCAGCGGCGCGACTCGTTCAGCCACTCGCGCTCGCGCATCAACGCCTACCGAGGCCTGGCCAGCCCGGCCTACCTGTCCCTGGCCAGCGAGGACCCGGTGCTCACAGCGCTCGAGCTCAGCAACGAGCTCGCCAAGCTGGCCAACATCGAGAAGGAGTTCAAGGTGAGGCTGACCCCGGCTCCTGGGGGCCGGTGCGCGTGCGAGTGGGAGTGTGGGAGTGTGTGAGCGTGAGTGTGCGCGCACGAGTGTGTGAACGTGAGTGCGCGCACGTGTGAGTGTGTGTGCGGGCGAGCGTGTGTGTACGCGTGAGCGTGCTCTCACGGGTGTGTGTGTGCACGCACAAGTGTGTGAATGTGAGTGCGTGCGCACTAGTGAATGTGAGCGTGAGTGTGCGCTCACGGCTGTGTGCGTGCACGTGTGAGTGTGTGAGGGTGAGCGTGTGTGCACGCGTGAGTGTGCTCTCACAAGTATGTGAGCGTGATTGCGCACGCACGAGTGAGTAGAATGTGTTACCCTGAGTGTGAGCTTCAGTATGTGAGCGTGAGTGTGCACGAGTGTCTGTGTGTCTGTGTCGGTGGAAGAGTGGGAATAGTTCGGGGAGGTAAGGGAATCACCCTTTGGGTCTACCCCTCTTAGCAGGGTGATTCTGTTCTTTAGCCTTTTTTTGAGTCATGGACCCCTTTGGCTGTCTTGCAAAGCCTATAACCTTCCTTTCCCCTACCCCTGTCTCTCTTCAGGAGAATGGTTTTAAATGCATAAAATACTAGCCTAGGAGTACAAAGGGAACCAAGCAAAGTATATTGAAGGAAAGATATAATTTTTTTACCCCATTCAGGTTTACGGATCCCCTGAAATCTGCCTAGACCAAAGAGAAGTTAACAATGGCTTAGGCCTTCGTGATTTTGGGTGCTCTGGGGGACCAGTACAGAGAGCAGAGTTCTGGGTTCAGAGTCCAAAGGTTTGAGCTGGGAATTCCACCTCAGATGCTGGGCAAATCCCTTTGCCTCTGGGCCTTCAGTTTCTTCATGGGTGAAATAGAGGGATTGAGCTCTGTGTCCTTGGAAGGTCTTTTTAAGTTTTAAATCTGAGATCCATCTGTCACCGGCACTTATGGCTGGGGGTCTTCGGTCAAGCTGGGCTTCACGGATGATTCACTGATGGACTGACAAAGGCTAGGGAAGGGGCAGCATCCTCTGCTCCTGGTTATTGCTTGATGTTTAGAACCTTCGGTTAGAATTCCCCATTTAGGGACCCTAGCACTAGAGCTGGTCGGGATCTTGGAAGGCATCTAGCCCACTCCTCTCATTTTAGGGATGATGAAACTGATACTACAGTAGGCTAAGTCACTGAGTCAAGCACTCCAAGGATGGCAGGAATTGAATCTAGCTCCAGTGATGCCAAATCAAGTGTCATTGGTTGTTTTTCTACTAGACTGGTTTGATTCAGTGGCCACAATGGTGGAAACATGGGGGAGTGGTGGGGAAGCTCCTTCTGGAGTTACAGACTTTAGCGCTTAGACCCATGCCTCTGCAAACCATGGTGCTCTGTCTGCTCCTGTGCTCTAGAGCGTTGCTGTTCAAGCCTGTGGGTAGGACTCTTCGTGACCCCATTTGGGGTTTTCTTGGCAAAGATACCGGAGTAGTTTACCATTTCCTCCAGGTCTCTTTACAGGTGAAAAAACTGAGATAAACAGGGTTAAGTGACCTGTCTAGTGTTATGCAGCTAATTAAGTGTCTGAGTCTGGATTCGAACTCAGAAAGATGAGTCTTCCTAACTCCAGGCCCAGCACTCTATCCACTGTGACACTACCCAGCTGCCCCTAGGAGCATTTAGAGACAGTTTATCTCTTTCAAAAAAGAGTGGAGATTTAGCTTGGTATTCTTTGCCCCCAGATTTTTCCTCCCCTGTTGCAGTACACTGATTAATGACTACACCTCGGCCTCTCTCTCCCTCATCCTTCTCATACACAAACACACACACACACACACACCACCACCACCACCACCACCACCACCACCACCAAGAGTATTTTAATAGGATCTTCCCTTCCTCCTGTCTTCATCTGTAAAATGAGGGGTGGAGTTTAGAGTAGTTGACCTTTAGGGTCCTTTCTAACCCTAAATCCGTGACCTTGTAAGAAGATCCTACATTACTGTGGTTCTCAGTGTTAATGAGGCAATTCAGTAGGGTACTGGATAGAATGCTGGGTCTGGAGTCAGGAGGACCTGAGTTCAAATCCTTCCTCAGACATTTACTTGCAAGCCTTCTGTGTTGCCAACTTCATTTGGTAGTTCAGCACAGGCTTCAGTTGCACATGGCAAAAATAAATGGTTGTGTTGTTGAGAATCAGTGTATAATATCGATACATGTGTGAGTCACATGTGCCCTGCTATTGCCAATATTTAACAAATGCCATTTGAATTGAATTGATTCCCTTCAAAGATCTTTTGGAAATAAAATTCTAGTGTAGAATTGTACTTATTATGATTCATTTATGAAAATGTGGAGAGCTCCTACCCCTGAAATCCACAGCCAAGGATGTGACCAAAAGCAGACAGAGTACATTTTGGCATCACTTAAAAAGGAATTAGCTAATGTAAATTTCCTCAAGACGTGTCTCGGCAATTCCGAATGAATGTTGATACAGTCCAGGTCGTTGGCACTAGACAAATCCTCCTTTTTTTCCCCAGGAGACAGTGGAGTGTATGGGAAAGAATCCAAGGGTGTGATTCAGAGGATTCAATCAAAATATTGAATCACAGTTCTGACACTTCCCACCTGAGTCCCATAAACTCTCTGGGCTTCAGCCTCCTCCTTTGTAAAATGTACCATGGTTTCTGGGTATTCTGGGTTGCCTAAAAAAAATAGAATGACTGAGAAAAAGGAATTTTATTTGTAAATCAAAGGTAATTTTGGTGAGTATTTCATCAACACAGCACAATTATTCATTCTTGTTCATTAGTTATTAAGGAAATTTTTCCCCCTGCTTTCTCCAGCCTTTTTGTAGACTTTGAACAGTTCTGCCCATTATATCTAGGACATCGGTCAAATCCATCCAGTCTGTTTTCAGGAATGACCTTATCTCCCCATGCCTAGTTGTGAGGATGCTTATGGATGCTAACATAAATATGAATCCTGGCCACAGTGGTGGGGAGCCAGGGACCTTCTCCTCCTCAGTACCAGCCCTCCATTGGGTGTAGAAAAGAACACCGACAATGAGAAAATCTTTCAGGTCTCAGGTCTGCTACTTATTACCTCTGTGTTCTTGACCAAATCACCTTCATCTCTGGGCTTCAGAAGACTCAAAGCCTGACTAGTGTCACCCTTTGGAGGATTGTAAAACACCAAAAATGCAACAGTTGTAGGTGAAAGAAGGGACAAGAGGTGGGCTTGGGGGAGACGCAGAGGAAGAAACAAATGTAAAAGGGGTAAACCGGTCAGCCCTCTTGATGTAGGGGACTTCAGACCACTTCAAGAGGGAAGAACTTGAGAGTGAGAACATAAGGTCATGGGGGTTAGATTCAGAGCTGGAAAGAACATTAGGGTCCAGCCTTCTTATTTTGCAGCTGAGGAAATATGCATAGAAAGGTCACTCTTGCTCAAAGTCCCACAGCCAGTAAATGTCTAAGGTGAACTCTGAGTCCAGTGCTCTGTCCACTTCTCCAATATGCCTTTAAGCTGAGGCTGTAGCTTCCTTTAAAGTTTATTAAGTGGGTGGCTCTCCCTGGTTCAGTGGCCAGTCCTCTTTGGAAGCATCATCCAATCCCTGAGGCTGCCATGGGACCAAAGAATTGCATCAACATCCCAAATTTCCATGTCCTTCATGGATGACCCATAGCACAAATGACCTAGCAGAAGCGACCCAGAGACCTGCAGATCAGGGGCCTCACTGGTTTATCCTCATCATACTCTCCCCAATTAAATATTTGCAGTCCTCAGCAAATCAGTTGGGATGCATTTAGCTTATTTTCCCATATCCTTAATCCTAGAAAGCCTTTGGTGACCTGGGAAGGCTTAAGCATTGTCTTTTAAAGTCTTCCCAGTGGCTCGCACTAAAGACCTTCAACAAAGTGCATGTGACAGTTTTCATGGATTAGTGCAGACTATTCTACCCAGTTCTTAAGTATTCCCCAAATTAACAGTCTTTGTGGAGGGTCTGGATCTACCAAAGGCTGATGAGTCTAGAGATTACGATTTCTCCCAAATATTAAGTTATACAAAGTCAACAAAGGACATTTTACAAAGTTTATCATATATTTACTACCTGTCCCAATCTAGTCACCTAGAAAAAATAATTATTAGAAATCGACAGCTAACAAAATGGAAATTTAATTCAACAAACATTTATTAAGCACCTACTATGTGCCAGGCATTCGGCTAAACACCGGAGATACAAAAAAAAAAAAAAAAGAAACAGAAGACAGCCTCTGCCTTCAAGAAACAGTCTAAAGGGGGAGACAACAAAAAATAAATACAAAGCAAGCTATAATTAAGAGAGAGAAAGTTAAAATCAATACCCTATTTTTTGGTGCCATCCTCAGCTGACCAGGTATACTGTTCCCTTTAAAACAGACTAAATGATGATTTAACACTATATCTGAAGATGTCATCCATCAGGTGTTAGTGTCTGATTTTTCATTGAAGTTAATCAAACCTTTTTAACTCTCTCAGGGGAGGTATTTCCATAACGTTGATCCTTGTGTGTGTGTGAATGCTTACATAATCATCCTTTCCCTTAAAACTTCTCAGCTGAATTCAGTACTCCAATGAAAGTATAACTGTTTACAATTACTTGACCATAACTTTAGCCTATGTTAGGAAAACTACAGTTATTTTTCTCCAGGCAGACTTTCTCAATTAGTGGCTTACTTTTGATTGCATGACAAAGACTACAACCATTCCATTATATATTAAGCCTTTGAAATGAAACTGAGGATCACTAGTGGAGAAGTCCACATATACACATGGTACAACTAACTGCTTCCAATCGTAAGCAAAGATAGGGATATTTTTTGTTTCCTCGCTATTTTAAATTACAGTTTTTATATGTCAATTAGGTTTTTACTATTTTCCCAGTATATCTGTGTATAAGTAAGTTTTCTGGTGCCTCTCACTGCAGTATCCAGGCTTGTTATCAGTATCTCCAAGTCACCAATGAAATGTTAACCCTCTATTTGTGCTTCTGTGCTTCTTGTCAAATGTCCAATCTCCATGCTGATTTGTTTTAGCTTGTAATATTTTGAATTAAACTTTTGATAGGAAAAAAAGAGAGAGATGGCCCTGGAGTTAAGAGAGGTTAAGAAAGGGTTCCTATAGAAGGTGAGATTTTAGCTGGGACCTAAGGAAGCCAGAGAGGTCAGTAATTGGAGTGGAGGAGGGAGAGCAATGCATGGAAAGAGGACATCCAAAGAAAATGTCCAGGGCTGAGTGTCTTATTCATAGAATAGTCAGGAGTCTGATGTCAGACAATAAGAGACAGGGAGTAAGGTGTAAGAAGACTGGAAAGGTAGTAGAGGCTAGGTTATAAATGGCTTTGAATGCCGAACAGAGCCTTTTGTATTTGATCCTGGACAGTGGGAAGCCACTGGAATTTATTGAGTAGAGAGATGACATACTGGAAGAGAGCAGAGTAATCCAGCAGTGCCAAAGGCTGAAAAGAAGTCAAAGAGAATGGATTGAGAAAATTCTTAGGCTTTGGCACCAAAGAGATCATTAGTAACTTTGGAGAGAGCAGTTTGGATTGAAAGTTGGAAGCCAGAGTGTAAAGGATTAAGAAGAGAGAGAGAGGAGAGGAGGCAGAGGCACCTCTTATAAACAGCATTTTTGAGGAGTTAAGCTACAAAAGGCAGAAGAGATAAGGAATGAGAATTATTAGGGATGGAAGGGTCACATGAAGGCTTTTTCAGGATAGGGGAGATATGGGATGTTTGTAGGCAGTAAGAAGGAGCTAATAGACAGAGGAAGAGTGGAGATGACAGAGAGGGCCATCTGTTGGAGGAAAAAAACAGAAAGCTTAGCTCCTTCTCCTACAGAGAATCTTTAGGCCCAAGTGGACTCCCAGAACAAGTGAGGCTCTCTCAACAGGGCTTAGTGACTGGGGGTCACCTGGAAGTCACCTCCTAACCAAAGTGTACTGGGTTCCTCTGTGGGTCCCATAGCACAAATGGCAACCTATACATTTCCCACAATGGATGAGAGAGCTATCCAGATAGAAGCCCCAACACAATCTCTCCAGGCATCTCAGCAATACAGGGGGCACACCAAATAGAGGTCTAAACTCACCCAACAAAATGACTTAGCTTGAAAGAAAGCAAACAAACATTCACAACCTATGTGGAGCTCAAAGAAGTGGGTTAAACACTTGGACTTGTTTGGGAATCAACCTCTCAGACTCTAGGCAAGGTCTTTAAGTATATAAAAACCAACCCTCTTGGTCCAGAGGTCTCATTACTGGTCCCTGCTCTGGGTTCATAATGATTGGGCTCCATCCTGAGGGAATCATGGCCCCTAAAGAGGGGCTGCAAAAAGGCTTCTTTTTCCCCCTCATGTCTGCTGACCTTCACGTGGACCCCTTGGAGCTCCTGGGAAAACCACTTAAAGTTAGTTTATTACATTTGCCTAATGTCTAGAGCCTCCCTAAAAGGGTGGCACAATAGATAGAGCGCTGAGTCTGGAGACCTAAAGCTGAGTTCACATCTGGCCTCAGGTACTTACTAGCTGTGTGACCCTGGGCAAGTCACTTAATTTCTGTCTGCTTTAGTTTCCTCAACTGTAAAATGGGGATAATAATAGCACCTATCTCCCAGGGTTGTTGTGAGGGTAAAATGAGATAATATTTGTAAATGCTTTGCAAACCTTAAAGTACTGTAACAATGCTAATCATATTATTTAAAAGGTATTAAATGAAATATGTAAATCAATTATAGGATAGATTTTTTTCCCCTTCACTGAAAAGAAAAGCTTAAAACACAAAAGACTCATGAGCATTCATTGATCAAAATGAACACGTAACACATCAACCTTGAACATCTATTTTCTATGCCCTGAACCTCCCTCGAAGTCCATGTCTTAAGGCAATTCAGGCAGAGTCTGGGCTCATCTTCTGGAGGATGGTGGTACTTCTCTACATTACAATCTTTTCAAGGAACATGGTTCAGCCAGTGATGGCTCCATGACCTTGGAGCCCTCCACTTCTCCACCTCATAGAGTTGCTTCCCAGACTGGAGATGTGCATCTCAGGATCACTGTTTGGTCATTTATACTCAGGAAAAGAAACACCAAGCAAAAGAGTCAGTCATAGTCTTAAGATCTTGACTTGAATCCACCTAGAGGAGCACACAATCATATCGTGGCCACTGTTCTTTTAAACAGCAGAACTGTGGCCCCCAGATTGCTCCACAGTGGACGGAATGCCCAGTCTGGAGTCAGGAAGACCCATTTTCTGAGTTCAAATCTGTCCTCAGACACTTACTAGCTAGGTGATCTTTGTAAGTCACTTAACCCTGTTTGCTTCAGTTTCCTCATCTGTAAAGTAAACTGGAGAAGGAAATGGCAAACCACTCTACCGTCTTTGCCAAGAAAACCCCAGATGGGGTCATGAAGAGTTTGACATGACTGAAAAAAATGACCGAACTAGGGCTTGGGTTGAAATTGTGAAGAGGCACATCTAGGCTCCACATTAGAAGGAACTCCATTACAATTAAGCTGTCCACAAATGGAATAGGTAGCCTTGGAAGGTAGTGGATTCCCTCTAGACCTCGAGTCAGACTGTGGAGGAACATCTGCCAGGGTCTATTATAGTAGGGATTGTTTTTCAGACGTGAGTTATACTAGATAGTCATAGAGGTCCCTTCTAGCTCTTAGATTCTGTGACTTGATGAAGCCTAGACAAGAACTAGATTCTCCTTCACCTCATTTTTCTTGTCTATAACGTAGAACAGCAGTACTAGCCTAGGTCAGAAGAGAACCTGGTAAGGAATGAAGACCATAGTTACCACAGAGTGGTAACTTTAAGGCCCTGGCATCAACACACATGATCATATAATTTTAGAGCTATAAGGGGCCTTAGAGACAAGCTAACCTCCCTTCTGTATTTTATATATGGGGAAACCGAGGCCACAGCTGAGGTTACAAATTTGTGAACAACAGATCCCTTCATGGAGGAATTTTTGCCCAAGAAAGTTTTGTTTCTCACTTGAAGGTGCAGGGGTGACTTCCAGTGAATCCCAGAGCCCTAATCCTTGTTGGAAGAACTCCACATTTTCTTGGAGCTCATTTGCAACTAATTTGCTCTGAGAGGACAAACTTGTGTGTGACCTTGGCTCTGGCCTCAGTATCCCATCTAACCAGGGTAGGGAGTAGCAGAGTCAGAGCTAGAAAGCTGAGATTGGGCTCCAATATTAGTCCTCTTTCTTCTCACCTCACTGCCCCAAACTACAATAACAATCAGGACAGCATTTGGTGCTGATCACCAGCCCGGGCTTGCTTGCAACTTAGTAATTTCAGTGAAATCTAGGAGGTTTAGAGGTGAGCCTTCTTTTTCTTCTTAAGGGACAAAAATATTAGAAGCTGATTACTCACCAAAGTAGGAGTGAGGAGACACATAAACAAGGAATGCGCAGGTTTGGGTTTTGTACTTCCCCTAAAGTGGGTACCAGCTGACTGCCGCCAGCTGACCTTGCACAATGCGCTCTAGATGGTGAAAGGGAAGTATGGCGAAAGACGCTGAGCTAAAGAAGATGAAAAGGAGACAAATAACCAAATGAAATACAGCCTGGAAGAAAAAGAACCGTAACAATATCAGAACTCGGGTCGAAGAAAGCAGACGAACGTTGACAGGCGATGTGATGGGCAGGCTCTTGCTCAAGGTTACCCAGAAAATAAGAAAGCCAAGAGTTAGTGGTGCCTACTTTTAGTCAATGTTAGGATAGAGAAAAAGAGAGAGGGAGGGAGGGAGAGAGAGAGAGCACGAATATGTGTGTGTGTATATATAT
Organism: Phalanger gymnotis; assembly: GCA_028646595.1. NCBI lineage: Eukaryota > Metazoa > Chordata > Mammalia > Diprotodontia > Phalangeridae > Phalanger > Phalanger gymnotis. The sequence continues at coordinate 354,784,345 of CM053623.1, forward strand.
ATATATATATATACATATATATATATAGATGGCATATATGTGTAGATGTACAATATTAGTATATGTTGGTATATCTATATACAATGTTAGTACATATATGTTTATGTATATATAATATTAGTGTATATATAGTATATATAATGTTAATGTATATAGTATATATGCTATATATTAAATTAACATTAGCATATATACAAACACACATACACACATGTATACATCCATACACATATATGTGCTTTTGGGTATGTGCACATGTACATACATGTTCATATCCAAGGCAGGTTTTGAAGCTATTTCTTCCTGAATTCCAAGGCTAGCCCCCTATCCTCTACACTAAGCTGCCTCTCATGATGTTGAGAACAAGACATTTTGCTTAGAATTTTTCTTACTGGTAGCATACCTTTGTTTCTCAGCTAATGTGTGTATATGCAGAAAAGTCCACATCCTTCCTGAGTTTTGTGCAGTTTACATTATACTTCCTAAAGCCTTTCCCAGTTCCCATAATTCTTGTGCCTTTCTTCTGTTAATTATTTCCTGTCTAATCTTGTTTGTATAGAGTTAATTGTGTGTTGTCTCCCAATTAGTCTGGGAGTACCTGGAGATCAGGGATTGTCTTTTGCTTCTCTCTTTATCTCCAGTGCTTACAGTGGTGCTTAATAAATGCTTATTGACTGACTGCCTAGAGTTGGAAGGGATGTTAGAAGTTATCTACTCTGAACAGCTCCTTTTACAGCATTCAGAGTCAGGTGTTGATCCCCGGGGTCTCCCCTGGCTTTGAGGCAGAGGATGCCCAAAGGCTGACTGCCCAGCTTGTGCTTCTCCTACCAGGACAATGAGGAAGTGGCCAGTTTCTATTCTGCATATATTTCCATGACTGTCCTCTTGAGCTGAGGATGAGCATGAAGATGTTCCAAGTGCTTAAAAATCTAGCAAGGAGATTAGGCTCAGGAGACAAATAGACTCTTCCATGGTACTCTGATCATTCTGTGAGGAGCAGATGAAGAGGGAGCTTTCTTTTCTCAGAGTCCTATGAGAAACTTGAACCTGCACTGCACTGTTGGCCAGTTTTATGCCTGGCCATGGGGAAGCTTTGGAGACTGAAGCTCTCACTACCCATGCAGACTTTAAATTAGGCTACCTTTCTCAGATTTGGTGCATTCCCTGATTCTAAAGCTTCAAGGCAAACAACTCATTGTGGGCAAAGCTTTGATGTTTTCCATGACTCTTCTTCATGACTCTGATTTGAGAGGTTGGTCAGTCAGTCAGACATATACGCCACTGTGTTAGGCACCAGAGGGGCTAGTAAATTGTGTGGGGGTTTGGAAAATTTCAGATCTCCTGCTATATTTGGATGTAAAAATCCTATATATTAACTTATTTGGTAGGGGAAGAGAGATCCAGCCCTGTGATTTCATCAGTGTGCATGGGGAGCTTCCAATGTGAAAACTCCCTTTAATAATGCAGATCAGCAACTCAGCAGCAGACCCCTCTCTCACTGCTACCCACCTCCCATGAAATCATAGATCCAGATGAAAGAAATAAAACAAAGAACTTTTGTTGTACCTCCTTCAATGAGTGACTGTGAAGCTCAAATAAAATCATGTTTATAAAGTGCTTTCTAAACAGGAAAACACTATAGAAATGCCAGACACACTTGCCTAGTTGTTGTTTCAGTGGGAAGAGTGTTGGACCTGGAGTCAGGAAGACGTAAGTTCAATTCCTACCTCAGAAAATTACTAGCATTGCGACCCCTTCCCTCTTGCAAGTCAATTAGCTTCTCAGCCTCAGTTTCCTCATTAATTAAATGGGAGAAATACTAGTGCCTTCCACACAGTGGTTGTGAGGATTGATTCAGCCAAGGTATGTGAGGCACTTTGCAAAGTGATCTATATGCATGCAGCTGTTATTATTATTTTGGAAAAGCCGGACCGCCAGGATCCTGGGGATTCACGGGGGGGCTCCTTTCTAAGAAAGGACCTTGGGCACCTTTAGGGGAGGCCACAACCTCAGCTTAGGGGGCTTCATCTATCAGGAAAGGAGCAGAGGGCAGAGAGCCCCACTCAGTGATGATGCTCTGGGCTCCGGAAATATGCAAATGAAATGAAAGATTCATTCCCAGAATATTTTTAGCAAAGTGTTAGTTCCAGTGTCCTGGAAAACGTTCTCGCAGTTATCAATATTCTGCAGCCCTTGAGGATTCAATTACATGGCAGCAGCCTGGTTCTTTCCTCCCAGCTCTGCGGGCATGGATGTGTCCTTCAGTGCTCAGAGGAACTGTCTTTAGGAAGGTAGAGACAGAGCTGAGGAGTCTGCACAGGCCTGCGGCGGGGAAACCTCTTTGTGGTTTCCAGTGACCTGGAATTAGAGGTAAAAGTGTAAGAGAAGTCACAAGGTGGCATTCTGGAACCAGGGATTTGCATTCTGCTCTCACTCATGGCATGAGCTGGTGGTGTGACCTTGAGGTAGTCACTTCCTTTCCTTTCTTCCCCTCACTCCTTTTCTTCCCTTCTCTTTTTGTCTCCCTCTCCTCTTTCTTTTCTTTTTTTAAAATTTTACTAATGCTATTTGTGTTTTATTTGTGTTTGTTCAATCATTTCCGATTCTCTGTGACCCCATCTGGGATTTTCTTGTCAGAGATACTGGAGTGGTTTGCCATTTCCTTCTCCACCTCATTTTACAGATGAGGAAACTGAGGTAAATAAGGTTAAGTGACTTATCCAGGGTCACACAGGCAGGATGCGTTTGAGTCTGGATTTGAACTCAGGAAGATGAGTCTTCTTGACTTCAGGCCAGGTGCTCTATGCATGATGGTGCCCCCTAGTGCCCTGTTTGTGTTTTACACCATCATTATTATGTCCTGACCATATGCTCTGGTAGCCAGAGCACCTACATGATAGGATATAAACTCCTCTGTTTGGCATTCAGATCTCTTCACAACTGGCCCCTTCCTTCCTACCCATACAGCCTTCTGGGTAGGCTGGATAATCTAGCCTATAATTTAGCAACTCTGCCTTATTTGTTATTCTTCAAACATTCCAACCTGTTTCCCATCTCTGAGCCTTTGCCCTGACTGTCCCCAATGCCTGGCAAGCTCTCCCTTCTCACCTCAGCATCTTAGCTTTCCTGACTTCTTTCAAGACTCTGCTCAAATCTTCCCTTCTTCAAGAGTGTCTTCTGGTCCCCCGACCTGTTAGTGCCTTCCCTTCTGAGATAACATAGCCTCCCATCTACTTTGTATGCATCTTGTATATGTCATGTTATTTACATCCAATCAGAGTGGGAGCTCCTTGAGGGCAGGGCTATTTTCAACTTTCTTTGTATTCCCAGTTCTTAGCACAGTGCCTGGTACAGTAGAACTTAATAGATCTTCAGTTACAGATGCAAAAGATAGAGACAGAGAGATTGAGATTCCAGTGTCATCCATGGGCTCTTCCTTCATTTGATGCCTATGGTTGCTCACTCCAGGCTCATAAGCGTGTTCCTAGGGCATTACCTTCAAGCTAAGACCAGCTTCCATACTAATCTCCAGATGTCTTCCTCTTAGAATGACTATCGGAAGCTTTCCATGCAATGCAAAGACTTCGTGGTGGGTGTTCTAGACCTTTGCCGAGACTCTGAAGAGGTAGAGGCCATCCTCAATGGAGACGTGGATTCCGTGGAGCCAGCAGTGGGGCAGCGCCATAGAGCATCCCTGAGTCGTGTAAAGCTGGCCATCAAGTATGAGGTAAAAAAGGTGAGTGGGCAGCGAGTCCCTTCTCAGCCAGCACCATGCTGAAGCATTATCTAGTGCTCATGCTGTGAGTACCAATGGACTTACAATGAAATAAAAAAAAAATTGGGAGCGATTAATGAAAGAAGGAATAGTTTCCATTCTATTTAAAGGCTGGAATAGAAAGCATCTTGGAGTCAAGAAAGCCTGAGTTCAAGTCCTGCTTTTGACACATATGGTTGTGTGACCATGGGCAGGTCATTTAATTTCTTAGTGTCCCAGGAAATTCCTTAAGGCTAATACAGATTAGTTGCCCATCTGCATTGGTAGAGGGAGATGCCATCCTGGAAGTTCCATCATATTGATGAAATTACAGGGATGCCTATGCACACACACACACACACCATCATCATCATCATCATCACTATCACTCTGTAGCCAACCCAGTAATGATATTAGTAAATTCTAGCTATTTTTATTAAAGGACCTCCAAGTTTAGTGAGAGTAGTTGGTCCTGAGACAACAAGCCACCTACAGCCCATTGCTGGATCCCTATTCAAAACCTTTTTGGTTTAGTAGAACATGCCAAAGCTTCCACTAGGTTGGCATAGTCTTCAGAACCTCAGTCACCTCCACACCATAGTTAGTTGTCTTTCATTCTCAAAGAGGACCAAAAGGACATCAGTATGTTAGAGTCAAGTTACAGTGTGTCCAGCTATGGCTAGTTAGACCAATATGAGCTCGGAATGTTCTACCACAGGTTGGGCACAAATAGTCCATAAGCACTAGAGGAGGATGTTAGCGGGACTGTATAATCTGCTAAAAAGAATTATTGTGATATTTCATTACGTTAGAAGACCATCCAAGGGTTTGGGGATGGTGACCTTGGAGAACAGAAGACTGAATGTTGGGGGTAGAGAGGCATTATAATTGTGTTCAAGTATTTGAAGGACTTTTTTTTGGAAGAGGAATAACTTACTATGTTTGGTCCTGAGACTCGAAATAGGAGCACTTGATAGACATTGAAAAGGGGCAAATTTAGACTTGAGGTCAGGCAAGCTTTATAAGAGTCAGAACTATTCAAAGTGGATTGGGGTGCCTTGGGAAGTACTGGGGTCTCCATTACTAAAGGTCTTTTGGAAGACTACTTTCCAAGAATGTTGAGGATCCCTTCCAGGCCTAAAAGTCTGTAATTCTGTAAACTCAACTCTTAAAATCCCTCAAATAACTGGATGTTTTTCTGTGCTATGGAAGAGAGGGAAAACACTCTCCCTTGGATCAGGGGATCAGGGAGGAAATCAAAGAGAAAATAAGATTCTATCAGAAACAATTCAAGGATGTGTCCTCGGGGTGGTGCCTTTAGATTACCATATACTAAGAGCCTGCTATGTGCCAAGCATTCAACAAATGTTTTATTAATATGATATCATAGTAAGTTTGTTTTTTTTTTTAAAAAGACTATGTGAGTTGCAAAGAAGGGGCTGACCTGCATCAGTGAGGGGAGTTCCTCATTTAGGAGTTCCCTATACTGTACCAGTGAAATCACAGGTCACATCCCTCTTTCTATTCCCATCACTCATTCTCTGGCAGTGTGCACAGAATACACTTATCCCTTCCACATCGCAACTTTCCCCATCATGGCTTCTATATATGACAGATCAGCATAAGAAATTAAATGGGAATTTTGGGGGAGTATTGTGGAAGCCTCAGATGACATGTGAAGGTCAGAAGATGACACCAAAAAAGTTTAGAAACTCAGAAATGCATAAAATATATGTATTGTATAATGTCAACATATTTTATCTTTTAATGCCGTAATAATTCAGACTTCTATAGCGTGAAGAGAAGACCAAAAAATTTGATGTGAGTTTTTCATATCTCAGGGGCACCATGCCCCTAACCCCTGAGATGTTGAAGGGAAAGCCCAGTCTGACCCTCCCCCTCACTGGCCCTCTGCTTCCCCTTCCACATGACAGAGGGGTTGGATCTGGATCCCTAAGACTCCTTCCTGCTTTAACATCCAGCCTTGGTTTTTCTTCCTTGGAAAATCTCTTGTCAAACTATGATTTGAGTTCTGCTGGCGCCACTTTCAAATGCCATGCCCTAGAATAAGCGCTGACCTCATTTCCTTCATTGTCCCTTCCCCACATCAGCCTCCTGGGGGCAGAGGCAATGACTAATTTTTAATTCAGTGATAATTGGTGCATACCAAGGCTTGCATTTCCTCTTCACAACTTTTGAGAGCTTTTCATCCAGTGTCCCATGGCATTTATGCAACTGTGTCATTATATTATTGAACTGGCTATGACTTACCTATTGAATGCACCTCCTACAGTTTGGGAGGAAGGAACATGACCTGAGAGTTCTTTCTAAGATTATGTGCTCATATCATGCTAAGACATTTACAAATTTCCACAACAAGACTGAGAGCTCAAAGATAAGAAAAGTTTAAATCTCAATTTACAAACGAGGAAACTTGGGCTGAACAAAGTGAATCACGTTGGCCCTAGCCACACAGCTATTGAATGTCAGGGCTGCTGCATCTTGAACTCAGGTCTTTGAATTCAAAGTCTCCAGGGCCTGGGCCCTTCTGCTGGGCTGCCTCTCTCTGTTACACACAGTGATTAGTTTAAGAAGTAGGGACTCCATCTGGTGCATCCTGCAGCTGAGTGCTTTGTAACTGTTTAGAGAAGTATTCAACAAAAAGAAAGGAGATGATAAAATGATTTTCCTTCTGAGACTTTTAAATCTACAAGCTGGCTTTTGGTATTAACTTCCTAAGTAGGAGTAAGTAACTCAGACAATTAGTCAGCTTTATTAAGACCTCTGTGTTAAGCACTGTGCTGGGCTTGGGAGTGCAGAGACAGAAGTCAAAGAATCCCTGCTCTCCAGGAATTCTCTCTGTCTCTGTCTCTCTCTGTCTCTCACCATCTCTCTCTTTGTCTCTCTGTCTCTGTCTTTCTCTACCTGCAAAGATAGAGACAGACAGATATAGATATCTATATTTAGATCTCTGAAGCATATATAATTTCCCTCCAGCCTGCTGGACTCCTTACAATATTCATTCTCATGATCTCAAATTCTAGGGTAATTCAGGGATACTCAAAAATATCCCTCTGGAAATATAAAAAAATCAGTAGAATGAATATTTCCTTATTAGTTACTAAAGTTATAGATATTGCTAATTAATCAACTAGCTTGGCACTTTCTGTCCTAGTTTGTTAAACATCATTTATTTAATAGGTAATAAATTAAACATCATTTCTTTAGTAAACTAGAGAAATTTCTTTTCCTATAAGCAATTACTCATCCATCTCTCTCTCTCTCTCTATATATATATATATAAAACTCAAAATCCTTCATCCCTTAGTCAAATACATATTAAAGTAACTAGTACACAGTTAATTAACAAGGTAACCAACACAAGGACAAAAAATAATAATAACACAAGGATAACTGCAGTGTGTCAAGGAAGATCACAACCAAAGTCACCTTTGGATGTCAGACAACCATTGACTTGTCACTTATCTAACCCAGTCCTATCAGTCAGCCCTCTCAAAATAACAAGTCTCTTCACAAGAATTCTGTGCATCCTTTTTCTGAGATGAAAGTTGAAACGTTCTCAAAAGAAAGAATTCCTCTCCATCTTTTGTTTACTGTAACTCACTGAATCTCTTTTTGGTGGAGGCAGGAAAAAATCCTTCATCCTTCTTTATTCCTCATAACATTTTCTTAATGATGTTTTTTCACCATATTAAAGGTAAACAATACTCTCAAGAACGTTTTTTCCTCATCCTCCCCCGCTCTGTCTCTTTCTCTCTCCCCCTCCCTCCCTCCCCTCTTGTCTCTCTTCCTCTCCCTCCCTCCCTCCCTCCCTCTCCCCCCTCCTGCTCCCCCACACTCTTTTACTCAAACCTCTCCATTAACTGTCTCTTCTCAATGCTTCTGTAGAATCACACTTCACAATTCAACAATTACTCCCTAAATTTCCCTGATTCCCAAAGAGACAGTCACAGATTATTCTCTTGGGACCAGGAAATGATGCTTGAGCGGAGTGTTGAAGGAAAGCAGGAACTCCCAAGTGGCAGAATTGGGGATGGAAAGCTGAAGTATTCTGGGCATGGAGAATGATCAGCGCTAAGTCTTAGAGATGGGAAATGTAGCGCTGCTCATGAAGGACAGCAGACATTTGAGGATGAATGGACCATAAGAGGATGGAGGGGAATAGTGACTGTGGAGAAGAGGACTGCAAAGGTCACATGGGAAGGGTTTTCTCTGCCAAGCAGAAGACTTTATTTTTGGTCCTGGTGATAACAGAGACCATTTGTAGTTTTTTGAGCAAGGGGCGACATGGTTATACCTGAGCTTTGGAAAATCACTGGTGTGAGGGTAGGGGATGGATTGAGAAGAAGGGAGAGATTTGAAGCAATGAGACCAATTGAAAAGGGAAAGGGAAGCAAGGGAAGGGAAGAGAAGGGGAGGAAAGGGAATGGAAGGTTAGGGAACGGAAGACCAAGGAAGCGAAGAGAAGATCATTAGATGTTCATTGGTAACTTCAGAAAGGGTAGTTTAAATTGAATGGTAAACATAGAAGACATATAGTTAGTTCAGAAGAAGTTAAGAGGAGAGGAATCAAGAGCACCAAGTATAGATGGCTTTAACCCATTAAAATATTTTTTCTTCTCACCTGCTCCCCATCAATATGGGCATGTTCTTGTTAGCCTTTGGGTTTTTTGAGACAACAGGGACCATTTTTTGCCTTTGTATCCCTAGCACTTAGCACGATGTCTGGCATACAGTAGGCACTTAATAAATGCTAATTGATCGACTGACTTACTGCTGTTTCAGATTAAAAGCAGAAAACTCCCTTCCCTAAAGTCAGCCTTCTAAGACAACACTGACCTCTTACAGTAGGCAATGTTGAAAGAAGAGAGACTGGGAGGGTTCAAGCAGAGATGCCCTTGTCCCATCCCCTTGGAAGCACATCTGGCAGCAGGGCAGGGAGCCAGGGTAGCGCCCTAATGAAGGATAGCTAGATGCCTTGGAGCCTAGCCAGAAGGAAGAGGCTGCCAGATGACTTGGGTCCAGGTGACCTGGAACCTCTGCTCTGCGTCCTTGGTCATCTTTTGCTCATCTATAAAATGGAACCTTGGGTTAGATAATGATTTTTTCAAAATAACATCTATATGGTGCAAGGGTTTGCAAAGTATTTAGCAAATATCATCTCACTTGATCCTCACAACAACCCTGGGAGGTAGGTGCTATTTTTACCCTCATTTTACATGTGAGGAAACTGAGGCAGACCAGCTAAGTGACTTGCCCAAGATCACATAGCTAGGAAAGCTCTGAGGCTGGATTTGAGCTCAGGTGTCCCTGATTCCAGGTCTGTCCACTGGATCATTGAGCTGCCTTTGATGTCTCTTCCGTCTGGGAGTGGAAATTGTCAGTTTACAGTTATTCTTTTAGTGGTGCTCATTCCAGATCCTCACTTATTTTTTTTGGAGGGGGGAAGGCAGGGCAATTGGGGTTAAATGACTTGCCCAAGGTCCCACAGCTAGTAAATGTGTCAAGTGTCTGAGCTCAGATTTGAACTTAGGTCCTCCTGACTCCAGGACCAGTGCTCTACTCACTGTGCCACCTAGCTGCCCCCAGATCCTCACTTATAAGCCTTCAATCAACAAGGCACAGCATGGCATAGTGAGTGGACCAAATGTAGGTCTTGGAAGCAGGATGACCCAAGTTCAAATCCTATCTCTTGAGACTTACTAGCTGTGCAACCATGGATGAATCATTTAACTTCTCTGAACCTCAGTCTTCTCATCTTAAAAATGGGGATAAGACCAATACTATACACCTCATACAGCTGTTATAAGACTCAAATGAGATGTGTAAAGCACATTATAAACCTTAAAGCATTCAGCAAATTTTAGACAGAGTGCTGTAAAAAAGAAATTATTGTGATTATGTTTTTATCTTTGATTAATGTAAGCATCTTCATAGAACCATAATGACCATATATGAAAATATACACATTGGCAGGTATGTTTATCTTATTTGTAAATGGTCAAATAATTTGGAAAATTCCTTAAGGTAATCAGTGCCATTAATTCTGTCTTAAAGCAAAATCAATACTTAGCCAAGTCAGAGTCAGTTCTTCTGCCTTTTTAAAATTTCTATTTTTTTTCCTTTCAGAGTTATAGAATAATAGGATGTAGGGCTAGGTGGGATTTTATAGATCAAGTACAGTGTCCTCATTTTTCAGAGGAGAAAACTGAGACCCAGAGAAATCAAGTGGCTTGCCTGGGGTCACAGAGTAAGGAGCAAAGCCCAGGTCTTCTTACAAAGGCAGCTCCCTAGTGCAGCAGATGGAGTGGTAGACCTGGAGTCAGGAGGAGCTGGGTTCAAATCTGGCCTCAGATGTTTCTTTTTTTAAATTTCTTTTATTTCTTTTTGTTTAGTATTTTATTTTTCCCCAGTTACATGTAAAAACAATTTTAACTTTCATTTCCAAAACTTTGAGTTCCAAATTCTCTCCTTTCCTCCCTTCCCCCCCCCCCACATTGAGAAGGCAAGGAATTAGATATGGGTTATACACGTGTAATGCAAAACACTTCCATAATAGTCTTGTTGTGAGAGACTATATTTCCCCCATCCTATCCCTTATTCTCTCTCTCCTTTCACCCTGTCCTTCCTCGAAAGTGTTTTGCTTCTGACCACCCCCTTCCCTAATCTGCCCTCCCTCTATCACCCTCCCCCTTTTCTTATCCCCTTCCTCCCTACTTTTCTGTAGAGTAAGATAGATTTCTATACCCAATTGAGTGTGTATATTATTCTCTCTTTGATCCACTTCTGATGAGAGTAAGGTTCACTCACTTTTCTGATCTCCCCCCTCTTCCCCTCCACCGTAAAAGCTTTTTCTTGCCTCTTTTATGTGAGATAATTTACCCCATTTGACCTCTCCCTTTCTCTTTCTCCCAGTACATTCCTCTCTCACCCTTTAATTTTATTTTTTATGTATCATCCCTTTATATTCAACTCACACCTGTGCCCTTTGTCTATATATACTCCTTTTAACTACCCTAATAGTGAGAAAGGTCTAATGAGTTACAAATATCATTTTCCATGTCAGAATGTACACAATTTAGCTTTAATAAACCCTTTATGATTTCTCTGTCCTGTTTACTTTTTCATGCTTCTCCTGAGTCTTGTATTTGAAAGTCAAATTTTCTATTTAGCTCTGGTCTTTTCTCAAGAATGCACTAAATTCATCTATCTCACTGAATGTCCATTTACCCCCCTAAAGGATTATACTCAGTTTTGCTGGGTAGGTGATTCTTGGTTGTAATCCTAGCTCCTTTGCCCTCCGGAATGTCATATTCCAAGCCCTCCAATGCCTCGGACATTTTTTTACCTGCGTGACTCTTAACTAGTCACTTACTCTGTCTGCCTTAGTTTCCTCAACTGTTAAGTGTGGATAATAACCACATTTGCCTCCCAGGATTGTTGTAAATTTCAAATAAGAGACTATCTGTAGAGTGCTTTACAATTCTTAAGCTTATATAAATGCTAGTTATTATTACTAAAAGTCTAGGGTGCTGTTCACTCTTGTACAGGTTATTGGAGTAAAGGTCTTTAGTGCTGAATGTCTCAAGAAGATTCTGAGAAGTACATTTATCTGAGAATGGGTACCTGTTTTGTTTTTACCATGGAAGCTTTACATGATATAAATATAATTAGCCACCAAAATAAGCCAGACTCCAGATACTCAGTGAAATCCTCATTTAACTCAATTTAATTCCATTCAGGGAATTTACCTAAAGAAATTAGGCAATAGCTATGAAAACAATGTAATACATAACCTAGAACCAGAAAGCTGGAGCTGAAAGAGACTTTGGGGCTATCTAATCTAACTCCTAATTTTACCAGTGAGGAAACTGAGGCTTGAAATGTAGATGACTTGCTTAAGATCCTGTAGACAATAAGCATCAGAGATGGGGCTTGAATTCAAAGCCATTCTACCTATGTCGCCTCTGTTACTCTTTCGTTATCAAAATGTGAATTTTTGACAGAATCACTAGTGATATATGTTTCCTCCAACATTTGGATATGTTTCCAACAAAAGTAGTTTGATGATCTCAGCAGAGGGAGTCCTCCATCATTGATGCTCATTTCAGTCCATCCAAACCTCTTCTTGTGTGGTTCTTATCCATGCCTTCCCCATAGATCCTTCATGGGAGATATGCTTAATGGGCTGGAGGCCATCCTCCAGGTCATCCAATGTGCCATGGATTGCAGGGTAGCCCTGACGCTGTCCAGCTCTTGTGTAATCCTCAGCTCTTGCACTGTGCCTGGTCTTTCTCCTTTTATGATTATGTATTTCCTGAGTCTTTGAATGCTACTTCTTGGGCATAAGTGATATTTTATAGGATGCCATGACCTGTTCTCATCTGAGTCTGCCTTTCTAGTGCCCTTTGTGTGTCCTACAGTCTTGATTCTTTGGAGATTTTGTGTCCCATGATTTGCAGCCATATGTCATGATGGGTGTGAGCAGGCTACAATACAGAACCAATGAGAAACTTCTAAGAACAGGGACAAACAAGAAAGGTACTGTGACAGGAGAAATGAGCTGGTCCCATGGTGAGGGTGGAAGAGATGGACAGCCAGTGTGCTCTACTAGGCCCTTATGCTGTTAGGAGAAAGTAAGGAAGGTCTCTGACACAGTGGATGCACCCCTGGGTTGAACTTACGAGAGGACATGGGCAAGAATGGTCCAGGATGGGCAGGCATTATGGTCTTCATCTCTGGAGAAAAAAACTCATCCAGATGGTGATGCATCTTTTCTAATGTTATTTCTGTTGACAAAACCATATCTATTTCTGATTGTGAACTTCTTGGCTACATGTGGTTCAGTGAGAAGAGCACTGGAGTAGTGGCCTTGGGTCCAAATTCTGCCTCTGACCCTGGCTGTCTGTGTGACCTTGGGCAAGTCACTTAGTCTCACTCTGCACCTCAGTTTCCTCATCTGTAAAGAGATGGCCTCTAACACCTCTTCGAGCTCTGTCTGTGACTATAAGCCTAAGACTTCCTGTAATGTTAATAGGGGGAGGTGTAAGATCTTTCTCACCCATTAATAGGCCTCATGTGAAGCCCATTAAGGGAAGCTTGCTTGTAGGAAGACTTGCACAGCTTTTGTTAATAAGCTAATCAGGCAATGAGTCGGTTTCTGATGCCTTCTGGTTCTGAGTCTGTTAGCTGAAAGAGTATATATTGTGAGAGGTGAGCTTTTGCTTTCAGGGCTTGCTCACGAGAAAGATGTTGTGATTCCCTGGTTGAGGCTCTAAGTGGCTGTATGTTCAGAGCTCTCCGACTCCTCAGAGGTAAAGGCTGTCTTGATTCAGTGGTGGATGTAAAGCTCTGCTTAGGCAGTAGAGCTCTGTCTGTTGGTCTTTATTTCTCTTTGTGTTTTTTCTATGTAATTAAAGAAGATCATTGACCCCTTTTGAGTTGCTTTCCTTAGTAGAGCAGATCTAAGAACCTGCACTAGCATCCATTCTGGATGTTGCATCCAGTGTGGTTGCTGTTACACTTCCCCAAGGCAAATATTTTTTTTTAAATTAGTAAACATAAACACAGCTAGGTTTTATATTTCTTCCATCAGTAGTTGGTTACTTATCCTTATGTGGGGTTGGGGGAAGGAAGAGAGTACCCAATTTTTTAATGAGAAAAGACTTTTAATATAAGCTCAGCTACATTTTCTTCTGTGGGTCCCCTAGCCAAGAACCAGAATATGTCCCAAAGGCCTCATTATTTCCAGTGAGGTGGCCTCCAGGTAATGGTTTTCTTTTGGCCAGACACTCACAAAGCTGTGTGCTGAGGCTTAGAAGGGATCCAGATCTACAGTGGTAGAGGGCATGCCCACACCAAAGGCATTATAGATCCCTGAAGTATCGAAAGTGATTTGTTTATGTAAGAGAAACGGCGACTCTAATGAGAAGCTTCTACCTCCAAGGGTCCTGAAGAAGTGATTGGGTCTCTGGGCTCTTAGTGTTTGACTCTTACCTTGGCTCTGTAACATATCTTTACTTTTGTTTCTCTGCAGTTTGTGGCTCATCCCAACTGTCAGCAGCAGCTTTTGACTATCTGGTACGAGAACCTCTCAGGATTACGGGAACAGGCCATTGCTATCAAGTGTTTGGTGGTGTTGGTCGTTGCCTTGGGACTACCATTCCTGGCCATTGGCTACTGGATTGCCCCATGTAGCAGGGTATTGACTTTTCTCCTTTAATGTCCTGTGATGTTGATTCAGGATGTCCCATAGGGAGTGTCTGTCTGTTTCTGTCTGTCTCTGTCTCTCTCTGTCTCTGTCTCTCTCTCTCTCTCTCTCCCCTCCCCCACCCAATGGAAAGGCTAGAAAAACCAAAACCTATTACAGATATGTATAGTAATGCAAAACACATTTCTACATTAGCCATTTTGGAAGGAAGGAAGGAAGGAAGAAGAAGAATGACTGGGAAAGGAAAGAATGCCATGGCTGCACCAAGATCAGATGGGTACCTGGCAAAGACATCTAGGGTTGGATATACCCAAGTCTGCTCACATTGAAGAAGCTCTGACAAGCCTAGGGAGGCTATGCTGATCATACAGGCAAGGTCTGTAAGAGGGTAATAAATGGTGACTGCCCAGAAGGAGATCAGGAACTGGCCTAGAGAGCTCACTTCTGTTTCAAAATCCAAACCACTGGTTTTATTAAGATTGGTAGGTATTTCAGGACAAATAGCTCAATGGCACTCCCAGATGGACGTGACCTCTCCCAATAATCATCCTTTCTAGGTCCCTCATTTCCTTTTGGTAAAACCTGGGCCCTCTTCCTGCTCCCAGGAAACCATACCTCTGGGAGAGTATTCCTGGGCTATCCTTTCATTTCATCTTGCTTTGCAATTGAGATAAATTACAAAGAATGGGCTATTTTTAGGTTGCTTGGCATTTCTATTTTTGATGAAAACCCAAACATTTTAAGCTCTTTTTCAACTGGTTTAATTCATTGAAAGTAAGCAAAGATTTATTAAGCCACTCTGGGGATGCAAAGATGACCCAAATATGGCATTTGTCTTAGAATTCTACGTCTCCTGGGAAAATAAGATAGATACAGAAAATATATGGTATGATACAGTATACAGAAGGGAATGATAGAGCAAACTTTAAGGAAAGGACTTAGGGAAAGTTTGAAGGAAAGAAGAGGGGCCTGGGGAGGTGCATGAAAGAGGGAACCCCTGAACTGAGCCCAAGAGGATAAGGCTTTCAGCAGGCAACACAGGGTAGTGGGTAGAGCCATGGACTTGAACTTAGGAAGAATTTGAATCCAGTATCAACAGTTTACTAGCTGTGTGACTCTTCACAAGCCACTCTGCTTCCCATGGACTCAGTTTCCTTATCTGTAAAATGAGAGGGTTGGACTTGGCAGCCTGTAAAGGTCCCTTCTAGCTGTAAATATGTGATCCCAGGTGAGGATGATGATGATGATGACGACAACCACTAACATTTATATGGAGCTTTAAGGCTTGCAAAACACTTTATAGATATAATTGCATTTAATCCTCACAACAACTCTGGGAAGGTAGGTATTATGATCCCTATTTTACAGTTGAAGAAACAGGCAAACAGAGGTGAGGTGACATTCCCAGGGTCACACAGCTAGTGTCTAAGACTGGATTTGAACTCAGGTCTTCCTGACTCCAGGCCCAGGGCTCTATCCATTGCACTACCTAACTGCTTATATAAGCTTCAGTAGTTATTAAGGTCAGATGGGGAATAAAAATCTTTTCTTTTCCTATCTTTTCTTTATTTTTTTCCTTCATGAAAGAGGGGATGGGGGTGGGAGAAGTCCCAGAAAGGAAAATGTGGAATTTACTTAGAAAAAAAAACCCAGAAAGTGTTCCATACCTCTTGGGCAAAAAGACTCCTTAGAGCAGGGGAACATTATTTGTGACTTCTTCCTCATCGGATATCTTCTGGGAAAAAAATCACCAACATACAGAACTTTTAGGATACTTCATGAAATGTGGTTTTGAAGGTGCAGAAGAAATTTTCATATAATCATAAGCTTATGTATCAAAATACTTTCATGAGAGAGCATAGTAGAGAGAGTATAGGGACTGTGGTCAAGAAGACCAAGGGGTGTGCTGGTAAATGTTTAATAACCAGCTCTGCAGGAAAAAAAAAATGTGCCTCTGACTCACTTTTAAGTTTGATCTGTTTCATGAACATTTTGTCCATCACTTTCTTAAGCATAAACAATCAAGAAAATGATAGATCAAGTCCTGACTTGTAGCATTTGCCATTTCTGAGGTTTAAATACTCATGCTGAAAATTTAATGATTGGCTCAGCTGGTATGAGCTGGCTCCAGCACCAGCTTCACAGGATCATGGTGACAATCAAATGAGACGACATTCATAAAGCCGATAAGCTTCTGAGGGAGCATTTGCAGCCAGGTCTTTGGACCTCCCAGCCTGGCGCGCTATCTACTGTGCCACACTGCTTATCAATTCATTATTCACCCCTATTTAGTGGAACAAGCCTTTAACAGTTCCTACTATGTGCAGGGCACTGGGCTTGGATTGTGAATACAAAGATAAGCAGGTGTACATTTCCCAGTGTCTTCTTGCCCCAGGGAATGTCCTCTGAAAGTGGGAGCCCCGTTTTCTCAAGTGAAATTTTTTTTAAAAAATTCTGTCTTGCATGTGGTAGCTTGGAAAAATCCTCCGAAGCCCATTCATGAAATTTGTGGCCCATGCTGCTTCCTTCATCATTTTCCTGTGCCTGCTGGTATTTAATGCCTCGGACAGGTTCGAGGGCATTACAACGCTCCCAAACATGACGGTCATCGACTACCCAAAGCAAATCTTCAGGGTGAAAACAACCCAATTCACCTGGACTGAGATGTTAATCATGGTCTGGGTTCTCGGTAAGTGAGTGATTCTCCATTTATTCAAGTTTCTCTGCCTTAGGAAGTTTTGAGGGGAGGACAGGGTATCTCCTTCATTTGCTACTGAAAATAATTGTTCCCGCCTTTAGAAACTGGGTCAAACAACATACAAGCAATGAAGCCAGTGATTCATGGAGAGGTGAGAAGATCATCGGATCATAGATTTAGAGCCATCAGGGCCGATCCCTTATTTTGCAGGTAGGGAAACCAAGGCATCAAGAGGTTGAGATTCACACAGCTGGTAAGCATCTGTGGTGACACGAATTCATTCTCCCCTCAGCTGTCAGGGTGATTTTACTAAGGTGTAAGTCTAACTGTATTACCCCGTACTCAGTGAACATGAGTGGTTCCCTATTACCTCCAGGATTGAATATATAATTAGCCTGTAATGCCCTTCATAACCTGACTCCTTCTTATACCTTATCCCCTTCCATACATGCCAAGTTACAGCTTCAGTGACCTACTTGCAAACACCCTACTTCATCTCCCCCAAAACCACACTGTCTACCATTTGTTCACTGCTATTCAATTTGACAGGCCTTTAAAAATTCCTACTATGTGCAGAGGACCGAGCTAGGACTACACATGCAAAGATAAGCAAGCAGACATTCCCCAGCTCCTTACTTTTGCACTGGTTGTGCTTTCTGCCCAGAATGCTCTGCCTCTGTACCTCTGTTTCTTAGTCACTCTGGCTCCCTTCAAGACTTAGCTCAGAGCCCCCTTCTGAAGAAAGCTACTCTCATTCCCTCCAGTTTCATTTAGTCTGGGTACACTTTCTTTGTGTCTAGTGCAGCGATAGGGACCCTGCAGCCTCAAGGCCACATGTGGCCCTCTAGGTCCTCAAATGGGGCCCTTTAACTGAATCCAAACTTCATAGAACATATCCCCTTAATAAAAGGATTTGTTATGTAAAACTTGGACTCATTCAAAAGGCTGCATCCAAGGACCTAGAAGGCAACGTGTGGCCGCAGGTTCCTCACTCCAGGTCTAGTTATTTAGATGGAGTCGCTGTCATTAGATGAAGCTCCTTGAGGGCAGGGACACATCTTTTTTTGTAATCCCATGTTTAGCAAAGTGCCCAGCACACAGTAAATGCATAATAAATGCTTGTTGGCTAATGACTCCCAGGTCAGTCAGTTTCCCCCTTTAAATGTTAAGGATTGCCTTTCCATCCAAAGGGAGAAATGTCAATGAGTCCAAAGTCAGCCACTTGTTTCTGAAGCCTGAATCCTGTTCTGTAAAGGTCTGACTGTGCATAGACTGAATAACTATAATTGTCAGCTTCCAAGGGTCAAGCGGCCCTCTGATCCCAAGAGACTCTGAACTCTTCACCCAGCCTACTTTGTAGAAATGTTGTTTATTAAGAAGATTTCCTGGTACTTCAGTGTCAGAGGCTTTTTGCTAGTTTGTGTGTTTTCCCCCAGAATCCCTCCTCTATTCGGACACCTCCAGCTTGCTTGTGTGGATGGTTTGTCCTTAGGTAGAAGTCCAGACAGTGTGGGAGAACCATGATGATTGAGAGGAAAAGGGGAGGCAATTGTTCCTGAAGGAGATGGCAGACATGGACAGGAGACAGGGACCAATCGGGAAAAGTCCTGCTCTTCCCCCAGTTCTCAGCAGACTAGTTGAGTAGACATACAAACAAGCGGCATTCTGCAGTCCTAGGTCTCAAGCTTTCAGGGCTCAAACTTAGACAGTTTTAGATAGAGACATAGTAGTTATTGGTGAGACAAGGCAGTGAGGATAGTCTGATGCACTGATATCTGGGTATTTTCTGAGTTGTTTAAAAGGAATAAGGAATGGGGGCAGAGTCAGGAAGCTTAACTCTTAAGCGTGCCTCGCATAGCAAACAAACAGGTGGCTTAGGAGGGGGCAATGCCTGGTCTCTGGCTCACTTGATCTGTAGCTGTGGGCATCCCATGTGCCAGTCAAACCAATTTTCATGGGCTTGCAGTGATGGTAGAGGAATTCTATTATGCCTTTTCTTCTTAGCAAATGGAAATTGAAACAAAACACTGGATCACTACACACCAAGAGTTTTACACCTCTCACCTTTGGAGGGGTGGAGTTGTGAAGTTGACAAGATTAGCCTTAATAATAAACCAGGCTCCCATTTAAAGGGGGCATGTGTGGCAGAATTTTTGTGAGTCCTAAATTATAAGCATTTAAAAAGCCCTTCATTACCAGAGAGGAAACCCAAGGGGCTCCTGAAGACTGAAAAATACAGCCAATGGATCTAGAATTAGAAATGAGATAGCATCTAGTTCAATGCTGTCATTTTACAGATGAAGAAACTGAGACACTAAGCAGTGAAGTAACTTCTCCAAGCTCACCCAGTTTGTGCATGCACACACAGACACACACAGACACACAGACATACACAGACACACAGACATGCACACACACGCACACACACACACACACCCCTCCTGCCTCCATATCTGCTGTCTTCTGTACCACTTAGTTACCCTTCCCCTATATAGAAGGTAGGATGAACTGGATATGGCTTAGCCAGCTATAGATGGTGCAGTTGAAGGCAGAGTGGTTCATTTAAAGAGTCACAGATCAGTCAGTAAACATTTAGCAGCATTCCACAGAGTGCAGACGTATGCTTGTTGATGGATAGAGTGACCGGAGATAGAAATATGGCATTTAGTACCTTCGTTAAACCCGATATCCACCATTCAGCAAATGTTTGTTAGGTGCCTGCTGTGGGTCAAGCACTGTACAAGGTACAAGGGATTTAAAAACAGAAATGAAGCTGTGGCTACTCTCATGGAGCTTATTCTCTCTTAGGTGGTTGCTAAGGTGAATAAAACACTCAAGATAATTCAAAGAAGGAAACCATATTTAAAAAGAGGAAAATAGCACCTGAATTGAGCCTCGAAAAAGACAAGGGAGAGGGGAGGGGAGAGAGAGAGGTAGGGGGAGGGGAGAGAGGGAGGAAGGGAGAGGGGAGAGAGGGAGGAAGGGGGGGAGGGAGAGAGGAAGAGGAAGAGAGGAGAGAGAGAGAAAAGGCTGAATTGAGCAGGGCGTAGGCTAAGGTAGGTGGATCAGTCAGAAGAGTATTACATTACAGTAGGCTGGATGGAAAGCTATAATGGCCTAGACAAGGCTGCAAGTAGAGAAAAGGACACAGATGTAACTTGTTGGGGAGGTAGAATCGGTTGATTGGTCTTAAAGAATGAGGGAAAAGGAAGACTTAATGATGATTCCAAGGTTGCAAATCTGGATCACTAAAAGGATATTTTTCCCCCTCAAACTAGATAGGAGCTTGAAAGAGAGCTAGGTTTAGGGAGGAAAGTGAGGTCCATTTTGGAACTTTCATTTGCTGGGCTATCCAGGTAGAGATGCCCACCAGGCATGTGGCAGTGTAGGGTGGAGATTCTCAGTTGGTATAGATCTGGGCAGCATCTTGGTAGAGATCATTGCTAACCTTAGAGCGGTTTCAGCAGGGTGGCAGGGTGGAAGCCAGATTGTAAGAGATTATGATGGAAGAAGCTGGTAAAGAAGTTGCTGTGGAGACAGAAGACTGTTTTTCTAGGATTGTTGCAATGAAAGAGAGAAGCGATATAGGACAATAACTTGAGAATGGCAGGTCAAGTGAAAGGTTTGGTCATTGTTTTAAGTTTTATTGTTGCCTTTTAAAAAGTATATACGAGGTCAAAGGACATGAACAGCTTGCTGCCTTCTCTCTGATTGTTTCTCCTCAATTCACAATATAACGACGACGTATTTGAGCTTCCCACAGCGCCTCCAGGACTGACTTGAAATACAGGGTAACACCAGTTTTCGTGACACCAGCTTTGATACCTGTCCCTTGTTAACTGCGCCTTTAAGAAATAGTGTTGGTCTCAAAGTTAGAGATTTAATCTGGGAAGACAGGGGAGACTAAGAGTTTAATTTTTATTCTGGAGAGTTACTTATGACCTGTACCTGTGAGGTACAGAGAGAAAAGACTACTAAGAGAACTTCCCTGAGAGACTAAATTAGACTCTTTTGGGTCAAGAACGAATGTTCATGAGAGACTCTGGCTGATACCCAGAGAGCTAATTGTGAGGCTGTTTACTAGAATCTAAGACATCAGCAGCAGCAGGGATAGTTAGAAGTGACTTTGGCTATGATCTGGTCTTTTAGGTGATACATTGTAAATAATTATTTATGTCTTTGTTTCATTGTCTGTTACATTGTTAAGAAATTTTATAGCCAGTAACTTTGTCATTTATTTAAGCCTAAAAGATTAAGGGAGTGTATACATACAGGGTGGCCCAAAAGTCTTGGTACAGTTTTAAGCTACTAAGTTTATGGAAAAAGAGATTCTTCCAGTTTATTTAATGTGGTATTTTTAAGCTAGAGGTGAGGGAGGGAGCTCAGAGCTAAGTGATTAATTAGTAAGAGAAGTGAAATAAGGTAGAGCCAAGTGGAAGGGGAGGGGATGGGGAAGTGGTTTGGCATGATTGTAGATGCAGTTGACCCCCATTGTAGGCTACAATACCAGGATCATTCTCAAACCTACACCACCCTTTATCATCTTGCCCCATTTACGAGGTGTGGAATAAAACCCCGGTAGTGTTTTAATTAAAATTCTTACTATTAGTGACTTGGAATGTTTTCATGTGGTTGCTGATCATGGGCATTTCTTCAAAAACTTAGGTTCTTTGATCCAAGTGAAGTGTGAGTTTGTTGGGTTTCTTTGTTTTTAGGATGAGAGAAAGCTAAGGATGCTTTTAGTATGCAGGGAAGGGATTTGTAAGTACAGACTGAAGATGAGAGGTAGGAAATTATCAAAAAAGGGCCAGCTCCTGGAGGAAATTAGATGGGTTGGCCTTGGCAAGGAGAAAAGCCACCTGACCTTGGAGAGTGGAACAAATGAGGAATGGATTATTGTAAACTTTCAGACAGTCCTACATAGCTTCTAATCATGAGGAATGAGGTGGCTCTATTAGGTCAAGCCATAGACCTGAAAATAGCAACCAGCGCTCAAAGCCTCAAGCCAGAGCAGCCCATACCCGAGCCTATTGTGACTCATTGGTCTGCTTAGCCCTCTTGCAGGGATCATAAGTGCCATTACATTTCATCTATGGACTGATGGAAAGAGGGCTGGTCTTTGAATCAGGAGACTTGCGTGCTGGCTCTGATAGTGATTAGCTTTGTTATAATAAGAAATACATGCCATCTTCCTGAGCCTCAGTTTACTCATCTATAAAATGGGGGTGATGCACTAATTTTGTCACAGGGTTGTGAGGAAGTGCTTTATATATCTTAACACACTAAGAAAATGTGTGACATTTTTTAAAATTTTTTTATTTAATATATTTAGTTTTCAGCATTGATTTTCACAAGAGTTTGAATTACAAATTTTCTCCTCATTTCTACCCTCCCCGCCCACTCCAAGATCGAGTGTATTCTGGTTGCCCTGTTCCCCAGTCGGGCCTTTCTTCTGTAACCCCACTCCCCTCCCATCCCCTTTTCCCTTCCTTTCCTGTAGGGCAAGATAAATTTCTATGCCCCATTGCTTGTGTATCTTATTTTCTAGTTGCATGAAAAAACTTTTTTTTGAACATCTGCTTTTAAGACTTTGAGTTCCAAATTCTCTCCCCCTCTTCCCTTCCCACCCACCCTCCCTAAGAAGTCTAGCAATTCAACATGGGCCACATGCCTAACATTATGTATAACCCTTCCACAATACTCATGTTGTGAAAGACAAACTATATTTTGCTTCTTCCTAACCTGTCCCCCTTTATTGAAT
>CM053623.1:354807288-354844053 GCA_028646595.1 Phalanger gymnotis
AGGGGTTTCACACCTGATAGGGCTTTGGGCCTGGGGCTTAGCGTTTAACAGGTGAAAGTACTTTCACCATAAACAAAAGCCAAACTCCTTAAGCACACCCGTTAAACTAAGCCCATTTTGCCTTACTGGCACAGTTGGGGAGTAAGGTATAGGAAGACTAGAAGGATAGGAAGGGCTGGGTTATGAAGGGCTTTGTATGGCAAGCACAGGATTCTGTATTTGATCCTGGAGGGGAGAGGGAGCTAATGGAGTTTATTAAGTAGGGTGAGGGTGGGGCTGATGTGATCAGACCTGCACTTTAGGAAAATCACTTTGGTGTCGGAACGAAGAATAGATTGGAGTGGAGAAAGACTTGAGGTAGGCAGACCTACTAGACACATGGTGGTGAGGGCTTGCACCACAATGGCAGCTGGGTCAGAAAAGAGAAGGGGGCATATTTGACAGATATTGCAAAGGCAAAATTGAGAGGCCTTGGAAACAGTTTGGATATGGGGGTAAGGAGTTGTGGATGACACCTTGGTTGTGAACCTGAGGGATTGAGAGGATGGTAGTGCCCTCGACAGTAATTGTGAAGGTAGGAGCAGGGGGAGCAACTAGGTGGCACAGTGGATAGAGCATCAGGCCTGAAGTCAAGAAGACTCATCTTCATGGGTTCAAATCTGGCCTCAGACATTTACTAGCTGTGTGACCTTGGACGAGTCATTTAACCCTCTTTGCCTCAGTTTTTTCACCTGTAAAATGAGCTGGAGAAGGAAATGGCAAAGCCTTCTAGTATCTTTGCCAAGAAAACTCCAAATGGGGTCACAGAAAGTTGGATGTAACTGAAAACAACTGAACAACAAATTTAATTGGTTGGTCCTCTACCCTTATACATTTTTGAGGTAGTATGGCACAGTGAATAGAACAATAGACAGGAAAACAAGATTTAAGATCAAATCCTGCCTAAGAAGTGAGGAAGAGGTTCAAGTGCTGCCTCTAACAGGAAGTCAGAGCTAGATTCAGATGCTGCCTCCTCTACCTGCCAGCTCTAAGTTCAATGCAAGACCCGCCGTTCTCCCATCTATAAAATGGGATCAATAATATTTCAGGTTTGGGTGGGGTCTGGACCTGGGATTTCATGGGCATTGGGAATTCCATGTGTGGAAATTCCTTCCATGGATGAAGACTGGCAACTTACAGTCTTAGAGAGTTGCCTGGGGACCCTGAGGGATTAAGCCACTTGCCTAGAGTCTCACAGTTAATATGGCGAGACTTGAACCCATTCCTTCCTATATCTAATGTCTGCCCTACACCAAACTGTCTCTGAATACCTGGAATGTTGTAGCATCCCTATTTCTAGGGCTTCCTTGACTAGCTAGTGTTTGCATGTTACCAATCCTACCTTCTAGGGGATGGATTACTTTCTCCTCCTCCTCCTTCTCTTCCTTCTCCTCCTTCTCCTTTCTCCTTCTTTCTTCTTCCCTCTTTCTTCTTTCTCTGGGTTAAGTGACTTTCCCAGGGTCAACACAGTTAGTAAGTGTCTGAGGCCAGATTTGAATGTAGGTCCTCCTGACTCCAGGGCTGGTGCTCTATCCGCTGAGCCACCTAGCTGCCCCAGGAATGGATTACTTTCAATCAGTCTCTACTTCTTCCATTTATCTTTCCCTGGTATTTCAACATGATTAGCTATTTGAATAACAATTCCTTGAAGATAAAGCCTTGGTTTCTTGGGCCTCAGCTCTTGGGAGCTGAACCAGATGCTTTTTTCAAGGAAAGCGTCCTGTTCATAGGAGTGGCTAACTAGCACAGGGGACAAAGCTGTCTTGATGGGATCTCTGATGGTGTCTTTTCTCTGGTCTATCCAACAGGGATGATGTGGTCGGAATGTAAGGAGCTCTGGCTGGAAGGGCCGAGGGAATACATTTTACAGCTGTGGAATGTGCTCGATTTCGGGATGCTTTCCATTTTCATCGCAGCCTTCACAGCCCGATTTCTAGCCTTTCTTCAGGCCACCAAAGCCCAGCAGTATGTGGACAGTTATATTGAAGAAAGTGACCTCAATGAAGTCACACTGCCTCCAGAGATACAGTATTTCACTTATGGTAAGTTACCCATTGATAATAACGTCTAGAAGTTTTCAAATAAAGGAGGAAGCAAGGAGCTAAACTCCCTGGAAGTCAGGAAGGCCTGGGTACATCCTGCCTTGGCCGCATCCTGGCAAATCACTTAAGCTTTCAGTGCCCCCAGGGAGCTTGAAGACTGTCAGGTACAAAGGAGCTGGCCGTCAGAATCAGTGAAGGACTGTTCCCGTGAGGAGAGTTCTCTAGAGTAACATTCACACATTCAGGTCATCCTCCACAAACAAACAAAAAAATGAAGAAAGCAACAAGAAAATGCATAGGATCATAGCTCCAGAGCTCAAATGATTGACATTTACATAGTGTTGTGAGGTTTGCAAAGCACTTAGACATATTTTTTTTTCTCTTCTGGGACTTGCAAAAACCCCAAGAGGTCAGCACCTGTTAGGGCTACCTCCGTTTTTTAGATGAGGATCCTAAGATTCATGGTCACATAGCTAGTAAGATGGCAGCTGGAATTTGAGCCCAGGTTAACTAGATAGCATTTATATGACATGTACATGTTGACATGCTATGTAACGTGTTTGTATGTGTTATATACCCACACACAACATGTGTATTGCATGTAGACACACAATGTGTATGTTTATGTTGAGCATATAATGTATGTTTATATATAACATACATGTTACCTTATTTGGTCCTCACAATAACCCTGGGATGAAAGTGTTATTAGTTTCTCCATTTTACAGATGAAGAAACTGAGGCAAAAGTAGTTAAGTGACTTGCCTAGGATCACATAACTAGTAAGTGTCTGAGGCAGGATTTGAACCCGGGTCTTCCTGACCATGCTTTATTTGCCCAGCATTCTGTTACCCATATGGCACTGTCTCACATCTCACAACCCACACCTATGTCTCTGAGGTATTTACCTTCAGGAATAAAGCTGAATCACCTTGTTTTACAGAGAAGGAAAGAGAAGCTTGGAGAACAGAAGGGACATTTGCAAAGCTAAGAAGGGGTAGATCCAGGATTGGAATCCAGGTCCTAAATCCCGCTCCCATTTCCTTTCAACATGTTACACAACAGCTTCATGGTCTGTTCTGAGCCCTGCTCCTCCCCATCCCCAGGTCCCAGTTCATCACCTCGTGAGCAGTTTACTAGGGAGGATAAAGCGTGTGTGTGTGTGTGTGTGTGTGTGTGTGTGCGTGCGTACGCCCATGCGCACACGCCCATGTGGAATGAGGTGGTGGTGCACATGATCACCATCTTTGGAGGACTATAATATGGAAGAGGGATAAGATTTATTCCTTGTTTTTTTGTTTTTGAGGGAGGAAGGCAGGGCAATTGGGGCTAAGTGACTTGCCCAAGGTCACACAGCTAGTAAGTGTGTCAAGTGTCTGAGGCTTGATTTGAACTTAGCTCCTCCTGACTCTAGGCCCAGTGCTCACTGTGCCACCTAGCTGCCCTGACAAAGAGTCAGGAAGATTTGAGTTCAGCCTCAGACATTTAATTGACTGTGTGACATTCTCTTATGCCTTCCAGACATGGGGCACATTGCCTGACAGATACACCCAGGTGCATGTGAAGAGAAGATTTAAACATTTGAACACCTGCATGGAAAAGGGGTATCTCTCATAAGGGGTAACTTCACCCTCTTTCTGATTCAATTTTATCACCTGTAAAATGGGGATAATGGGCAGCTGGGTGGCACCATAGTGCATAGAGCCCTGGGCCTGGAGTCAGGAAGACTCAACTTAGTGAGTTCAAATCTAGCCTCGGACACTTAGTAGCTGCGTGACACTGGGCAAATCACTGAACCCTGATTGCCTCAGTTTCCTAATCTGTCAAATGAGCTGGAGAAGGAAAACCCCTCTAGTATGTCTGCCAAGAAAACCCAATTGGGGCCATGAAGAGTCAGACCCAACAGAGCAACAACAACAAAAACGGGGGTGCCTGCCCTCACCTCTGAGGGTTGTTGTGATGACCAATCGAGGTTGCATATGGCAAGTGCTTTGCAAACCTTAAAGCAGGCTGTATCAATGTGAGCTGCAATTATCATTTTGCCCCTCCTCTGAGGGCAGAACTAGAAGTAACACATGGAAGTTT
The DNA here is from genome assembly GCA_028646595.1 of Phalanger gymnotis. Taxonomy (NCBI): domain Eukaryota; kingdom Metazoa; phylum Chordata; class Mammalia; order Diprotodontia; family Phalangeridae; genus Phalanger; species Phalanger gymnotis. Next base: position 354,811,455 of record CM053623.1, read on the forward strand.
CTAAAAAAAACTGACTTTGGTTTGCTGTCAGGAAAAACTTTCTCTCTTTGGTCCGGGTTTTCTTTCCCAACATGGCTAATATGGAAATATACTTTGCATGATGACACATGTAGAAGCTATATCAAATTGCTTGTCTTCTCAAGGAAGGGGAAAATGGAAGGAAGAAGGGTGGGAGAGAATTTGAATCTTGAGTTTTTAAAAATAAATGTTAAAATTGTTTTACATGTAATTGAAATAAATACAAAAAATTTTTAAAGGAGCAGAGACATAAAAAAATGAAAACAAAAGCTGCCTTTCAGTTTTGTTCCAAAACTGTGATGGGCATACATTAGTGAAGTCAAGTGAGTCCAGCTATGTCATTTGAAATGTGCTAACTTTGTGATCATGGGCAAATCCATTAACTTCTCAGTTCCTTGAACAGCTATCTAAGGGTATAAATTAAATCAATAAAACTTCTCATCTCCCTGTCAGGAAATTGAGCCCAGTCTCCCTCCTGACAGGTGAGGATAATCACCAATTTGACTAGTTAAAGAGGCCGCTGTCTGCTTCAATTCTAATTAAGTCTCAATCACTGAATGGGCTTTGTCTCAGTCACACTGAGGCCTGTTAAAGACCTTAGCTTGAAAAGGCCAGGGTGCCCCACTGCATCCTGGGCCATCTCCAGTTGCCTGATCTATGTCTGGCCATTGGATCCAGATGGCGATGGAGGAGAAAGTGAGGCTGGTGACTTTGCACAGCCTCCCTCACTTAAATTTGATTCACTTTCACATCATGGCATCACCTTTATGAGTTGTGGTGTTTTGGACAAACAGCAGCAGCAGCAGCAAGAGTCTAAGTTACAGAAAAGTTGTTTCCAAGTGAGCTGAACTTGAGAGTCAGGAAGACCTGAGTTCAAATCCTGCCTCAGACACACACCAGCTGTGTAAGCACGGGCAAGTCACTTAAACTTTGCCTGCCTTAGTTTCTTCATCTGTAAAATAAGGATGATAACCTTTCTCTCAGGGTTATTGTGAAGATAAAATGAGATAATAGTTTAAAAGTGCTTTGCAAACCTTCAAGCATTATATAAATGCTTATTATCATCCCCATTATCAGTTCCCATGCTAGGAGTACCCAAAAGTCTTTAACAACCCACTGCCCAGAATTAGAATGAGCTGCCATATTCCCCCACACAGGAGAGGATTCCCCTGACAAAAGTCTGAGTGAGCACACATTGCGTGCATTCTAGTAGAGATTCTTGGTCAGGTATGTGTTGGACTAGCTGACTGCTAAGTCCCTGCTAACTGAGATTTTGTGATTCTGTGAGTTGAGCATTTAAGAATTTAGCTAAGCCAGCCTCTGAGTACAGACCATTCATCAGCTGCCTGTGCTCTGCCAGTGTCAGAAAAATAGGAATAGGCGAAGTCACTTTTGAAACCATATATGTTTATCAGCTAATTCAAGTTGCATTCCATAGAGCTCTCATCCACTGCTTACTCAAGCTCTCTATGATGCCTCCTAATATAGCCAGGAGAATTATGGAGCTTGTTCAAAACAGTCTCTTGCTACAGTTGTTTCTCGGTAAATTTTAAAAATCTAGACTTTATTTTTTATATTGTATCCTTCCCCCCTTCTCCTCTGATTCCTTATTTTTTTGTTCTTTGTGAGATTTTTGGAATATTATCTTTTTTTGGATCCAGATTCCAGAATGTTTAGACCAATTCAGAGTTTCACCAAGGTTGTGTCAGTGTTCCTATCTCTCCACGGCTCCTCCAACACCAGCTATTCTCGTCTTTTGTCATTGTTGCCAGGTTGTGAGGTGTAAGGTGAAACCTTAGAGTGGTTTTCATTTGTATTTCTCTTAGTTTACAATTCTTTAACTGCTCAGGTTTCTAAGGTAAGGATTTCTAGTACTGTTGTTCACAAGCCCCCACTGGTGTGCTCTCCATTAATAATCAGCCAATAGATTTAATAAGATTTTAGCAAAAGCATCCACTACAGTGGTATACTAAGAACAATGGTACAAAACATTCCCTTATGTCCCCCAACCATTGGGCATGCTCCCTAACATTTATACCTAGCTCCATGGGAAGAGCAGGCTTAAACTTGGGGTTACAATGATATTGAGGCACACATTTAGATACCTATGTTGCAAAAAGGTAACTCATAATTCCTTTAGTTTTGTGGCCTAGAAGTCCTTTCTTGAGTCCAAAATTGACATTCTTCGCTGGTATAAGAGGCCTGATTCTTTGAAACAGTGATTGCATTTCTACATCAATTTGTCCTTAGGGTCCATTCTGCTCCTGGCTGGGTGTGGTACTTCCTATGGGTCTGCTTTCTCTGATCCTAGCTAGTTATCCTCTTTGTTACTGGTCCAGGTTCTCTGATGACATCGTCAAAGGTGAGGGTGGGGTAGAAAAGCAAGAGAGAAATTCCTCCCTGCAATAGTATTTCCTTCTCAGTGGCTTGGCTCCAACTTTGAAATTGGAATCCCTAGTTCTTAAACTCAAAGACTTCCTCTACTGGACTGGTTCACTATTTGACTGGTGGATTTGAGATTTGGGGTGTGCGTGTGTGTGTGTGTGTGTATGTGTGTGTGCGTGTGTGTGTGTGTGTGTAACCCAAGGGGATCTTCTCAGTCCATCATAAGATGTTTTCTTTGTGGCTAATATGCCTTCATCCAGTGACTAAAACCCTGTGAGTCTCTCAAATTGGTCAAGGATCTGTTTTCACCCTATGACAGGGATGTTATTTAATGCTAAGTTTAAAGTATTTATTGATTGATTGGGATTTCTGTGATTATGTTGAGGTGGGGTTCCAGCTTCTATCCCCTTATAGAAACGTAAACAGAGCAAGATACAAAGGAAAGAAAGCAGGTGTTTAAAGGTGTGGAGACAGAGAGAGTTGAGCATATTAGACTGTTTGTTTTGTCCTTAGAGGCAGCATAGTGCAGCCTAGTGGCTAGTGTATTTGACTTGGGAGTCAGGAAGGCAGGTTCAAATCCTGTCTCTGATACCCACCAATGAGCAAGTCACTTAATATCTCTGAGCCTCAGTCTCCAATCTGTAAAATGAGGATACTAATCATACCTCCTTCAGAGTGATTTTGAGGATCAAATGAGATCATGCATAAAAAGGGCTATGTGAAACTTAGCTATATCAACATAAGCCATCATTATCCTACAGAGTTAGATATTGCTTACATTTGACTTTAAGGTAGCTTTATGAAAAGAATCTGGGATTTTATCTCTTGGGGAATGTGCAGATACATAGGCTATAAATGAAAAGCACATTTATGGCACACATAAAAACCCAAGCCCTTCATTCATAGTCATGCACTTGCTAGCCAGTGACCCTCTGCAGGCTCCAGGAGCTGGGTAGAGTCTCCAATCCCTCTTGGGTAGAAAAGGACATTTTCTTATAGATGATTGTGCTCAGAGAACTTGGTTCCCTGAACACTGTTAGAAGTTTCCTAACAGCTCTGGCTCTATGATGGTAAAATAGAATAAAGAAGTTCTGGGTTAGAATCCCACCATTTCCATTTCTTCATCTGTAAAATGTGGAGAATGATAGTGATGAGCTCACTGGGATTGTTGAGACAGATCAGTAAGCATATACCATGTGCGAGGCACAGTGCTGAGTACTGGGGATAGAGACAAAGGCATTGGTGCCTGTCCTCAGGGAGGTTACCTAGCAAAGGGAGAGAGCAAAGGGAGAATCAGTATGCAGATCCAAAAGGAGACCTCAAGCAGCCTAGGTGTGTGAAAAACCCCCACAACTTTGCAAACCTCCAACTGATACAGAAACTTCAGTTAGTCTTATCTACCCAATGGCGTGGAAACAATTAGTCCATTTCAGTTGTTTTAACATCATGTTATCCCAGCCTATATCAGAGAGATTTTTCCCCCTTTCTCTTCCCCTTGAGTATTTCATTTTGCCTTCTCCCAGTTGGAAAAGACAACACATGCTTTTGTGATTGTTCCACCCTCTATTGAAAAGAACATTTAATTGAAATCTGAGTGAAAAGGAAGGGTGGGAAGAGGGGAGTGATTGTTCCAACAACAGCGTGGAGCCGCCACAGGGTAAATACTGCCTGCCACAGTGGATGCTGTTGGCGAGCATACTCAGTGATCAATGGAAACCTCTCTTTTTAAACCTCTTTTTCCCCTCTCCAGCTAGAGATAAATGGCTCCCCTCTGATCCTCAGATCATATCCGAAGGCCTCTATGCAATAGCTGTTGTGCTCAGCTTCTCCCGGATCGCCTACATCCTGCCAGCCAACGAAAGCTTCGGCCCCCTGCAGATTTCTCTGGGCAGGACTGTGAAGGACATCTTCAAGTTCATGGTCCTCTTCATTATGGTGTTCCTGGCATTTATGATTGGGATGTTCATACTGTATTCCTACTACCTGGGGGCCAAAGTCAACCCTGCTTTTACCACGTAAGTAAGACTTCATTTTTATTTAAATTAAATTTTAATTTATGGAAAACACACATTTCCATAACATAGTATAATTTAGAAAAAGGTGATTGCACATAAAACTGCAAATCTGTCATGTAAAGACTTCATGGTTACAGATGGAAGCAAAGGAGAAACCTGGCAAAGGTATTAACAATTGTGGTAACCGAACACAAACTCGAATAGAAATGAATCTTTGTTGGACAGCATAGGGCCCTAAAAAACCACAAATTCACATTGTCTGTATGGTGTGGTATTTTTATTTATTTTACTAAACATTTCTGAATTACATTTTAATCTGGTTTAGTACACTCAATTTTGCTGCTGCAAGTTTTACACCTCTCTGCTAGGTCATTTCTGAACACAAGAAAGTACGCAAGCACTACCACCCTCCAAAGGAACCTGAAATCACACTAGGTTTTTTTTGGCTGCCAGCTGTTGATTTATTAAGCTCATGGTTCACTAAGACCCTGAAATCTTTTTCAGACAAATTGCTATCTAGCTATGACTCCTCCATCAAGTATTTATAAAATGATTTTTTTCAACCCAAATGTAGGATTTCACATTTATTATGATTAAATTCCACAAATTCAGAATTTTTCCAAATGCAAAAAAAGGCTCAGAATTTTTCCACAAAAAAAACAAATAAAAAATGAGAGATAAAGCATATAAACTTATCTCTAAAATGAATTTCTTCTTGTTTGATTTGACCTACTGCTTTTAACCTGTCCAAATCATTATGGATCCAGGTTCATTTTGCAGACTCCTGAACCAGCAGAGAAATGTGCTCTTGGTTATATACAGTGTTGTACCTCAGCCAGCAAAGCTCTGGTTTGAAGGTCCAGTCTTTGGGCTGGGCATCACTTTTTCCATTTCTGTTCAGTTGTTTTTCAGTCACGTCTGATTTTTCATGATCTCATTTGGAGTTTTCTTGGCAGAAGTACTGGAGCAGTTTGTCATTTCCTTCTCCATCTCATTTTACAGATAAGGAAACTGAGGCAAACAGGGTAAAGTGACTTGCCCAGGGTCACACAGCTAATGTCTGAGGCCAGATTTGAACTCAGATCTTTCTGACTCCAGACTTGGCATTCTAACCACTGAGCCATCTAGCTGCCCTTTTCCATGCTGAACTACCAAAACAATTGTCTGGACATCTATTAATGTAGACATTAAGAGGAGAGCTATGCTCTGTCCTGCAGCCTTGGGGACCATGTGAAACATGGGTTCTGTTTCTGATGCGGTCATTATATCATAGGATTATAAATGTTGAGCTAGAAATCACCTTAGAGATCATCCAATCCCACCTCTCACTTTACAAGCTAGCAGAGGTGAGGGGACAAGGCCACCCAAGTAGCAATGGCGGAGTCATGACCCGAGTCTAGGGACCTGTCTCCAGGCTCTTTCCACTCTGCCATGCCTCCTATTGTGTGACCTTGATCAGATTATTTGATGTCTTCGAGTCCCAAGTTTTCTCACCTGTGAAAGGAGGGGCTGTGCTAATCGTCACATTGAAAGAGTCTCTAAGCCTCCGTTTCTTATTATCCAAAATGTCCATCAACAAGCATTTGTTAAGCACCTACTATGTGACCCCACCGTACTGGGTTCTGGGAATACAGAAACAAACAAAACCAACCCCTGCACTCAAGGAGTTTGCATCCAATTGAGGGAAACAACCACAACAGCCTAATAATCTAGCATTTCCATAATGATTTAACTTTTGCAAAGCGCTCAGTGTCTCATTTGATTCTCACCACAGCCCTGTGAGGTAGGTGCTATTATTATCTTTTTTTATAGATGAGGAAACTGAGGTGATGAAATGACTTGCCCAGGTCACAGAGCTAGTGTTTGAGGCAGAATTTGAACTCAGCTTTTTCTAACTCCAAGTACAGCTCTCTATCTACCATGCCACCTAGAAGCCTCATGTACACATATGAGTACATACAAAAGAAAGTAAATTCAAGGGAGTTTTTTGGGTTTTTTTTTCGTTGCTTTTTGAGTTGAAGGAGGCAGAGGCAGCTGGGCAGAGATCAGGGAAGGCCTCATATAGGAGGAGGCCTTTGAGCTGAGCTTTGAAGGGGGCTTGGGATTCAAGAGTTAGAAGTGAGGAGGTAAGTCATCCCAGACAAGGGGGTTAGATGGCCTTTTCAGGAGAAAGAAGGCAGAAGGTCTTATGAGATAGAGGGATAGCAGGGCCAGTTTGGAGTGTGTGAATGGGGAGTCGCATGTAATAAGCCTTGAAAGGTTACCTGGGGCCATGTTCTGAAAGGCCTTTGGTGCTGACAGAGGGGTTTGCATTTGAGCCAAGAGATAATGGGGAGTCACCATAGCATCTTTAATAAGGAATGACATTGTCCTTCTCGTGCCTTAAGAACATCATTTTGGCAATTATATAAGGTATAGATTAGAGGGGAGAGACTAAGTGCAAAGAAGCCAGCTAGGAGGCCATGATGATAGTCTAGGCAGGAGGGCGATGCCCATGTGAGTAGACAGAAGGAGATTGGTGTGGGATATTTCAGAGATAGAATCAACAAGACTTCACAACAAAGTGAATATGGGAGAGTAGAACTGGGTCTGTAGATCTGGGAGGCATCTGAATAGAGATGATGATTGAACCCTTGGAAGCTGGTAAGCTTACCAAGGGAGAAGAGAGGAGGGCCCAGGACAAAGCTCTGGGGGAAACCCACAGTTGTGAAATGGGACATGGATGGTGTTCTAGAAATGAACCTAGTTATGGGGCATGAAGGAGAGTAAATGAGAGCAACACTCAGGTTGAACTACAAGGATGCTGATACCTTTGACCAAATGAGTAATGAGTTCTTATTTGCATATGTTGAATTTTAGATACTTATTGAACATCCAATTCAGAATGTCCAATAGGCAGTTGGTAATATTGGACAGGATTTGTAGAACCAAATCACTTTGCCCAACTTACTGTCCTGGGTGTCAAACAAATAGAAGAAACAGGGGCTACTAATCCCTAAGTAAGGCTCCCTGTGGGATCCATGTTGACAGTTTTAAAGTATAATATTATCTATGTTTTATTATATTTTTATTTATTTTGTTAAATATTTCCCCATTTTCTTTTCTGGCTGTATTTGGGAGTGTTGTGGGCTGCATACAACCTATATTGCATGTATATGACCTCTGAATTAGATGACTCCTTCTAGCTCGAAATCTGTAATCTCAGACCAAAGTCCCAGCCCACCTCCTTGCTTCCTTGCCAACTGCTCCCCAAAGGAAATCCTAAGTTCTAGCCACACAGGTCCAGTCTGGACCCATCTACCGACTTTGGCCTTTCCCACCTCTCCACTTCTGCTCAGCCGTGTCACTTGCTTCTTCCTCTCTCCAGATCCGATTCTCCCCATCCTTCAAGGGACCCTCCTTCTCTCTTCACTGGTCTTTACTGACCAGTCTCAGCCTTGGTGAAATCTTGCTTCTCTGAATTCCTCTGTGCCTCTCACTTCCTACCACCTGGAGCCTTCTCTGTTCTAGTTGTCTTGGATTACCCAAAGAAAGCTGGGTCGAGGCTTTGTTGAAAAGTTATTGTTTCATCTCTGGCTGTGGCTGTACACAGTTTTCCCTATGAGAAGTAGTGTTTGTTATTCTGTCCCTGTATACTCATAGGACGTCTCTCAGATCAGCTAAATATTTGGAAATCCATTCTGTCACGGGAAAAGAGAAACCAATTTAATTCTCAATTTAATTCAACAAACATTTGTTTGGCTTCAATGCTAGGGATACAGATATAGCAAAGCTTCTTGTAATGGGGATTTTGGTAAGTCACCTGGACAGTTTTTATGTGCAGATGTGAGATGTAGGGCGTGTGAGGGTGAGCACCTTCTCAGCTGCTCTCAGAGACAAATGTACCAACCTCCTCCCCACCCCCAACCTGCTTCTTGGCTCATTTATGACTCATTAATTCTTTTAATTAGGCAATCAAAGGGTATGTTCCAATATCACCTCATAGTTTCTTTCAGAAACTGAGTAATTAATTAGCTCCAAATTCCAACCTCAGTTTATGAAAACAAGAGAGACCTCTTTTCCCATAAGCCTTTTTCTCTGTTTTGTCTCAGGCCCATCTCCTGGACTTAGACAAACGTCAGGATTATTGGTGACAGTACTTAGTAATAAATGATGTGTGTGTATGTGTTTCAACAGTGTATGGGCAATGAGGAAGATCACAAAGTCCACCTCTAGTCATTGGCTACAGCCGCTCTGTTGACTCTTCTGTAGACCCAAGGCCACAGTCCAATGCCTTTTTGTCTGGATGGCCACTAAAGTGCTTTTTTCAGGATGTCTTTTCCGCAGGATAAATGTTAAACTAGGTTCTCTCAAAATATCTTTCCAGACTTTCTCAAAGATGGCAGTTAACTCTCACTAACTCTTTCTCTATGAAGTGAACTCTAAAAGCCAATTCAAGAAGCATTTACTAAGCCCTTACAATGTGCTAGGCACCTTGCTAAGCACTGGCAATACAACTCTAAGCAGAAGGAGAGACAATCCCTGCCCTTAAGGAGCCTACATTCTAATGGGAGAAAGAAGCAGAAAAGTGGGGAAGGGGTAAAGGGGAAAAGAGGAGTGGACTAGCTTAAGGCAGTGGGAGGAGATGATGGAGAAAATCCATAGAGTCAGGAGTGCAGTCTGGAGAATCATGACATGGCATTGCTTGAGTAGCCTCCTAAAATGGACATTTGGGGAGGAAGCGACCAATCAGAGAAAGAGACTAGAGAAACAGAGGGTACTTTCAGTGTGAAAAGTCCAGGGGGAGAGTGAACCTCAGGGTGAAGAAGTTTCTGTGGCTTACATGGTAGAGAGAGTCAGGAGTACAGCTTGGAGTGGAATGTGGGGGGAAGAAGTGTGAAATCATTAATCTGAAAATATAAGAAGCAGACTGTAAGTGGCTCTGTTTTTTAATGTACTTTATTTTCCCCCAATTATATGTAAAAACAATTTTCTAACATTTGAGTTTTTTTAAAGTTTATTCTTCCCTCCCTTCCTTCCCCCCTCTCTCTGAGATGGTAAACAATTATACATAGGTTATATGTGTACAGTCATATAAAACATTTCCATATTAGTCATGTTGTACAAGAAGACCTGAATAAAAGAAAAAGATAGAAAGAAAGAAATTGAAAAGTAGCCTGCTTCAGTCTGTATTCAGACAAGAGCAGTTCTTTCTCTGGAGGCGGATATTATGCTTCATCATTAGTCTTGGATCCTTGTATTGCTGAGAAGAGCTAAGTCTGTCATAGTTGAGCATCACACAGTGTTGCCATTACTGTGCACAATATTCTGGTTCTGTTCACTTCACTTTGCATCACTCCATGTGAGTCTTTCAAGGTTTTTTCTGAAATAATCCTGCTTGTCATTTCTTATAACACAATAGTATTCCAGTGGCTTGTTTAGCCATTCACCAATTGCTGGGCATCCCTTTGATCTCCAATTCTTAGCCACCACAAAAAGAGCCGCTATAAATATTTTTGTACATACAAGTCCTTTTCCTTTTTTGAAATCTTTCTGGCATACAGATCTAGTAGTGGTATTGCTGGGTCAAAGGGTGTGCACAGTTTTGTAGCCCTTTGGGCATATTTCCACATTGCCCTTCAGAATGGTTGGATCAGTTCACAACTCCACCAACAGTGTATTAGTGTCCCAGTTTTCCCATATCCCTTCCAACATCCATCATTTTTCTTTTTTGTCATATTAGCCCTCTGAAAGGTGTGAGGTCCTACCTCACAGTTATTTTAATTTGCAATTAACTAATTAATAGTGATTTGGAGCATATTTTCTACATGTCTATAGATAGGTTTGATTTCTTCCTCTGAAAACTGCCTGTCCATATCCTTTGACCATTTAGCAATTGGAGAATGACTTGTATTTTTATAAATTCGACTCAGTTCTGTATATATTTGGTTTTTTTGAGGGGGGTAGGCAAGGTAGTTGGGGTTAAATGACTTGCCCAAGATCACACAGCTAGTGAGTGTGTCAAGTGTCTGAGGCTGGATTTGAATTCAAGTTCTCCTGACTCCTGGGCTGATTCTCTACTCACTGTGCCACCTAGCTGCCCCAGTTCTGTATATATTTGAGAAAAATTTTCTGCAGTTTTCTACTTTCCTTTTAATTTTGATTACATTGGTTTTGTTTATATAAAAACTTTAATTTTATAAAATCAAAATCATCTATTTTACATTTTGTAATGTTCTCTATATTTTCTTTGGTCCTAAATTCTTTCTTTATCCATAGATCTGACAGATAAACTATTGTGGAGGGTTTTAAAAGCCAACCAGAGGAGTTTGTATTTTATCCGAGGGGCAGGAAGGAGCCACTGAAGTTTCTTGAGCAGGATAGTGCCCTGCTGACAAATACAGTCAGATCTGTACTTTAGGAATATCAATTCTTTGTGGAAGCTAGATCTTTATGGAGGCCCTCTCTCTGTGTGCTTTACAATCTCTCTAAAGATAGATGGCTGTCACAGTTCACAAAATCTCAGACTTGTTCTGTCATAACAATTAACTGTACGTTCTCACAGACTTTTTCTGTCATGACAGAGCATTCGGTCTTTCCCAGACCTTCTCTTCAATGGCAGTTAAATTGTCAACCTCTAGATTCTCTTTCTTTTCTCTTAGAAATACAGTAACAACAACCAAAGCCTCTGTGACAAAAGCTGTTTTAAAGTAGGGTGACACAGAGATTTAAAAATTATGCACTGCCTTTGGGGGAGGAGGAAAGAGAGCTAGAGAGGGAGAGAGAAGGAGGGAGAGAGAAGAGAGACAGACAGAGACAAACAGAGAGAAGAGAAAGAAGAGGAGACACAGAGAGAGAAGAGGAGAGACAGAGAGGATAATGTAAACACACATAAATTAATATAAGGTGGAGTGTGATGGGAACAAAGCAGAGATCCAGACAAAGTGATGGAGGGGATTCTGATCAGGGAGGGATCACTTGCAGTTAGAAGGGAAAGGGAGGCTTCATGGAGGGGCTGATATCTGAACCCCAGCCAGGAAAGAGGACTAGGATTTTGAAAATGAGAGATGAGGAGGGTAGGGCATTCCAGGTATGAGGAGTGACATGTACAAATGTCTAGAAGGGGGAGGTGGCAGGTGGAGTTTGGGGAACAACCCTAATAATGATAAAGGTGTAAATTCCCAAACAAAACCAACAACTAAAACCCTCACCACATCAAAAGATAAAGAAATAGGCAAAGGATATATGGGCTGCAATGTGTGATATCATTGTACATTTCACCCTGGTTCCCAGTCCTGGAAAGCAATTTCTTTTTTTTTTTTTTGTTCAATGTTGTTGTTTCTCCTTTCTTTTCTTTTCTTTTTTATAAATTTATTAATTTTTAGTTTTCAACCTTCACTTCCATAAGATTTTGAGTTTCAAATTTTCTCCTTCCTGCCCTGCCCCTCCCCAAGATGGTGTGCAGTGTGATATAGGCTCTGCTTCCACATTCATAGTAAACGTTTTTTCACGTCAGTCACGGTGTAAAGAAGACTTAGAACAAACGGGTTGGAAAGCCATCTCTAAGAGGCAATATCCAGTCTGATAACATCCTACAATAATAACAGCAGCAGCAGCAACAACTATAATAATAATAACTACATTTATTTTGTGCTTTGGGCAGCCAGGTGGCACAGTGGTTAAAGAAGTAGGCTTGGAGTAAAGAAGATTCATCTTCATGAGTTCAAATCTAGCCTCAGACACTAGCTGTATGACCCTGGGCAAGTCACTTGCCCTTGTTTGCCTCAGTTTCCTCATCTGTAAAATGAGCTTGAGAAGGAAATGGCAGACCACTCCAGTATCATTGCCAAGAAAATCCCAAAACGAGTCAGACATGACTGAAATGACTGAACAACATTTAACGTTTTAAGGGTTTCAAAGTACTTTTCCAGATATGTACTGGCTATCCCAAAACATCTTAGTGCAGTTTTAATCATTAATAACTTCAGAAGCATAAATATGACAATTAAAAATTTTAATTGGAAACTTTAAATTACTTTTACACTGAATGATTTCCTTTAAGCTAAGTAGTTTTGTGAATTTTGAATAATAAAATTTTCATTTGAACAAGATGGCATTCTGTGTGTGTGTGTGTGTGTGTGTGTGTGTGTGTGTGTGTGTGTGTGAGAGAGAGAGAGAGAGAGAGAGAGAGAGAGAGAGAGAGAGAGAGAGAGAGAAAGAGAGATATTCTCATTTCTCCTCGATGCTTTCTCTTACTAGAGCAGCAGAGGAGGTCATTCTCTCACTCAGCTACCTCAGTCACCCAACCTGTCTCCATTGGGCTTTTTCTCGTGGGGTCACATCCGGACTGTCATGTATGCATCTGAACCTCGTTCTTCGGATAACCCGAAGGCTAGGATTACAACTACAGTCCTTTCAGGCACTGAGCAGCTGCTGCTGAGTTTTCACAAAGATCAAAAAGCAATATATAGCATGAGATGGTGGTTATATGGAATTTTAATAAGAAAAATTAATATTTAAAAATTTTAAATAATTAACCTTTCAGATATTATTTTTTGTAAGTTTGTAACATTTTTACTTCTAAATATAGCTAGGTGGTAGAATAGATAGAGTGCTGGCCATGGAGTCAAGAAGACCTAAGCTCCAGTCCAACCTCAGATACTTACTAGTGTGACTCTCAGTAAGTCATTTAACCTCTGCCTCAGTTTCTCAACTATAAAGGGGGGATAATAATAGTATCCACCTCTCAGGGTTGTCATGAAACTCAAATGTGCTAATATTTGTAAACCACAGTGCCTGGCACATAGTAGGTGCCATATTGCCAGTAGGCAAGCCATTATTATTCTTATCGAAGTTATTAAAACTTAAAAATTCACCAAGACTTTTGGGACACCTGTATAATTTCATTTCATTCTCACAGCAATGATAGCGCCTACCTTAGGAGGTATGTACTATTATTATTTACATTTACAGATGAGGAGAGTGGAAGAGACACGGGCCAAGTGAAAGATTCGGGGCTCAGAGAATTGAGCTTTATAGAGTTTTTCCTCTTTCTACTTACTCATAATTATATACATTTATATACATTTATATAATCATATGTAATATATTTCATATAATAAATGTATTATATTTTAAAATTTTATTTATTTTTAACATTTATTATTTTATTTAATTTTATATATTTTATTTTATGTATTTATTTTTATATTATGTATTTAATTTTTATATAATATATTTATAATTTTTATTTTATATTATGTATTATAAATATATATATTATGAATACTCATGACATTTGAGCTTCCCATATGAAAAATAGTTCATTGATGACTGTGATCCTGCTTCTTTTAACAGAGTGGAAGAAAGCTTCAAGACTTTGTTTTGGTCCATATTTGGATTGTCTGAAGTGACATCCGTGGTGCTCAAATATGATCACAAATTTATTGAAAATATCGGCTATGTTCTCTATGGAATATACAACGTCACTATGGTTGTGGTCCTTCTGAACATGCTGATTGCGATGATTAATAGCTCTTACCAGGAAATCGAGGTAAGCTCTTGAGGGCAGTCCCTCCATCTTGTCTGGGACATTCTAATAACATGGTATTTGTGGGATTTTGCCTTGAATGTTGGAGATGAGAAGATAGTTGATTTGGAATTTGAAGAGACATTAGACCAACCTCTTCATTTTGCAAATGAGGAATCCAAGGTCTAGAGAGGCGAAGAAATCGCACAAACACACACATACTCACATGCACACACCCCACACACAAATTAAACAGGAAGTTAAGTGGCAGTGCTGATTTTTTAATGCATTCCCCACTAGATCAAACTTATACAGACCTCTAGCCCACCGAAAGAGTAAACCTCGGATAGAGTGAACTATTGTCTGCTTGCACTGCCTGTCCCAGACTGAATGAATGAAAAGCATTTAATAAACAACTCACTGTGCTAATCATTGAGGATACAAGTACAAAAGTAAGACAGTCCCTGCCCTTAAGGAGTTTGTATTCTTATCAGGGAGAGAACACACATAAAGGAGTGGAGGCCAGGGCATTGTGCTTTGATTTGAAAAGTCACAGGGATGGTGAGTTCAGTCTAGTGGGAACCAATGGACATTCCATTCCAGAAGCAATGATGGTATAGATATGGCTACTGTTCCCAAAGCACGAAGCAAAAAAAAAAAAACCAAAAAAACAAAACAAAACCACGGGGAGGGGGATAGGGGGATAGTACCCATGAGGCAGCAGTGAGACTGGAGATATAGAACTACTGGATATATATATGTACTGACACAACTTAATGGGCTGGCTATCCAACTGTTTCTCAAAAACTGGAAAATGGGCACTTTTCAACTACTTAGTTTTTCCTGTACTGTTTGACTCATTTCTTTCAAATAGTCTTGACCTTATTGTAATGTTTTAAGGCATGATGCATTCAGCACAATATCAACCACAACCAAGAACATTTGGGATACTCAGTAAATTATGGGGAATCCCTCTTCCATTTGAACTTTGTATAGGGAATTCTCCATGCCATGGCCAGCACATTGGGCTACGATCTGTCTTCCTGTTTTATGTTTTGCCTGGAAGTCTTGGATCCCTGTGTTGCAGCGGATAGAGAGCCAGCCTTGGAGACAGAAAGACCAGAGTGAGAATCCTACATCTCACTGACTGCGACACCCTGGGCAGGTCACTTAAACCTTCAGGGCTTTGGACAGCTCTCAAAGACTAAATTGCGGAGAAGGTGCTGCCCTATATAAGTGGAGGGAGTTTACTCACCTGAGAATTCTCAGTATCAGTGAAATCCCAGCTGCAGTCCTTATCTGGGTGTTATTATTATCATTATTATTATTCTGTACCAATAAATAGGGTTTTGTTTATCAAGGATTTTGTATTGCCTTAACATATAAATGAGAGATTGCAGTACAGTTACATATATAAGCTCATGGACCCCAAGGTTAAGAACTTTTGCTCTAGAGTATTTAGTTTAAAATATAAGCCGGTATCTCTTTTTTTTTTCCTTTGTGATGCAGGATGACAGTGATGTCGAATGGAAGTTTGCTCGCTCAAAACTTTGGTTATCTTACTTCGATGATGGGAAAACGTTACCCCCACCCTTCAGTCTGGTGCCCAGCCCCAAATCCTTTATTTATCTCATCATGCGGATTGTTAATTTTTCCAAGTGCAGGAGGAGAAGACTGCAGAAGGATATAGAAATGGGAATGGGTAACTCCAAGTCCAGGGTAGGTACTGAAAACTTCTCTAGGCCTAAAATAAATGTGTTTGTCTCCCCATCATTGTTCTTTGTTATTTGTAGACAATTTTCTACTTGTGAAGTTGAAAGGTGTTGGAATCTTCATGGACTTTCGTAGAATGAGCCATATTTTAGTATCATCCTAGAGCATTTAGAGAGAACTTTCATGCCTTAAGTTAAAGCTTCTCCTAACCCATTGGAGGCAAAAAAAAATATCCACAGGAGTAGATGATATAAATTTTGCCCTTTTTTGTATTCCATATCTTTACCATTAATGAAAGTTTAAAAGTTTTAAGCTAAATTCTTTAGGCTATAATTTGAACCCATTTTCCTCTTATTTTATCTGGAGTAGAAACAAGCGGCTATTTCCCACCATCTATTTTTATTCTTGAAAAGCATTAGCTACTCCCCCACTCCAAAAAAAAAAAAGAGCAATCTCTTCTTGAGGCTAAATGACCTGAATTTCTTTAGGAACAGATATAGTGATGAATACCAATATAGAAGAATGCAAATCAGCCTCATCGAGTTTTCTTGCAGCCAGTTTCAATTATTATTTGAAGGAACTGAGTTAGCCCAATGTGGCAATGAGGATCAAAATGGAATGGGTAAGATGGATGAAATAGCCATCTCCCATAGTGGCAACTTAATAGTTTAAAAACCTTCATTACCAGAGAGAAGTAACTAACTAAGTAGGTTAAGGGATGGATTTCAGGACTTTAGAGAAAGGAAGTGTACACACACACACACCCTGCATTTGGGCTTTTTTTTAACATTACGTTGTGAGAGAAATCATTATTGCTTTCTTGTATTTAATAACTAATTGCTGTGTTGGGACCAAGGTTTTTCCCTTTTTCTCCTTCCTCATCCAGAAATCAAGCAGTGTGGGAAATCTTGGGCAAAGACTTACCCAGTCTAAGATCTAATCAAAGACAGTAAAAGAAAATCTAAATTTAGGTGAATGGGTAGATTCCTGCTTATTGTGTTTACTTAGGTAGGTCTGGAAAAATGTTGATTCTCCCTTTTGTCAGGCAGGTGATATGGAAGTTGATAAGTCTCTTTGGCCAAGACTTGGGTGATCCAATTTCTCATTGTTAACCAGTAAGAGTCGATTGCCACCCTGAGGAACACCCACTCTTCCAAGGGCATGTATATAAGCGTTGACTAGGTTCCATGAGGGGTCTTTAGCATTCAAGAGTGCCATTGACCTCTTTTATTAATAAAATGCTAGCATTATTGGTAAAATGATTAATCACTCAGAACTTATGTCTCTCAAACTTTTTAAACACCAGAGTTGAGAGAAAAAGGAGATTAAAAGAAGGAATGGGATCACTGGTTACGGTGCATGGGACCATGATACTGACAGCAGAGCTGTTGCCATCTTATTTCTGTTTTCTCTGCCAAGGAGAGAATGATGTCTGCCTGGCTTCGACAAACAAAAATGACTAGCAGGGAGTGGCTACATGAGACAAGGCAATGGGAAGAGGACACTTTGCTGCCCAGGTGGAATTCAAGGCAGCTGGCACAGATGAGCTCCATCATGCAAAGGGAAAATGGGACAAGGGATCACAGGACCAGGGAAGGGCATGTGTTGTCCCGAGTTTCAAAAAAGGGAAGAGAACAAAGTCTGCAAACTCCAGGCCAATGAGCTTGATTTTGATTCCTGAGGAAATTATAGTACACACCGTTAAAGACACGGGTGGTGAACCTCTAGAAAAGTCAACAGTGCTTTCAGAGACTCAGCCTGTTCCCAGCCAGAACATGTCAGGCCAGACTAACCTTATTTCCTTTAAAAAACAAAACAAAAACAAGGTTACTACAGTGGCTGAGCAAGGAAATGCCAAAATATAGTTCACCTAGACTTTAGCAGAGAATTTGATGAGGTATGTTTCTTAGAGCAAAGATGGAGAGATACAGAGTAGGGAGCAGTATAGTTAGATGGATTTCATACTGGTTGAAAGGCTAGACTAAAAAAGTCATCATTAGTGGCTCAATGTCGGCTTGGCAGGAAGTTTCCAGGGAGCTGTGCTGGGCCCTGTGAAGTTTAATTTTTGTTTTCCAGTTATTATTCCTGACTTAGAGGGATAGATGACATGTTCATCAACTTTGCAGATGACGCAAAACTGGGAAAGGCAGCTAACAAACTGAATAACAGTTGAGCCATAAAGATCCCAAAGACCTAAAGCATTGGGCTGAACCCAGCGATGTGCTGATAAATGTTTAACAGTCAGCTTATTTAAAACCATAATACTTTAAAGTTTAATCTGTATAATTTACATTTTCTCCATTTTTTGAAGTCTAAGCAGTCGACAAAACAGCCAAGCCCTGATTTGTATCATTTGCCAGTTTCCGAGGTGTAAATGCTCACACTGAAAACTTAACGATCAGCTCACTTTAGCACTGGCTAAATCTAATAAAATGAAATTCATTTGGGATAAACATAAAGACTTCAAGTTAAATGTCTTCAAAGTATTCAAATGTAAAGTTAAAAATCAAAATCACAACTACAGGCTAACATAAGGATGATTAGAAAAAGATGAGTTTTAGTTTAGTTTACCCAATGTTTAACAACCAGCTTTCTGAAATAAAAAGATGTATGCATGACACACTTTTAAGTTTAATCTTCATCATTCACATTTTCTCCATCACTTTCCTAAGTCTAGAGAATCAACAAAACTGTCATAATTTGTAATATTTGCCTAGTTCCAGGGTGTAAATTCTTACATTAAAAATCTAACTCACTCTTGTAGGTTCAAACTGGCTTTGACCCATCCCCGCTTATGTCACAGTACCTCCTTGCAGTGATTCTCTGGAGATTTTCATCTCCCCAGGAGGGCCTAGTGCCAAGAGATTCTGTATTTTGTGGTCTTTAATTACCAGATGGCAAAGCTGGACTCCTGAAGGGACCACATGCTAGTCATGACCCTGGTCACCACTGGAATGAGGTAGAGGTTGTCATAAGGTCACATCATAGATTTATAATCATAGATTTAGAGAATATAGACGCCATCTATTCCAACTCCCTCATTTTGGTGAGGAACAAACTAAGGATCTTAGGATCATAGATCTGGTGCTAGAAGGGGCCTCAGAAGCTATCCAGCCTTTTCTTTTTAGAGATAAAGCAGCTGAGGCCCAGGGAGATTAATGATATGCCCACGGCTCAAACCCAGGTCCTCTGATTTTAAATCCCAGGGTCTTTTCATGGTCCCATCCTGCCTCCCAATAAAGAAATATTTTTTGTCTGAGATTTACCCCATTTGAAAATCAGGCTTGCCATAATGCAGAAATCTACAGCTAGCTGGGACTGAAGTTGACTTCCTTTTTAACAGCCGGATTGAAGCAATTTATTTTTCAAGATTTTTAGCTTTAGAACCAGAAAGATCTGGGTTCAAGTCTATGTGACTGTGTCCTCTCAATGCTCTTGGCAGTTCTGTAAGACTTTAATTACAGAGAAGGTGGTCTGCCTTTGTGTAGGGAATTTCTTCATCTGAGTGTCCCCTATCCCAGTGAAGTCCGGTCCCAGTCCCTTCCTAATGAGAAAGCTGAAAAACCCAAAAAAGAGGGTAGCAGTGGGCTGCTGCAGCCCAAATCTCTAATCCAGATAATGTTTTGCTAACTCAGAGCCCATGGGGAAGAAAGCCAGCAGTCATGGCAGCTCTGAAGGTGCACAGCTGGGCTCTATTTTAAGGTGTACATCTGGTATCCACGTTGCTATTCTCCAAGAGAATAACTTGTCTCAGCCGGGATTCCTGCAAATAGCAGAAAGGTTGAGTCCTCTGGAGCCCCTTCTTGGCTTCCCAGCCAAGATAAACTGAGCTGAAAACCTGCCATCCACATTTTCCAGCTTTTTAACAGAGGGCTGTGTTCTCCTCCCTTCCTAATCCCCTTCACAGATGCCACTTCTTTACTGACCACTCCAAAATGGAAGGACAACAATATTTGCAGTACTTTTATTCTTGAGGGGGGAGGGAGAATTTTGTTTTGTAGCCTTAAGGGATCTCTTTTGCACAACTGTGGAGGTGACCTTGGCTCGTAGACTAACCCTAACCTCTTGTGGAAAGCAGCAAAATCCGTCCTTATATAGTGATCTGACCAGAAAGTCTGGGGAAGGTTTGTCTGAAGGACCGATGATTTCACTGCTATAGGGATGAGGAAATTGTAGGATTGTTGGGTGCCATCTTCTCTGCAACTTAGAAAGTTACCTGGAGCATTGGGGAGTTGAATGAGTTGCCAAGGGTCACAATGCCAGGATGTACCAGAGATAGGTCTTGAACTCAGGTCTTTCAGACTTCGAGGCTGCCTGGCTATCTACACCTCCACCCTGTTGTCACAACATAGTGAAATGCTAGTAGGCATTGAGAATTCTCTCAGACCAACTCCAATTTCTCCCACCCTGGCACCTAGCCACTTCCCAGTTGCCCTCCCCCCACCCATTGTCCTTTTTCGATGGTCTTATTGTCATCTGGTTAGCTGAGCTCTGCTATATTTTGTTAACTGAAGCCAAAGTGTGAGCTTTGAATAGCTTATGGTATAACTTCTTCCTATTCAAAAAGGACTCTTTCAGACCCAAAGGAATAAAGCTGTAATGGTAGAAAGTCAGTGGTAGCGTTGATATTTTTGGACAGAGGGCCCTTCTTGGTGCACCTTCCCATTCCAGTATAGGTGGGCTCCCATCTCCTCTGCCTTCAAGGGCAGGTTATTCCTGCCCTTGTGCGTACCAATGGAGTGGTTGATCATGATTGTCAATTGCTCCCACCCACTCAAAATCAAAGCATATAGAACACTTTTAGCTTGATTCTTAAAGTTCTAATTATCTAGAAAGGTGTTTTACATCAGCCTTTCTTTGAGGGAGATCTTCATTGGTGAGAAATTTAATTTAGGTCATTACAACATGCATTTATTAAATGCCTAATGAATATAAGGCACTAGATTAGGCATTGGGGATACAAAACCAAAACCAAAAGATATCTTGCCCTCCAGGAGCTTATATTCTAATGAGAGAAAAGAAGCCCAGAAAAGAAGTCCTTTATTTCATAAAGAAAAACACTTCAGTAACATGAACAACACTCCCATTTCTAGGTAGCACTGACCCCCTCAGAGCTAAAGAACAATCTGTAGGAGTACACAGAGGGGTGTAAAAAAGAAGAAAGTTTTTAATATAAGCAATATGTTTAATGGGTTTTATATATTTAATTTAAATAGTTCAACATTTTAAAGAACAAGGATATTGAATTCATTATAATAATAATATAATAATAGTAGCTAGCATTTATGTAGTGCCTACTATGTGCCAGGCACTGTGCTAAATGCCTTACAAATATTATTTCATTTTATCTTCATTTTTTGTTATTCTCACTTTATAGTTGAAGAAACTGAAGCAAACAGGGATTAAGTGACTTGTCCAGGGTCACACAGGGAGTAAGTGTCTGAGTCTGGTTTTTCACTTAGGTCTTCTTGTCTCCAGGCCTACAGTCTATTTGCTGCACCACCTACCTGCCCTAGAATGCTCTTGTGAAACACCTTCACTTATTATTTCTAAAACACATTTAAGAAGAATTCCCCCCACCCCCAAACTTGAACTCCAGAAATGCCAGGGAAAAAATGCAAAGGTAGATGGTAGTTTTGATTTCCAATGAATGTATTCTCATTTACTAGGTTAATTGTATTTTTTCCTAGTTAAACCTCTTCACTCAGTCTAACTCCAGAGTTTTTGAATCACACAGTTTTAACAGCATTCTCAATCAGCCAACACGCTATCAGGTAAGCGCTTATCGGGCATGTATATACACGTATGTGCACATGTGTAACTGTGTGTGTTTGTGAGTAGAAATCCATCCTTCATTTGTGCTGTGAATTTGAGAGTTGACTTTAGAGACCCCCCTGTTCAATGTGAGGATGCCGAGGAGTCACTCCAGAGTGTTCAAAGTGAGGACTGGCTGTGGTTTGGGAAGAACAGTTAATGCCAGGCTGTGGAAGAGAAGTACAAGTTTGGTGGCTAGCGGCACCGTCCTCATGGACGGGATGTAAATAAGCGTGGACCCGGCCTGGATTTAGAAACGATTTCCCTTCAGGCAACTATTTCCCCCCAATTATTGTCCATACTTGGGGAATTTGTCTTCGTTAGCAACAACCTGAAGGGAGAAGGGGGGGGGAGGGGAGAGAGGAAGAAGCCTTTATTAAGCACCTACTTTGCACCAGGCACAGTGCTAAGCACTTTACAGTTATTATCTCATTGATCCTCACAATAACCCTGAGAGATGGGTGCTGTTATTATTTGCAATTACAGGTGAGGAAACTGAGGCAGACGGGTGAAGTGACTTGTCCAGGGTCACACAGCTAGAACGTATATGAGGCAGGATTTGAACTCATGTCTTCCTGATGCCAAATCCAGTGCTCTATCCACTGTACCCACCTATTGTGTATTTTGCATTTTAATATTGGGTGAGACATTTGCAGCTGCTCTCAGACTTAGGGATGGGGAGAGCATGGTTCCCCTCAAGTTGATCGTTCTGGTTTCCAAATCTCCAGGCTGTTTCTGGTGGGTGACCCAGCCCCCCAGTGAGGAGGAAGGGGATCGGGGAGTGAGGATGAGTAGTGGGTTAAGTAGTCATAAAGTGCAGTGTTGCTCTGGGGGCTGGGGCTTCTTTTCGCACTGCCTCCTGTGAAACTGACTTTGATATTTAAATATTCTGCTATGAACTGAAATAAGGAATATGTCACTGCCAAAGGCAAACATCCAAAGACTGGCCCAATGTTAGCCGTGTGCTTTGGAAGCTGCCCAGGTGCCAGGGGTCGTGAAGCTGGGCCAGGGCTGTCTGAGAAGCGCCCTCATGCTCTGTTCCTTTTACTTTGTGCCCCTTTTACTTTGTGTTCCCTATGACATCTTCACAGCTCCCCCTCTCTCCTCCTTGGCCCTGGCATCGTCCCTAACTCCTTCCTTCTCTGCCGGGGCTGATCGTTTGCTGACACCAGAGCTTCTGCTCTCCTGGGCAGCTGCCCCAACTCTTCTCCCTACATCAGCCCCAGTTCAGGACTTCAGGCAACAGAGATGCCCCAGCTTATCGGGATTCAAATAGACGTTCAACAAAGACACCTTAAATAGGGTTCTACAGGACTTTGAAGGTTTGAAGAGTATTTTAAATACAGTGTCTCATTTGGTCCATACAACAACCCTCTCAGGTAGCTGCTTTTTAAAGATGGGTAAGGCTAGGAGGAGAAGTGATATGTCCAAAGCCACACAGCTAGGAAGAATCGGAGGCAGGATTCGAACCCAGGGATTCTTGACTCCACGTCCTGAGCTCTATCTCCTGTATCACCTAGTGGCTTCAGCAATATGTTCTGTACAGAGAGAGAGAGGAAGGGGGGAAAGGAGAAAGGGAAATGGGAGAAAAGGAGAGAACAGAGTAGAAAGGGAAGGAGAGAGGAGAAAAAGAGGTGAGAGAAGAGAGGAGGAAGGGGGAAAAGGAGAGAGGAGAAAGGGAGAAAAAGAAGAGGAAAGAAGAGAAAGGGAGAGAGAGAAAAGAGGAGAAGGAGGAGAGCCAAGAGAGGAGGGGAAGGGGAGAGAGAAGAGAAAAAAGGGAGAGAAAGAAGAAGCAGAGGAGATAGAGGAACGAGAAGAGAGAAAAGGGGAAAGAGAGTGAGAGAAACAGAGAGAAAGGGTGGAAGTGGAAAAAGTCATGCGGGAGAAATTTCAACTGATGATGAAGCCTTGGATGCCAAAGTTTAGTGGAGGAGTGATAATAATAACTCAGTTTTCTATGGTGGTTTCTGGTTTCCAAGCTTCTCGTTCACCACCCTGGAAGGTAGTTATAACACTCTGGGTAATGCAAGTGTCATTGTCCCTATTTTCTAGACGAGAGAACTGAGGCCCTGTGAGGTGTGCCAGTCTGGCCACAGTGCCAGGGCCCTGACGGAGCTCAGGGCTCCTGACTTCCCATTTACTCTTCTCATGCTCCTGGCTTCCAGGTTGTGCCTCAGTCTTATGGTGGGTCAGCGTCTCGTGATGCCTAGAGATAGCATAGACATACAAGGCTCCTTCAAAGATGAGTGTATGGGGCGGGGTGTCTAGGAAATGATTCATTACTTATTTTGGAAGACTATAAAGGCACAGTGTATATTGTCTAGTTAATTAGCAGTAGAAACAGCATTCAAAGCTAGGAGGTACCTTAGACTTAGGCTATATTGCCTGGTTCATCTTTCTCTCTTTACAAAAGAAACAGAGGCTCTGAGCTGTGAGGAGTTTGCTCACGGTCATACCAGGTAAAAAGGAGTGGAGCGAGAATTCAGAACCACACCCCTGACTCCACATCTGCTGTCCATTCTACCATACCCCCTTCCCTCCCAAGAGCTGCCAGGTCCCAGTGGCTGCCTGGCTCCTTCCACGGTAACAGGGTCGATTCAAGCCACTGTTTTCTCTTGGTATGTTTTGCTTGCAGGTGCATAGGACTCCTGGGAGAGTAAGTTGTGGACTCTTTACATATCTAAATAGGAATATAATTATGTCTTCTTTCTGCAGCAAATAATGAAAAGGCTCATAAAACGTTATGTTCTGAAAGCCCAGGTAGACAAGGAGAATGATGAAGTCAATGAAGGTGAGTGTCTCCTGGAGGAGAAGCTTGCTTTGAGAAGGGTTTCATCAAACATGGAAGACAGGAAGGAGGGAGGGGGAGGGGTTGAGAGAGAGAAAAGAGAGAGAGAAGGAGGGAGAGAGGAAGAGAGAGGAGGGAGAGGGAGGGAGGGAGAGAAAGAGAGGAGAGAGAGAGGAGAGAGAAAGAGAGAAGGAGGGAGGGAGAGGGAGAAGAAGAGAGAGAGGAAGAGAGACAGAAGAGGTGAGAAAGAGGGGAGGAAGGAGGGAGAGAGAGAAGGAGGGAAGGAGAGAGGAACAGAGAGAGAGAGGGAGGAAGGGACAGGGAAAAAGAAGGAGGGAGAGAGGAAAAGAGAGAGAGAGGAGGATGGAGAGACAGAGGGAGATAAAGACAGAGATTGGGAGGGGGGACAGGAAGGCCCTTTGGACATCTTAAAACAGTACAGAAGTTAGATTTATGATTATTTGAGTTGAGTCTTTCTTATAATTCAAGGGCAGCTGAGCAAGCCATGTCATGTTTTTCAAGTATCTGAGCAGAGCCATAAATAGGGCTTTTTGTGCCCGGGTAAAGAGGGTAAGGATGAAGGTGCGGAGGAAGGGAGGCAAGGGAGGGAATGGGGAGAGGAAGAAATGTTCTGTCTGGTGCCCTGGAGTGAAGTCCTAGATATGACTTCAAGAGGCAGCAAGAGGTACCCTAGACTTGGGGCCAGGAAGACGTGGGTTCAAATCCTACCTCAGAAACTTCCTAGCTGTGTGGCTCTAGGCAAGTCACTTCCCTCTCTAATTTCCTCAGGTGTAAAATGAGAGGCTTGTCGCTGATGCCCTTTCAGGTCTCTCCAGCTCTCGATCTATGCTCTTAGGGATTCTATGATGACCCTGTGTCTAAGAACCTCTGAATTCCCATTTGGTGAGAGCCAAGGCTTCCTGGGCAGGAGCCCAGGTGACAGGCCATCCCGATCCACCTGCCATTTCTCAGCTGTCTGTCCAGTCTTTTCTTCACTGATGGGGGGTATTTATCCTTTACCACCTTGGTTAGGCAGAAGGCTAGCTGTGCCAGTTCCTGTTCAGTAGTCACACGGAAACATGGACAGTTGTCCGCTCGGAAAGTAGTGATGGAGCCAAAACAGATGCATGTCTGGTAACCTGGTGATGAGTCCCTTCCTATGGAGCTAAGTTATCTGAAAGGTGCCAGCCGTGTGACCCTGGGCAGGTCACTTGACTTGTTGGTGCCTCAGCTTCCTTTTGGGCAATGCTGTAAGAAATGTCCTTGTAAAACATGGCCCATTCCCTCCAAGTCTTATAAGACTTGGCCCTTCTTCTTGGCTGCTGCCTGGGCTGTGAGGGCCATGAAGGATTCAGGTGCTCCTTGGGCTCACTGCCCACTGTCAGAGGCATCATTGCTTTAGTCTGTCCTGACGAGTGGAGGAAGAGCAAGTATTTTCTGTAAAAACCCAGGGGCCAGAAAGTGTTTGGGGACCTGTTATTAATACAGGACTTTTTTGGATCTGACTTGTTCCAGTGGGCAAACTCTTTGTTTATTAAGACCTAGTATTAGGGTTTTCTTTTAAGGGACAATTTTCTCAATAATAATAACAAAAATACCTGACACATGGCAATTTAAGGTTGTGAAGTGCCTTATTCATTAATTCAGATTCTCACAACAGCTTTGTATGGCAGGTATTTGGAGGCTTTACGGTCTCATTTTACAGATGAGGAAACTGAGGCTAAGAGGTTAAGTGACTTGCCAGGGTCACATAACTTGTAAGGGTCAGAGGTGGGATTTGAACCCAAGTCTTCTTGACTCCAAGTCCAACTGGCTCTTTGCCCTATCAAATTCCTTTAAGCTGCCTTCTAGAGCAAAGTTTCTTAAACATTTTTGTGTCTTAAACCCTGTAGCAATCTGGCAAAATTATAAAAACTCTTCTCAGAATAATGTTTTTAAGTGCATAAAACAAAACATAGAGGATTACAAATGAAACCAAAGATTACTTGAAAATAAAAAATATAATTTTTTCTTATCCAAGTTCATGGATCCTTGAAATCTATCCAGGGACTCCTTAGGGGTTCATGAAGCCGAGGGTAATGCCTCCTGCTCTGGGGGTTGGGCATGCTTGGGGACTTTGTCCTCTTCTTCATTGCCTTACTTGCTGTGGTCACCAGGGCAACTTAGGGACTGTCTTGTTATTGGGCTTCTTTCTACATCAGGAGATGGAACAGCAGCGCCAAGATGGCAGCCCATCCCAGCACTCATAGTCATCATGGTTGGCATTGATGGAGTGCCTAACCGTTATGATCCACTCAACAGGGATCAAATCATGTTGAGCCTCCCAGAATAGTATTATTTCCATTCTCGGGATGCTGGACAAACTTGCCTAAGATCACACAGCTTATAAGAAGCAGACACAAATACGAAAATTAGACCTATCTTCTTTAATATTAGCAGAGACAAAGGAAATGATTTCATAAGCTCATTTTAGGTATTGGTTAATGGATCTCCAAAGCCAAAACTTTCATCACCAGTAGCCTGGTGCTGAGTCCCTTTATCTGTAGGTTAAGGATGCATGATATATTCTAAAAAATTACAAAGATCAGAGTGAATGATATTAAATAATGTATTTTCCAGACTGTTCTATAACTTTATGGATTATTCCATAAATAAAAAGGCAAGTGGACTTAGGTATATCTTGCCAAGAAAGTTTCTGAATCAAAGGCCCACATCTACCTTGTTGCCTAGTCCACAAGTCTGTCTTTATTAGGGAGGTCGAAGTGATGGCTGATGGGTATTTATATCAGAGGTGTCACACAGCCATAAAACTCTTCAACCAGATTAAAATGCAATTGGAAAATGTTTAATAAAACAAATTAAAAACACAACACAACATAGATAATGTTAATCTGTGATTTCTTATGTTAATATGTGAGGCAACTAGGTGACTCCGTGGTTAAAGCACTGGTGCTAGAGTCAGAAAGACCTGAGTTCAAATCCAGCCTCTGATACTTACTAGCTGTGTGACCCTGGGCCAGTCACTTAACCTCTGCTTGCCTTAATTCACTGGAGAAGGAAAGGGCAAACCTCTCCAGTATCTTTGCCAAGAACACCCCATTTGGGGTCTCAGAGTCTAACACTACTGAACAACAACAACAAAGGCAATTTTCACAGCAAGAATTGTTTCTATTTGAGCTTGGCACCTCTGCTGTACACTGTAATTTGAGAGTGAGCCGTATTTTGGGCGATGGGCCAAACCTTTTATGGCAGCCATGATGGTGCTAAATGTCCTTGGTGGGGGGCCTCGCTAATAGGCAAGGCAGCCCACTGCTGTGCTAAGGAGCCTGGAGATAGTAGCTGCCTGCCCCATCACTTCTGACAGCCTGTGCCTTGTGGCCTCTGCTTCAGCATCATATCTCTGGTTATTTTTCTGGTACAGACTCTTGAGACCAGCCAGCTCATCTGCCCACCATTGCCTTCCCTGGCTTGTTCCCATCCCTGTAAATGCCATTCCCTTTCTTAAGTGCCTCCTTGCTCTTTTCCTATCCCTTCTTCTGAAACTTGTTCAAAATTGACCACTTCCAGGAAGGCATTTGATAAACCCATGTTTAATTAAATTCGGTTCATCGGTCTTTAGCTTTAGCGCGCTGAGGGAGTCTGTTTTATATAGCCCCATAGGTTTACAGATGAGAAAACTGAGTCCCAGGAAGTTAAATTTACTTACTCAAGGTCACAGGTTCATTAACTCCAAATCCAGAGGTTTTTCAGTTACCCACACTACTTCCTCAAGCAGAACGCTGAGGTTATCTGGAACCCCTTTGTCCGACCACCGAATGCCCTCCCAGTACTATGTGTGCCTCTCAGCTAAAGGGACCCATGGTACTACGCCTCCTTCGGGATAAGTCTGGGTGTGGGAGGCATTCTTGCTGTGGCTCAGAGAAGAGAGTTGGACAAGATGACCCCTAAGCTTCCTTCCAGCCCTGGGTCTGGGGTCCTATGATCCCTATGCGCTTACTAGCAAATTGGATCAAAAAATAGTTGCATAATAAACATGGGATTGTTGATTCTGAATGTCACTAGTCTAGCAAAGTAGACTTTTTAAAGGAAAAAATCTGAAGTGTGTACCTTGAAGACTTTTTTACATTGAATGGATTTTACATGTTCTTTTCCAAATCGATGAACAAGAGACCAAAAATGACTTTTTACCATCTTTTCTTACAAACACTGTAGGTGAACTGAAAGAAATCAAACAAGACATTTCAAGCCTGCGCTATGAACTCTTGGAAGACAAGTCCCAAGCAACAGAGGAGTTAGCAGTTCTGATCCACAAACTCACAGAGAAGCTAAATCCCAGCATGCTGAGATGTGAATGACTCACGGGTCTGGCAGTCTCTTGTTGACTACAGCACAAACACGGGCAATAATATTTCTAACAAATACTCGTGGGGAGGGGGTCGGGGAGACGTCAATTTTTAGCATAAACTGCCTTTATTATGTGAATCTCTCCTTGAAAGCTAAGACTTTAAGATTTGACTTGTTCAGCCCATCAACACAATGATCTTTTAATTGTCTGCACTGACGTTTTTACGTTTTTTAAAAATAAGATAGCATTTTACTAAAAAGTCCAACTGTAGAGGGCTGATCAGGGGAGCCTGACCAGCTGGATGAAGGTATAGCGGGGTCAGCCTTGGTTTGCCATTTTGGATTAGATCTCCCTTGGGAAGGCGTGGACTTTCCTATTGTGTGACTTGTGGAAAAAGTGCTTAGAAGTAATTAGAATCCTGGGACCTGGGGTTGAATCCTGTCTCATCCATTTACTCCAGCTGTATCCTTGGGCCATTCATTTTCGTCTCTCAGTTTCTTCATCTGTAAAATGAGGGTGCCAGACTAGATGACCTCCAAGGTCCTTTCTGGTTCAAAAAGTCTGTGGTGGCTAACTATGACGACCTTATTGAGAAGACTGAGGACCTCTCCTGAACTCAAGTCTTTGTGAGTCTTTGAGGCCCTATGATTAAGAGTGATTAAACTTTCATGGGTATGATTTGATTGACTCAGGCTATGAATCTGAGCTGCCTCTTTGTGTTAGGCAGAAAGAGAGCACTTAGTCTGAATGTACCTCTTCAGAGGGATCCAGAGAGAGTCCAAGCCAGAGAGATGAGAACAGGCTAATGTGAATGAGAGTGGGAGTACAGTGTTTCATACGCTCAAGATCCCCAAAGGAACCAATCTTCCTTCCTTGAAGTCCCAGGGAGGGCATCTATGGAGTGGCGTCCAGGCTCAGGAGATGCCCTCAGTGCCATCATGGAGGTGCTAATGGGCATTTTCACACTCGCACGGGAAACCAAAATCCCAAACCAAGGCTCATTTTCTTGTAACTGCATCAAGTTGATCAGCCTCTCGTAATCAGCTCTCTATATTCAACTATTACGGCTCATTTTCCTTTTTTTCCACAACTGACCCTTCAGCATTTGCACTAACTGGTTGGCCAGAAAAAGAAATAGCCCAAACCATACCTTCCCTTGCAGCAAGTCGTCCAAAACTATTTCTTTGGAGAATCGTTGAAGAACACATATATAGGTAAATGAGGCTCAGGTACACTTACTGAGACATTTTTTGGTCTGAGATTATGGATGTTGCCTTTGAGCCATGAGTCAAGAGCTCGATAGCAAGAAGATGTATCGTGCTGTCCAAAGCAATGAACACTATCGTGTGCTTTATTTGTATATCTGTATATGCGTGTTGTACATTGTGTCCTTTCTGTCTTAGATTCCCTTTACTTTTGTCGAGGTCACGGGAATTTAGTCCCAAGTGCATTTGCACAGGGCAGAGACTTTATTCTTAATTCTCTGCCAGGCTGACACCTTACTGCAGGCTCCTCATTGCTGCCTCTGATGTTTAGAGCTCAACAGTAATAGTGACACTTAGAGGGCTTTGAGTTTTGTGAGCATGTTTTTTATGCAATCATGCACTTAAAATGAAGAGCAATAAAAGAAAAGCCCAGAGTGCAGTACAGACCTAGCTGGGTCCTCATCTGGGAGCTTCGAGGATGCTGCAGAAATAGGGCTAGATGTTTGTGCGGCCAGCAGATGTCACCAAGGAGCACAGAATTGGGCTGAGGAGGACCTTCCCCCTTCTAACAGAAGGGAATAGGTCTAATGGACCATGCTTGCCTCTGCCCGTAGGTCTTTCCAGGGGTGGGGAACCTGCGGCCTTGAGGCCACATGTGGCCTTCTAGGTCCTTGGATGTGGCCTTTTGACCGAGTCCAAGTTTTATAGAACAAATCCTTTTATTAAGGGGGTTTGTTCTGTGAAGTTTGGAATCAAAGGGCCGCACTTAAGGACCTAGAGAGCCACATGTGGCCTCAAGGCTGCAGGTTCCCCACCCCTGGTTGGCTATAGGGATTACCTTTCCAGTGGGAGACCCCTCTTTTCCCTTCCTCATCTCTGGAAATTCCTGGGAGAGGAAGGTAGAAATTGCCTGATCTGTCTTTATTCAAAGCTTCTGGGGACAAAGAGATAAACTCCAAATTTTAGCCCAGGACAATGGCCCAGAGGTTTTCAAAGTTGTCCTTTCTCCCTGTTATTTCTAGGAGTTTATTACTGAAGATTATTAAGAAAAGCAAAAGCTCAGAGCCCCCAGGTTAGTGACCTCTAGTTGCCAGGTCAAAGATGACCTGTAAAAATCTTTGTATTCAAATGGTCACTGCAGTCACACCCCCCATCTTTGTACCCAAATAAAGAGAAAGGCATTTTAAAAATTGTATCTTGATCTAAAGGAAACCAGAACTGAAGTGCTAATAAAGAAATGAGGAATAGTTTAACAAAAGGAGAAAGAGATTTAGCATCTAAACCTCCACCCTTTCAGACAGAAAGGAAGAAGAAGGAAAAAAAGAAGACAATTCACCAATAATTGGGTGTCCTCAGGAAAGACCAGTCTCTTTCTCCCCAGAAGGATCCTTATGAAATAAACAGATCTCAGAGCAATGGGTTCCAGAAGCTTAATGCTTATAAGGACAGTCCCCATGCCAAAGATCCTCCACTGCTGCTGCCACTGCAACCACCTGCTCTTTGTCTGGGCAGTTGAGACTTTCTGCTCCAACCTAACTGGGTCCCTTCCAGTCTAAAACTATATAATCAATCCTGTCTCTTCCCAAGCTGAACAAGGAAAGCTGTCTCTGAAACACTGAACTACATCTCCCGGGGCCCTCTGAACGGTCTGCTATACTTGCTGGGTGATCATTGGCAATCCTGTCCCCAGGGGACATCTGTGTCCATCACCACAAACACCTACTGACAGGTGTTTTCATCTAAGCAAATCCTTGCAGTCCAGCTTTCCTGGTTTTTGGTGTATACCTGCAATTTAATCTCCATAGAGAACTCTGATCTGTCAGAGTCAGGACTGCAACCCAGAGCTTGCCAGCTCCAAAGCTGTCTCTCCACTTCCTCTTCAACTACAGAATTAATATAGAATCTGGTACATTTGGATTTGAATTCTATCTGAATGGGATTGGATACTCCTACAATGCCTCACACTCCAAATATTGGAAAGGTCTCATAAGAAATGGAGATTATATTTCTATTTGCCACAAGAGAGAAGAAATAGGAACAATATGTGGAAGCAAAGCGGTGAACGGGGGCGTTGCAAAGAGGCAGATTTGGGTCCAGTGTCAGGGATGACTTCCTAACATTCTGAGCTGTCTCAGAAAGCAGTGGACTTTCCCTCTTCCCGGTGGAGGTCTTCAAGCAAAGACTGGGTATGTTGGAGGAGGGATTCTTTTCCAGGTAGAGGTCAGACCACATGCCTTTTAGGACCCTTCCAGTTCTGAGATTCTGGCATTCCATAAAGAATTGAGTTTCAAGCCAATAAGGCATCCTAGCACAAGGATTTGTACTTGCAAAATGTATCACCAAAAAGTAGGGAAAGACTCAGAAGGACTGCCAGCTAGTTTAAATCACTTAGAGATTTATACTCTGGAACATGAGTTTGCTCACTTCCCCTCCCCACCCAAACTGTTCCCATTGCACTCTCTTAGGAATGTAAATTGTAATCCTTTTCGTCCTCCATCCTGATGAAAAAGCCCTGTTTGGATGGCAGAACCCAACACAGCTTCCCAGATTCAATGACATCAACTAGCATGTCCTAGAGACGCTCATAACTTTCCAAGTGATATGATTTACAGTTTCTATCTTGCAGACTTTGTTTCTATTGCCATTAAGAAAAAAAAAATCCCAACAAAAGCCTCCAAGAAAAACATGGACTGGTCTCAGGCCATGGAAGAGCTCAAAAAGGATTTGGAAAAGCAAGTTAGAGAAGTAGAGGAAAAATTGGGAAGAGAAATGAGAAGGATGCGAGAAAACCATGAAAAACAAGTCAAT
>CM053623.1:354844553-354867735 GCA_028646595.1 Phalanger gymnotis
TCAGCAGGCTCTTCACTCCTGCTCTGATCAGCCACTTAATTCCTCCCACCAGGTGGGCCTGGGGCCAGAAGCAACTGCAGCTGTAGTTCTGAAGCTGCCCCACCTCCGCTGCCCCAGGGGCGGTAGCAGAACCCCAAACTCCCTGTCTCCGCAGCTTTTCCCACTAACCTTCTCTGTTGTCTTTGGTGTTTGTGGGTTGAGAAGTCTGGTAAATGCCACAGCTCACTGATTCAGGGTGCTAGGGCACACTCCACCCGGCTTCCGGTCTGGTCGGTCCACGGTCTGGTCAGTCGCGCCACCCACACTGGGCTCTGCTCCGCTCAGCTCTGCTCCCCTCAGCTCCCAGCTCCGTGAGGGACAGACCTTACCCAGAGACCATCCAGGCTGTCCTGGGCTGGAGCCCTGCTTCCCTCTGCCACTTTGTGGGCTCTGCAGTTCTGGAATTGGTTCAGAGCCATTTTTTATAGGTTTTTGGAGGGACTTGGTGGGGAGCTCACGGTAGTCCCTGCTTTCCAGCCGCCATCCCGGCTCCACCCCCCATCTATCAATTTTCAAGGTTTAATTGCTCACAAAGAAAATTTAACAATTGGCTCTCACTGGCCTATACGAGCTGTCTCCAAGACACCCCTGGTTCTGCCCAAACCGAAAAGAAATCTGAACCAGGAAAACAAAGGGGGCCAAGGAAAGGTAGAAGAGGGGAAGGGGAAGAGGAGAAACCCTGCAACTGTACAACAAACCTGTGAAGCCTCACTTGCGGGCAGAGCCCTGGGCTCAGTGGGGGACAGGGAGCAGCAAAACTCAAGTTAGACATGGCACCACCCTCAAGGGGCTTCTTCAGAAAATGGCCAAATTGATGTTTACAGTTAATGCTCACAGATGTTTTTTCCTGCTTCAAATATTTTATTTTTCATTTGCTTAATTGTAAAGTTACCACTGACGTAGATAGTTGCTTTGGACTCAGTGACAGGCTAAGCTAAGGACGCGGCCCTCCCTTTGTTGTTATTGGTCAGTCATTTTTTCAGTCATGTCTGACTCTCCATGACCCATTTGGGGTTTTCTTGGCAAAGATGTTGCAGTGGTTTGCCATTTCCTACTCCAGCTCGTTTTACAGATGAGGAAACTGTGGTGAACAGAGTTAAGTGACTTGCCCAGGGTCACACAGCTAGTAAGTGTCTGAGCCCAGATTTGAACGCAGGAGGATGAGTCCTCCCGACTCCAGGCCTGGTACTCTATCCACTGCACCACCTAGCTGCCCCTAAGTGCAGAGCTGGATGAGATTATCTCTAAGATCCCCCCAAACTCTAAATTTCTAATCTTAAAATGCAGGCCAACCCTTCATTTTGTTGTTGTTAGTCATTTTAGGCATGGCCGACTTTTCAGGACTCCATTAGAGGTTTTCTTACACAGCTAGAAAGTGTCTAATGCAGGATTTGAACTCGTTAGGATGAGTCTCCCTGATTCCAAGCCCACTACTCTATCTACTGTGCCACCTAGCACTCCATGATTATCCCTGCATCCACCCAAATCATGTATCCTCATTCTTCTCGTGTGTCTTTTTCCTTAGACTTCAAGAAGCAGTAGAATAGAAGAGGAACATAGCTTTTTATGGTGGCAAAGAACAGACCCATCAATTGGGGAATGGCTGAACAAGTTGTGGTATATGAATGTAATGGAACACTAAGAAATGAGGAGCAGGCAGACTTCAGAAAAACCTCAAAAGACATATATGAACTGATGCTGAGTGAAGGGAGCAGAACCAAGAGAACACTGTACACAGTAACAGCCACAGTGTGCAACGATCACTTTCGATAGACTAAGCTCTTCTCAGCAATGCAATGACCTAAGACATCTCCAAAAGACTCATGATGCTATCCACATCCAGAAAAAGAGCTAGGGAATCTTAATGCAGATGGAAGCATATTATTTTCACTTTTTTTGTTTTTTCTTTCTCATGTTTTTTCCCTTTTGTTCTGATTCTTCTTTCACAACATGACTAATGTGGAAATATGTTTAACATGACTGTACATGCATAACCTATATCATGTTGCTTGCTATTTTGGGGAGGGAGGAAGGGAGAAAAATTTGGAACTCAAAATCTTATAAAAATGAATGTTGAAAACTATCTTTACCTGTAACTGGGAAAAATACTATTAACTGGGAAAAATCAATATGACAAAATTTTAAAAACAGAAGAGGAGGATAGGGTCATGGAAGTCCTTGGAGAGGAGGCCTGCTTGCCTTGATAGCCAGGAATTTGGGATCAGAACAGTCTTCAGACAACAAAACTGGGTACTGCTTCTTATGGTCTAGACAAAGTCTTCCTGACAATGGCCAAAACACTGTGCACAACATCCTCAAGCTAACAAGACAGTTGAAAATAAAAATTCGACACAGCGCTTGTTACCAACACAGTGACAAAGATTATATGATTCTTTATAGAAGTGTCCTTGGATAAATTTCTTTAGTATTATTTCAAATTAAGAGATGTGTGTGTGTGTGTGTGTGTGTGTGTGTGTGTGTGGTCAAACTGGACTGTTAGCTTACTCCCATTCCCCAATGTCCCCCATGTCCTCAGTTTCCCCTTGTAGAATCCTGAGCATCTTTCAAAAGGCAGCTCAGATAGCACATCTTACATAAGGCCTTTCCTCATCCCCCCCTCTCTGAAATTCCTTTACATCAATTAGTACAGAATTAGTTATCTGTTTTATTCCCCCAGTGCAATGGGCAGTCTTTGTATTCCTGGCCTCATAATAAATGCCTCTTGAATTGAACGTGACTTAAATACATGAAAGAAGGAAGTCAACAAAAGTCACGTACCTGTAAGACTCGAAGCACTCTGTCCTGACAAGCCAGAATGGGTATGATACACGGCAACTTTTCAACTGGGAGACAGATGACATCGTTGATTTTGTCCCCCGACAGGTAGTAATGTTGGTCTTTGCAGTCACAGTAATGGTTATAGATGTAATTGGCACAGAGGAAGAGATCTGAGCCAGAGATGTGCCTGGGAACGAGAGACAATCTGACAATTAAAAAGTCAATTCTCAAAACAGCAAACTAAAAACTCAATTTTCTTTTGAGACCAACATAAAACAGTTTACTTCTACCAAATGCTATGGTTTTCCTATTGCCTCAAAAGGCCCATAATGCCTTGCTTCACTTCCCTCCTTAATTTCTACGTTTTCAGTATTATGCTGCTACAATTCTTACAATTCCAGTATTATGTCGCTATACAATCTACGTTGCTATAATTTTTATGAGAATCTTGAAGAATAACAGTTTCAGCATTCTCCTGGAAAAATTGAAACTGGAGAAAATGGAAGCAGGGACGCTGGAAATGCAATTATGCATTAATGGAAACAATTAAGTGACCGATTAAGGAGGAAGTTATCTTAAGAGTAGTTTGTTCCACCTAAAATTTAAGAGGAAACTCTTGACAGCTCAGACAGTAAACTCTGAATTTTAAAAATTATTTTACAAGTATAATTGTCACTGTGGTGAGAGTAATAACTACTCAAGTAACTGTCCTATGGGCTCAGCATTTTGTTCATTCTTTCTTTAAACTGCAGAAAAACCATCTCCAAGACTTGATTGGTCAAAGAAAGTAGGGCTTTTATGGCACTGAGGCAGCATCCTGATGAGTTGGGACATAAAGGCCAGCCCAATTAACAGGTAATACTAAAGAAATTTATCCAAGGACCCTTCTAGAGAGAATCATATACTCTATGTCAGTGCCTTCAGACTTGATGGATGTCCAATGGGTGGCTTGATCTGGATCCAGGCTGAATGAATATTCTTTCCCTGCTCAAGCTAAGTGTATTTCCTTTCGTCCCTAAGAGTTAGCTGGTCTATTGCATCTCATGTCATTCCAGTCTGAACTCGAAGCACCTGAGTGGCCTGCCTCTGGCCAGGTCTACAGTTGTACCTACCTTAACAATGGGACAAGTGAAGCTTTCCATGCACTGTGGCCAGATCCTTGCAGTGAATTCAAGAAAAGAGTTCAGCACCTAACCATGTTGTGCAGCATCAGTCTAATGTTTAAGGAGTAAGAGGGTGGCCAGAGGGCCCTTAGCTTCATCACTTCGCTGCGGCATCTCCTTCAGGGAGCCAGTGCCTTCTATGCCCCTGCATCCCACCCCCAAGAAAATCCTGCTTTTTGGAAGAGTTTGACTTATTTTCACTAGTACTTAGGGCTCAATGCACCACCCCTCCTAGCTTAACTTGGATATCTTATAAGGAATAAATCCAAAGGCTTCAAGCCTTGTGTAAGATGTAACATGGAAGAGATCTTCTCTGACTCCCATGAAATGTCATGAGTAGGTGGTCACCTATTCATAAGGCTGGCCCTATCGTCAAAAAAAAGTTAATATAGAACAAGGTAGCAGCAAACCAGTATAAATGCCCAAAGTCTGGGTTTTTCTTTTAACCTGACTCTATTTCTTTGGTTTTTTTTTTAAAAAAAGTCTGCACAGCTCTTACAAAAAAGACAGAGGAACAAGTGGGAAATGCAATATTATCAAAACCATAAAACTGAGAATCAGATCTTTCAAGGAGTACATTGCCTTACACACTGTGCCCCTGAGGGAAGGCAGGCCTTGCATCTGGCCCTGGAACACCACTGTAATCTATTCAGAAATAGGGTTTGATGAAAAACTCCTCAGCCTGCCAGAAGACCTAGTAGGTTTAAAAATAAATGAAATAGTCAACATACATTGCTTTGATGCTTTCTGTGAGGTTAGTTTCAAATGAAAGAAACTGCTTCCCCCTCTTTGTGAAACCTCTGATTTCGGAGCCCATAGCCACAAAAATCTTCTCCTGGGGTGTGTTAAGTGCTCCTCCTAGTTCTAGCCGTGCAATCTTCAGCCCCGGCAAAGTCTTGAACACCGGCTGTAAGAATCATTAGTGAAATAATTAAAAAGCCTTTAAAAAATCTTCCTTTTTGTCATTAAAGAACACTGAGTATCACACGCAAAGTACAGAACTTTAGGGAGCATAATTAGGTAAAATTTCATTTCTATTTTTAGCACTCTTTCCTGCTAAATGTTCTTTAAATATTTATTTATCCAAATAAACGTGCTTATTTATCCATGCATATTTCACAAAGCTAAAGCCCAAGTGCTTTTAATACAGAGCAGGTAAGGTCAACTAGCAAATTCACAAGGGCCTTGTTTAGATCTCAAAAAACATCACCTCGGATAAGCTGTTTGTCTGAATTAATCCTTCCTTAAGCCTTCACAGTCACTGGGGCCTGTCTGTCGGCTAAAGTATGTGAATTTAAACCCTCTGGTACCTAGACCAATAGCACAGAATTTAACTTTACTTTTGCTAACACAGGATTATCCTTCAGAGCAGAACTGCAAACAGAACTCATAAATTTACTCATACTTCTGTGCTAATGACATCTCGTCAGTCTTTTTTTTTTTTCAATTAACAGGTTTGTTTTTTCTCTCCCTACCAATCTCCCCTCCTCTGTCTTCTGAAAAAGAAAAACAAAATCCTTGTAACACAAATTCCCACACTGGCCTCGTCCCAGAAACGTACATCACGTATTGTACCTTGAATCTATCACTCCTCTAGCTAAGGCATGTAGCAAGTTCTCGGGCACTGCACTGACCAGAATTCTCCATCTTTCAGAGCTGTGTGTCTCTCCAGTGTTATTCTCCCTTCACTTTGCATCAGGGCAAAGAAGCCTCCCCAGGTTTCTCTTAAAGTGTCCCTTTCATCATTCCATGATCTGTTCAGCCCTTCTCCAGCTGACAGGCATCCCCTTAGTTCTCCATTCTTTGCCATTAAAAAAAAAAAGAGCAGCTATGAATACTTTTCTAGATAGAAGTCCTTTTCCCCTTTCTTTGTTCTTTTTGTAGAGTCAAAGGGCATATAAACAGTTTAGTGAATCTTTAGGCCTGGTTCAAAATTGATTTCCAGAATGACTATACCAATTCATAGCTGTGTGTGTGTGTGTGTGTGTGTGTGTGTGTGTGTGTGTGTGTGTGTGTGTGTGTGTGTGTGCGTGTGCGTGCATGTGTGTGCGCACCACAGCCAAAACTCAAAGCTTCAAGGTAAAATATGTATATGTGTGTGTATGTATATATATGTATATATCTTTTACAAGCAACCATAAAGAATCCAAGTACCTAAGTACCACACATATATGTATAAATATATATGCATGTCTATATGTGTATGTGTGTATATGTATATATACATACACAGATTGTAGTCATATATAATATATACAAATATACATAGTGTAGATATGTGCATCTGCCTCACTTTGTGTATATATATACACAAGCATGTAAATATCTACTATATGTCTGTACGTATACATGTTTACATGTGTGTATGTGTGGGTGTCTGTGTGGGTATGTGTATGTGTGATATGACAGGGGCAAAGCTATGCCTTTATCCATGGAGGAAGTTCGGCAGTCTTGAGCCTACAGAGTGACCTTCCCTGGGTCACACAGCCGGTATGTATCAGAGGCAAGACTTGAACACAGGCCTTCCTGACTCCGAGGCCAAGGCTCCACAAATCATGCCCCACTGCCTCTTTCTATATATACAAACATAAAATAATGGCAAAAAAACAGGTGTAATCCTACCAGGTTAAAAAAAATAAGACTTTAATGGAATAGAGGAATTTCAAGCATTCCTGATGAAAAGACCAGAACTATGTAGAATCTGTGTCACGCAAACAAAGGAGAAATGAGAAACCTAGAAAGATAAATATATTTGAACAACTAGAAAATGCTAGATGATGCATAAAGGCTTACTCTAATAAGGGGAGGAGAGGCAACTGCCCCTTGAAAATCCCTCTCTCTATGGTCACAGAGGTAGAAAAGAAAGAAAGGCAAAGTCAAAGGCCTGGGAATCTGTTGTACACTAGAGAGGAAGAGAGGAAAGGAAAGGGAGGGAAAAAAGGAATATATTGGAGAACAATGAGGAAGAAGGGGGATAAACTTGTGATTTCTCCTAAATGTGGCGCATGAGAAGAGTATACAAACACAGAAGAGGGGGTAGATGGCAAGGTAGCTCAAGAACTTTACTCATATCTGAACCAGACAAAGGCAGGTTGAACACACACAATTTGGTAAAGAAATATATTACATTCAACAGGGAGACAGGTGGGGACAAGGAGAAAAGAGAGGAGGCTTAAACAAAAGGACCAAGTCAAGGAAGGAATATTCACAAGGAAAACAAACTTTAACTCTGGACAAGAGATCGGAAGTAGGGATCAAAAGGAGAGAAAGAAAATATAAGAATTAGTCATCAGAATTCTGGACTCAGTAAAGACAGACAATAAAGAGAAAGGGATCAGGCTCCTTCAATTACTCATTACTAATATTGATCATACTTCTCTTGTGTTACCATATTCTTCTTTATATAGACGAAATGGGAAGAGGGGAGAATAAGAGGACGTGATAGAGGGACAAATATAATTAGCAATAGTAACAGTGAATGTGGATGGTATAAACTTACCCATATAATATATAAGGGTAGGAAAATGGGTAAGAAAGCAGAGTCCAACAATATGTTACTTAGAGGAAGCATACTTTAAAAACGAAAATCCATATAGATTTAAAAGGAGAGATTAGAGCAGAATTTATTGGGCTTCCAGTGAATTCAAAAAAGCAGAGATGGACACTGTGATATCAGACAGGGCAAAAGTAAAAACAGACATAGACTGTGTTATGCCAATATAATAAACATGATACAACTTCTTAGTTTATTTATCTAGTGTCATACTAATTAAATTACCAAAAATTATTTTATGGACCTACCAAAAATAACAATTTGGATGAATGAAAGGTTTAGAACAACTCTTAAGAAATAATGAAAAAAAAAGTGGTAACCATAAAACCTATTTGATACTTGTTTTAACAAAAAAACAAAAGAGAAAAGTTGGTAAATGGAACAGATTAGGCTCACAAGACCAAGATGCAAATGAATTCCTTTCTGAAGCCCTAGAGATTTTGTCTATAACACTCAAATGTATATTGTCTTATGTTGTTTTCAGGTTTTTTCACATATATACAGCCAGAATGTAATTTCCTGGAATTGTCTTCTATTCTCTCTTTCCCACAATGCCTAGTACGGGGCTGAGCACAAAGGGCACATTTAATGATATCTAGTAATTTCTCATTTTGCCCTACAGCTAAGCTCCCACTGTTATTTTTCTCCAAACACCTCTAATGCTAATTGAAGGTATATCTAAGTTTAAGGGTTTATGGGACAAGAAAATATGTGCATTTTATTCCCAACTATGAGTGGCGATGACTTTTCCTAAGCCATTTATGAAGCAAATGCATTCCAAGCTATCTGCTGTTAGCCTATTCAGTAAAAGTATTTGTGTCTGAAACAAATTTTCTCTTTAAATTTTTTAAACATTGTCTCTATCATCAAGATATTCATTTTAGGACTTTTTAAGCATAAGTATAAGAGAATGTAAGGAGAGTATTTCTCTCTCTAAAGCACATTCCAAAGTGCTCCACTTACCACAGCCTCCCCTTTTTTGATGCCAAAACATGTAGCCACCCCATCCTGATCTCCAACGACCACCTTCAACAAATTGAACAGGATAAAGTCACTTTTTACATTTGATTACTCATGCATAAAAACATTATTGTATTTTACTATTCAACAAATATTTACTTGGTATCTACTCTGTGCAAGGTACTATACTCAGTACATAAATTACTTTGGATTTGTACAGATTGGAGAGTCCAGAAAAAAAAATAAACACAAAAACCCAAAGGATTATAAAACTAGATGTAGGAGTAAAGGTTATGGATATGTATTATAAGGAGGTATGTATCTAGATGTTCTCCAAGTGGGAACAGAACAAGAGTAGGTTGTCTTAAATTGTAGCAGGGCAGATTAAACCTCCAAACACCTGTAAGAATTTCCAGAGATTATCCCTCAGAAAGGATTACCCCAGATGGCTATGGTCTATCTTCTCCTGACACTCTTTAATAATATAAGGGGCATCCACATGTCTGTAGTGGCTTAAGCAATGTTTCATGTTGAGACAAACAGACATGATACGTAATGCTAAAATTTTGTCCCTGATGAAGTATGGCATTTTGGTTGGCGCTAAATTTGATTCACTACTTTACTAAGTGATATTATAGAATCACAGATTTACAGATAGAAGCTATCTCTAATTATTTTGGCCTAAGCCCTTCATTTCATGGATGAGGAAACTGAGTATCAGAGAAGTAAAGCAATTTGTCCAAAGCAGCAGAGACAAGATTTGCATTCGAGTTGTCTGACTAAACTAAGCACTCTTTCTTGGAGGGCTAAAAAGGATGCCTCCATCACCAAAATGTCTGATGACTTCTTTCTATGTAAATCCTGTTGGCATCATTTTGCAATTGCTTAAAAATCCTGCTCCTGTACTAATGAACAGTCAGTCACCCTGTAGAAATCGCTGAATTCACATTTACATTAAAAAATCCATCTTGTTCATCAAATCACATCAGAGAGATGTTGCTGTACCCTTACCGAAAATGTGATCAATAATGAAGGAGGCAGTTTCTTTGAACCATATTGTGGGTTTTTGTTTGCTTTGTGTATTCCCAAAGACAGTGCTTCAGGGAATACTAAATACAAGGCTCAGAAGAGCAGCACCTTGAACTTACACATTGTTTGCCCAGTCTGAATTGTGGAATTTCAAACATATGTTTCTGTTCCCACACTATGACATACAGCTACATGTGTGGCCACTGAGTTAGTCCCTCCGTAGTTACATGAAGCCTTTCCTCACCTTCCCAGTTGCTGGTGCCCTCCTTCCCAATTACCTGGTATTTATTCTCTTCAATTTACTTAGTAGATACTTCCACATGCACACATTATGTTTCCTGTTAGAATGTAAGCTGTTTCACTCTCCGTATTGGCATCCCCAGTGCCTGGTACCATACATGTGCTTAATAAATGCTTGTTGCTTGGTTGATTTCCAGCATGGTAGATGGACAATGAGTGGGCTCCAGAACTGAACTGGAGGAAGAGAGTGAGCTACGTGGCATCTGGGAAACCCAGACTACTCCCTTGTGCAAAAATCAGCTTCCTAAGACAAGTGGGCTCCTGGTGATGCTGTGTACTTGTGAAGCTTGGGACACATAATCTCTGAAGACTTTACAAGTGACCCAAAGTTCAACAAAAGAGACACCCATGTCCAATTACAGCAAACACCCAAAAGTGGTGGAAAGGGTATCCCCAAGGACATACACTCAGACAACGAGGTGGGCCCATCATCGAGCAGAAGCAAGGGATGAGTCATGGCCAGCCAGTGTCCCATTCGTATCCACCAAACGTAAGAAGCCCTAGAGGATCTGGAGCACCAACGGTGAAGAGTGAGTGGTCTTCCCAGGGTGTAGGCAATGAGGGGCTACACGGCCGGTAGAGAATTTTAAAATAATAAACATCGCATTCTGAAAGGGAGTTAATCAGGAGAAGGCCCCCAATACACAAGGCCCTGTTTGTCACAGTTCAGAATGGTACAGTCAGTGTCTCCCACCTCTGTGATTCTAGGTTCCTGCATCTAAATAGCAGATTCAAAATAAACAACCATAGATAGACAGCACAGTGATTGTGCAGACAAAGAAGGAGAGCCTGAGTTACTTCTGTCTGTCATTGTATTTGAAACAGTGAGACAATGTGTGAAATTGCGAGGCATTATATCTTTTGTTTGGTGCAGGCAAATTTTGGTTCATATATGAAATACTTTACTGAATTTGAATGACATCTTTAAAACTGAAATTTATTCTTATTTTTAATTCTTGGTATTTTAAAACTAAAGAACAAATCAA
Source organism: Phalanger gymnotis (assembly GCA_028646595.1). NCBI lineage: Eukaryota > Metazoa > Chordata > Mammalia > Diprotodontia > Phalangeridae > Phalanger > Phalanger gymnotis. The sequence goes on from CM053623.1 coordinate 354,855,362, forward strand.
GAAAATAAAATGACATCAGTGGTACAATTTAGTAAGCGCCTAAACTTTGTCTTTTGCAGACATTTCGGCTTTATTAAATTTACTGTGAAATAAATTTACTGTGAATTACTGTAAATTAAAGTTATTAAATTTACTTGTGAAATGGGATTTCTACAAGTCTCTTTATAAACTTGTCCTTATGTTTGAGATCTTTTCTAAGTATCTGTACATCTGTTGCTTCATATGAAAGAAACATTTTGAAATTTAAATTAATAAAAAGTATTGTTTGATCAACCATGAGTAAAGACAGAATATCAAATCTGGCTCTACTGTCTACTGAAAACAAATATGAATAAATTTTGAGGAAGTTACCGACAAATCTGCAGAAGTTAAGGCTCAAAAACAAACTGTAATGTTAATGTTCATTACTGCAACAGACCAACATGTAGGTGTAAGTTTTTTCCCTTTTAAAAAAATGTAATTAAAAAGTTTTTTCCCTTTTTTCTTTTTAACACTATAATATTTATTTTTTAATTAAAAACATTTTTACCACATGATGATATACAAAGTTCATTAAAAGACACTTTTTGCTGTCTGCATTTCTTTTCTGGCCAATATCATTAGTTGTTCCATGAGTATTGCTGAAAATAATTTTGTTGTGAAGAGGAGGGAATTTTTGCAATCTGTTCTTGGTGTCATAACTGTTGAGTATGCCACTGCCAACAAAATCTAGCACAGTGGGCAGATTCTCGGTGCAGAATGTACAAAAGAATGTAGATAAGAATCACTAGGGAGGAAGAGCATGAATGCAGTTAAGATCTCCAGTGATGGAAGAAATGCCCCCATTGATGCGATCCCACATATATTCAAGCATTGAAGTCTTTGGATTCCCCACACAAGCACATTTATTTGAATGCTGTATATTAGAAACTTTTGTTTCCTTACACATTATGTCCCTGGGCATTCTTCAAGGACAGGGGAAAACAAATTCATGCAATATGCTCAGTTTTAAAGCACGTTTAAAAATGCTAACCTTATCAATAAGGGAAAGAAAGTATTTTAGAAACACAATTTTTTCAAAAACAGAATTTCCTTTCCCCAATAAATTTCTTAGTTAAGTCAAATTTAGGAGAGAAGTTCATGAGCAGAGGCTGCCACACACGGTCATACATGGGAAAGAATGAGTACCTTCTGTGTTGCTCTGCGTCCTGATGCTGGGAGCAGTTTCATGGTCTTCTGAGAGGTCACTCCTACCTAGGAAAACCAAAGTCAGAGCGTTTCTTAATTAGCAGTAAGCAAATTTCAACTGTGACTACATGGTTCACAATGAAACCCTCATAAATATCATTAGGAACAAAATTATAATGGGAATCCTGAAGGCGTGCTAAAAAGTTCTAAAGTCAACACAACAACTGCAACTGGAAATCAGAAACTTTCTATTTTAAATTACAAAGTAAATGACATTGGTCACTAGCTTATGACACTTTGGTAAGAGGCACCAAGAAATAATGCTTCTAAAAACTTAGTGTTAAAAAAAAGTCAGGCCAAATAATATAATCTAAAGATTCTTTCTTAACAAAGTCATTTTTCTTAAATCTTTGCAAACATGTAAATGTAATGCAAGAGTTAGTAGGGGGTCATATTGGAAATATTGATCAAGAAGAATGATACTGACAACTACCAACTCAACTGATAAAACTCTTAGGTTCCAACCCCATACTGCAGTTTTCCAAGTCTTTCCCCTCACTGGATCCTCACCTTATTATTTTGCCCTCTTTTTTTCTCTCACACCTTCCCTCTTTCTCTCTGTAATCTCATCAGCTCTAAACAGATGACACCCAGAACTGTATGCCCAGCTCCTGCCTCCCTCCCAAGCTCCAGGCACTCATCATCCATTGTCTACTGGACCTCTCTAGCTGGTAGTCTTGGAAGCATCTCAAACACAATCTCTTTGAACCCATTATCTTTCCTCCCAAGCCTTTCCTTCTCCCTAACTTCTCTATTTCTGTCAAAAGCACCCCATCCTTCTAGTCATGCGGATCTGTAACCTCATCTGTGACTCTCCTCTGTCACCCTTTGTATCCAATCAGCTCTCAAATCTTGTCAATTACTACAATATCTTATACATCATTGGTCCTCTCTGACACAGCCACCACCCTAACTCAGGTCCTCATCGTGGCCCTCTAACCTTCTAGGTCTGATCAGGTCAGTTCCCTGCTCAAGAATCTGCAGTGGCTCCCACTTGACTCTGGGATGGCTACATTTCCAGGTTTAGTACACATTAACTTTCCTTCACAACTCTACACTGCACTACACTGGTCTTAATGATCCCGCTTTACAACATTCACCTCCTATCTCCATGCCTCTACAGACTTTCAGGCCTAGAAAGCACTCTCTCATCCACCCCTTAGAATTCCAAGGTTCCTTCAAAGTTCACCCCAAGTACCACTCCTACAGAAAGCCCTTCCTCCTTGCCTAAGCTTCCGTCTTTGTACATCTTACATGATCCCCCCAAACATACTGTTTCTTCCCTGTGATTCTATTCCCTGAACAAGACACTCCCATCTTTCACCTCTTGGGCATTATCAATTATCACACCTCTGGGCATTATCAACGTCTATTCCCCTAGGCCTGGAATGCTCTTCCTCCTCATCTCCCCCTCCTGGCTCCCTTCAATTCCCAGTAAACCCCTCCTTCTATGAGAATCCTTTCCCAAGACCCCTCTATTGACTGTCCCCAGCCGAATGTGTGCACTGCTTGTTCAGACATAATCAAAACGTTGGCATGCTGTTAGACTGGGAACTCCTTGAGAGCAGGAACTGTTTTTTGCCTTTCTTTGCATATTCAGTGCTGTGCAGAGTGCCTTGCACATAGAAGGCGCTTAGTAAATGCTTGTCGACTAACTAATAAACCAGGCACTAGTGGACCACCCAAAAATATGTGCACTGGATATTTCTGATATTTAATTTTCTATGTACTCATTGTTCCCATCCAATAGGATGTATGGTCCCTGAAAGCAGGAACTGTTTCATTTTGTCTTTAGCACCTGGTACATTGGGGAGGGGGAAGGTCCTTCCACTGGAATAGGAAGATCCCTATGAGGAAATCCCCACCATTAATGCAGATTAGCATATGTTCTCCCATTTAATTTTCCACAGTTACTTGAAGCAACAGAAGGTTAAGTGAGATACCTAGGGCCACAAAGAATGTATCAGGAGCAGGATTTATACTCTGGCTCAAGTCAAGTTCATTATCTACCTCCATTAGGTGAGCAGAGACTCTTACTTTTCTGTAACTATTCTCAGGCTTAGCCGAGCACATTGCATATACTGCTTAATAAATGCTTCCTTCCTTCCTTCATTTATTTATACAGGTTCTATGTGGTCCGGGCCAGGTGACTTGACCTTTCAGTTTTCTAGGCCAGTTGTGTTGTTTTTGTTGAATTGTTTCAGTTGTGTCTGACTCTTCATGACCCCATTTAGTGTTTTCTTGGCAAGGATGCTGGAGTGGTCTGCCATCTCCTCCAGCTAAATGACTTGCCCAGAATGAAAAAGCTATTAAGTGTCTGAGGCTGGATTTGAACTCAGGAACTCTTCCTAATCTCAATGCCAGTGCTTTATCCACTGGGTCACCAAGTTGGTGTCAAATTCAGATAGAAACTGGGGCCACTAAACCATATACAGGGATCTCCAAAAACCGCACAATGACTTAGGAAACCACGCATTCACACTATCCATGTCCTGTTGTAGCTTTATTTATTTTGGGGGAGTGTCTTGGCTCCACGTTTGATACCTCTGCTCTAGACAAAGACTCTCAGCTGCAGAGCACATACTGATCTGCCCCAGTGCAGGAAGTGTCCTTATGGAGACTTCCTTCCATTGATGAAGTCCTAGGTCAAGAAAGGAAGGAAGGAAGCATTGTGTTTTCAATTCAACTAGCACTCATTAAGCTCCTATCATGAGGCGCTTTGCTGTGCTGGTGGCTGGGGACACAGAGGCAAGCTACACCTGCTAAGGAAGCAGCTTGGCATCGCTCTGGATTCAAATCCCACCTCTGACACCTGCTGCCTGTGGGACCTTGGGCAAGTCACTTAAACTGTCAGAATCTGAGCTTCCTCCTGTGTAAGATGAGAGAGCTGGACTCGATGGCCTCTAAGGTCCCTTCCAGCGCTAAATCTATAGTGACCTTGGGCAAGTCACTTCCGCCTCTCTTAGGCCTCAGCTTCCCTATCTGTAAAATAAGTGCGTTCCTTTCTGATCCGTCTGTGGGATCCTGTGAAGGTAAGATGCGAAGAGACTAGAGGAAGAAGAGAGATGAGGGGCATAGAGAGGAGGGGGTGAAGAGACAGGAGAAGTGGAGACTGATGGAGAGACAGGAATGAAGAGATGGGGGTGGAGGAAGGGGGAAGTGGGAGGGATGGAGGAGGGAGAGGAGGGGGCATGGGGGAGAGGGGAGAGAGGTAGGAGGGGGAGAGATGAGGGGGATGGAGGGAGGAGGGGAGGGAGGAGGGCAGGCCCGGGCAGCCGCCCAGTCGCTCGCAGCCCCGCAGGTCCCGCCTCCTGGGGCGGCAGCCGGAGCCCGGGGGCGTCCGTGAGCAGCGTGTCCGCCCGATTGCGGCGTAGCCCGGCCCGGCTCCTCCCGGCCGCTTCTCTCACCTGTAAATAGTCGGAGCGGTTCAGGGTGAGCTCCATGGCGGGGGCGGCGGCCTAGCGGGGAGGGGCAAGGCGCTGGACCTAGCGGAGGAGCCGCGCACGAAGCCCCGCCCCCTACCGCGGCCAATGGGAGCGTGGGTAAGATGTGGGGTGGGGAGAAGGAGGGGCTTCGTGCTCCGTCACGGCGGAGGACCCGCCCCCAGGCGTCCGCGCAGCTTCCCTGGCACCTAGGAGAAGGCGAAAGACCCGCGCCGGGAACCGTTTCCATGACGACGGCGACGCCAAACTGGCTCAGCTCCTCCTTAACGCTGTTTGCTCTCCCAGCCCCAGACAATTAGTCAAATCACGAGCACTTATTAAGCACTTACTGTGTGCCAAGCCCTGGACAAACGCCTGAGCAAGCCTAGGCAACAAACTTGATTTCACACTAAATCTTTTCTTTTCCCGCTCCTTCCATCTTCTGGCTCTCACTAAGATATAGCCTCCACATCTACCGATCAAACATTAGGCACCTACTATGTGCCAGAAACTGTGTTAAATAAATACAAACATAAAAAAACAACAGTGTGTGGCCTCAAAGAGCTTAAAATCTTATGGGGGAAGACAGCAGGCAAAAGGAGCTGAAAAGGGGGAAGGAGGAGATGGGGCGGTACCCAATATGGTAGAGAAGTCAGAGAAGTCCCAAAGTAGGGCAGCCAGGGGAGAAATGAGGGTCGAATCAAAATCCTGGTGGCCTTTGTCTCACATGAAAAACGATTATAGTCTTATTTTCCCGTTACCTACAAATGCACCACTCCCATGTTCATGAGCTCTGAAATTGCCATTAGATCACAAGATATTGTTATTCCATCTGTCCCTCTACCTTGAAACCCACAACCCTCTTCACCTACACTGGGACTTCCAATCCCTCAAGCCTTCAGTTCTTTCCCAGACCATACCCCTACACCACCTATGCTCTCATCCTTCCCCCCCCCCATCTTGGTGAACAATTCAACTCTGCAATGTCCCCTTCTCTGGAGTCCCTTTCTTCATATTGCCAATCTTGGCCCACCAAGCCTCAGCGTTAGATTCCTCCTACACGTGTGCCGCTGAGTGAAGCTGGAAAAGAAATCATGAAACTGTTTCTACAAATTTATCTTACATAACCTCAACTAGGCACTGACTGCTGCAAAGCAATCCTTCTGTTGTTGTCATCCAGCTGTTAACAGTCATGTCCAACTCTTTGTGACCCCATTTGGGATCTTCTTGGCAAGGATCCTGGAATGGTTTGCCATTTCCTTCTCCAGATGAGGAAACTGAGGCAAACAGGGTTAAGTGACTTGGCTAGGTTTGAACTCAGGAAGATGAGTGTTCCTGACTCCAAACTGAGCACTCTATCTGTTGTACCACCTAGATGCCCCAGTCCTTTTATATCAATCTAATTAATTCATTATCCCAAAACATAGTGGCTTTTCCAAAACTTCTCATCCTTCCTCAAATCTCCTATGGTTCTCCACTTTTTCAGCTGAGAAGCTTGCCTCACATTTTGCTGGGGAAAAAATGCAATGAGAAGCAGAGCTCAAAGAGACCATAAATCATAGACTGAAAGCTGGAAGCAACCTTAAAGCTAGGCCAACCTCCTCATTTTAAGTGATTTGCCCAAATTTGTAGAGGTAATAAGTACCAAAGCCAGGACTTGGAACAAGGTCCTGGGACTCCATATTGAATCTTGCTTTTCTTTCCTCTACCACACCAGAATGCCAGACCCGAGAGGGCTCTTTGACCGTAAACCATGAAGATATGACCAGCAAAATGGTAGGAAAGACACTTTCTCTAAACCAGATCAGAAAAGAAAGGAATTACATGCCAAGTATGAGATAATTACAACAGATTTCACAAGATAAGACAGTGGACTCCATAAGTACCTAAGGGGTTAATGGTGAACCAGCATTAACTCAAACATTCACTGAGTGTCCTCCAGTCTACCCTCCTGGGCTCAGGGCAGAAGGCAGAAACTTCCTAGGGTTGTGACCTCAGCTTTACATCCCCTGCCATAGTGATCTTTCCTAAGTACCTCCCAGGCCCCAGGCCCCAACATTCAAGAAGCCACCCTCAGTCATTGATTCTGCCCAACCAAGCGAAAGCAAATGAGGGGAGGGAAAGGAAGAACTGAAAGGCTGAAAATCATACTGGCTTCAACTGGTTTTCCAGGCCCACAGTCCTAGGTTAAAGGAAGACAACAGTAAGGAATAACGCGAAAGGGCTAATTCTGTCCCCTAGCAGTGACTCAAAACTCAAAGCAACTCCTTATCAAATAAGGCAAAGAGGCAAAACCGGGGCCTGAGGACTAACTAAGCACCCGTGGAGGGGTCAAAGGATGAGAAACCGGGAAAACAACAAAAAGGCCGAAGCACCCAAAATAGAAAAGCCTCGATAAAAGCTTTACTTCCAGATCTGTGTGATGAATGGTGAGAGCACTTTGTCCCCAATTCATAGCATGCACAGTAATTCTGTGATTGTCCCCTATTCACTTATTATATGAGAAAGACATCTAGCAACCCCTGACCAAAAAAGAAGCCCATCCCTTTAATCCTTGGTGCTTCTGTGTGGCTGTGAACAATGTGGCATCACGACCTCCAAGGATAAACATTTGAGATTCGATAATTCAACTGAAGCCCACAAATATTTATTAAGCACCTACTATGAGCTAGGCACTCAAAGAGCAATGGATTGTGTCCACATAAGGAATCAAGATGAGATACAAGGTTTATCACTGAGGAAATATATGATCAGAAATTGAGGTTGTCAGATGCTGTAGCGAGGTCAAGGCTGATAGGTAGGTGGTGTTCAGAGCACTGAACCAGCTGGAAATTTAAATAATAAATAAAAATAAAATAATAAATAAAAAAAATAGAGGAAGGCCTCTAGCACTTTGGGTGGGTCCCATATGGAAGATTTAGGGGATAACAGGCCTAAGAATTGCCAGCTTAGAAGAACATGGACAGGCCGCCATCTCCACTGATGGTGGGATCAATGGAAATAGTGAAGTAGGGTGCCCTTATCATAGGGTATTTTGTGTCAGTTATCCTCCTCCTAGACTGCAAGGTCCTTGAGAGATCTCTCAAAAAATATTGATGAAGTACATATTGTGTGCTAACTACTGTGCTAAGGTACAAAGAAAAGTAAAAGACAATCCCTGCCCTCAAGTTGCTAGCAGCCTAAGGGGGCAGACTTCGTGCAAATAAGAACATACAAACAAGCTACTTTGGACATAAATGGGAGATAATCAGCAGAGGGGACTCTGTGGTATTAAATTTGGTTCTTGTTGTTAGGCAGGATGTGGGAACTCCAGCTTTGGCTGGTCACTTTTGTACCAAGCACGTGATGCCTAGGGGAGGTGAAATTGCAATTTGTTTTGCTTCTTATTCTTAGCATTAACAAATAAATAATAATAAAATAATAAAAATTTAAAATAAAATAAAAATAAAGTCATAATAATAAAAAATTAACCATTCCAGTATCTTTGCCAAGAAAACCCCTAAATGAGATCACAAAGAATTGGACACACCTGAACAACAAAATCCTTTATTATTTAAAAAAAAATTTTGGTTATTCTGCACTTGACAAACACCAACAAACATTTCCATATAGAAAGAACAGAGGATTGCATATAAAACTACAAAGCTGTATTACATACAGTTTTTAAAAGTATGTAGTAAACCCAATGAATAATTTCCAAATTCTTTTATTGGTTAGTGACCCTCTTAACTTTCTTATATTCTCTTCTATTTCTTAAAGTGCTTCAATAAACTTTTTCTTCTCTTTTTTTATATCATCATCATCACCAGCCCCTTTACTCCCCTTTGTTTTCCCAAATTAAAAACAAATCCTTTTGTAATAAATAAGTATAGTAAAACAATACAAGTCCACACATAGCCACATCCAAAGCCGTATATGCCTCATCCCACAGCTGTTATCTGTCAGGAAGTGAACATGTATAACCTATATCAGATTGCTTGCTGTCTTGGGGAGATGAGGGAGGAAGGGAAAAAAAATTTGGAACTCAAGATTTTATTAATAAAATGAATGTTGAAAACTATCTTTACATGTAATTGGAAAAAATAAAATATAATTTACCAAAAAAAGGTGTCCATCAAAGACATCCATCATGGTAATGTTGTTGGTAATAGCAAAAATAAGCCACCAATTGAAGCTGTTGGCTTCACTACCCAGATCATCGTCCTGTCAAGGCCAAATCAGTGCTGGCTATGTCCCTGTTCCAGACTGTCACACAGATCACATTGTTTGCAAGACTGCTTTACTAAAAGAGAAGATTGATCATTATTGTGGTAAAAAGCTGGAAGATGTCCCTCAATTCCTGAAATGTGCTGATGCTGCCGTTGTTGGCATGGTTCCAGGCAAGCCCATGTGTGGAGCTTCCCCAGCAATCCTCCATTAAGACCAGGGTGGGTCATTTTTGCTGTTCGTGGTATGAGGCAGACCATTAGAGTTGGTGTCATCAAGGCAGTTGACAAGATGGCTGTTCCAGCTGGCCAGGTCACTAAATCTGCCCAGAAGGCCCAAAGGCCAAATGAATATTTTGTCCAAGAGCAGCCAGCTCGGTCTTAATCATTGTCTCAGAACTGTTTGTCTCAATTGGTCATTGACATTTAATAGTAAAAGAGTGATTACAATGCATCATAAAAGCTTCAGGAAGAAAGAAATGGTTGGGTTTTTTTCTGGACATTTGTTTCATGGCAGTTTTGAGTTATTCATTTTTAAAATCTGTAATTTTTAAATGTAAATAACTTGATCAAAAATCTGTCACAGAATTTTCAGAACGTTAAAACAAATTTTAATGTGGAAAAAAAAACTTTACCAGAAAAAGAAGTTGCAAAGATTTTAACCTTTTTCATTGTTCCATATATAATTTTGATTACAATGGTTTTATGTGTGCAAAGTTTTTCAATTTTATGCAATGGTCCATTTTATCTCTTGTGATCTTCTTTATCCCTCTTGCTTGGTCAAGAGCTGTTCCTTTAAATATAATAGTGAAAGAGATCTCTTTCCCTATTCTTCTAATATTCTTTGTTATATGATCTTTTAAATCTAGGTTTTGTACCCAGTCTGGAACTCATCATGGTCATGCTACAACAAATTGGCTTAAACCTTCGTGCAGCCTGACTGCTTTCCAATTTTCCCTGCAGTTTTTGTTGAATACTAAATCCTTATCACAGTACTTGGCATCTTTGGGTTTACTGAACACTATGCCACCATGCTCAATTGCTTCTGGGTCTTGTGTACCCAATCTGCCCAATTTATCATTTTTCCTAGTTTTAACACATTCCCTATACTTTTTATAATTACTATTTTCTAATAAAGTTGAGATCTGGAATGGCAAGGCCTGTTTCCTCTCCACTTTTTTTTCATTATTTACCATGAGATTCTTGACATCCTTTAGATGAATTTTATTTTTCCCCCAGTTCTATGATTGGTGTGGGACTGAATAAGTACACTTATTTCAGTAATGTCATTTTTATTATAATGGCACATCCAAACCTTGAGCAATGATTATTCAAAGATACTATTTGCTGTACTAAGGAAAGGTCCACTTATTCCCATGCTTTTTAGGATTTTTGTTGTTGTTAAAGAAATGAATATTACAGTTTATCAGAAAGCTTCTTCTTCTTCTGTTGTTAGAAAACTGGGACTTAGACTGTTATGAGATTTATAGTTTATCCCCAGTCCAGGGAGAAAGAGGATCTAAACGCAGAATTTTGGCAATACTGGACTACATGATGCCAGTCATGTAATGGTAACTGGTGAAGAGACCAGATAGGCACTTTGGCATCAGCCCACTCAGTCCAATATAAACCACAGAATAGATCATGTCTCTTCCCAGAGTGGGAAAAGACTATAAATCTCATAATAGCAAACTGAATTCTGGTTTCAGATATAATCATGTGATAATTTTTTTAAAAGTTTAGTATGGCTTATTGGGTTTGTAGTTTTCCAAATTTGGAACCAACCCTGGCATGAATCCATCTTGGTCATAGTGTATACTATTTTAAATATCTTCTTATAACTTCTTTACTAATTTTCATTCATATTTTTACATTAATATTTATTATTATATTAACGTTGTTTTCTATCTCTGTTTTGTCTCTCCCTGGTTTAGGTATCAACTTTATTTCTATCCATGAAGGAATTTTGTAGCATCCACTCTTTTCCTATTTTTTTTTGGAGGGGGGTAGGCAGGGCAATTGGGGTTAAGTGACTTGCCTAAGGTCACACAGCTAGTGTGTCAAGTGTTTGAGTTCACATTTGAACTCAGGTCCTCCTGACTCCAGGGCCAGTGCTCCACTCACTGTGCCACCTAGCTGCCCCTCTTTTCCTATATTTTAAAAAATATGTATTTTTCTTCGAACGTTTGATAAAATTTACTTTTAAATCTATCTGATCCTAGTTTTGGGGGAGAAGAATGCATTTATGGATTTTTCAATTTCTTTTTCTGAGACTGGGTTATTTAAATGATATATTTCTTATCCTATCAATCAGGATATTTTATATTTTTGTAAATGTTCACGTATTCAAGGTTTTTTAGTACATAATTAAACAAAATAGGTTCTGATAATCTCCTTTATTTTCTATTCATTGTGGATTCTCCTTTTTTACTTTTAATACTCAGGAAAACCTGGTAGGTCAGGTTTGAGTTTAGAATGCAGTGAAACACTTGTAGATCATTTAGAAATCACCAAAGGGAGGTTAACTTATTCATAGCAGGGACAGGATGTTCATTAAGGAGAAAATATTGATTCAGGTGGGCAGAGCTTCCCTACCTCTGTGCTGCCTATGCTGATAGACTGCCCAGAAGGGAGAAGGAGGTGACTGGTTAGGCCCTGCATTTTTTGCACTTAGGCCGCCAGGAAGTTATATTCAGATTAGTATTATGTAGTTACTTAGTATTTGTAGTGGTTAAACCATTTTTCCATTGTGTCCAACTCTCTGTGACCCCATTTGGGGTTTTCTTGACTATGGTAACTAGTTTGCCATTTCCTTCTCCAGTTCACTTTACAGATGAGGAAATTGAGGCAAACAAGGTTAAGTGATTTGACAAGGTCACACAGCTTGTAGATGTCTGAGGCCACATGAACTTAGGTCTTCCTGACTCCAGGGCTGGCGTTCTATCCACTGAGCCACCTAACTGCCCAATAAACGTTTCGTAAGCACCTACTATGTGCCAGGCACTGTGCTAAACACTAAGAATATAAAAAAGGGCAAAAAGCAGCCCCTGTCTTCAAGTACCTTACAATCCAATCTAATGCCAGGAGGTAGGTAGCTAAAGGCATTTCTCTTTGGCTGCTGGGGCCTGTCCTGAGACTGCAGAGCAGGGGATTTCTGGATTTAAATGGTACCAAAAGTTCATGCTTTGTCACAATCCATATAAGTGGATATTAACACATAACACTAGGAAAAATATTCAGTCTTTTATTAAGGTCTGAGGCTTCACATCAAATATTCAACTGTAATATACACGTGAAATCTGGAAAGCTTTTAGAATGAATATGCTATTGGTACAGCATGAAGAAGATTTTTAAAAATTTTTTTTTATTATTTATTTAGTTTTCGGCGCTGATTTTCACAGGAGTTTGAATTACAAATTTTCTCCCCATTTCTACCCTCCCCCCCACTCCAAGATGGCATGTATTCTGGTTGTCCTGTTCCCCAGTCAGCCCTCCCTTCTGTCACCCCACTCCCCTCCCA
>CM053623.1:354868235-354892611 GCA_028646595.1 Phalanger gymnotis
GGGGTGACAGAAGGGAGGGCTGACTGGGGAACAGGGCAACCAGAATATATGCCATCTTGGATTGGGGGGTAGAAATGAGGAGAAAATTTGTAATTCAAACTCCTGTGAAAAGCAACATATTAAATAAAAATAAAATTAGAAAAAAAGAAAATTGATAGATGCTACAAATCAGGACTTGATTTGTTGTTTCCTTGATTGTCTAGACTTGAGAAAGTGATAAAGTGCACATTAAACTAACAAATGTGTCAGGAGTGCATTCCTCCCACACCCTCTCAAAGCCAGTTCATTAAACATTTACCAGCACCCCGCTGATAAAGCTCGTGCAGAATACTGTATTTGAATACTTTTAACCAGAGGTATGCTTGCTCTTATTTCAGTGACATGATTTTGAATTCCATTCTTTCAGTGTTTTCGTGTCATGCTTTTCCGCAGGGGTCTGATATGATGTATGAAGTGGAAGTCCCTGGCCCCCCCACGGTCCTCGCCTTACACAATGGAAATGGTGGTAAATAGAGGGCATTTTCATCCTCAAGTAGAGGAGCATGCTAACTTGTTTAAAGATACAGATCAACGCTACATAACTTTTATGTTTGTAATGTTCTTTGCAGTCTTTTATTTTTAAGTTAAGTGATGAATTGATTATACATTTTAAAAGAGAAGCCATCTGTGCGTTCTGGAAGTTCATGGGGCCATGTATCAACCTCTTCAGTTCTCTTGTTCCATATAGACGTCGAAATGACCATTTTAGCTGACATTTTAAGTTCAGAAGAAAAACAGTTAAAAAAAACAACTACTGGGAGAATCAGGAACACCTTTGGTGCCCCTGCTAATCAGCAGATAGAAGCAGCTCAATCTTCACAGTATGGTTTTAAGAAATCAATGAGTGCTGTGGGGTTGCCTGCGGAGACCTGGGCTTTAGTCCTGACTGCTATTTTGCCACAGAACCATTGCAATATCTCTCAGGATGTCATATTCCTCAACTATTGGAGTGAAGGAGTTGAAATAATCTCTAAAGGTCTTTTTACAACTCTAACATCCAATGATTTTATGAGTACCCCTAAAAGACATATTCATGTTAACTCTTTTCTTTAATACATGTCTTGTAGTTTCACTGAATGGTAAGTATATATAGTTACTGGAAGCCTAACCTTGGGACATACAAAATAAGTATTTTTTCAAACTAAAAGAACTGATAAAATAGAACCTTATTGTAATATCATTTGTATTACAAAGGTCAAATCATGCATCTTAAAATATTCCTATTCGTTCAGTCCGCAAACATTAATTACCTACTGTATGCTGAGCATTGTACTGGTGTGGGCAGAGAGAGGAAGCTTAGAAAAGATATTGTCTCTGCTTTCATGGAGCATTGCAGGGGAGGGTAAGATGTGAGCACAAATAATTGTAATATCCAGTTTTCCACAAGCACTTTAGAGAGGAATACAACAGCAGTATGAAGATGGGAGAAGGGAGATGGAATGGCACACGCAGGAAACAGCGAGAAGCCCTGGTTGGCTGGAACATAGAGACCATGCAGAAAGTAGAGTTGTGTGTCTGGAAAGGAAGGCTGAAACCAGATTGTGAAAGACTCTAAAACCCAAGCAAAGTAGTTGTGGAGCCTCTAGGGAAGTGGGGGGAGGAGGAGGGACAGTGAAATGGTCAGACTGTGCTTTAGATGTGAACTGTGGATTGGAAAAGCAAGAAACTGGAGGCAAGGAGGCCAATTAGGAGGCCAAGCTGTGGTTGAGGTGAAAGGCATTGTGGGTCTGAGCTAGGGAAGTGGCCAGTACCAAGAGGTTGTGAGCACATTGGAAATAGGGGCCATACCTAGCACGGTGCCCAGGCTATGGGAAGTCATAGGTGAAGCCTTGTTGCTAGCCAGGATTAGCCAAAAAAAGAGGGTGTTTGACCATTCCTCCCAACACAAGCCTTTTTCCAAAGAGTTCCAGTGTAGTCTAATTTCATTTTTTTTCCATCCTCTCAGAGAAATTGTCACTTATAATTTAGGTAGCTTAAAAACTTAGCGATTTCTGTGATGTTTGGAGGGTTATGACATTTCTGTAGTTTTTTCTGTTTATCAGGATAAGAACTTTAGGAAAAATCAGAGCCATGGTAATATAACTGTAGCAGGACAATCATCTGCTGATGAAGAAATTGTGATTTTATCTTCTCCATTTTCTCTTGTTTATAGGCCCAAATTTCATAATTCCCAACATAATATAATTTGGTTAAAAGCCAAAAACTGTTAATTCCTGGTTGCAGCCCATGTGGCTCTCTTACAATGCAGACTAATTAACACTTCAGAAGAGGATTCTCTGTACAGCCCTTGCAAACACTGTGAGATTTATGGGAATGAACCATAGTTATCATAAAATACCATATAGCTTTAAATATGATGTCCTTTTAAAACTGAAGTTCTGTTTTAAAATGTGAATTTTATGCTCTGGCAATTGTGATAGTTGGGTATGTTCTGCCTTTAATACTGACTGGTTTCAGGCACCTTTCAAAGATGAATTTAGAAAGTTATCAATCAGACTATGTATCTTTATGGTTAGAGAGGTAGAGAGTGAGGTTTTGGCCATGGAAGGAGTTCTTTGAAGTATTGGCGTACATAGAGGGTGTCCCAAAAGCCCAAGGGCTGTTCTAATGAATTGAAGCTTCAATATTAAATTATTAAATATTAAAATATTAAATCAATTCATGATTAATTATATTGATATCGAATTATCTAATCAATTAAAATTTCAATAATTTAGCAAAGCTTGAATATTAAATTAATATTAAATAAATTAATTTCTTATTAAAGTTTTAATTAGTTTAAAACTGCATTAAGGCTTTTGGGGCACTCTATATGGTAGTAAAAAGAATCAAGGAAGAACTTGGAGTTTGGGGATGGGGAGATTTGGATTCTAGTCCCAGCCAATTTGCAAGTTCACCTCTCAAGTTCCCTTAAGACAATGGTGCTAGACCTGATTGTTTCTGGGGGTTTTTCTAGCTCTAACATTCTACAAACATGCATCCAGAAACTAATTCAGATTGTTTCCCATTGCATAAGATTTAAGTTTTCCCCAATAAAACTGTTAGGAGAATAATTTATTTCTTAAAGGTTCTGTTGTAAATGGGAGAAACATTTACTTCACCTTGATTTTCTAGGTGAATCTGGAGAGGATCTTCTGTTTGGAACCTCAGATGGAAAACTTGGGATTATTCAGATCACTGCATCCAACCCAGTCCATAAATGGGAATTGAGAAATGAGAAAAAGAGAGGAGGTATGTCATTGGTTTTTATTTGGGGACTCTAACACTCCAATGGTATTTCTATTAAATCTGTAGCTCATAATTTAACGGGACAATAATTCTTGCTTTACCCACAGGGTAGCTGTAAAGATCAGAAGCAAATGAATAGCAAATGATTTGTAATTGAATATAATGGGATGACGAACTTAAAAGAATCCTCATTCCCTTTTCTCTGAGGCGGCCTTGAATTGCTGTGTTTATTAAGACTCATAATTTTTAGTTTTTTATATATGGATATTTTTCAGAAGGAAACCATTCCAGGAAGCAGTGAATATAATGATACAAAGAAAGGTGGAAAGGCTTACAGTAACAGATAAAGAGTGATGTTACAGAGTTAAGAACACAAGGGGCAGGGGCAGAGCCAAAGTGGCAGAGTAGAGGGAGGAACTCAGCTACACCCTCCCAAATTCCCCTCCAAACAACTTTAAAATAAAGTCTCAAATCAAATTCAGGATCAGCAGGACCAACAAATGGTCTGAGTGAAAGAATTTTTCAACCTAAAACAACTTAGGAGGTTGATAGGAAAGGTCTGTCTTACCAGGGTGGTGGTTAGGCCTAGAGCAGGCTGTGCCCCAGAAAGTCGGTAGCAGGGGGCAGCTGCATCAGTGGCAGCAGCAGTTTCAGAAGCTCTCAGCCCACAGATGCCAAGGAGGTCAAACAACTGGTCAGAAGAAGTTAATGGGACCCTTTGCTAGCACTGAGTGCATGACTGTTGCATTGCTGATATGTGGTTCTGGGTTGCAGTCCCAGAGTGAGGAAGAGCACCTGTGCCCAATACTTGTTACTGCAAGAGAGCAGGGTCCCTAGTTTCAGATCCAAGGCAGAAAGGAGCATTGACACTTATGGTCCCAGGAAAGCAGAAGCCTGAGTCACAGTGCCAGGGTCATAAGAAGCAAAAGCATTATGGCCATAGGAGAGCAGAGACCCTGGTCACAGTTCCAGGGCAGAGAAGAATGTTTGTAGTGGCTCACAGACCAGGAGAGCAGGGACCACATCTTTCCTTAGATGGTACCACCTTGGAAAAATGAAAATTTATAGACACCCTCCCCCCAGTAATAGCTCTGTGAAAACAGCAGCATGAAAAACCTGAAGCTTGAGACAGTGCCTCCTTCACCCTGGGAGCAGAGCTCAACATTAAAGTTAAAAATCAAGAAATAGATTGGGAAAATGAGCAAATAGCAACAACAAAAAGAACCTGACCATAGAAAGTTACTATGATTTCAGGGAAGATTAAGACAAACTCAGAAGGTAACAGTCAAAATGGCTACGTGCAGAACTTTAGAGAAGAATGTGGATTGGTCCCAGGCCCAAAAAAGAATTCCTAGAAGAAATTTTAAAAGGATTTAAAAATCAAATAATAGAGGTAGAAGAAAAAATTGGAAAAGAAATGAAAATGATGCAAGAAAATTATGAAAAAAAGAGTCAACAGCTTGGTAAATGAGACAGAAAAATACTGAAGAAAACAGTACCTTGAAAAACAGAATCGTATCTGTAAGGACTGACTGAGATAGATTTGGCTCTTCTCATCAATGCAGAGTTCAAAGATAGCTCCAAAAGACTCATGGTGGAAAAAGCTATGTATATGCTGAGAAAGAACTAGAGTCTGAATGCAGATTGAGGCAAACTATTTGCTCTCTTCCCTCCCACCTTTTTTTTTTTTGGTTTTGTTTCATCTCTCTCATGATTCATTCCATTGGTTATAATTCTTCTTTACAACGTTGACCATTATGCAAATAAGTTTAATGCGAAGGTATATGTAGAACCTATATTGGATTACATACTGTCTTGTGTGGGGAGAGGGGAGGAGAGGGAGAGAAAATTTAGAATTCAAGAACTTATGGAACTGAGTGTTTAAACTAAAAATAAAAAAAATAAATTAAAAAAAGAATTGGCCAAATGAAAAAGAGGCACAAAATCTCTCTGAAGAATTCTTTAAAAATTAGAATTAGGCAAGTGGAAGCTAATAGCCCCTTGAAACACCAAGAAACAATAAAACAAAAATCAAAAGAATGAAAAAAATTGAAGAAAATGTGAAATAGCTCATTGGAAAAACATCTGACCTGGAAAATATATTAAAGAAAGATAATTTTAAGAATCTTTGGACTACCTGAAGGCTATGCTAAAAAAAAAGGCTGGATATCATATTTCAAAAAATTATCAAGGAAAACTGTTCTGATGTCCTAGAACCAAAGGGTAAAATAGAAATTTGAAGAATCCATTGCTCACCTTCTGAAAGAAATCCCCAAATGAAAATTCCCAAGAATATTACAGCCAAATCCCAGAGTCAAGAAGAAAATATTGCAAGCACCCAGAAAGAAACAATTCAAATATTGTGGAGTTACAGTCAGGATCACTCAAGATTTAATAACTTCTGCATTCAAGGATCAGAGGGTTTGGAATGTGACATTCTGCAGAGCAGAGGAGCAAAACTGAGTATAATCCTTCTGGGGAAAAATGGATATTTAATGAAATAGGGGATTTTCAAGCATTCCTGATGAAAAAGAACAGAGCTGAATAGAAAATGTGATTTTTTTACAGTAAGTTTCTCTGATAAAGGCCTCCCTTCTCTAATATCTAGAGAACTGGGTCAGATTTCTAAGAGAATCATTCCCCAATTGATAAATGGCCAAAGGATGTGAACAGGCAGTCTTCAGAAGCTATCTATAGTCCTGTGAAAAAAATTCTCTAACTCACTATTGATTAGAGAAATGCAAATTAAAACAACTCTGGAGTACCACTTCACACCTATCAAATTGGCTAATATTACAGAACAGGAAAAAGAAAAATGTTGGTGGGCATGTGGGAAAAGTGGAACACTAATGCACAGATTCAGCCATTCTGGAGAGCAATTTGGAACTATACGCAAAGGGCCATAAAACTGCATACCCTGGGACCCAGCAATACCACTACTAGGTCTGTATCCCAAAGAGATAAAAAAGGGAAAAGGAACTATATGTACAAAAATATCTATAGCAGCTCTTTTTGTGCTGGCAGTCACACCACTGCCTACCAGTAGACTCTCTGGGCCAGAGGGCATGGGCATCTTAGCCACTTTTTTGCCAAAAGTGCACATTGAAATTACCTTGTATTGCTTGGGTTTGTTTTTCTGGACTTGTGTCCCTTCCAGTTTCATGTGAATTTCTTGAGGGCAGGAACTGTTTCATTTTTATCTTTGTACCTTCATTGCTTTGATAAATAAGTAAATGAGTGAATGAATAAATGAATAAATAAAATAGGTGCTTTAATAAACCTTTGGTGGATTTAAAAGAATGCTGGTGATTATAGCAGCAGCTAGCAGTTCCATTGTGCCTTGAGGTTTACAAAGTTTTAATGTATTTTTTTTCTTATCTGATTCTTACAATAATCATGTGAAGTAAGTACTTCAGATAATATTAGCACCATTATAGAGATGAGGAAACTGAGGTAGCCTAGAGATGTTGAATCACCTGGATGGGAAGTGTCATCGTTGGGATTTAAACCCAGATCTTACCTGGCTTCAAGTTCAGTGTTTGTTTGTTTTTCCCACTATACTAAATTCTCAGTAAGATCATGAATACATTAGATAAAAATTGTCATCAGTGAAGTTATTACTTAATCTCAAACTGAAAAGATTAAAGTTTAAATGTTAACCGTTTGTTAGATGAATCTCAGTTCTGGTTGTTACATTTTGGGACTCATTAACTTAGATTTTGCCTCTAAGGCAGTGGATTGTACTGAAATCCAAACAGTCCCTGCTGTTGAGAAGGCCCCAGCTTACACATGTCAAACTAAAAGTCAGACTAAAAATTCATTAAAAGTCATACGTCAACAATTTTTTTTTCATAGAAACAAATTAAATAACAGTTTCTCAGGTCAGCCTTTGTGAGCCTCAAGTATAACTGAGAGTCCTTGAAATGAGGATACGTTTAATGAGATTAGAGTACTACTATTTCAGCTATTTTATGGTTTAAATGGTATTTGAAGCTTAATCCTTGTTCATAACATTGTTTCAAGGAGGGGAAAAGTGTGTTCTATAAACCGCAGGAGGAAACAGGGCGATGTTAGACCCATACGGGTGACAAGCCCTGGAATTGGCCAACCATTTCAATGCACGAAGGACTCTGAATACTTTGGTTTCCTGCAGGGACTAATCCCTGCAACATGCACCATTACACTCAGAAGTCTTTATCCCTCTTCATCTCTACCTTAGAGTACTCAGTGCTGCCTTGAATTCAGTCCTCACTATAAGCTGTCATCTGCAGTCGTGGTGTGTGTCTTTTTCTTTTTTCACCGAAGGCATTCTGTGTGTTGACTATTTCGATATTGTGGGAGACGGTGTTAAAGACCTACTTGTTGGTCGAGATGATGGAATGGTGGAAGTATATAGTTTTGATGCTGCCAACGAGCCCATTCTCCGATTTGACCAGGTAAATCATGTGTCGATAGCACTTTATTCCTGCACCAAAGAAGTGACAGAATAATAATGATCTTAATAGCTGACATTTGCACAGCAGCTTAAGGTTTGCTTTTTATTTCAGCCGATCCTCACTACAGCCTCGGGAGGTGGGTGCCATGGTTACCACCATCTCTGTTTCATAGATAAGGAAACTGACAGAGGTGGAGGTTAAGTGACTTACCCAGGCTTACCCAGCTAGCAAACGTCTGAGGCAGGATTTGAACCCAGGTCTTGGTGCATAATGGATAGACTGCTGGGCCTGGTGTCAGGAAGACTCATCTTTTTAGTTTAGATATTTAACTAGCTGTGTGACCCTGAGCAATTAACTTAACCCAGTTTGCCTCAGTTTCCTTATCTGTAAAATGAGCTAGAGAAGGAAATGGCAAACCATTCCAGAATCTATGCCAAGAAAACCTCAAGTGGGGTCATGAAGAGTTGGACAAGACTGAAACAATTGAACAATAACACATGTATATATGTATGTTATATATGCATATATGTGTGTATATCCAAGTACAGATTGAACGATTTCATAGTTATACTATTTTGAACACAGGGAGCTGTCTCTATATAGGGATCATAGCCAAGTGGCATACAGAATTCTTAATGAACCCTTGTAATCTAAACAGCAGAACCTTTTCTGAGCCCTTACCAGTCTAGATTTTTTTTTTATCACCATGCTAATAGGGTCAGGCATCCTGCTGCTTATGTTAACAAGAAGTCTTTTTTAAAATGGATGCTATCTTGCTTCCCATATTTCTCACAGGCATTGTCTGAAAGTGTCACCTCCATCCAGGGCGGCTGTGTGGGGAAGGATGGCTATGATGAAATTGTGCTAACCACATATTCAGGTAGAGTAAATGCTGAGAGCCCAGTGATTTCTTAAACTCTTGATGACTGTATTTTCCTTCATACTACCTTATTTCCAATCACTTTGCCCCTTAGCTTCGAAAGCCCCTGGGAGGACACATTCTGGGCTGAGGCAGCTCCCCAAGGCCATGCACTGAGTTAGAAAGGGATTGATTTGGGGGCACTGTACTTATAGGTTGAATGTTGTTGTTCTCATTCCATACCCAGTAATCTGGCCTTCTCATGTTAAGGAAGAAAGGCTGATCTTTCGGCTGAGAGACTTCTTCTTGTCTTGTTATTTTGGCATGGGTTTAAGGACTTGCCACACTTGAGGTTGGAGGTAGGCGGGGAGGTGGATGGCATGGCCCGTAGCAGAGCATCTGGGCACAGGTCACCTCTTCACTCGCCCCTCTGGATGTCCTTGAGGCGGCATTGTCCTTGGTGTAATCAGAGTCCTTTCCCATAGGCTGGGTCACAGGCCTGACCACAGAACCTGTCCAGAAGGAGAGCGGGTCCGGGGAAGAGCTGAAAATAAACCAGGAGATGCAGAACAAGATTGCATCTTTGCGGTAATGTCCTTGTTTGGTTTCTAGAGTGGATCACTTGGTTTGCTCTCTTTGAAATGCAAGATTGTTTGAAAGGGACCATCTAACTTATATTTTAAAATGTATCGATTCATTGGGGAAATGAAAAATTCACAGATGATAATAGTCTTTGACTTTTAAAGTTTAATTTGAAGAAAAACCTTATTCTGTATTCACTTCTTTTTCCTTAGGTTAAAAATTCCATTTCCCTAGATTTAATTGTGAAGAATCTCTGCAGTCCTTCCTAGTCATTGGAAAGGACTGATGGGGACTTCCTCTTCCTTCCTTTAAAAGCAGGGAGCATTCAGTACAAGTTTCCCGGCACCTGTGGGCCATGAGTCCGGTCACCTTTGTAGGTCACTCAGTCAGGCAACAAAAATGTATTAAGTACCTCCTATGTGCCTGATACTGTGCTAAATGCTGAGGAGACAAGAAAGACAAAACCTGGATTCCAGCCTGAGCCGAGAGCTTCCATTCTAATGGGGAAGACCATGGGAAAGTTTCTTATTGCATGGTGTAGTAGAAAAGATCATCGGGCTTAGAGTATGAAGACGTGAGACTGAGGCCCTGCTTGGTTGCTTTTGATGTCTGGGAGGTTTTTTTAGGTAAGGGAGCTGGGTGGTGCGATGGTTAGAGTGTTGGGCCTGGAGTCAGGAACATCTGAGTTCAAATCCAGTATCAGACACTTGCTAGCTGTTTGATCCTGGGCAAGTCACTTAATCTCTGTCTGCTTCAGTTTTTTATCTGTAAAACGGGGAGGAAGGAGACAATAACAGAAGCTGCCTTTCTGGGTTGTCACGAGGATCAAAGAAGAAAATCCTTGTAAGCGGCTCTGCAGGCCTTAAGGCACTCCACATGCATGCTGTTTTCAGCTGCACAGTCAGTTTCCCTATCTGTCAAATTCGGACAGCACTTGTACTGCCCGCCTCAGAGATTTGTTGTGACCAAGCATTTTGTAAACCTCTATGCAGTCTGTAAGGGAGAGGTACTTCATCTGTAGGAGACTCCTCCCCACTGAGGAAGAAATCTTGTCTTCCACCGTAGATCAATTAAGTTTTTTGCCATAAGCTCAGTGCTACCTGCAGGACTGAGGGGTGAAGTCAAGAAGCATTGACGAAGCATGTACTGTGCACCAGGTGCTGTTCTGAGCGTGCCTAGAGTCACAGAGCCAGCTAGGGTGGAATCCACCCCTCTGCCCCAGGCCTGCTCCTGGCTACCTTATTATTGCCATGGCTGCAGACACTAGGACATGGGGGTTCCCTTTGTCTCTGGTATTGCTTAAATAGCCTGCCTGGTGGTTACGGGGACTGCAGAGAGAGAGTCCCTCCCTCTTGGAGAGGTGTCTGCTGTTCAGGAAGTAGGAGCTAGGAGAATTGACATTTATTTAGCCCATTTCTATCTGTCACTGCAGAGTTGACCTGCTCAAATTGTCTGTGGCTCCATTGTCCAGATCCTCCGGCGGCTCTCAGACTCCTTTCTGTTAGCAACTTCTTGGTTCCTATTGCTATTTGAATGGATCCTTAATGCCTACTTGGAAAGGAAGTACCATGAAATAATACAATCAGTTACAAAAGAACCCGAAGGCTCATGCCTCCTGACCCCCTGTGGGTGGGGGGAAAAGGAACAACTCCCATTGTAGAAATTGGGCTCTCTTATATGTTCTGTAGCTGGTCTTTGAGGCTCCAGGGCACGTGGGTTTCTGGAATCTGAGTAGGGCTATCTTTCTGTAGGAGCGACTTGGAACATTTGCAATTTAAGGTGATTCAGGAAAGAGAGAAATACCAGCAAACATCGCAGCGGAGCACAGCGATCTCGACAGTGCCGTCCTTCAGCGTGAACGACAAATTCACACTAAATAAAGACGATGCCAGCTATAGCCTCATCTTGGAGGTGCAAACAGCTATTGATAATGTCATGGTACAGGTAAGTGAACTGGCCCATTTCCCTGGCCTCGACTGTACTAAAACTGCAGGGGGTAGGTGCTTATTCTGTTCTATGGGAGTATATGGGATATGGGAGTACGGGGGATCTTGAAGGAAGGCAGAAGGTTGGAGGAAATTATGTCGGGGAAGAGGTAAGTTACAACACCAAGTGCAATGTGTTTTCAATTCAGTACATTTTTATCGAGGTTTTGTTTTCACATCACCTACATTTCCTTATAAGAATATAACGAAGGCTAAAAAGTAGGAAAAAAAAAACCAAGTTCAGCAGAAGTAGCATATCAAAAAAGTCAGCCATTATAGGCAGCAGCTCCCCACCTCTGCAGTAAAAGGAGGGAGGAACCTTTTTCTTTTTCTCCTTTGGGGCCAAGCTTGGTCATTACGATTTTACATATTCGAGTTCAGTCATTTTTGTGGCTAATTTACATTGTTGGCGTCATCACGTATATTATTTGCCTGGTTCCACTTGCTTTACTTTGCATCAGTTCATGTACGTCTTTCCTGTAATTCTCTGGAGTCATCATATTCACAGTCAGATTCCATTGCATTCAGGCCCCGCCACCCCAGTTGAATGGGCATCTATTTGTTCCAAGCTCTTGGCTGTCATAAAAAGTGCTGCTATAAATATTTTGGTTGGTTGTTGTCGTCCTTCATTCTCGAAGAGGACCAAAATGGCATCACTGTGCTTGAGTCAAGATTCAGTGGTGTAGTGGATAGAGAGCCAACCTGCAAACTGGGAAGACCTGGGTTCAAGTCCTGCCTCTGATACATATAAATATTTTATTCTATATAGAGATAAATACAGTTAGTTAATGTATGCGAATTAAATAATGCACTTTTTAAATGAGTTGGCAAAACTTTAAAAAAGATATTAAACCAATGATTGTCCTAGAGGTCAGATAATAAAACACGTCTCTTCCATCATGGCAGAGAGATGGGGGATTGCTAGAATGGAAAATTTTATATTTTCTACATCTTTCCAGATAACCTCACTGTGTTTGCCTCATTGTTTTTGTTCATCATAAGGGGGAAGGCAGGTTCATTGGAGTGGGGGGCGGGGAGAAAGCTCTGAAATGACAAACAGCATCATCAATAAAACATTAAAAAATAGTTTTTGAAATGAGATTACTTAATGTTGCAACTTGTCAATTATCCCATCAGCTCCTCAGTTTAGGAAAAGGTAAATAGTATCCTGGGTAGGAGTGTTGGGTTTCTTATCTATCTATCTATCTATCTATCTGTCTGTCTATGTAATCTTAGGTCAGGCCTCAAGTCAAAATGCAGTAGGAAAGAAGGGATGGGGTGGGGGCAGGAATACAATGAAAGCACATGGGAAAGTCATGAAAAGCCTATTGGATTTAGAGTCAGAAGACCTGGGCGCCAATTCCAGGGTCCAAGCTAGCTCTCAGTCTCAAGATCCTAGAGACAATTAGAGTAAAGGGAAAAAAAAGGAGGAAAAAAGAGTAAAGACAAGAAGATAAAAGGAAAAGAAGAAAGAAAAGGAGGAAAAAAGAGTAAAGAAAAAGATGAAAAGAAAAAAGAAAAGGAGGAAAAAAGAGTAAAGAAAAAAGGAAAAGAAAAGGAGGAAAAAAGAGTAAAGAAAAAAGATAAAAGGAAAAGAAAAAAGAAAATGAAGAAAAAGAATAAAGAGAAAAGAAAATGAGGAAAAAAGCAAGATGCAGCTAAGGAAGGAAGAAGGAAGTGCTTTTGAGGTGATCTCCTATGCCATCTCTTTAAAGGTCGTTTCAAAGCCCAGATTTGTTTAATCATGCTAACATTTTAACTGCCCACTTTAGACCAGAAAATTAGTTTTTTCTTTATCAGTGAGTGGGTAAGAGTTAATTGCAGCCATTGGGTGCTATGAACCAGCTTGTCTCCTACTGTTTAATGATTGTAGCAGGTCACAGGTTAAGGGCTGGACCTTAGATATCAGCATTTTACCACTGATATTGGGCCACCCAATTCTGTTGCTTTGACTGGTTCCAGGAGAGCTACGAAAAATTCTGCAATTCTGCCTAGCATGAATGATGGTGTGTGTGTGTGTGTGTGTGTGTGTGTGTGTGTGTGTGTGTGTGTGTGTGTGTGTGTGTTGACGGGTATATTAATGCCTCCAAATCCTGAGACATTGGTTTGTTGGTTTTAATGAATGTTCAGGCAGTAAAGTAATTGGTTATACAGTAAGCTGTCCTCATTATTTTCTTTGAAAGTCCTTGGGAATATAGTCTTTTTCAGATTAAGAAATATTTCTACTCTTCTCCTCCCCCTCCCTGCCCCACAATTGTTCCATCTAGAGCGATGTTCCAATAGATCTGCTTGATGTGGATAAGAATTCAGCTGTGGTGAGTTTTAGCAGCTCTGATTCGGAGGTGAGTAAAGGCAGAGTGTGAAGCGTTCTAGCATCATTTTTTTCTTTCTGCTTGAGGCTTTCTAGATGAAGGCTTTTCAGTATCACTTATACTCGGTGAGCTCTCTGACTTTTTCACCACAGGGCTTGTGGTGAAGCCAGAATTGCTTTGAGTTTGGGCAGAGAGATTTCCCACCTTTCTGGCATTACATGGGATGGGCCCTCTCGCCACCAGGCCTGCTGCCTCTTGGATGACAGCTGAGCCTGAGCCGAGGGCCAGTGGGAGCCAGTGGCATTTGGATTTTGCATGAGTGAATTTGTTTTGGTGGACTAGTTTCCTGTGATTAATATTACTCATTCCATTTATACTCAGGTGTAAATGCTGAGAGGAAAAAATACCAACATTTCTTTGTTTTCATTTATTAGAGAATGTTATTTTAGGAAAAATTACAGATATGTAATTTTCATCTTAAAGAGTTTGAATTTCGATTACTCATAAATCATGAAATATTTTCTGCTTATGCAGTATTAGACCTGGAGGTAGCAAGAGCCAAGTTCAAATGTGACCTCAGATACTTTATCTGCATGATCCTGGGCAAGTCATGTAAGCTCTCAGCCTTGGTTTCCTCATCTGTAAAATGATGATAATTATAGCACCCACCTCATAGAATTGTTGTGAGAATCAAAGGAGGTAACAAATGTAAAGAGCTTTGCAAACCTTAAAGAGACAGGTAAATGTTAGCTGTCATAGTTAATGTCAGAAGATATCAATTGTTTTAGGTTGTTCATATGACTTTTTTAAAGTAATTCAGTGTAAATAAACCACATTTATGGAAAATTAGGTCATAAATCATGTCTTTCCTAGTTACTAATTACGGTTCTAAAAATAAAAGAAATGATCATTGTTGCTCAAAGCTTAATTCTAACCAGAATACTTTTAGGATAAATGTCCTATTTGTAAATTTTTTATGTAACATTGATTCATCCTTCTCATCGACTTTGAATTCCTCACAGGTCAATGAGAACTTCCTCCTGGCCACTTATCGGTGCCAAGCGAATACTACGAGGCTGGAGCTCAAGGTAAAGTGCCTTAGATCCTGCTGCATGTGTTTATTCCTAAGATTAGCATCAGCTGCCACTCTTTTTATCTGAGTCTTTTGTCTCTGTTCTAACTTTTACTTTGGATTATTGTTTTTTGGACACTTCAGTGAACTGCATTTAAAACCAAATGCCTTTATCTTTTTCATTTCCATACACTTGGCTCTCACCTAAATTCCTCCCTAAAAAGATAGTAGTTGTTTATAACCTTATTTAAAGAGCTGGCCTTTTTATGGTCAAGGGAAATATTTTCAAGCTTTCTTTTTGCAATTTAATAAGAGTCATGTTGAATATCATTTTTTTCAGACCTTAGCTCAAAACTTACTGTACTGGTTTTATTTATAAGCTCATCCTAAATTAGTAAAATGATGGTCATTCTTAATGAAGAGTTAACATACTTATCTCAACTCCAACAACAAAAGAATTATAGTCCATTATTTTTCAGTTTTCAATCGTAGAGTTTAAAAAGCTTGACATAGAATTTATTAGTTTGCCCAAGTCTCTTTCTTATGAAGTGTTATGTGATGTAGTTTATAGTTCACTAATAAGTAACTTTTGCCCTCTCTCCCCACCTTTGAGAGAGAAATAAATCCTTGTTGGTCAGTATTGCTCATTTCTTTACGATAACATTTGGAGCATGTTATCACACTGGCTAGAAGCCAGGAGCTAATTTAGGGTGGCTTCATGCATTCTGACACTACTGTCTTCAAAGATTCTTTAGTCAAGAGCTCACTGTTATGTCAGTTAAGTCAGGGTCTCTTATTGATGGTGAAGCGGAAAGCACCCGGCTGCAAGTCAGGTAGGCTGGGCCCCTGTCCCGGCCCTGCCTTTATCTAGAATCGTGGCTTTGAGAAAATCATTCTTGCTCTCTGGGCCTCAGTTTTTCCAATCTGTAAAATGGAGGGAAGTGGACTTACATACAAATTCTTTTTTCCACATACTGTCAGGGAAATGTTCCATTTAAATCATTTTCCCCTCCTAATAAAAGATGGTTTTTCTTTTCATTGTCTTTCTTGAATTAGTTTAGTTTTGTTTTTTTGGTGGGGAGAGGAGTCTGTACAAGGAATACAAGTATACAGTCATACTTTAGTGGACATTATTGGGCAATTCGGTGTTTGAAGTAAGTGAAGACTGTTTTAAATAACTGAAGTGTACATCTATCGCCAAAGCTTTAAAAAATGTTCTGTAGTCTAGTGTAGTGTCATAAGAAGAAAGCTAGTCTTGGAGCCTTGAGCCCTGGGTTTGAATTCTGCTTTTGAAATTTGTTAGTTGTGTGAACAGAAACCTCAGTTTCTTTATTTCCAAAATGGAATTAATGTCGGTTTTACCTGCTTCCTAGGGCTGTGTTGAGGTTCAAATGGGGGGAAAAATGTATGAAGTACTTTAGAAAGCTGCTTAAGGAGTACTCATAGTGAGGAAACTCCCTTCACCAGTGCAGATCGGCACCTCCAGCACTGCCTCAGCTGCTGAGACTCTGAGATAGGCACCTGATACAAGGAGGTGTGCCCAGGTTCTTACAGCTGAGATATTCCAGAGGCGAGACATGAACCCAGATCGTGCTCTCGAGGACATCTCTGTTCAGAATGCCTCACAGGCTTTCACGACTCCAGTGTTATTATTGATAGAAGTCTTTCTAAACTTTGGTGGAACACTTTTCTCATCAATGAGTAAGTACGGTCAAGTACCCGCCCTGTGCCAGGCACTGGCTAGGATTTGGGACAAAGGGGTTGGAAAGACTTTGGGTTTGTTTGGCATTGGAAGAGCCTGTACAGGGCTGGTAAAAACTGGAATTGTGGAACGCTTTTGATGCTTCAAGGGTAGTTTTTCAAGCCACCCACAAGGCAGGATGAATTCATCCTGCTGTTGACCCTAGCTGCCCTGGCTTTCTTCAGGACTCTTTCCCAGGCTGCCCGATGCCCAAAGGCTGCCCTCTAAGATGAATTCCCATCTATCCCCTGGATATCTCGTTTGTACCGAATTGTTGGCATGTTGTCTGCCCCCTTAGTCTGTGAGTGCCTCAAGATCAGGAGCTGTCATTTACCATTCTTTGTATCCCTAGTGCTTAGCGCAGTGCCTGGCACACAGTGGTTGCTTAATAAATGCTTGTTTGACTGATTAGTGACAGGTAGAATGAAAATTTTTTTGACTTGAATTTAATTTCTTTATCATAGCTTAGTCATTTTATAAAAATCACCTTTTTAATGGAATACTTGTTTTTCCTTCTGGTTACTTGGTATTGCACATACAAAGAACGAGGTCTTACATTCTTAGTTATTTGCAATAAGGCTTTTCTTCAGAT
Source organism: Phalanger gymnotis (assembly GCA_028646595.1). Lineage (NCBI taxonomy): Eukaryota > Metazoa > Chordata > Mammalia > Diprotodontia > Phalangeridae > Phalanger > Phalanger gymnotis. The sequence continues at coordinate 354,885,082 of CM053623.1, forward strand.
TTTTTTGGTCTCTAAGATCATTCAGACTTTTTTTTCTCTTCTTCCCTTTGTACCAAATCAGATTCGATCGATTGAAGGTCAGTATGGTACGCTACAAGCATATGTAACTCCAAGAATTCAGCCTAAAACCTGCCAAGTTCGTCAGTATCAGATCAAGCCACTTTCGCTTCATCAGAGAACTCACTTTATTGATCATGACAGGTAAGACAAAGAACCGAACACTTCGATTTTATTGTTCACCAGATTGAAGGACGTTTATTTTTGTAATGTAACCATCCTTGATGCTACATGCAGGCTTTTCTTCAGTGGTCTAAGTAGGTGTAACCACTTGGGTTTTGTTTAAGACAATTCTGCTAAGTAATGAGAACCTTTGCTTTCACTTAGTGAGCTCCTGAGATGGAGTGCCATCTCCTCTGTATCTTCTCATCTGAGTCCTCCATTGTATCTAGGCATAACTCTGAAATACCTGCTACCCTCAAAATTGATCATGTGGGGTACCGTCAGCATTGTTCCCATTGGACACTATTGGCAGAATTTCCATTTTCCTTTCTCACCCTCCTGAAGGACTGTAGGCAGATTGCTTGGCTAGTGTGGTCCTTATTGTACTCATTTCCATATGCTGCTTTTGGAAAAATTCAGTCCCGTCCCCCTTCCCCGGCCCCCAGCCCAGCCTAACCCCAGGGACGGAAGGCTGTCTAGCCCACCCTGTACCCGAAAAAGGAATCCTTCAACAAATATCCCACAAGCAGTCACCCAGCTTTGGCTTGGAACCCTTTAATGACAGAGACCTCACAAGGAGGCCCATTGCACTTTGGAAAAGCTTTCAGTACCCCTGAACCAGAGTTCTGTGTTCTGGGGCCATGGAGCTGGGAGGAAGTTGGATTAAGGAAGGATGTCTGGTTGAGAAGGTTGTTAAACGTGGAAGGCTGGGGAGAAACTCTCGTGACCGCTCACTCCAAGCCTGTGATTCCATAATCCTCCATTTGTTAATCACTTATTTTGTCCGTGTGAAAGTAAACTGTTGTTCTTGAGTTGGTTCAGTTGGGTCCAACTCTTCACGTCCTGAAGTAATCTTTAATTTTTGGTAAACAACAGGATGTTGGATACGTTTTCTTTATCTGAGTCTGTCCAACAAAAAGGAATTGTATTTGCTAACCATTGGAGTGAAGCTGACTACCAGGTAGCAGCAGGTAGCTTTCTAGGCAGGGCCAGTTGGGTGACAAGGTAGAGAGAGTGCTGGGCCTAGAGTCAGGAACACCTGGGGTCAAATCTGGCCTCTGACACTGACTACCTGTGTGACCCTGGGCAAGTCACTTCATCCTGTTTGCCTCAGTTTCCTCATCTGTAAAATGAGCTGGAGAAGGAAATGGGAAACCCCTCCAGTATCTCTGCCAAGAAAACCCCAAATGGGGTCACAGAGTCGGACACGACTGAACAAAAGCTGCAGCCTGTTCTTATTCCTTGACTAAAGCAGTTCAGCTTGACAAACATCTCTCAGATACCTCCCATGTACCTTCCTCTGCTAGGCTCAGGAAACCAAAAACAGTTGAGAAAGGGGTGCAGTTCATGCTCTCCATGCAGGAGAACAGGGAAGGCAGCTCTCTAATGCACTTGAGCAGCCCATGATAGACGCTAGATGGCGCCATAGTATGCAGTACGTGGGCCTCGAGGCAGGCAGCGCTGAGCTCCAGGGTGGCCTCAGACCCTTTCTAGCCAAAGGACTGGGGCCATGTTGCTTAGCCGCTGAATGCCTCAGTTTTCTCACCTGTAAAGTGGAGATAATGACAGCCCCTACTCCAGAGTTATTGTGAGGATCGCAGGAGACAATGCTTGTACAGTGCTTAGAATGGTGCCTGGCGCAGTGAAGGCGCTTCATTAATTCTGGTTTCCTTGTTCAGAGGTGTGAAATCTGGAGGAAAAGTCACAGTATCCTAGAGTTAGGCCTGGGAGGGGCCTGAGAGGCTGCCTAGTGCAGCTCGCCATGTTAGGTGACTCACTCAGGACCTCACAGCTTGTAAGTGTCTGAGCTGAGATGGGCAGCCAGGCTCTTCCCACCCACCAGGCACTGCTGCAGTCAGGGCCAGCCCACCAGAGGAGGCTCCATCAGAGTTGGCAATACATAATGTTGATGACTAATGAAGAATTGAGTCATCATTAATGGTATAGACAGCATTTACAAGAGGGGCAGAGAAGAAGGGAGGCACGGCATGAGCAAAGGCCTTGAGAAGGGAAAGTGCCTAGTTTGGTTGATGTGTAAAATTTATGGAACATGGCCTCAGAGGGCAGGATTCCTCCTCCTCTTCCTCTTCTTCCTCCTTCTCCTCTCCCTCCTCCTCCTTGCCAGCCTTTATGTGATGCTTGAAGATTTTCAGAGCATTTAACCTTTTTTGTCAGGTAGGTGCTATGGTCATTCCTCATTTTATAGGTGGGGAAAGTGAGACAGAGAGGGGATGTCATTCCTTGGCATGTCTGACTCCACCCCCAGGCATCTCTCCACTCCCCCCACAGACTTGGTTGGCACCAAGAAGCCCCTGGAGGTCTTTTGGCAGCGACTCAGTTGAAACAATCGAATGTTCCATGTGAAAGATTTTTCTGGTAGAGTGGATGAGAAAGGGAAGAGAATCATGGCAGGGAGATTGGGTAGGAGGGCTCTGCCGTAGTCCAGCTGGGGAGGGGGGAATGTGGTGAGGAGAGAGAGGGAGCCACTCGTTGGAGAAATACTCTGGGGAGAGAATGGGCAGGATTGAAGAACTGATTGGGTAGGAGGAGCATGGGAGACTTCTGGAGCCTTAAGGGCCACCTAGTCCCTACTTCCATGGCAGAGGAGCGTGGCTTGTACCAGGGCACCCAGGCAGAGCTTCTCTGCGCTTCAGGGAAGCCTCTCAGAGCCCAGGCTGAGGTTCTGAATGTGGGGGATTGGGTAGCCATTGGCCAATAGCCATTGCCAGAAGCAGGAAGTCTGGGGAGGGTAGCAACAAATCTGGTTTTTGTTATTGCTTGGTGAGACCCCCCAGGTAGAGGTGGTGCTACAGGCAGCTGGGAACCATGTTCAGAGCTCTGAGGCATCGAGCAAACTAATAGTGTGCTTGTGAAATTGAACTGTAAGTAACTGAGAGGAAGAAATGGAAATGGACCATCCAGGGATCGTTGGTCTGCGTGAGAGGAATTCTGTGACTCCCTCTTACTGACGTTCATTTCCCGGTCCGATGCTGCTTCTCGTCACCGTTGTGCTCCTCTTCTTAAATTGCAGGCCCATGAACACACTGACTCTGACCGGCCAGTTCAGTTTTGCCGAAGTTCACTCCTGGGTTGTGTTTTGTCTGCCCGAGGTTCCAGAAAAAGCTCCAGCCGGAGAGTGTGTGACTTTCTATTTTCAAAATACTTTCCTCGATACGCAGCTGGAGAGTACATACAGGTAAAGGTGGTGATGTTCTTGGGCTTCTTTGAAAGGACACTGTCTGCCTTGAATGAATGAATGTAAAGGCATTTATTTATTGAGGATTGACTATGTTCCAGACAGTGATGAGGAGTGAAATACAGATGCATAGATGGTCCCTCCCCTTAAGCAGCTTACATCCCAATGGAGGACCCCTGGGGCCATGGTGGCCATGAAAGGGTTGTTACTGGGGGAGGAGACTGGTGCACTAGCTCATGCTGGAACAATGTCAGAGTTGATTTGATCTTTGTTCTTTAACTATTAGGTGGGAAGAGAGAAGGAGGGAGAAAAGGGCTAGGAAGTTATCTGAGCTATTGGGAAGATGTGAACCAGGGAAAGCCTCCTGGAAGATGTAACTGGGGTGGGCCTTGAAGGATTTCTGCTGGCCAGAGTGAAAGAGAGAGTGCATCCAGGCCTGGGGGACGTCCTGGCCACATGCACCAAAGGGAATCCCAGAAGCCAAAGCAATCTCAGAGCCCTGCTAGTCCAACCCCTCTCTGTGGTCATGTAGTCTTTGCTTATGGATGGATGGATGGGAAGCTTTGATTAAGTGCCCCATACTAGGCCATGTTCTGGGGATACTAAAACCAAAGCAAAGACAGTCCTGCCCTCAAGGAGTTTATGGAAGTTAGAGGTGGAATGTTTCTGAGTGAATTCTGGATCAGATTGAGAAGTGTTCATTGTTCAGTTTGGGTGGGGAGAAGTGTGGAAAAGCAGGTTTTGGAGGGTCTTAAAAGTGAGACTTAGAGGTATTTATTTCATCCTATAGCCAGGTAGGGAGTTACCAAAGCTTTTTGAGTAGGGACATGGTGTTCCCGCTCTTTAAGAAGCTATTTGTTTATCATGTGAAGGCCGGATTGGAAAAGGGGGAGGCGAAACATTGGCTGGGGCCACCAAGACCAAAGTGGAGACTGTTTCACTAGTTTCTGTGAAACATAATAAAGGCCTGGAGAAGTGTTAGTACTTATCCTATTTTATAGATGAGGAAACTGAAATACAGAAGTACAAGTATATTCCTGATGGTACACAGTCAAGAAGTAGCTATCAGATCTTTGGAGGGTATATATGTAGCATTATGCTTGGAAACACTAGGGAGAACAGTTGAAGTGACTGTATTCCAGACCCCAGGAGGCAATCTGGGGCTTCTTAGTGCTCTCCGAGGTCTGTCCTGCAGGCCTGAGTCTCTTTATTCACATGAATAGTAATCAGATTAGTCTTCATCACAGAACCATTACTGCTCAAATAGATGAAGGCTTGACACTGAAAACAGATCTCTCCTAAGAAAGCCTGAGTCTGCTAACTCCTTCAGAGTTGTTTTTTAAAGGGGGCTGAGGGTGGGGGGAGGGAGTGTAATGGTGGTGGTCCCAAAAGAAGGTAGAGAGCACCAATGGGGAGAGCAGGTGAAAGCTCAGAAGGGGATATATCAGGCAGTTTTGAAGCTGAGTTGAATCTGCTTTGTACCAAACCAAGCTGATTTCACAGGGACTGACCATCTCGTATACAGTCCTCTTGTTCTGGCCTTTGTGTACGTAATGGTCTATGTTTGTCAAGTTTATAATAATAAGAAATAAAATTCCTGAAAAAAAGGACCACAAATAGCCAGAGAGGGCTTTTTGGCAGACGAATGGCCTGGTACAAAATAGTCCTTAAGGAAGAGGACTCTGTGCTGTGCGGAATGGATTTGAGAGGAGAGAACTTGGAGTTTGGCAGGTCAGCTAGGAGGCTGTCTTAATCCAATGTGAAGGATAAGGTGAAGAAGGCTGGGGCTCTTGGTGGAAGGTGGGGTGGAGATAAGAATGAATTAGAAGGAGTGGGTGACCATAATAATCATCTCAAAAAGGGAGAATCAATAGGGTTTTTGATAGTAGATAAAGGATGCCATGTGGGGGTAGCTGATGAATTCAGTATCAGAAAAGTTGCAGAATTCTTGAGCAGCAAAATCTTGGTGTGTGACAAATTTAGATGAAAGGAGAGGACAGGAGTTGAGGTGTCACCACTGCGACGGGTAAGAAGAGGCCTGGTTTTCTCCTCCGGCCACAGCCCAGATCCCCTGGTGGTGAGGGAGGTGGTCTGCCACTCCTTTGTGCCTCTCTTACTAATCCTCCTCCTCCTGAATGAGAGAGCAAATGGGGTATTTCCTGAGGACATGTAGTACCAGACTTTCATGAAAGGTACATTCTGCTTAGTTTAAACATTTTTAATATAGTATATGGATTGGTCAGAAATTATCTTAAGATGAAAGTAACCCTCCTCAGGAAAAGTAAAAGCACAAATGGCAGTCCAGAAGGAACCTCATAAACTGCCAAAGATGCCAAAGATGAGGACCTCTTGCCTGAGGAACAGAGGCATAGCTTATGGTTTTCTTGTTGCTGTCCATTGAATGCAAGAGATACAGAAGACCCAAAATTACTTTATTACTTAGCAGCTGGCCAAGAAGGTGGTGGGTTTCTGGATCAAAACCTACAATATAAGACTCACAGATTCCTGACCAGAGACAGAGTATACTTCACAAAGGCTGGTAAGAGTATAGTTTTGTGTAGTATCCTGCAAATCAAATCAAAAAGGCTTTGAAGAAGAGAGAAGGAAAAGACCGCTTAAGTATATATACTTCATTGTCTATGGTACTTTTTAGAAAAATGTTATTTCCCTGATTACCTCTTTTAGTTAGGTCTGTTTTTGTTTTTTGCTTTTTCTGAAATCATGATTGCTACTTCTGCCTTTTTTTTTTACTTCAGCTGAAGCATAATAGATTCTGCTCCAGCCTCTTATTTTAAATTAATGTGTACCTTTCTGTTTCAAGTGTGTTTCTTATAAACAACGTATTGTTGGATTCTAGTTTCTGATTTATTTCACTGCCTTCTATTTTATGAGTGAGTCCATCCCACTCATTTTCATAGTTATGATGACTAACTGTATTACCCTCCATCATATTTTCTTAGACTTATCCTTCTCTTTTTTTTACCCTGTCCCCTCTCCAGGAGTCTATTTTGCTTTTGACCACTGCTTCCTTTAATCTACTTTCCTTCTTATACCCCAACTCTTTCTCTTAATCCTTTTCTCTCCTACTTCCCTGTTGGATAAGATGAATTTCTATACTCAACTGTATGTTTATGTTTATTCTTCCCTCCTTGAACAAATTCAGATGAAAATGAGGTCGAAGTATTGTTCCTCCCCCCAGCACCCCCCAACTCCCTCCATTGTATAAACCTTTTCTTTTATCTCCTATTTAGATGAAGTAATACTTTTCTTGAGTCCTATGTTTGAATGTCAATTTTATATTCAGTTCTGGTCTTTTCATTAGAAATGCTTCGAAGTCCTCTATTTCATTAAATATCCATTCCGCGCCCCCCCCCACCCCCCAATGATTATACTCTGGTTTGCTGTATGTTATTCTTGGCTGAATCCTAGTTCCCTTTGCCTTCTGATATTCCAAGCCTTTGTTTCTTTGGAGTGGTATGAACAGCAACAAGAAGCTGCTAAATCTTATGTGATCCTAATGGTGGCTCCTTGGTACTTGAATTCCTTCTTTTCTGGTGGCTTACAGTATATTTTCTCTCATTTGGAAGCTCTGGATTTTGTCTATGATATTCCTGGGAGTTTTCATCTTGGGATTTCTTTTAGGATGTGACTGGTGGATTTTCCCAACTTAAATTTTGTCCCCTGGTTCTGAGAGATCTGGATAGTTTTAAGATTTTTAATTTTTTGGTGAGGCTATTGGGGTAACACAACTAGTAAGTATCATGTATCCTATAGCCCCTCAAACATTTCCATTTTCCTTTTCTGTCATATTAACCAATTTGATAGGCATAAGGTGGTACCTCAAAGCTGTTTTAATTTGCATTTCTCTAATCAATAGTGATTTAAAGCATTTTTATATGACTATAGATAACTTCATTTCTTCTTCTAAAAACGACCTATTCATATCGGCCGTTTATCAGTTGGGGAATGACCTGTATTCTAAGACATTTGACTCAGTTCTCTATGTATTTGAGAAGTGAGGCCTTTATCAAAGAAACTTGCTATAAAATTTTTTCCAGTTTACAGCTTTCCTTCTAATCTTGGCTATATTGGTTTTGTTTGTACAGAATCTTTTT
>CM053623.1:354893111-354929989 GCA_028646595.1 Phalanger gymnotis
TCTTCCATGGCCTGAGACCAGTTCATGTTTTTCTTGGAGGCTTTTGTTATAGGCTCTTTGACTTTGTTGACTTCTTCTGGCTGTATGTTTTGGTGGTCTTTGTCACCAAAGAAGGATTCCTAGAGTCTGAGACTGAATCTGGGTGCGTTTTCGCTGCCTGGCCATGTTCCCAGCCAACTCACTTGACCCTTGAGTTTTTCAGCAGGGTATGACTGCTTGTAGACTAAAGAGTTCTATGTTCCAAGCTTGTAGACTAAAGAGTTCTATGTTCCAGCTCTGCCACACCAGCACTCCTCCTTTCCCAAGAACCCCCAACCAGGACTGGACTTAGATCTTCAGCAGGCTCTTCACTCCTGCTCTGATCCACCACTTAATTCCTCCCACCGGATGGGCCTGGGGCCAGAAGCAACTGCAGCTGTAGTCCTAAAGGTGCCCCACCTCCGCTGGCCCTGGGCGGTGGCCAAACCACAAACTCTATTCCAGTCCCCAGCAGCTTCTCCCACTAATCTACTCTGTTGTCCTTGGTGTTTGTGGGTTGAGAAGTCTGGTAACTGCCGCAGCTCACTGATTCAGGGTGCTAGGGCATGCTCCACCTGGCTCCTGGTCTGGTTGGTCCGCGTCGCCCACGCTGGGCTCTGCTCTGCTCCCCTCTGCTCTCAGCTCCTTGCGGGATAGACCTTACCCAGAGACCATCCAGGCTGTCCAGGACTAGAGCCCTGCTTCCCTATGCCATTTTGTGGGTTCTGCAGTTCTGGAATTGGTTCAAAGCCATTTTTTATAGGTTTTTGGAGGGACTTGGCGGGGAGTCCCTGCTTTCTAGCTGCCATCTTGGCTCCGCCTACCCCCCTCCCCCCATTTCTTTTTATGAAAAGGAAAAGCCAGTATTACAATAGCTCTTTTCTAGAGCAGTGTTTGGCTTACAAATTGTTTTTGGGAAACAGTCCTGTGACGTGGGTAGAACAGAGATTCCTCCCCTTTACAGAACAACAAGCAGGTTAATAAGCTAATGAAGGAAGTGAGTATTAAGATGCATCCAGCTAAAGGGCAGAGAAGCTGCAGCTATGTTTCACAGTGCTTCTGCTCTGCGGTTCAAGCTTTAACTCAACCCATTTCAAGGATCTTTTGAGTCTGATACCAGGGAATGATGAAAAGATGGTGCTTGACTCATTTGTAGAGGAGTCACAAGGTCATTCCTGGTTTGGCAGGCCTTCATATTCCTGGGGAAAGGGACCTTTGCCCTGACTACAAATGAGCCTCATACTTCTCTGTTCTTGTCCCTTTCCTGTAGCCTGAGTCATTAATCCAACAAACAGGATACACCTTGGAAAGTCTTAAGCCATGTCTAATGGACCTCCACCAGACCTACCTCAGGGCACCACAGCATGCACAGCAGTCTATACGAGAAAAATACAAGACAGCAAAGTAAGAAACCATCTGCTTGGGTGGAAATCTTTTCGTGTAACAAGCCATGTGAACCAAGCACTTTTCTGTCAAAGTGGCCTGCATATCCTTATCATCTATAAATGTGTCGTGAGGTCAGAATATGACATTTAAAAGCCAGCAAGCACTTATTAAATGCTTACTGTATGCCCTGCAGTGCTGGGGATACAGAAAGGGCAAAACCTTCCCTGGACCTCACATTGGGGTGAATCAGATGGGACTCCCCATCTTCTTTAGAGGTGCAGGGACGGGGGCCTCTGTCTGACATGTCAAGAGAAAGAGGAGGATTTGGCGAACAAAGATAGGATACCCTGACTGTCCATGGGGCTTTGCATACATACTCAAATGGTTGTTAACTCATTAATTTCTAAGCTGCCCTCATCCTGAGTCTCTTTATCATGCCACATAAACTACGTCCCTGTCTTAAGAAGCTGCTCCCACTAAAGCTCTAAATCCATAGACATCAGGAAGAGGAAGGATAAACAACAGCGAGTCTTTGTATCAACTTTGTAGCATCTATCCCATTGTGAGCTCACAAACTTAGCCAAAGTCGGGGATAAGCAGAAGCTGTTCCTCCAAAAGGAAGAAGGCTGAATTTCCCTCCTCTCTCCTTCACAGGTACCATGGTGTATCCCTCATCAACCCTCCAGAGACACTAAACTTACAGTGAGCGAGAGACTGGGAGCTGTAACTCCAGCCCAAGCTGTGCTGTACAGTTTTTATTGTGCGCCCAGGTTTCTTCACAAAGAATCACTTCACAAAGGACAAGTTGTGGTCTATTACAGATTATGAAGTACTTTTTTTGATTTTTATGATTTTAAATGTAAATCTTTTCTATGTGCAATTGTCCTGCATATTTAGCTGCAGATGTAAGTGGTGTTGTTTATGCATAGTGAGTATTAACCAAGCCTGTACTTTAGGATAAGAATTTGGCGGCCTCGATGGTTTGCCTCTAACAAGTGAAAACTGAGGTCAGAACCTGGCTCACTCATGGGAGTGTTTGGACATGAATGGCGTGGTGCAGGAGAGCCCAGTAGAAGGATTTTCCAGGATAAAGTTTAGAACATTGGCAGCCCTCCCTGTCTTGGCTAATATCTGTTTTCCTAAGATTGGAGTGGCTCGGGAGAGCGTGAGCACCTGAACTCGCTCGGACAGACTCCTCCAGGGCAGGGGGACTTCAGTGTTTGGGTAGAGAATGGTGTTTCTGGTGCGAGTCCCTGCAGGTGGGCTGTGCGTGTGCCATCCATCAGTGCTGGGGCTCTATCTCATCTGCTGCCCTCGTGGTGTAAGACAGAATGAGATTTTAAACAGAAATCATGTGTAGCCCTTCTTCTTGATGATGCCTGCCACCCGTGGACCCCAACGACCCAGAGGGAGCTGCTGATGGGCAGAAGGCCTTTCCCAGGCTGGTCCCTACACGTGGAAATGCGTAAGCCTTCTTTGCAGGCTTAGTGATGTTGACAAAGCCAAACAGAAGGGAGGAAACTCCAAGTCATCCTTCCTATTACTAACGGATTGGATAGCTAGCAACGAGCAGGACACAAGGCCTGACTACAAATTAGGATCTGATGTGTGACAGAAACAGGTCCCATTTTTCGGGTAAAGAAATATTCTAAGAGATTCCAGGGAGGTCTCCTGGGCCACAGATGTCTGGCCAGACCATGCCGCCTGCCTCTCTGGGCCTTCCCCTCAACTGTCTGCAATCAAAAGTAGATTCAACCTCTCAAATTAACCCAATGACACGAGATATTTTCTAGATACTTTATTTCAAATCAAGAAAAAATACATGTAAAAATACGCAACAGTTCTAAATGTACTTCCCAATAGTGTATTTTAGAAGCTTTAGTTAGCAGGCTTCTTCTTCTTTCTAGTGGCTTTTTTACTTAAGACTTTGTCCTGTTTGGAGTTGGCCTGTATTCTGTAAACAAATAAAATCAAAGCCTAAAAACATGTATCTCAGATCATGGACACATTTATAGAAGTTTCCTTTAGTAAGTGTTCACTCAGGCAAAAATAACATTTAGTGAGAGGAGAAGAGGGCTCACCCTCTGCTCTGCAGAGTGGGAGGCTTGGAGGACAGACTGGCGCTTCTTCCAGGCCTCTCTAAGAAGGGCATCTCTGTGCCCTCTATGTCAACAGAGCAGGAACAAATCATGGCCTGCAATAATCCCTACTATTGGCAGACCCCACCTAGACTTCACATTCAACAGAGGAAAATTATTTGCCTTTAAATAATGATGGAAAAATCTTTGGTCAGGGCCACAGGCTACCATATGACTTTACATCAAGCAAGGCTATCTCTTCCCCATTCCAAGCACCCTGCCCTGACCCTATCAGGTACAACAAAGCTCTCTCCTTCTGATCTTCGTATGCGTTTGTCATATGGTACACATTTTAAGAAGGCCCAGACAGCCTTTCCTGAACAATTCACTATAATCAGTATGAAAAGGAATCTTTGGCCACCTGCTGAGATTAAAGTGAGGTTTATGCTTCTGCCTATGCATTTAAAAACCCTACATTTGGAGAAGAGATATTGAAACATAGTATCAAGAGTTGAATTATCATTTGCATTAACCTTAATAACTGTTGAAATAAATCCAAAATCCTTCAGTTACCTTGTTTTCTTTGGATTTTCTCCTGGTTCTAAAATAATGATTTCATCTTCTTCACTATCTGATAGAACTATAGGAGTATCTTTAAGAAACATAAAAAACCATGTTAAATTAGGCAAAAATGTACAGACGAGATAATGCTATAGTTTCTATCACTAGGTAAACTTAATATATTTTTGTTTTAATAAAAGTGTAATTCAGAATAACTGCAAGCCCTCAAAAGGTTCAGCTGCTGAGTCAATGTCAGTAGACGGCTATCATTAGAAGACACTGGGTGAAAGCCAACTCTACCATGTTGTATTTTATTTCCTATTAAGGGGCTTTATGTACATAGCAGGTCTGAAATAAATGTTTTCTGTATGGATTATTCAAAAACTGTAATATATAGATTTCATTAAATGGATTACTGAATTGTGTTTCCAGAAAAAAATGATTGCCTTTGGGGAAAAGCATGTCAGTCTCTAGGTACAGCCTGGCCAGAGCACAGGGCTTGGACTTGGGGTGTGGGTGAGAGGGAAGCTCTGTGGTATGCCAGGTGAGCCAAATGAGGCCATGCTTGCCCTTGTGGCATCATAGAGTCTGACACAAATAGGAATGTCTCTCCAAGGACAAAAGAATCTGGGAAACTACATGGGCTGGGTTGGTCTGATCACCTGGACACATTCACTATGAAGCAGTGAGTGCTGAGTTCAGAATCATGAAGCCCTAGGTTCAAATACTGCTTCAGACATTACTTAGCTGGCTACTAAGACACATTTGTTAGCAGAATTGCCCACTCAGTTAAGGGCATGGGGGTCCTAATCTGGAGGGTTACCTGTTTTTAAACCAAGTTGTGTAGTGAGCCAGGCACTCCACCCACCCAATCAAAGTTCAGAACCTGAGCTGATATTCTAGGCTATTTTACAAATAATAATGAACTTGGTTTCCCTTTGCAGACTGTTCCAACTTGGCAGTATTATTTGGGCATTAATAAATTACATTGAGTGATGGGTACAGAGAATTATAATTGTGACACCTGAGGATCAAAACCGAGCTTTTTGCTGTTTTTCCTTGTCCCTCACACAGTCCCAGGGGCTCTGTCAAGATTCATGACCACCACTATTCCCTACTGTGTGCCAGGGTGCACTGCTCCACTATGACCTGGCTCTCCTGAGGAGTACCCACCTTTTGCTTAGAAATAAGTGCACGTTTCAGCAGGAAGGCAAACACAGGAAGGTGGTGAGCCCAGAGGAAGTGAAGCCAAGTAGAGTGCCAATGAAAACCAATGGTTCAGTGGTCATGTTTAATCAGCAGAACTTACCATCACTGACATGGTTTCCAACATTCTGGTCTTCTGTTTCCATCTTGACACTGTCAAGAATGGTGACTTCATCACTGCCACCTTCATCCTCTTCCTCTTCCTCTTCCTCTTCCAGATCACCCCAGGAACTCTCTATCCCCTCTCCAATCTGGGCGGTCCCAGGAGTCCATAACACCGGTTTCGAAACACTCAACTTGTTAAGGAAACTAAGAAACCAAAATCTGATCTGACACCCTAGTCCAAAGAGTAGGCAAGATGAGAAGAGATTTGTTTGTTTTTTTTTAAGAATCATGTGAGCCCATTTAAAACAAGTGGCACAATTTGTTTCCTTAAAAACAAGATAACCTAGCAGCCAGCATACAAGTTTCAGCTACATATGCCCACCATCAATGGGACTAACAATGTGGAAGATGACTGGAGGAAGGCTGAGATAAAAGGTTATGTGCCACATGTCAATATGACCTATTCATTTATATGATATGAAGCTAAGATGACAAAGATAAACACTAAGATGACACCCTAGACATCTTGGTGCAGCATTAAGCTGTGCTGGCCAGCAGCAGTGGCTTTTTCCCCCTGATACTAAGGGCCCTCCTGAGGAGACAATAAACATGGCTCCTCTTGGAAAGCCCATGATTGAAGCATCTGCCAGCAATGGAGTGGAGTGACCTGGCTCTTAGAATCCCGGATTTCTGGAGGCAAAATTAGGAGTCGAATGTTTAACTTTTCACTTGACAAACTAGATTATCTTAGTCTTCATACTTCCTAACTGTTCAAAGTTATTAAGTTTTTCAACAATAAACACTACTTCAAAAAGAAATGAAAATCGTAACTAACACTGAATGACTACAGGTTTTGGGGGAAGCACAAAATTTAGTATGTAATGGGTCTGAGTTTTCTATGATCACTTATTACAAAAAAATAAGCTGTCAAAAAAGATACGCCTCTGAAGGAGGGTCAGCTTCAGCTATGATTTCTTCTGCTTTCTCTTCCACATCTGATGTATCAACAGGGGCCTTTTCCATTTTGAAAGCTGTGATCCTTTGGTTTGCTATTGATTCTGCAAAGCCAAACTTTCCACCTTCTTTCCTATTTTGTGTTTTTGGTGTGGGAAAATAGAATGGTAAAATAATTTGTATTTATTCAATGATAGGCAAGAAACTTCAAAATCAGGTTAGTGTGCATTTTGGTGGCCATCATGACCTCACCCCACATGTGAAAAACCATTCAACTGGAGATCATTTAGAAATTATCTTATTACTTTTGACTCCTTAAGAAATCACAGTAACTTGGAGGAATTGTCTTACCTGGCAGATTTCTTTCTAATGAGCGATGGTTCAGACCAGAAAATACAAGACAAGGAGCACACAACTGGCTTTCACAAACACACTTAAAACAACTACAATTAGTGGACAAGGAATATCCATGTGAGAGTGTAGTTATGTGGCTGCTCTTATGTGCCCTGGAGGTTTCTAAACAGAGAAGCCAGATGGGCTAGGAATACTTAGGAGTCAAGAAGATTTTCATTCTGTCAAACTCACCTTACTCTCTTGTCATTCTCCAAGGCTTTCTGTATGAGTTCTGTGATTTCCGCCACCTTCACACCAGCGATTTTACTGCACCTCAGAACCTGTTTGTGAAAGCCATTGTTACTCAAAGAATACAGCGTGTCAAATGCTGTATCCTAATGCAATGAAAACAGGCACATTTCAGTTCTGAAACTAGTTGTTCTACGTCTAAAAATATTGCCAATAAATTTAAGTGACTTTGCCCAAAGAGGCGCTTTTAAAAAACAAAAGGAAAATTCAATCATCTGAGTGTTCCCTACTAATTAAATGTAGTATTTTGTTATTTAAAGATTTGAAATGGAGATTAATTCTAAACTAGTCTCCTATCCATATGTCACTGGCTCAAATAAAGAAATACTGTAAGATTGGATGGCAAATAGAGAATGAGTATCGCTATTACAAAATAATTGTTTCATGCTAGGGATTTTCAATCCTAGCATCCCATGAAGTATCTTTGAAAAGCCTTTTGAGAATCCCACAGGTATGTTTAATTTGGGTCTGCTGCTTTACTTCTAGGGGTCATAACAACCTAGGAGCAGGGCTGTTTAAAAGTTTCAACGTGGAGAATTTCCAAATTGTAAAAAAGTTTAAAAGTCTTGGCTCTAAAATAAACATTTCATTAATGCTAATGTCTGTCTACCCTGGCTGCGTTTTGTATGTACAGAGTTGTTAGCATGTTTGTCTCTCCCATTAGAATATGAGCACTTTGTGGAAAGGGGCTCTCATCTTGCCTCAGTATCCCCAGTACACGGCACAGTGCCTAGTTCATAATCAGCACTCAATAAATAAAGATTTGTTGACAAATTAAAATAGTACTTTTTTTTTTTCAAAACAACATATAGTTATCCTTTTCACATTGTGAGGGTTAGGAGCACAGCAACTCCACGATCTGGAAAACCTGCATATAATTTTTTGGCCCTCCCTTCATACCAAAGAAGTCTGAATTTTTTCTTTTTCTTTTATGGGGTTCTCATGCATTTCCAAGTTTCTAAACCTTTTCTGTGTTGTCTATTGCCCTTCACCTGTCACCTCTGACTTCCACAAAACTCCCCCCAAATTTTCATTTAAATTTTTATACTGATACTGTGATGGGGAAGGTTGTGATATGGCAGGGATGTGTCTAATTCCAATGCTGATCTTCTTCAGATGGTGAATGAGCATGGAATCTGCAGTCTCAGGAGCTGGATCTACCTCTGTGACTCTGACAAATGGATTGTCCTCTCTAGATATCAGCTTATTCATCTATAAAATGAGGAGCTGGGCTAGATCAGAGGTGTCAAACACAGCACCCTACGTGGAGTCCACAACACTCCTGAGGGAGGCTTGAGCAAGATTACAAAGTAATTGGGAAATATTTAACAAAATGAGCAAAAACACAATAAAACACAGCTAAAGTTAACATATGTCTTTCTACGTCAAAATGTAGCCTGCAGGGATCCTAACGTACAGCTCAGTGGTCCCATTTCTATTTGAGTTTGACACTACTGGCTCTAAAGCTGACACTATGACCACTAATCCCAGAATTTTTCAAAAAAAAAAAACCTCACTTGCCTGAGACAAAGTAAGTTAAAATTCATTTTTTCCTAGTCCTTTGCATTTTGAGCTAACGAATTTTAAGGTGACAGGGTCACTAGCCCTGCTGTTTTTTTCAGAGAAGCAGGCCTTCTCTTTGAGTGATACAATGATGATTTCTTACATTTCTTCAAAGATCAGTTCTGCCAAGGCTGAGGCATTCATTCCAGGACGGCAGCAAATACACTGATGTCAGTCATTCAGCAGGCACCGATTAAATGCACACATAGTTCAATCCTTGCTCTACGACTGGACCTGTGGCAAGTCACTCCTCTCTGGGCCCCAGATTCCTCAGCTGCAGAATGAGGATGGCACACACGAAAGCTGGTGACTTCAATATTACTCTTTCAAGTTCTGTACTTCGTACTTCCAGATAACTGAATCATGTCACTTATTTGGCTGGAGGAAACGAACTCCAGGACATCAACAGATAATGATCTCGTTAATGGGCACATTCCTCGTAGTAGGAACAGATCACCTAGCTGCAGCCATGGCACAGCTCCCCTCTTGAGGCACAGCACAAATGCCCATGACATGCAGGCCTCAGGGCTCCTTCATTTTCACCCCATGACGGCCAATTTTTTCCTGGTCATGTTTCTCCTACTGGTTCTGGGTAAATCCTGGATAAACATAATATGCTGCCACCTGCTCAGTCCTCCCTGGGGTCATTCTCACCTTCAGATCTTTGGAGACAGAAAGCAGCATTCCATGATTCACAGCCATACATCCAAGGTAAGGCAATCTGGCTGGCATTCCTTTCTAATTCTGGGCTCTGCTCATGGTCCATTTGCCTTCAGTCCATGATGTATACACTGATGGATGAGTCTATGGGCAGTTCATCCAAATGCACATCATCTTGTTTAGATAACAGGCCTTTTCTACACACTTGGTTTCTCCTGGCTAGATAGGCTGAGCTCCTGAATGCTTGGAGATCTCATTAGGAGGCACTCTGCACAAAGTCATTAACAAATAGGATCTGAAGGGCCCTACCTCCAGAAGGACTCCAGGCCGCACATGTGCATGATAGCAGCATACATCTTCCCGTCTTATGCCCTGCTTAACTTCCATCATCAGAGGCTTGAACACAGTTATCTTGTTAACATCATTTAACGATGCTGGATGCATCTGACTCACCATAGGAGAAGAGTCCTTAGGGCAATGTTGTGCTCTCCCAAATCATCATTTCTCATCATCACAAAAATAAACACAGTGGGGTCTTGAATTCTCTGCACCTTTCAGTCGAGTGCATCCCTGAGGTTTGCTGTAGGAGCTCATCTAAGAAAGCCTCATTATGCCTTTTCTATGCCTTCATCAAGAACGCCCTCAATGCATAGGCAGATGAAATTTTTGAGAAAAATGGACAACACAATGGCCTATGGTTGGGAAGTTATTGATGTCCTCTTGGTCAGTTTTTCTGATAAAAACAATGCTTGAGATTCCCCCCTACCCCCACCCCACACACATCTTTGCCATTTCTCCATCTTTCAGGGCCCTTGAGAAAGGTTACTTTAAAGTCCACCAAAACACCGTTTTGAGCCTCAGTTCAAATAAAGTCTTATATAGCTCGAGCTAGTTAAAAAAAAAACCCTCAGGTATTTTTTTTTTCTAGCATCCTTAGATGACAGGGACAGAGGGAGGAGCAAGGCCTATACCTGTGATTTCATTGGTCTACGTTAGGGAATTTCTGAGAAGGAAACGCTCTACGAAAGAAGTTCAGCATCTTCTCTAAAATGTACAGTCTTAGAGTGTTGTAAGTGACTATCACTGAGAGGTTAAGTGTCTTGCTCAACATCACATAACCAGTACATATCAGAGGTGGGATCTGAACCCGGGTTTTCTGGCTTTGCAGTCAGCTCTTGATCCGTTTATAACATGCTGTCTGAACTATTTGTTTTAGAAATGCTCCAACATCATCCTTTCAATTTATCTGGATCCTCAACACAGCTTACATCCAGACTTAAGCTTGGTATCCACACCAGTCAGGTAACCAGAAGGTTCGGGTTCTAAGTCTTGGCAGAATAAACAATTTCCTAACTGCTCACTCATTTCCATCACTTGTGTTCTCCTTCATGCCTCTTCACGGTGAGGAAGGAAAAAGGGGGGAAGGGGGCGTGTGTGGCTTTGATGATGATGCCCGAGGCAGGGAAGCCCGAGGCTAGAATGCTGACACCAGGCTACATACTCAGGTATTAAGACGTGGTCTGCACTGTGGAAGAGGCACCCACAATGCGCTGCTCTGAAATATTATTAGGTGAGCATTATTAAAGATCAGCAACCATCAGTGCCTGGATTATGTGGGTGAGAACTAGTTTAGTTTATACACAAACCTACTCTTCTAGTTACTCGAGACTTAATGTTAATAAGTAACATGGAACCTCAAGCCACAAAACGCCTCATGCCATCCTATCTAACAACTCACCTGATCTTGGAGCAGCATGATCCCCCCGCTGGACTGGATGGTACAAATCTCACGGTGTTTGTTCATGGCGATCACGAGCAGGCCATCCATGACACGCTCCTCTCGGTCATTGGGATCTACTAATAAGTAAGTTCTGAAATAAATTATTAGTTTTGTATTTTAATTAATATTAATGGTCTAGAACAAAACAGAAACATGGAGTGACTCAAGGGTTAAGATATGAACCCTAAGCAATGGGTTTTGAAGAACTAAAATGACACCGTTTTGTGCTATTAGAAAGCAACCTGGGGAAGTGTTGAGGGCCAAAG
Source organism: Phalanger gymnotis (assembly GCA_028646595.1). Lineage (NCBI taxonomy): Eukaryota > Metazoa > Chordata > Mammalia > Diprotodontia > Phalangeridae > Phalanger > Phalanger gymnotis. The sequence continues at coordinate 354,904,331 of CM053623.1, forward strand.
AGAATGATTATGTTTATGAAGAGAGTGAAAGCTAAATGCATCTCTCTTTGAAAACCCAACAGGGCAATTATTATAAAACCTCTCTGTTAATATGGGTTTCTTCAAATAATACATAATTTGTCTTTGGCTGATTAGATGACTTAAGTGTTCTAACAAAAAATTAGATCATGTGGACCTGCTTTGATGATTTATGTTAATTCCAAGTCCATTTTTTCCCTAATCCCTTTCATCTAGGATTTCATTTCAAATTTCAAAGTACAAAACTAATGACCCTAAAAGTATTTCTAAACTCTGATCACATTTCATCTTACAATGAAATTCTCAACTATCAGCTCGATGTAATGAGTCCACTGAGTGCTTCTCAGTGCTTTTATCCAGCCCTTGTTCATAGCCGACAGTGAACAAATAGGAACACCTAACCACCTGAGCACAGTCCATCATTTTCCAGGTCCTTACTACCTGAGTACATACTGGCTGAGCTGCCCCTTGGTGCCCTGGGCAAGTCTCTACAGCTAAGTCCCAGACTTGCTGCTGACATGCACTGGTGGAGGAGAGAGTCCTCACCTGGAAGTCTCCTACACCAATGCAGTCACAGATTTAAGTCTTTATCATGCATTTATTAAATATAAGAGATGACACATGACAACAATCGGGGGTGGTGATTTCAGCATCTCCTACTTGAATTTTCCCCTGCCATTCTTTTGGCAACATGGAATGATGATGATGATGGTGATGGTGATGGTGATATTTCTCATGTTTCAGGGTGTGTGTGTGGTGACAGACCTCAGGGAGCCTCTTCTGCTTGCCAGGCCCTGGGTGCTGCTAGACAAGAGTTGCTAGGGATCACAGGCTATGTGCTATGGATGTACAATGTGGCACCATCCTCGGAGCATCTGTTTTTGCTCCTTATGATGAGCACCCAGTGACTCACCCTTGCTGGAAGAAGGCAAAACTGACACAGATGGGCATGTGGTGGATACTCAAAGGGACAGGATCTCGTTCTTCCAGCGCGTACTGCACAAAAACACAATGGCCAGTAACTAAAACGTTAAGGGAATGGACAAGGGAAAAAACGACTGCTCTAGAGGTTCAAGGGGAAAAAATAAAATTCCCCTTTGTCCCCACTGTTCACCCATGCCTCTCTGACCCTAGAATCCTCCTTCTTGAAGCTCTCTTATCAGGGTCCCTAGGGTCTGAGAGGGCCAGCCCAGGAGCTGGGAGAAGCCTCACTGGGGCTGATACAATCATAAGGCACCCACGCTCCTAGCCGGCACGAAAACGTGGGCTGCCTGCCAGGGATGCAGGTGCCCAAGCCAAATGCTTGCCTCCTGCACAGGACATCATCCTCCAATTTGCCACCCTGGGATCAAGCTCTAGAACTGGTGCCAAGCACACACGCAGCCTCCTCCTCAACACCCAGACACCAGTGAGATCCCAGCAGAGCCTTGGCACCACAAGAAATTGTAAGCTTCAGAGTGTCCTTGGTACTAGACTCAGATCCATCAGAAATCACCAGCCTCAGAGAAGCAGAAACTCTCAGGAACCAGAAGCCAAGGGCATGCTGTTCCAGGAATGAGATGCCTTTTGGGTGGATTCTTCCCTCAACATTTCAAGAACACAAAGGACCATGGAGCACAAGTTCAACCAGGCCCCAAGCCCTTGAGTTAGCATTAATAGCCCTTATTTGTATGGTGCTTTAAAGTTTAAAAAGCAATTCACTCATAACTGCCCTGGGATTCTATCTCCCACAACTGCATATCCAGGCAATCCTACCCCATGCCCTTCTCATCTCTACCCTGCAGAGTCCTTCAAGGGTCAGCTCACGTACCACTGATCTATGAAACCTCCCCGGGGTCCCTAGTGGTTAAATCTCCTGCCCTCCTTAAATCCCCTTGTCTTTACTTATTTTTGTGCCTGTTGGATTCCCCCAACCCCAGCAGAATGCTTTTCGAATGCCAGAGGCTATTTTAGTTTTTGCCTTTTTATCTACAGCACGTCTTCTGGCTTCTTCTCCTGGTAGTGTAGAGACAGATGTCTTGATGTATTTTGTGGTATTGTTCCCAGTCCTCCTTTCTCATAGCACAATGAAATCTCATTAGGTACAGAGCCTCATTTGGTCATCCCACAAATCAACAAGCATTTACTCCAGAAGGTTCTTAATCAAGCTGAGTTGAACTGAACTGAATTTGGGCATGCCCAGTGAGGCTCTGGGCAAGTCCCCACGCCTCTCTGGGCTTTGGCTTCCTCATCTGAAAAATGGGATCAAGAGCTGTGCCCCACTTGTCATAGAGATATTGTGAGACTCTAATGAGGTAATGAGTGCAGGACATTTCACACATGAAATGGCAGTTTCTATCATTTTCTAGTGGATTCCTAAATCACATTTTCTCCTTTTTTATCCCTACTGATACCCTACACACTTTCTCCTGCATTCTTCTCTTCCTGAGTCTTTGAGCATTTTGTTCCATCCAAATGCCTGGAACCACAACCAGCATTAATAGATTTTTGGCCTAGACTTGTGATTTCATTAATTGCAGGAAATTCCTAGCATGGAAACTCTGCTAGAATGAGATGGAGTCACCAAGAACTTAAGTGACTTCCCATTGTCACAAAGCTACGCCACAGCAGAGGGCAGACCTAAACAGGTTTACTGACCCAAGGCTGGTCCTCCATCCACAGCACCCTGCTGCCTCTCTTCATTGATACTTTCTGATAAGTCTTGTTGTACCCTTGTTATACAGTGTACAGCACTGTAACTTAGAAAGCTGTGATTTGGCACCTTTGAGATTTAACCCCCAAATGCCAGCACTCCTGAAACAAGGGCTCCGCAAAGGATCCCCCAACCATCACTGCAGAGACTTACCAGGGTGATCTCATCACCTTGTACAGACACATCAGGTCTCCGGAAGTGACACAATGCCACAATTGCTGCAATGCTGGCAGCATCAATAATGTTTCCATCATGATTTAACAGATGGAGATCCACACGGATCTGCCAGACCTGGAAGAGAATTAGAATAAAAAAAAGTAAATTTTTGTACGCTGAGTGTAAAATGTAATTACTTTTTAAATACATCTAGCAAGTCAAAGAAAGCAAATCTGTAAAGTCAAGGAACATGTCACCAGGCAGCCTGGTAAGGATGTGGCATTGGTGAGGGTGCCACTTCTGTTACACCACTGTCCTCCTGAGGGCCCTGTTTCCTCTCTCTAAAAGAGACTATGATGACATTTCTGTAATTTGGGCAAGAGGCACTGGAGTATGGAATGCAGAAACACAAAGTGACTTGCCGTAGTTCAAGTCAGTCTACTACAGCCAAGGTTAAGCCAAAGTGACCCATCTGCCAGGCTGGCACCGTGACTCCAGAGGAAAATCACTGCACTGACAGTCAAGAGAGCTGGGTTCCAATCCTTGCTTTGTATGGACTTGGGGAGGTTAACCAAACAACCTCTGTGTGCCTTATGGTCTTCACTTTAAAAGATGAAAGTGCTAGCTGTCTTTATGAAATACCTTAAGTAGAATGAATGAGCTAAATTTGTATGAGAACCCTAAAGCTCAGTGGAAGGGGGATTCTATAAATCTGATGTGTCATTTCCGTGGAACGCAACAGTTGTTTATTTTTTTTAATAGAAACAAAATGATCTTCATAAAAACTAAATTCTACTCACAATTAAGCGATGTTTATGCCTTCCTAACAATACATGGGATAATGCTCTAAGTATGCCCTTAAGCAACCTTTGGGAGCGATGGTATAATTCCCCATGAAAAAGTTGGATCAACTGAAGCTTTGGGAATGAAGGACGAATGTCGAGTCCCACAAATCTAAGACATTTCTCCTAGTGTTAACCACCGAAGGCATATCCTATACCTTTTCGCCAGCAACAACACAGAGAGATTCGGTGTCTATACACTTCGAATTTCTTAGACATCTTTCCAAAAGTCGATTCAACTTCACCAAGAGATCTGACTGCCTATGAAAATAGGAATGGGCTAATGAGAGAGAACCATGAAAACACAAACTCACTGCTATAATACATTTTCCTCCACCAAAAGTCAGAGTAAATCCTTCTTAAGAAACAGAATCCAGTACCTGCCAGGTTCAAAAGCTGGAGCGGCCATCTGAGAGAGTTCAAGGTTAAAGAAAAGAATACCTTCTGTTGCCCGATTGAGCTTCGGAGAAACAAGTTCACAGGAAACTTGCCCAAGAACTCTGCAAAAACAAAAAATAAACATTTGTCCAGTGAAACCTACATATGCATTTCTTACAACTCATCTCAACTGACTGATTTTTTAAAAACTGGATCTTCCGCTCTTGCCCAGGCTGGCTATGCAAGAAACAATCCTACCCCTGATTGGCCCAGCTCTGACCTACCCACTGCTTTCTCCTTAGGCTGGTCTGTCCCTCTTGGGACCCTGGGGTCACCACATTAATGCCAGACAGAGCAAATGCCCAGTTGGCACAGCGCAGTGCAGCTCAGAAGAGGTTCCAGCCTCTGCTTACTGCTTCCCTCCCAATATCAGAAGGCATTGTGTCTAATCCTCTCATTTTACAGATGAGAAAAAGTGAGGGCCAGGGCAGTTTCTGAGATTCTTCAAATGACAAAATGCTAAACCCATGAGGTATTTCTCAAGCTGATTTTTATTATAATGGTTAGCCTTTTCTTACCTTGTTTTCCCAAGTTCCACAATACAGCAGCCATAGTCTGTTCCAAATGAAATTTTGATGTTTCTGTAGTCATAGGTCTGTCTACCATCCAGGCGCTTCAACAGAAAAACAACAGTTTCATAGGTAGGGAGAAATTTCAGGAGGTTCAAACAGTCAAACTATTTTAATGTTATTAACTAAACTTGTGAGATCTAATTGAACTCAGAAGCACTCAGACTTGTTTGATATCATCTTGTATTACAGCTCTAGTTGGTGTCTTACCCTTTACTAAGCCATCAGCTCCACAAGAACAGAGATTCTCTCTTACCAAACCTCACCTCTCCCTAACAGCTAGCACTGGAGTCAGCACACAGTAGGAATTTTTAAAATGTGTGCTGAATTAAACTATCATCCTGCCATTCACTTCTGAAACCAAACATCTCAGAAACCTATAATACTTTATATTAGAGTGATAGACTTCTGATAGTGGAGACTAGTAAAATAATCAGTCCAGTTTCTCACCACCCCCCCCATCCCCAAGGCATTTCTTTTTTTTTTTATGGTCTCCACCATAAATAGAAATGAAGGGGTTGTACTGGTGGGTTTGGTAAGAGAGTATCTCCATCAAAACCAAAACAAACCACACCCCACTATACATCACAGCTGAGTTCTACAGACCACAAACTGCTGAACTTTCATGAAGATGGGGGGATGAGACACAAGCAGGACATGAGAAAATGGGAAACCAACTTTGGAGAGGATGACAGCCTGAGTTGAGGCAAAGATAATAAAGCATCCACAGGGAGGCCATCACTGACAAATAACCCTCATATGTGAGGAGAGGGGAAAGATCTGAATAGTACAGCGTGATGGTGATTCCCATGGGGTGGCCATGGAAGGGGAAGGCTTGGGCCGCGTGAAGTTGGAAAGAAAGGAAAGCTGGCTTAGAAAAAAGAGATGGGTTAGGTTGATGTTGGCACTTAGTTTTTGGTCCTCACTATCCCTTGGTCATCCCGCCCTGGAAAATCCAGATGTGGGAGCCTGAGGAAGAAGGAACAGGTTCTGAGGAGCAGAACTGGGCTGAAATATAGAGTTTATCCAGGGGAATCAGAATGAGCTAAGCTAGAATGGTGTTAGATTGTGGAGGTTCTTGAACCCTGGCAGGAGTTCAAAGTGTACTCAGTAGACAACAGAGAGCCAGTAGGGACTTTTCTGCAGAGAAATGACAAGACCACATCTGTACAAAGGGACAGCTATTCTAGTAATGATGTGAAGGACCCATTAGAAGGAGGAGAAAGAAAAAACCACAAGGCCTGTCAGACAAGAGTCCAGGTAATGAGAGCCTAGGCTGATGGCAGTGGGGACACTGAGGAAAGGATAGTTGTAAGAACAGGCAGGATAGACAGTTTATGAATAGTTTTTGCCCTCAAGGACCACGGGTTCAGTTATGACCTTTACTCAGAAAACTCTCAGAGATGCACACCCAGCTCTTACTTTTTTCTCAACACCTCTACCTAGAATACCACTACCTACATGCCTGCTGCAGGCATCTCAAACTCAACATACTCAAAACAGGAATCATGACCTCCAAAAAACCCAACTCTTCCTCATAACTTCCTTTCTATGTGTTGAGCATACATGATTCTATGAAGTGGCACCTCTTTCAAGAAGCCTTCCTGATTTCCCTCACCAAGTCTCACCAAACCACTGTATTTATTCTCTTATCTGGTACATCTACTTATCTATGAACACCCTTCAACCTGCAGTTGAATGTCAGCTCCTTAAGGACAGGGGCTGCACCTTCATCACCAGGCACACTGGCATATGGTAGACGAGTAAATGTTTCCTGATTGACTGACGTTGTCTCTTGTCACCAGGGACCCTACTATCACCCCCAAGTTAATTCACTCAGCCTTGGGGGTCCCTTTAGGGCAGAGTTGCAAGGCTTCTGAAGAGGGAAAGTCAAACCTCACCTGAACTCAAGGCCAGGCTTCATCCAATCTCCTACCAGGGCCTACTAGCACAGACAGCTAGCTGGTCATTGCTTTGGAGGGTCTCTTCGCCATCTTGTTCAGGGTCTGATCAGATAAACATTACCACTGCTAACAGACACGGTATGACATTCTAATGTCACAAGACTCTACTCTTGACCAGTGGTTCTCAAACTTTCTTGGGTTTTTTGGCTCACAGCATAGTCTATATATTCTTTGCTTTGAGGCACCTCTAAGGAAAAGCCTAGAGATTCGAGTAGACCAGCTTTCCCTTCAATAATACCAGCTATTTTTGAATTCTTCATGGGTTCAGGGTCTGAAATATTCTGGGGTTAGTATATATAAGAACCAAGGTTTATTTATCTGTATTTAACATACGGATACTAAGTAAGTAAAATGTATGTTAACAGAATTATTAATTATTTTTATAATCTGAAATAACATATCTGAAACTTACGGCCCACTCTGGCTTGGACTGAACACCTGTCCTCACTGCCTCACACACATCCACCTTAGCCCCAACCTTCCGGTACCATTCCATTTTTAGACAAACTACTTTACACCATGTTCTTGACTAGTCCTGGGTAATTCTCCCTCCTTTCTCAACTAGCTCAGTAAGTGGTAGTCATCTCTCTAGCCCAATCCTTAACACTGGGAATTGACCTAACATGTGATGTCTCCACAAGCATCCTTGTTTCCCAGGTGAACCTTCTCAACTCCTAGGATCTGTATTCAGATTACTTTATTATGCACAATTCACACCTCTGAAAATCTTCCCCGTGCTCCGGTTCTGCGGGCCTGCCCTCCCCCGCCTCAAGGAACTGCTAGAAAAAGCTCTCTATACTCATCGCTTCCGCCTCGCGCAGTGACAGCCCCGGGCATCCAGCCCTAGGACAGGGACTGATCACTGACTGGGCGTCGCCAAGGCGCCCCCGCCCCATGCCCCGATGACGTCACTTGGCCCCGGCGGGATCTGCCCGGACGCGCTGACGTCACTAGAACGCCCTCCTCCCCCTCCTGCTCCCGCCCTCCACACCGCCTTTCCAGATTCCTCGCGGTTTACTTAGTATTTGACAAGTTAGAGGGAGGCAGCCTGGCCGCTGGCCGCTGGCCGATCCCTCGGGGGCTGCAAGCCCGCCAGGAGGAGGGGGCCGCCACGCCCGGAAAGGCCCAACATGATGGCATCCGGGCAGCCACGGCCTCTACCTGGGGGAACCTAAGGCACCATCTGGGCCCGCCCCCAGGAGGGTAGAGGGGGATGGGAGGGAGGGGCTTCCCATACGCCCGAGGCGCGAGCGCGCCGAGGGAGCCCTCCTCTCTCGCCCCCGGGGGCTGTAAGCTACATGCGCCCACAGTGGGGCAGGGGCCGCGGCAGAACGCAGATTCCAAACATTCAAATTCAGAGCCCCTTTCCCATATGGCCATAAACCAGGAAGGAGGGGTGTGGGGAGACGTTCGGGATTTCTGTTGTAACACCCATAGTGTGGCCGCGGCCAAAAGGCTAGCGCGCAGGGGCGGACATTCAAAGGCGCATGCGTCCTACCCTACACGCGCCCAGGAGGGGGCGGGCCTGGAGAATGACAGTTGCTCCGCCCCGCCCCGCCCCCACCTCGCCCCTAAACAGCGGACTCGAGGCCGCGCGTGCGCGCGAGCGGAGGAAGCGAGGGCGCGCGGGCTTCCTTCCCTACCTTCTTTTCTTCGATGGCTCGGAGCAGGAAGCGCCTCTCGCAATTAGATAACGGCGTCTCCTTCATGGCACCGCCGTTCCGGAGGAGCGCTGCGGCCTCGGAACCCGGAGAGAGGGAGGGGAGTGGAAGTAGGGCGAAGCGCGTGCCGCTTCACGTGAGTCCTAGGCGTCTTCGGTCGCGCTGAAGACTGACGGCATCAGTACGCGGCCCCGGCTGGGGAAGGTGGGAGGGAGAAGGAGCTCTGGGCGCGCGGCTGTCGCTCTGCTCATGCGCGAGGGCTGGGGGTGGAGTGGGGAGCCCAGGGCGCTTCTGTGCCGGCGTCACGGCTGGGGCTTAGGTTCGCTACTGTTGGCTGGGTTACAGGCGAGTAGTGGAAGTCTCCGCAAAACTCGAGTGGGGAGTTGCACGCGCGATTATGGGGCACCATAGAGACCTAGATCAGCCAGCCAGCCCATTCCCCATTTTACAGATAAGAACGGTGCGCCAGAAGAGTTATTTTGGAGGCCCCCGGGATCGCGCGTGTTCCCTTACAATCCCCCGTGTTTCTTTTCCTCCATTAGAATGTTGTCTCTACAACATCATATAGCCCCTTTTAGTTACTCAAGTTAATTTGTCTTTCCAGTTTTCTCTTTTTTTTAGAATTTTATTTATTTTTTGTTACATTTTAAGTTCCCAACTGTTGCCCTCCCTCCCCACCCCACACTAGAGAAGGCCACCATTTGACATTCGTGTGTGTGTGTGTATGTGTGTGTGTGTAAAACCGTACTGCGCATTCTTCTTCTAATCAGTTCTTTCTCTGGAAGTGGATATCATCTTCAGATATCATCTTCTTTCATAGGTCCTGTGGAGATATTTTTTCTGTTTTCCAGAGCTCAGGCCCTGAGCTCTGGCAAAATCTCATAATTGTTGTATTGCTTTGATAAGCACCAGGTGTTCTCTGAGCTCAGACAAGTTTATCCCAGAAGATTAAGGTGACCAATAACAAAGGCAAAGAAAAATTCTCTGTGGTGAAGAGATTTCTCGTTGCCAGTAGTGAAAGGCCACATTACCTGGGCATCCTGGGAGACAGAAAGTATTCATCAGCAGTCATGACTGTTTCTCTCTGCCTTAATGCCCAGGAAAAAACACTGGTGGTTGGTGATTGATAGTCCTTGAATGCGCTGGGTTTCTGGTGGGCGTTGGCTTGGATGCCACTGTGATGATTCAATTCGTTCCCCTGAGAGAGATTGACCAGGATATGGCCAACAAAATTGGGGACTATTTGCAAGATCATGCCATCAAATTTATAAAACAGTTTGTGCTTATTAAAGTTGAATGGATCAAAGATCCTGGCAAACTCAGGATGGTGGCTCAGTCTACATAGGTCCTTCACAAAGCTCCAGGGGAGCACAGGTTTTAGATTCGTTCTTAATTCATTGAAACGGTGACTTCTTCCAGGAATAATCAGCATTTATATGTGCACTCTGTACCTAATGGTGGGAGAAAAAAAAATTCAGAATATCTTGACCTATTCCTCAGTCTTTCTGGGCAAGGTGAGGAGGAGCAATTTTGGATTGAGAATGAAAGCCCGAAACCATCACAACATAGTTTTTTGGATAAGCGTTGTAGGGAGATGGGGCAGTCCATCAGCATTTGTGATCTCTCCTCTTTGCAGGGAAGGGAGGGGAACAGACCCATTTCCCTTGATGAGGTGTTTGTGCTTGGACCCTAAATCCTAACAGCCTCTGCTTGGGTTCCTGTGCCTGAACCCCAAGTTCAAAATACATCCAGTTGTCATAAACACATCTTGTTCCCAAAACATTCTATCCCAGGCTATGTCTCTCTAGCTAAAGGGCAGCATGACCCAACTTATGCCTGCTTCTTCCTCAGTAAGCAATTATGCACAACTATAGATTGAATTCTGGATGCTGATAATTGTCTGAACACTGAGTCATAACCATATTTACTATTCACTGCCCTTTCTAACATGTATCATAGAGATAGTATTTTGTCTAACAAAACACTAGATGAGAAACTATTTCCCTTTAGCCCCGACCAACTGTGAACTTAGTGACATTTCACAGGAAAGACCACACCCACCCCCAGTAATCCCCCTGTGGGCTATTTCCTAGAGAACTCTGGGTAATATGCCTGCGTAGTAGATACTAAATGTGCATGTTCCTTTAAGAACTAACCACTCCTTGAACACTCCCTAATCCCACCCCAAAACACCTAACTGACATATGCCCCCCATAATGTTCTATTAGCTTCTATAAAAATTCCCCCTGCACCTCTCTATTGTTGCAGGTTCCCTAAGAACTCTTGCCTGCTGAAAAAGCATAATAAATCTTTGCCTCCTTTGCTTAAAGAATGCTTGTGTTCATGAATTCATTCCAGGCAGCCTCACCCTGGGAACTTTGGTTTGGGATCCCTGCATCCCTGGGTTTCTTCTCCCCCTCTACACCCTGGTTCTTTTGGTTTTCTTTATTACTTGCTTTAAAAAAGGATATTGTTAATATCAAGTTTTAAATTTTTTTTAAGCCCACAGACAGATCTGAAGGATTTTTGTATTTCATAAAAACCAAATAGTTTTGGGAGGAGGGATGATGGATACCAGATAGAATCTTGTACAGAACTGTTTTCTCTTAGACCTCTGGCTTAGAATAACTTTCTGAGAGATAGGAAATTACTCCAGTCACATCCCCTAGTACACCGAACTAGTGATTGTACTTGGGGTGCTTGTCTCATTAGGGAAGTTTAATGGAGAGTGGATGTGGAGCATAAAATGGGTCTCCATGTAAAGTATGTATAACTCTGTGCCCATTTCTCTACCTGTAACTTGTAATTCATCTCAGGTGGTGCATTGAGTACTTGCTTCAAAGCCCCCATCCAGGAAGGTGCAGAAAGTTCCCCTCTTCGCTTGGCCTTTACACAGCAGGGTCACAATTTGTTTGCCTCTCTGTGCTTAGCCTAAGGTCCCGCACACTGTCAGCTTACTCGTGGGCCTCTGGGTGGGAAAAGGGAAAGGTCCACTGGGCAGAATCAAGAGATAGTAGCCCCACTGTGTTTGATACTCTTTTTGTAAATCTTCCTGTTTCTGGAATTTAAAGGGGAGGCAAAATATAGGGGTCATTATACTTTGGATTTAATCATGCTACCATTCTCTCTTCTCTAGTAAGAACAATGTTTTATATGACTAGACTCCTGGCCTAAAAGAAGGAGTCTAACTGGTGGAATCGACCTCACTTCTTTCTTCCCAGGTGGACCCCTGTATTGGGGATCCTTGAAGAGTTTGGCCTTTGTTTACTTTGATTAATTCAGTGTTTTCAATTGAGTCTTACTAGGTGCTAAGCCCCGGGCCCAAACCTCTATCTATTAAGTGCTAAGCCTATGTGGGTGTGAATTGGTAACTAAGGTGGGGCTCCAGGTGGGGCCAATGAAGGGAGGTGCTAACACCAGAGACAATCAGGAACCTAAGTTCTGCTCGCTCAGATGATGTTTGGTGTCGTCTGAAACTGTATAGAAAGAGAAGACAGAGCTATTTGCCTGGGGCACTCCCTCTTGGTGGCCCGCTAATGTGGAGATCCTGGGCAGCTGTAGCTAAGAACCCTCCAGCTTATAAACCAGATGTTGGGACTTAGTTAAACTCTGGTGACTGTGAATTGGGATTTGAATCAGACAAGGTCTGTCTGTTGATGTTTGTAATTTGTGTGTATTTGCTCTGAAGTTCAGGGTGCTGGCTTTTCCCCCTGAGCTGAGTGAATGATATTTGTATGCTGGATTAAAGTAAGATTGTTAACCCCATAATGTTGCTTTCCTTAGTAAAGCAGATGAAAAGAGCCTAGGCTTGCAGCGTTCTGTGAGCTGGTTGTCGTTGGCTTTACACCCCCACAGCAGCAGCTAGCCGCTGCTAGCCAGATTGTTGAAACAACCCCTTATTAGACTAATTGTTTTAAGTTTTTCTTGTTGTTGTTTTTTGGGGGGAAGCACTTGGCAGTCTGAATATTAAATAATATTTATCTTCATCTTGCAAAAAACCCAACAGAATAACAGTTATTGAGATCATCACCAAGATTTGGTTGGTTCAGGCTGTTGACATACCTGCCTGTTGACATCTCTGAGAATAAAGCAGCCTTGATGAGTTTGAGGCATCCTATCAGATTTCTTGCCTAGTTGACCATGATAGGCAGCTCAGGCCCTCTCCTTGCTGAATATCCTTCTGCTGTGGCTAAGTAAATCTTTTGTTGACTGGTGAATGACCTCTGAGTATCTCTCTTTGTTCTAGTATTGAACATAAATTACAAGGGGAGTGGCCAGAGTCAGGTCCACCCTTAACCAGGGTGCTAAGTTCAGAAAGGCTTGTTACAAAAAATGCAAAAGGGAAAAAAAACCTGTTGGGTTTTTAATAGGGCGATTCTAAGAGGCTAGAAGTAGCTATGATCTACTTCTAAGAAAACCATTAGCTCGCTATATAGGCAAAAAAGGGTTGTGATACATTTAATGCAAAGGTTTCTTCGGATTAGGAAAAATTTCTTCAAATAAGGGCTGCATTAACAGCTTCAGCGTGTAATCAGTAATAAATAGATTCAGTGCCACGCAAGAGCTTGGTCTATCTTTACCTCTATAGGTGGAAATTCACATCAGTAGCCCTTATGAGTCGGGCTATAGCAGTCAGCCCAGTCATTGGCCAAGAAAAAGGCCTCCTATAAAACAAGCCTCATAAAAATGGAAGCCCATTGAAATAATGGGAAAGGGAACTGTTTTTTTTCCTGTCTTTATATCTTACACAGGATTTAATGGGTTAGAAGCCAGTCTAGTGATGGGTGAGGTGGCCTACTTGGGAAGGACTTGTCTTTTACCTAAAAAAAAATAGCCTATTTCATCAAGTAGGTGCATGGCTGAATACAGATGGAAGCATACTATTTTCACTTTATTTTTTCACGTTTTTTCCTCCCTTTTCTCCCCTCACCACCTTTTTTCCTACTTTCTTCTTTCACAACATGATTAATATGGAAATGTTTTACATGCTTGCACATATGTAACCTATGTCAAAATGCTTACTATTTTAGGGAGGAGAGAGGGGGGAAGAAAATTTGGAACTTAAAATTTTTTTTAAATGAATGTTAAAAATTGTCTTCATGTAATTGGAAAAGATAAAATACTGTTTTTTTTTCAGCTAGATGCCATAGGGAAATAAGGCAATAACATACTAATGAATGCTGGACTAAACCAGGTAGCCGATTTTATATGTCCTCTGTTACTATTATCATCTGACATAGTTCTAGTAATGCTAGCTATATCTGTATCCTAGGTAAAGTAAAGAAACAAGCACTGATAAAGAAGATGCTAAATTTTCTCATTTTATAGATATTATAATCATTTATTTTCAAAACCAAAGAAAATCGAAATTAATAAAGCAAAAACCACAGATATTCAGCATATTGAGGTAAGTAGAGCAAATAGTAGATTTTCAGCAAAACATGAAAAATAAATTATCTGAATTTCTATTTAACAATAATCAAGCACTTATTAAGTGCCTACTATGTACCAGACCAGAAAACAAAACCATTTTGTTGCAGATTTATTTTAAATAAAAACAAAATGTAATAAATCTGGAAATTAACCTACCAACATTCACCTTGAATTTCTAAAAATACAAAACAATTTTTAGAAATAAGGAAAGAACTAAATAAATATATATTTATTCAGTTTGCATGGTTCTGTAGGCCTAATAAAGTAAAAAGTCACAAGGCTGCATTACCAACTACTCTATTAGCATAATGTTTTACCAATCAAAATCCTGAGGGGATGCTTCATAAAATTAGATTAGATGTTAACAAAATGTATATGAAAGAACAAAAAATCCAATATAAAAATGAATAATAAAAGAAAGGTAGGGGAATTCACACAGCCAACTAAAGTCATGGCATAAAGCAATAGCTATTCAAATGATTTGCAGCTACATAAAATGTATGTGGTAATTCAGTTTAATGCATTAGATCAGAGAGAATCAGATGCGTACACTGAGATTTGAATTTAAGCCAGTCAGTCACCGCAGTTTGCCTCAGTTTCCTCAGCTGTAAAATGAATATAATGTCACCCGTCTCCCAGGGTTGTTGTAAAGGTGTAATGAGATCATATTTGTAAAGTGCTTAGCACAGAATTAATTTTTCAACAAAAACAGCCAAGGAAAGCAAACATTCTCTATATGGAGCATGAGGTATGACATTCCCCCAGGCACATCTACTCTACATTGGCACCAGAGACGGCGAGGCAGCAGGAGCATGGCAGATCCTGGTGACCTCAGATAGAGGAACTAGCATCATTGGAGAAGGAGCAATCTCTGTGTGAGCCACCAGGTGGCACTCCATGCTCAAGCTGCTCCTCTTCTCTTTGAGGAGCCTCTGTTGACCTCCCCACCAGACCCCTTTGAGTTCTTGTGCACGTGTGGGTATGGGCCTGGACCTCTTCCTCTCAGGGGCCCAGCTTTGGGCCAGTCTAGAGTGTAGATATAGACATTATAACATACAGCTTGTTTGGTCCTATTCCAGTTGAGGTTCAGAGCTTCCTTGCTACTATGACCTGAAAGGCTTATACATTCACATAGATTAGAGTAAATTTACTGAATGGACTTAAAATTAAAAAAAAAAACAACCCAACACTAAAATTCCTCATTCATTGTGCCTAGCCTTCTTAGAACGTTCGGTTCTCCCACTCCATCTTCTCAATGCTTTGGTCCAAAAAGCCGTCAGCTAATCTCAAGCGCAAAAGGAAGGAACTGTCTCACCTCTCACTCCCTTCTAGAGGTTGAACATTCACTCTGACTCCTCTATGGATCACATGCATTTCCTGCCCACTTGCCAGGGAAACTTGGACCTTGAGTCACCAGGCTGGTTCTGAGGTCAAGAAGAGCCTCCTTCCAGGGACTGCACCCACATTTCCACCTGAGCTCACCGCCCATACTGCATCTCTCTCTGGTATTATTTTTGTAAAGTACAAAGACTTTTCATATAGCTTGTGTGGATGGCAGGATCATATTAAAACACCCCGGGCAATTATATTGTCTGTCTGTGATGCATTCAGGATGGGAAAAGTACAGGAGGATTCCGAGGAAAAGCTGGCGTTTCACTTATTTCCCCATTATTTCTACCAATATACTGTTAAACTATAGGTTGCACTTAACTCCAATTGCCCTGCCTTGCCCCCTCCAAAAAAAAATCCCCAAACCAAAAAACTATAGGTTGCCTAGGGAGGTGGATTGGTGCAAGTGTGTGTGTGTTTTTCAGTTTCACAGCTCCTCCAATGTATGTACCTATTAATTTATCAGTAACACTCTCAGTTTTATCTCTTGAAAAAAATTTAAACGCATGTACATGTTTATAGGCAACAATGGAGAAACCAATAGATAGGAAGAGATTGAAGACTAGAGGGATGATGATTTGGGGGGTAATATGCTGGTACACATAGGAGCAGGTGGGATCTATGTATGGTAGAGGGGATGAGATGCTGGAGTAAAGGAGAGAGTAACGCAAGGTAGTGTCAGTATGTGCGTGGATCAATGCGTAGGGCAGGATAGAGAATGAGGGAGAAAAGGGAACTCATGGTCCATGTTTTCTCAGTAGTATATAAGATGAAGTCTTCTGCTGAAAGTTTGAGGGAAAGAGGTAGTGTGGAATGCTTAAGAAGTGAACTTTTGTATCAATCACTACGTGGTCAAAAGAGGAGGAGAAATCTATAAGGAAAAAAAGATAGAAATTAATAATTCAGAGAACTGAGGATAAAGCAGGTAAGTAGGAGGCTTTTTTGGGGGTGGGGTGGCCATGGGAATTGATTTGCATCAAAATAGTATTTTTGTTCATTTGTTTCAATTGTGCCTGACTCCTCAAGACCCTATTTGGCATTTTCTTGGCAAAGATACTGGAATGGTTTGCCATTTCCTTCTCCAGCTCATTTTACAGATGAGGAAACTGAACCCAACAGGATTAAGTGACTTGCCTAGCTAGTAACTTACAGCTAGTAAGTGTCTGAGGAAGGATTTGAACTCAGGTCTTCCTGACTCCAGGCCTAGCACTCTATCCACTGTGCCACCTAGCTGTGCATGTGTGTGTGTATATAGATATATATATAGATGTGTGTATATATGTATATACGCACACATATACACATATATACACACACGTGTATCAGTGCTACATAGTACCTTTATAAAAATAGACCATCTGTTATAGCATAGAGAAATGATAAATATTTTTTTACAAAGCAGAAATACTACATACATCCTTTATAGACCAGAGACCATAATGTAATAAAACAGTAAACAATATGGTGAACACAGGGAAAAGATACACACCTAAATGGTGTAATGAATTCTGAATAGTGTGTCAGAGTAAATTGCAGAAGAAATAACTGTGTGAAAGAGAATGACAGTGAAACAATATACCAAAATTTCTGGGATGTGGCTAAAGCAAGCCTTAAAAGGAAAATTTCATCTCTAAACACATGCTTAAATGGATCTGTAATATAGACTTAGGAGTTCCTCCCAGTGATGCAGACTGCAACCTCCTGTGCATATCTTGTCCATGTCCTCTCTTAAATTCAACACAGGGAATCTATTCCACTTGATGGAGATCTTCCTTTTTTTATCCTGACATTGTGAGTGTATCAGTGGAGTGCTTTGGCTGTCCAGCTATTGTCATGTGTCCATTCTTACCTTGTGAATAGTTCATCTTCTCTTGTCATATAATTCCTTGATAACATTCTTTCTTTGGCTCTCCTCATTTATTATATGTTGTAGCTTACTCACACCCATTGTATATCTCTCCATTTTCCTATATAGTACTCATTTTTAATTCTTTGGAGGAAATGGTGTTCTGCATCTCGCTGCCAGCTAGAACACAGGTACAATGAAGGTATTTTTAAAAATGGTCCTTTACTATCATGGAAAATTTGGAGTCATTAAAGAAACTTTGCAATTTCCTGAAAGCAACCCAACTCCTTTTCATCTTTGGGCCCAACTCTAACTCCATTTGTACTATACATACTGATGGACATGCTCTAAAAAGTGCCTATCCAAGGACATGTTGAAATCTGGGCTACAAATATTCTCCATCCGCTTGGTCTTTTCTATTTGGATGGACAGGCCAAACTCCTGAGTGATTATAGCTATCTTCCAGGAGGCCCTAAAGTGTCATCTGCTAACAGGAACATCTGGATGACCTCACGACCCACAGTGAACCTATATTCAATCTGGACACTAAACTTGGTCCCTGTTTTGGCAAGTGTGTATCTCCCTATTTTCTACCTTGCCTGATGTTTATTATCAGAGGGTTTTTGAACAAGATTATTCCTTTTGTTCTTTATTCTAAAGCAACCAATGGTCGTGACAACTATAAAACAAAGAAAAACAAAAATGGTCCTTAATCTTCTGTGGCCCCCTTCAGTTTCAGCAATGTTAGTGGTAGAGTGGTGAGAAAGGGGAAGGAAGGAGAGTGATCAAACAAGTATGTGTGCACACAAGTTTTTAGACCATCAACAAACTTAAAATTGACTATCGGTACTCTAGATGTGAGATCCGTGTCCTGTGACTAAATGTACATATTGCTGAAGGATTTGAATTATATCAAACTTGATGTTGCTATAAACAAAACCAGAAGGAAGAAGGAATTTTCAACTAAATTGAAGTATAACTCAAGTATTCTTTGGAGAGGCTAAGCTAGAAGATCAGGTTTAATCATATGCCCAAAGGCTATAAGAAGCATTTAATGACACATTTAGTTAAACATTCAAGTAAAATAATAAATATTTGTGAAAATGCCATCCTTAAAATAATTGTAGTTTTAAAACCAATATTGATTGCTGAGGATGAAGCAATAGAGAAATTCTATGAGGAACTTAATAAGATCTATATGAACTGATCCATAACAAAGTGGGGAAAACTAGAGCAACAATTTGTACAATGATAGCAACATTGTCAAAGCAAACAACTTTGAAAGCTATGAGAATCCTGATCAATGCAATGACCAATCATGATTCCAGAGAATCAATAATGGAGCTTACTACCTACCTCCTGATACATTTTAAAGACATAGACAGTATAGGAATTTATTTTGCTTGACTAGGCATATTTTTTACAAAGGTTTTCTTTTTCTTTCCCACTTGGGGAAAATGGAGTATCTATAGAGTATCTTTAGAGGGGAAAAAGGATTGATTAGGTGGTGTATATATAGTGAACACCAAATAACATCACAAAGAGTGAAACTGACTACATTTAACAGACAAGAAGAAAAAGACATTACTGATATGGGAATAATTCCTGAGTTAGTAGTGCAACTATTAACTACTTAGAGCTAAGAGCAAAATTTGTAATCTTAATAGAAATGATGAAAAAGTAGAAATAGCATTTCCATAACTCAAATAATAGAATAAATTAGTAATCATACAAATGATTTCATAATGAAAATTTTCATAATTATCAAATTATGAAATTTAATTATGAAATTTAAATTAAATCATAAAATTAAAATTTCATAATTAAAAACTAGAAACACACTAGAGCAGAAAGAATCAGAACACAATAGTCCAGTGTTCCATTAAACACAATAACTTGGGGAAGAAATCCCTATTTGACAAGAATGGTTGGGAACACTTTGTTTTTATTTTTTTTTAGTAATATTTTCCCAATTACATGTAAAAACCGTTTTTAACATTCACTTTTTTTCCTTCTTTTTTTGGAGGGGGGAAGACAGGGCAATTGGGGTTAAGTGACTTGCCTAAGGTCACACAGCTAGTAAGTGTGTCAAGTGTCTGAGGCCGGATTTGAACTCAGGTCCTCCTGACTCCAGGGCCAGGGCTCTACTCACTGCACCACCTAGCTGCCCCAACATTCACTTTTAAAAATTTTGAATTCCATGTTCTCTCTCTCCCTCCCTCCCTCTCCTACCCCCTTCCTGAGATGTTAAGCAATTTGATAGGTTATACATGTACAATCATGGAAAACTTCTGTATTAGACATGTTGTAAAAGAAAATACAGACCCCTCCTCAAAAAAATCCATGAAAAAAGTGAAAAATAGTATGCTTTGACCTGCATTCAGAATCCATCATTTCTTTCTCTGGAGGTAGATAGCATTTTTCATCATTAAGTCCTTCTGAATTGCTGTACTGCTGAGAAAGCTAAGTCATTCACAATTGATCATCATACAATATTGCTGTTACTGTGTACAGTGTTCTTGTGTTTCTGCTCATTTCACTTTCTGTCAGTTCGTGTAAGTCCAGGTTTTTCTGGAAATCATCTTGATCATAATTTCTTATAGCACAATAATACTCTATTATAATCATATATCACAACTTGTTCAGCCATTTCTCAATTGATGAATATCCCCTCAATTTCCAATTCTTTACCACAACAAAAAGAGCTGCTATAAATATTTGTGTACAAATTGGTCTTTTTTCATTTTTTAAATCTCTTTGGGGTACAGACCTAGTAGCAGTATTGCTGTATCTAAGGATATACAGTTTTATAGCCCTTTGGGCATAGTTCCAAATTGTTCTCCAAAATGGTTAGAGCAGTTCACAGTTCCACCAACAGTATTCCAGTTTTCCCACATCTTCTCCAACATTTATCATTTTCCTTTTCTATCATATTAAGCAATCTGATGGGTATGAGATGGTACCTCAGAGTTGTTTTAAGTTGCATTTTTCTAAGCAATAGTGATTTAGAGCATTTTTTCATATGAGTATAGATAGGTTTGATTTTTTCATCTGAAAACTGCCAGTTCATATCCTTTGACTATCAGTTGGGGAATGACTTGTATTCTTATAAATTTGACTCAGTTTTCTATGTTTGAGAAATGAGCCTTTATCAGAGACATTTCGGCTGGGAATATTTTGTCAGAAATTAGGTTTCAACTAATATTTAACACCACATGCTCAAATTGCATGTTCGACCTGGTATGAAAGGCACATAGAAAAAAAATCAGAAGACAACCAGATCCACTACCTTTCATGGCTATGGCAAAGGCGATACTTCTTAACTAAACAATGAAGTATATAATTAAATTCAAGGTTAAGCAAAGTGGATTGTTGTTCTAAACCTTAGATTGTCCTATTAAGCCTAATGACATATGAACTATAATACTGTGAACTAATAACACACATCAGCCTCTACTCCCAAGCAGAACATTCTGGAAGCATCTGGATGATTGTTCTGCGGATTGTTTAATGCTACTCTGATGTTTATATAAATATAATATGAGTACTAGTAGTATCTTGTAGTCTCTTGCAGGCTGCCTATAGGCATATACTCTGTAAATCTGTCTCTTCTTGCACAACAATAAACTTTTAAAAATTATTTCAGGCTTGATGAGTTCAAGTGGCTTCTTTGTGAGTGCTGGAGTTTGTTTTCCCCTGCTGTAGGTGTCTAATGAATGCTTATTGATTGGCATTTTGACTCTGCCCTGTTACGAGAGAAGCAGGGGATCAAGCCAGCCCATACAAGTCACTGTGCAGAAAGATGGGGTCTCACCATCATGCGTTCCATTGTCTCACCTGTGGCTCCAAGAAGCTGTAGCATGTGCAGTAGCCACACCCTGGGTGAACCTTCTTGGCAGACAGGCTAAACCAGGTTGAGGGTAACTGACAGGCTTCAAACCCATTGGTGAGTTAAGGGGATGTCTACCCCAAGCACGTGAAGATATCTTCCAAGGAGAATGGGCAGATGAGAACAATTTGTTCCAATGGCCTTGAAGGCGGCTGAAGCAGGTGCTGTGGAGTACTTAGAGCTTGGTCAGACATGGAAGACACCAGGGTCATCCACTGCATCCCAGGCTGTTGCCAGTGGCTTGACTTTTGTCTTGCCATTAGACTTTGATGGCTCTGAAGGGAGAGTAAGACTGATGACTTTGCACAGTTCTGCCTCACTTAAATCCAATTCACATGCAAATCAAGACATCACTCTGCGATGGCATTGGTCCTCTTTGAAAATGAAGGATGGACAATAAGAGTGTCCAACCATGCATTCCTCAGAGCACTTGGCACCAGAACTGTAGACAGGGCCAACTCAGTACCTAGGCATGAGTGTTGGGGGGCTGTAAAGGAGGCCTGAGACCAGTATGATCTCCAGCGTTCAACTAAAGCTTGTTAGGGCCACAGTGGGGGACAAAACCAACTCCCAATTAAGAAGGATGAATACAGAAACTGACCATGACCAGAACTTACTGTGGACTGTGAGGAGACTGAAACAGAAGCCGCAGATTGAGGCAGAGGGTTGTGGCTAATACCAGTCACTTCAGATCAGTGGTGGCAATGGCTTTCAGACAGCAGGGAACATAGGATCAATCACGAACTACCTAATCCCTTCCAAGAGTATGTAAGAGAATTGGCCCAAACAGAAAATCTCAGTCTAAGAACTGGAGCTGAAAATTTGAGCAAACAAAGGAAAACACTGAATGCAATGAAGAAATATTATGGGTTGAGAGAAAGCATTGTACAGGGCGAGAAGCAGAGTAATGCCCAATAATTCTGGAATTCTGGCCCAGGTTGTGTATGGTTTTACAAACTAAATAGAGGAGTTTATATTTGATCCTAGAGGCAGTAGGAAGCCACTGGAGTTTGTAGAGTAAAGAAGTGATGTGGTTGGACTTGCATTTAAAGAAAATTCATGTTAAACATAAGAAATAGCCTTTTCAAGGAGTTTGAGAAATGAGGGACAAATTTAGAATGGTAACTTAGGTATTGAGGAGAATTATACATGTTTGAAGGTAGTAGAAAAGAAGCCAGATGACAGGGCATTGAAGATTCAAGTGGAGTAAAATTGAGGATGAAATCTGCTGGATGTTATGGGAAGGGCTTGATCAAGTGTACATGTAGAACAGCTGGCCTTGGCAAGGAGAGGGGTCACTTCCCTTCAGACATTGAGGGAAAGGAAGAGAGAGTAGAAGAGGACATCAAGGGGTTTTGAGATGAGAGTGGAAGAAGTGGGAGTTGATGTCAGATGGTCTCATTTTTCTCAGAAAAAGAAGAGACAAGGTTGTCAACTGAGAGCAGGGAAGGCAGATGTTTGGAAGGTTTGAGGATGGAAGAGAAAGTTGGAATCATTTCTGTGGGGAGTAAGATAGGGAAACAATTAGGGAAAAGATGAAAAGATTCATTTGCTGCAATGAGGGTTCAGTTGAGATTGGATAACATGAATTTATAATGTACCCAATCAATGTGGTTGTGGGATTTTCTCCAGCTTCATTCAAGTGGCTCCTGAGGAGGAATGGAAGAAGAGGAGGATGGGAATAATCCGGGGCTGAGTTTTGGCAAGAGAAGAGTGGCAGTAGTTGGAGAAAGGGATTCCAGAGCTGAGCAGAGTTTCAACTCTTTTCAAGCCTACTTCCCTAGAGTCTGAAGTGGTGCAGGAGAAAGTATGTTCCAGAGGGGTTGGGAAAAATGTGTGCTTGCTCTGCCTCTGTCTTTGAAGTAAACAACTTTTTGTAAAAATCTAATTGATGTTAAGTGGTTAAATGGACCCAGGGTACTAGTCACTGACCCCAAACAACGTGGGGTACACAGATGTTGAGGACTCTAGCCAGTGGCAGTAGAGAAAATGTCCTCTTGGGGTTTCTTAGAACACTGCAGAAGTTATAATAATGAGACTATGTGTCAGAATTTCTGGGTTATGGCCAAAGTTCCTTAGAAGCCTGAAGGGGGCAGCGTAGCAACCCTGGCTCTGGGAAAGAGAACCACAGTGCATGCATGCGCTGTGCAAAATGGGGAGAAAAACAGGAAAAACTATAGGGACAGTATTGGGTTGGATTTGAATAGAAGCTTACGATCTCTAAGGGGTTTTGTAGAGAGAGCTGTACTGGGGCTTGGGTCACTGGTGGGAATAGATGTATGTATGTGTGTGGTGGGGGAGGGAGGAAGTTGGGACTAGTGGGTAGACAGCAAAGAGCACTGGATGGTAGTTTGACCTGGATCTGGGTTTGGCCAGGGTCTGACAGTAGCAGGTACTCCTGTTCCTCCTCCAGGGTGTCTGAAGCTGGTGGTCTCCCACGTGGAACATAAAGTTCACACAGAGTTGAGTGGAGGAGCAGAATATATCATACTTCAGATGAAGTTTTAAAAAGCAGGGAGTATCAATCATGATCTCAGACAGTAACAATAAAAATAAACATGGTTAAAGAAGATAAACATGAGAACTACATTATGCTTAAAGGCAATGAAAAATTATGTACACACATATACATATATACATACATACACATATGTATATGTCATCTGAATGGCATAACAGCTAAGTAGTTGAAGGAAAAGTTAGTTGAATTACAGAGAGAAATAGAAAGCAAAATCATAATAGTGGAGGACTTAATTGTACACTTTTCAAACTTAAACACATCTCACAAAAAGACACATAGAAAGGAATTTAAAACCTGGTTAGAATTTTAGGAAAGTTAAATATGGCAGATATCTAGTATTTACTGAATGGCAATTGAAAAGGATATACATATTTCTTAGCTGTCAGCGCACCTTTACAAAAGTTGATCATGTGGTTTGGCATAAAACTGCACAAACAAATGTAGAAAAGCAGAAATATTAAGCACATCATTTTCTGGCCACAGCTAAATAAAAATTATAATAAATGAAGGATCTTTGAACAAAGCATTTGTGTAAATGGAGGTTAAATAATTTAATCCTAAATAATTAATAGGTCAAACAATTCTTAGAAACAATAGATAATTTCATTTAAGAAAATTATAACAATGAGACAACATAGTAAAACTTTGGGGATATAGCTAAAGCAGTCCTTAAGGGAAATTTTTTATTTCTAAATACTTTAATCAACAAAAGAGAAAAAGAACAAGTTAATTAACTGGGTATATGACAAAAAAGGCAACAATTTTAAAAACTCTACTTAAAAAATTTAAAACATCTGAAAATCAAGGAAGAGAAAGATAAAATTGAAAATAAACAAAAAACCCACCATTGAGTTGGTAAAACCAGGAGCTGGTTTTTTTTTTAAAGAATAGTAAATTAAGTAACAAAGAACAACATCCTTTTATGAAAAAAATAAAAGGCATAGGAATAAATATACCATTCCTTAATATGGTAAATATTAATTAATATTAAACCTTATCTAAAACTAAGCATTATCTGTAATAGAGACATACTTTCTAGTAAAATCGGGATAAAGTAAGGATGCCCATTATCACCGCTGTTATTTGATAAAGCTCTAGGAATGTACATTATTGTGATAAAACACAAAAAATAAATTGAAGGAATAAGTAGATACAAAAACAAAACAAAATTATTGCTTTTCCTGAATAATGTGATGATTTATTTAGAGAGCTGTAGAGTCAATGAAAAAAAATCAATTGAAGTAATAATTTCAGTAAAATAGTAGGATATAAAATAACCCACAAAATCACCAACCCCTTTGTTATGTTATCATCAAAACGCAGCAGGATGAGATGGGAAAGGAAATTCCATTAAAAATAACTACAGGATGTGTAAAATACATGGGAATCCATTTACTAAGACAAAGCAATTACATGAATGCAATGAGAAAATGCTTTTTACCAAAATAATGACACACCTAAATAATTGGATGGATATTTGATCATGGTTAGGCCATGCCAATATCATAAAAATGACAGTGTTACCCAAATTAATTTTTTGATTTAGTGCCATACCAACAAAACCATCAAAGAATTACTTAATAGAATTTAAAACCTTCCCTAGTGACTGTAAGCCAGCCTAGCTGATGCAGCAAGGCACCCTGAGGAAAAGAAAAGAAGTGGCATGTACTAGGGGAGGCAGATCATCACTGTCATCATGACTACTGCACTTCCTCAGACCTTGCTGGAGACGACCCAGGTCCCTGAGCCTAAGAGCCTTGGCTATGGCAGATCCCTAACCACTGGCCATAATTTCAGCTATCAATGAGGAAGCAGCTCCTGTTCAAAATGGATCCACCATTATCGATTGTCATCATTGATAAGCAGGGAAGCATAAGAGCTCTGGTAATAATAGTGCTCTCCAGACTGCTAGCCATGCTTTCAGTTTATCCCCCTATAGCTATCATCCTGTGGAGCCACATGTGGAAAGCTCTATGGAGAAGGGGCCAACCATACCCCCGCCTACTGACCAGCTGCCACTGAAAGGTCAGGCAAGTCAGATTAGCTTAAGCTGCAAGGGACACAAAAGAAGAAACAAGAGGGGAGCCAAGATGGCCACATGAAAACAGTGTCTTACCGGAGCTCTCTCACAAGTTCTGTCAGATTCCGATAAAAAAGTGAATTTGAGCAGATTTGAGAGCGTTAGAAACCATGAGCAGTCTGAGTGGGGCAAATTTCCCAGCCAGGAGAGTCTGAAAGGCC
>CM053623.1:354930489-354956356 GCA_028646595.1 Phalanger gymnotis
AAGAAGAAACAAGAGGTGGCCTGTGCTAGGCAAATCAAACTGTTGCTACCACTTTGACTGCTGCCTCCCCTAAGACTGTATTGGAGGCAACCCAGATCCCTAAGCCCATGAGCTCACCTTTCAGCAGATCTTGGGTCCTGCCTCTATCCCAGCCTCTGAAGCTATCATCTCTATTATCAACCCTTTCGGAGCCAGGACCTGGCAACTACTTTTTATAGGTGCCCCAGCTTCTAAAGATCCAGAATAGAGTGTCTCCAACAAAATCCTTGGTGTTGTCAAAGGGTTCAATGTCAGAAATAGATGTAGTTTTAGCAGTGGAAGTAAAATTAAAGAAGATTCATTACTATCTGCTTTGCCACTGCCCCCTAAGCATCATGGCTATAAATGGCCTATATGTACCATTGTGGCAGCTCTTTTTGTAATGATGAAGAACCAGAAATTAAGGGAGTGCCCACCAGTTGTGTAAAACTGGGTGAAAAATGGCTAAATGAATTATGGTATGTAAGGGCAATAGAATACTATTGTTCTCTAAGAAAAGATGAAACGTACGGTTTCAGATAGGGGAAGACTTGTATGAACTGATGCAGACTGAAGTAAAGTAGACAAAGCCAAGGAAAACAAGTTACACCATAATATCAACATGTAGAAATGAAGTGTTATCAAGTCAATAACCAACCATGATCCACAGGACGAATAATAAAGAACGTTGATCCTGACTGCTTGATAAATTAATGCAGAATGAGACACGTTTCTTGAACATGACCAGAATAGAAATTTGGTTTGCTTGATAATGCTTATTTGTTGCAAGAATTTTCTTTTTCTTTTTGGTGAGGGTGGAGGAGTTATGAGATGGAGAAAAAAATGATACTTTTAAAAATGAATAAAATTTCGCATGTAGGAACAAAGCCTTGATCATTATCTGAGTTTTTTTTAATAAAACAAAACAAAAACAAACTATGCCATCATTTCCCCTTGGTGATCTTATTCATGTACGTATTGATCAGGGATGCACCTCAAGAAGGAAGGCAGAAGGAATATTCAGGCATAGCCTCCCTGTTAGAAGGAACAACCTAGATTGAATCCTTTAGTACTATTCAAAGGATGTTGAGATGACAAATGTGCCCAGATCTTCAAAGACAATCACCTCACATATGTCCAATGTTGACTTTTACAAGTCCAGAAAAGCTCTCTGTGTTACACAGCCTGGATGGTCCAGGAGCAGTTTTGTGTCAGGAGAGGTATGGCTTCTAGCAGCTGATTATATTTGTCAGTTGGGCCATCCCTAAGAAATTAGTGCTTTTGGCCTTTGAAGGAAGCTGTCACTGAAAAGTGGCAAGACTCTCTGTAGGAAGCTCTGTTCCAGGCATGGCTTGACAAAACCTACTGACCTCAATTCTGACAAGTGCCAAGGTGAATGAATGCCAAGAGCCAAAGATAGGCAGCTGGCTGGCAGGATGACAGTGCATTCAGTGTATATGAGCTCTCAGATCTGAGAGAGACTCCAGAGGAGAATACGTGAGAGATTGTGCCAGCAAGAGCTGCCAGTGGCAGAAAGGGATGGCGGGCCTATCACCCAATTAGGGAGGATAGTGCCTGGAGGCCAGGCTGATCTCTTTATCCCCCAATGAGGGGAGCCTGTCAGAACTTTGAGACTGGCAGACATTCGGGGCAGAATTACTGTAGGTGGCCTGTGAGAGCTGGATGCGATGGCTAGAGAGGAGAAGAGTCCGAGTCCCTGGCCTGGATGAGTGATCCTATTGGCTAGAAGCATGTGGACAAGTCATTTAATCTCTCTTGGTCTCAGCTTCCTCCTTTGTAGAAGGAGGGGGACACACTAGATAATCCCTAAGGCCCCCTGCAACTCTAAATTCTAAGATCTGATGTATTTCTGGATTTGATGTAACCTATTTTCAGTCAGTCAATTAACAAGGATTTTATTAAGTGCCACCCATGTGCCAGGCATTGTGTTAGGCACTGAGGATACAAGTACAAAGAATGAAATAATCCCTATTCACAAGGAGCTTATATTCTGACAGGGGAGTCAATAAGTAGACAGATACAGACAAACAGATGCATAGATATAGATAGATTGATCAACAGATACATTTATGTACAGATCTATATATGTGTATACATATATTCCTATTGGTATATCCGATATTACATATGTATATGTAATATATGTATATGGTAGAATAAATGCAATAATTAAAAACGAGGTAGTTTGGAGAGAGAGGGTACTTATAGCTGGGAGTATCAAGAAAGGCTTCATGTAGAAGGTAGTGCCAAATGATCTGCAGGAGCATTTGACTCAAGAGAGGAAAAAAAAGGGAGATGCTTAAAACAATATGGTTTCCCAGGGAACACAACCCGCTGAATTTTCAAACAAATAACCACAATATTGATAGGAGATGGAAAAAAGGGCAAATAATTGCAGATGAGTTGAAGAGTCCTAAAAGAATACTGTGGCCATGCAGGACACCAATTATCCATTGGACATCTCAGGCTGAATGGCTCAAAGATGAGTCATGCTAAGTATGTCCAAAATAGAACTCATTATCCTTTCCCCAAAGCTTACCTCTCTTCTGGCCAAGGGTTTCTTTATCCTTAATGTCACCTCTGTTCATCACTTTGGTGTCCTCCTTGACTCTCACCCACTATATCTAATCCTAATCAGTTGACAAATGTCTTTTCTACTTTTATGATGTCTTTCGTATGCAGCCCCTTCTCTACCCTCATATAGCCACCATCTTAGATCAGGCCCTCATCACCTTTCGCCTGGACTCTGGCAATAGCCTAATTGTTCTCCTTCCCTCAACTGTCACCCTTCCCCAATTCATCCTCCACTCAGCTGCTCTTGTAGGTCAGGCCTGATTCAGGTCTGTCTTAAGGTTTAGATTTGGGATTGAACACTCATAGATACTCATAGACTTTCTTACTTTTCTAATTCATAGACTCTGCAACAATTAACGAAAAGGAATTTCCTTGGTCATACTATGGAAAGGATCCAGCATTGATTAAATAAGGCACCTCCCCTGCCTCTGCATTTGCCATGGTAGTCTTTGATGTTAAGGGTAGAGGTCCTGCCTCCTCATTGACTTCTCAATGCACTGGCTTTTGTTCTTGGGATAGAAGGAAGCTGCATAAAAGACTCAAGCCTTAAGTCATTGGGCCAATTATGTCTCAGTAATCATTTTCATACCTTTTAAGGAAAAACTAGTTTAGCCTGCATGGTGTAATGCTGCCAGGAATCCCAGTCCACCCTCTGTGTCAGGGATGCTAGTATACACTGTTTCTACCATATTTACCAAAGTGGTTTTCCTAAATCAAAGTCTAGAGATTAACCCTCTCACTCAGTGAGCTGCAATCATTCTCTTACCACTTCTGGGATCAAACATAAACTCTGTTTATAGGTCGTAACGGTTTGGCTCCATCTCACCTTTCCTGTCTGATTGCATGTTACTGTGCTCCGTGGACTCTGTGAAACAGCCAAGCTGCTTTTGCTTTTCCTCACACTACACTCCATCTCCATGCCTTTCTGTCAGCTGCCTTCACACCTGAAGTACACTTTCTCTTCCCAGCCACTTCTTGAAATATGGTTTCCTTTAAGACTCAGCTCAGCCTCATTTTGTGCATGAGGCTTTTCCTAATCCGGGTTATGAGCGCCATGCCCTGGCTCAAGGTTACCTTGTATCTCTTGTGTCTATTTTGTTTATTTCTATTTGTGCCTTTTGTGTACCCTGTTAGCATGAAAAATCCTTGAGAGCAGGGACCATTTCATTTTGGTCTTTGGTTCCCTAGCACTTATCACAGGATCCAGCATGTAGCAGGCACTTAGTAAGGCTTGTTGGTGATTGGATGGATGGATTGAAGGATGCGCTGGGTAGAACTGACAGTTGCAATTCTTTAGAGCACCTCCCTCCACGTGTGTCTGGTGAAGATTCCCATGGTTACTCCTCATTAGCATTTCGTGTTCCTCCGGCCATCTATGCAGTATAGCTCATCACCCTAGTTGTAGTTCTCAGATGTCATGTATCTTGAGGGCCTAGCGCCATACCAGTCAAACTAGTTTTCACCAGTTCACAGTTTTTTACATGTTAATTTAGAAGGTGTGGAATTTAAAACAGTTTTCTTCAGAAGTATCGAACTATGAGGATAAATCATGACCTACTTAGAAAATGTAGTTTATTATCTTCATCACAGTGACTTCTCTTTGGGCCTCAGTTTTTCATATGTACCATGAGGGAGTTAGATAAAATGATATTTCGGGACCCTGCTAGCTCTGAGCCAGTGATTCCCCCCGGCCCCCCGTCATCATTTTCTACACCTGCTCTGTGATGTTTGTTTTAATGTCTGGCTTTATCACATGACATTATCGATTCACGTAGAGTCAGCTCCTGTCATGTTGCAGACTAGTTATCTTCTAATATTGATCTTTGCCAACATAACTGCTAATTTACTGCATGTAGTCTGGAGCCATAAGGATCACAGAATTGTAGATTTCAAAAGAGCGTTTCTCAGAAGCTGTCTAGTCAAAA
The DNA here is from genome assembly GCA_028646595.1 of Phalanger gymnotis. Classification (NCBI taxonomy): domain Eukaryota; kingdom Metazoa; phylum Chordata; class Mammalia; order Diprotodontia; family Phalangeridae; genus Phalanger; species Phalanger gymnotis. The sequence goes on from CM053623.1 coordinate 354,935,028, forward strand.
TCCTACCTGACCAAGCATTCTCACTAGTGGCCATCCAATCCTCACTTGAAGATGTTGGCCAAGGAGGAAGTGATTGCTTCCACCCATTCCATTTTTGAATAGCTCTAGTTATCAACCAGAATTCATTAAATATTAGTTCCTGTGTGCCAGGCACTGTGCTGAGTGTTTGGGGAATCTAAGAAAGATAAAACAAGTCCTTGCTGTCAAGGAGTTCACATTCTAATGAGAATTGTCCAGAAGCCTTTCCTTCTTTCTGTCAAGCTTAAATGTGTCTTTTTGTAATATCCACCTGTTATTCCACATTTTTCCCTGTGGGATGCAGTGGAACACGTCTAAGCCTGCTTCCACATGAGAGTCTTTCAGATAACTGAAGCAAACTAGCAGCATGCCTCTCCCAACTGTCCTTTCAGGCTAAACATCCTCCATTATTGAGAGGACCCTCCCCTTCCTGATCCTTCTTAAAAAATGCATAGGGACTGACCCTCAATACTCCATTTGTTTCTATAGGACACTTTACAGTTACAAGTCATTTTCATATACCTCATCTATTGGATCCACACAACAATGCTGCAAGTTGTTGGTGATGATACCTTATATATGGGAAACTGCAGGTTCCATGACTAGTTAATAGGAGTATCTTATAGAAGGGCAAAAGGATAGAGTAGAATCTACCCCGTTTGGCCCTAGTGGCTTGATTAGGTGCCTAGACTACATTTTGATTGAACCAAACGTTCAGCATTGTTTGTGAGCTGGCCTGTACGCTTCTCTTGGATCAATCAGAGCTTCACCCTATGTACTTTTTACAAAAGAGAAAAGCTACTGCAGCATCAGAGAAGAGATTCTGAGCCTCTGGATTCAAGAGGTTGGAGCAAGGATGGAGCAAAGTGTGGGCCAAGCTATAGCAAAGAAGTAAGTTATAGGGAGGAGCATTGTCTCAAAGAGCATCATGGAGAGAAGGATCCAGACTGAGGGAAGTTCCAAGAAAAGATTGGCTCCTTCCCCAACTTCCCCTCTATCTGTTTCTCCACAGACACTATAATATAATCTGCTGTTTCATTACATCCATATTGCCAGTAAACTGAATTTTGCCTCAACCACAGAGAACCCCACCTCTACCTTGGCATTAGGCATTTTTCCTCACTGGGTGCTCAGAGCCATCCTAACTGAACTCAGAACTTTTCATCTAAAATAAACTTCCTGAAATAGAAAGAAGGAAACCAAGTGGATTGTAGGAGTAATTATATTGCCCCCAGGCTTAAAATGAACTAATTCTTTGTAACAGGGTTTTACAAGAGAATACGTTGTCTTGAAGAGGTGAAATGAACAGGTGGTAGGAGTAGATTATGGGTAGGAAAACTGTGGATTCGACAGGAAAAAATGATTTGCCAAAGGAAGAGGCAGAACTAAGGCTTGAACTCAGATCTGACTCCACTTCCAGAGACTATCGTTGAAACAACATTGTTACCACATCGTTCTTTCTTTAGACAGTGTTAGAATCATATTTTTGTAAGATATCTTAAGATGAAATATGCTGTCTCATGTTTCCAATTAATTTTATAAAAACTGCTTTAAAAATAATAGTTGACATACATATCTAGCAATTTCAGGTTCATATAGACCTTTCCATATGTTCTCATTTGTTCTTCACAATAACGCCATAAGACAGGCAACAGAACTCTCATCATCCCCAGTAGATGGCGAATCTGAGAGAGCTTAAGTAACTTGTCCAAAGTTGCAGAGTTGGTGAGAGCCAAGACCAAACCTTGTCTTCTTGCTTTAATTCTAGTGCCCTTTGCCCTAAACCATACGATAGTGGTCACTCATTGTTTTCTTAGTCCAGAGCTAGAGAGCAAAGCTTTATATTTATAAATCTGTATGTAGGTTGCATGAATATACCCCAGGTAAAAAAAGCAGCTCTTTGATGACAGGAATGATTTTGGATTTTTCTCTGTGTTCCCGCATATTGCACACTATGTTTGCTTCACGCTTTGTTGAATGAACTAATCTCTAAAATGGTTGATTCTGGAGAGAAATTTGGAACTATGTCCAGGGCAATCAAACTGTGTATTCCCTTTGATCTAGCAATACCACTATCTGTATAGTGGTATTGTCTCCTTGGTCTGTATCCCAAGGAGATCATTAAAAAGGGAAAAGGACCTATATGCACAAAAATATTTACAGCAGCTCTTTTTGTGGTGGCAAAGAATTGGAAATTGAGGGGATGCCCATCAATTGGGGAATGATTAAACAAGTTGTGGTATATGAATATAATGGAATTATTATTGTGCTAAAAGAAATGATGAGCAGGCAGACTTCAGAAAAACCTGGAGACTTACATGAACTGATGCTGAGTGAAGTGAGAAGAACCAGGAGAACATTGTACACAGTAATAGTAACACCGTGTGATGATCAAGTATGATTGACAGCTGTTCTCAGTAATACAACCATTCAAAACAATCCCAAAAGATTCGTGATGGAAAATGCTATCCACCTCCAGAGAAAGAACTGATAGAGGCTCAAAGTAAACTGTTTTTACTTTTTTCATTTTTTTTCTTTTGTTCTGTTTCTTCTTTCACAACATGACTAATGTGGAAATATGTTTTACATTATTGCACATGTATAAGATTGCTTGCCATCTTGGGGAGGGAGGAGGAGAGGGAAGGAGAGAGAAAAATTTGTAACTCAAAATCTTTCAAAAATGATTGTTGAAAATTGCCTTTACATGTAATTGGAAAAATAAAATACTATTTAAAAATGAAATAAAATGGTCGAATTAGAGCAGCAGTTCTTTTTGGTCTAAGAACTCCTTTATACTATTAAAATTATTGAAGTTTTATTTGGGTTATATCTATCGATATTTACGATATTAGAGATTTAAAATAGTAATTCATTTAAAAATAACAATGCATTGTTAACATAATGAACATTTATTGTGAAAAATAGCTTTTTCTAAAACCAAAAAAAGTTAGTGAGAATAGTATTTCTGTATCTTTTTTTTTGTGCAAATCTCTTTAATGTCTCACTTAATAGAAGATACCTGGATTCTCATCTCTGTTTCTACATTCTATCTGTGACAATATGTTGTTTTAGTCGACATTTATAAAGAAAATCTGACCTCAAACAGTTATATAGTTGGAAAATCGTTTTAATACTATCATTAAAATATTTTTGATCTTGCGAACCCTCGAAGGGTCTCAGGGGACCCCAGATATCCATGGAAAAACCTCTATTAGATGATCTCCAAAGTCCTTTCCAGCTCTGACATGTTGTGATTCTGTCCTCTTCTCTGAGTTTCCTTACCTGGTTTCCAGGGGTTTGTTGGGAGACTCATCCCTGTTCATCTATTGGTGTCTATGCTCTGAATTTATAACCCTGTTCACGAGTTAAATTACTATGGCAAAATATGCCAAGACTTGGAACAGACTTGGGAGGTTCCCCATGCAATTAATGTTTACAAGATGCTTGTGATAAAAGGACTGTGTCCTGGTCACATCGAGGATATGGTGCCAGGGACCTGGTCAGTCAGTTAAGTTGGGGGCCCCAAAAGCAACCATGGCAGGTGAGGGTATACAGTATCACTTACTCCTCACAGTAACCCTGAGGAGTAGGTAATACCAGTGTTAGTTTCAACATATGGGGAAACAAGTTCAGTGAGGTCTCGCCTAAGATGGTCAAGGAAGGTAACCTGAAGAAAAGTTCAAAGATCAGTGTTTGACACAGCTTCTTGATTTGTTTCACAACTGGAATCAATCAATGAGTATTAGTTAAGTACCTACTATGTGCCAGGCATGGTGCTAGGGTCTAGGCCTATAAGGACAAAAACAAACAAAAAAATCTTCAAAATTTATCCTTATCCTTGAAAAGCTTACATCCTATCTGAGGAAACAACATGTATGTGTGTGCACATACACATATGTATACACATAGGCATATATACATGCAAATATACAACATATGTACATATGCAACTAAATACAAGGTAATTGGGGAAGGAAAAAATCAGGAAAGACCTCTTGTAATGGGCAGTGCTTGAGCTGATCTTTGAAGGAATCTAGGGATTTGAAGAAGCAGAGGGGTAAGAAGGGAGCATATTCCAAGCATGGGAGACAGCCCAGGCAAAGTCCTAGAGATGGGAGGTAAGATGGCGTGTGTGAAGGACAGCAAGGAAGCCATACAGCTTCATAGAACCATGCCGTGCTAGTGCTGGAAGGCACCTTAGAAAGCGGCTAGTCCAAGCTCATTTTATCAATGAAGAAATTTGGATCCAGAGAGAAATTACATGTGTATGGTTATGCATCTCACAAATAGTGAAGCTGAGATTCCCAACCCTGGCCTCTTAGCCCTTTGTCCTTTTTACCACTTGCTATCTATTCACATGAAATTCCCTTTTCCTCCTTTAGACTGTTTGGGTCCTGCATCTATGTATTTATTTTAATGAACGTCTTTAGACGGAATAAGATGCCTCATTTGAGAGCAGCCTTTATAACCTCTAAGCTAGAGTTCAGAGCCCATTCTATAGAAGATGCTTGCCTTTAATAAAGGCAATGAGAAGGATGCTAGCCAGCAATGCCCATTTAAATATAAGCTCCTGAGAGAGAGGCAGTGGAGATTGATTAGTTAATATCTGCAAATCCTTTTAAGATGCTTAGATAAAAGGATGACATGAAAAGCTATTGTTCAGCTCAAGAGTCCTAAGTGGCTTTGATCACAGCTGTGGCAAGCAATCACTCCCCCCAGTCTTTTACCATCCTAAAGGCAAACATCCATTATTAAGAAGCTGTTGTTTTCAGTTATCAACTCCTACCGGCAGGGACCAGAAGTGGAGGATGAGGATGATATGGATGTGGATGATGACAGCCAACACTTGACATGGAGCTTTAATGTTTGCAAAGCCTTTATATGTGTTTTCTGACAACAACTCTGTGACATAAATAGAATAGGTCTTATTACCTCCATTTTACTGAGGAAGGCACTGAGACTCAGAAAGATTGCATGGTTTACCTACACAGCTAGTAAGGGGCAGAGGAACGATTTGAGCCTAGATCTGCCAGACCCCAAGTCCAGTTATGTAACAGTGCCATGTGGTTTGAACCCAGAGAAAAAGTAGAGCTGGAATCAGTGAATTGAAAAGGATCAATAAAGTGTGTAACAGTGCCTGTCACATAGTAGTCTCTTGATAAAAGCTTGTTCCTTTCCCCTTCTCCCCTTCCCAATAAAAAGCATTTATTAGTCACTAGCTGTGTGTCTAGGCACAGTGATAACTGCCCAGAACACAAATATAAAAGAGAAAACAGATCTTGTCCTCAAGGACCTCGCCAAATCTATAGGGGAGTGGTGGCTTAGAGGGACCGTTGTGGTCTGGAAAATTTGGGGGATCATAGGTTGATTGGCTTGGTGGTGGTCTCAGTGCCTTGCATTTTCCATTTTAGCTTTGACTGAATTAATTGCCCTGTTGCCTTTCTCTCACTAAGTGATAGAAGCTTCAGCCCTTGTTTGATGGCTTCAGATACCTCTGCTCACCAGCCATGGGTTCATGAGCAGACTAGATGGAGGCAGAAGCTGCTTGCCAGGCCTCTCACATTATGATCCTTGCCATTTCCTCAGCTCTTCATACCATCTCCGCTCTATGGACCTTTGCACAAGTAACATGGCTGGAATATAGTCTCTTCTCATCACTATGACTATAGCATCTGAGCAGCTTCCAAGATCTGGACCTCCTGGCCAGCCCCTCGATGATCTTCCTGATTACAGTCAGCCCCCAGTGAGTGATGTAGAAATGAATAGATTTTTTTTTTCTTGAACTGGTTGTTGAGTACCTGGCTTAGGAACTCTACCATAGCCCCCAAGGCTGGAAGTGTCTATTTCTCAGGATCAGGTGCTGCTGACATGTGCTCATGGAAGGAACCAAAAAGCCAGCAGATGTTCCTGCTGCCATCGCCCCAAGTCCCTCTCACTGAGAAAAGACTGGAAGAGAGATCCAAAAGAAAAGGAAGCCAAAGCGAAAAATGCTTTCTACTATTCTGGACCACCAAGGTAGGAGGTTCAACTTCAAGGGTCCATCCCCCACTATGTTTAGTCATCTCTGATGCAGTTGGCCCAGTTCCAGGGACTAAGCAGCAAAACTCATAGCTCTGAACCATGAGAGGTGCTCCTTTCTGACAAAGCTTTTTTTTTTTAACCACCTCATAATTTTGTTGAGGGTACTGAAGAGACTCACTCGATCATGTGTCTCCCTCCCAAACTTGTAAATGCAGCTAAAGGCTAGCGAGCAGTGGGAAGTAATAATCTCATCACTAGATGGTTGTTGTTACTTTTATTAAAGGATATGAAACATAGGAACCAAGTCTCTTTATTTCGGCTATATTGACTGTGTTATAACTTAGTGTTTCTTTTATGAATGCATCAAGATATGTCACCTCTGCAGTCTTTGGAAACCTCAAAGGGAACAAAAGGCAGGATAAAATTTAAAATAACAAAAGCAAGTTGAAAAACCTGAATGCAAATAGACAAGAGTTCAAAGCCCATTTTCTAGTAATCCCTGGATCTGCACCAACCTCTAATTAGCATTTGGCCTCAATAAACTGGGTCATGGAAGAATCCAAAAGCTGCTGATTGAGAATGCAGATGATGCACTTGACATTGAGGAAAAAAATACACTTGAAGAGTTATTGACAATAATTCACAATCAAGATGATTTTTATTTTTTAAAGTAAATCCCATCTCAGGATTGTCAGGTACCTCACCAGATGTGCCTACAAAGCATTTTGTGCCTGAACCTATGATGCTTGTAATTTATGATATCTGTGCAGCAGCTGGGAAGATCAGGAACAGTCTCATGCAGAAGAAGGTTGTGTTTATGCTGAGCTTTGAAGGAAACCAGGAATTCTAAGAGTCTGAGGTGAGAAGAGGTGCATTTGGGGAGTGGGAGACAGCCTGTGAAAAGGCATGGAGGACAGCCAGAGAGGGAATGTTATGTATGAAGAAAAGCAAGGATGCCATTTTGTCTAGACAGAAAAATGCATGAAGGGGTCATATATAATAAACCTAGAAAAGTAGCTGGGAGCCAGGTTGTAAAGTGGTTTTAGTGCTGAACATTGAAGTTTGTGTTTGGTCCTAGAGGTACTAGAGACCCACTGGAGTTTCTTTATCAGTGGAAGGATGTAGTAAAGTTTGTTCTTTAGAGACTATCGCTTGAAAAGCTAAAGAGAGTACAGTTTGGAGAGAACTTAAGTCATGGAGGCCAATGAGAAAGCTATTGCAATAGTCCAAGATGACAGGTGCTATGGACTATAACTAAAGTGGTGGCTGTGTGAGTGGAAAGAAGGGGACATATGAGCAAGATGTCATGGACTTAGAATAGACTTGGTAACTGAGTAGATATGTGAATAAGGAAGATTGAGGAGTTAAGGAAGATTCCAAGGATGCCAAGCTGTGTGACTGGAAGGATGGCGTAGTCCTCGAGGAAACAGAATTTTGGAAGAGGCATGTGTTAAGGCAGAAAGAGAATGAATTCTGTTTTGGATAGGGTGAGTTTGAATGCCTACAGGATATCTGGTTTGAAATGTCCATTAGGCAGTTAAGGATTTGGAACTGGAGGGGGTGGATATTTAGATCTGGGAGTCATGTGCGAAATGGCAATAGCTGAATCCATAATTGAACAATAAGATCAACAAGAGAGAGGAGAGGTCACTTGATAAAGCTTGGCCTATACTCACAGACAGGTGGCTTTCAGAGGCTGGTAATGCAACAAAGGAGACAGGGGTGCTCAGGTAGGCAGGAGAACCATGAATAACCAATGTCACAAAATACAGAGAGGAGACTGTCCAGGAGAGTGGGCTCCAGCATCAGATGCTGAAGAATTGTCCTGAAGGGCTGACAAAAGGCCATTGGAATTAGCAATAAAGTTATCATTAATAACTTTGGAGAGAGTAGTGTTGGTTGTGTAATGTCTGGATTCAGATTTCAAGGGATTAAAAAGTGAGTGAAAGGAGAGGAAATGGAAACAGCATAGGTAATGGAGGTTGTTTATCAGGCTTGTTCCAGAAGACAAATGTAATAAGGCTTGGAGTGCAAAGGAAGAAAGAGAGCCATTCAGCTCCTTGGAAAAGGAGGAAAGATGGCCCAGAGGACAGTTGATTACTAAAACAACACCTGGAACTGCTGAGATAGGAGGACAATGAGATGAATCTCCAAAGAGGACTATATATGTAGTAGTGGAGAATGAGAAATATGCTGGTTCCCTCCTTCCCAGTGAATAGTGGGGAGAATGAGAAAAGGAGCACCCCATCTAAAGACAGAGCTGGGGGATGTAGTGTCTCTTCCAGAGGAAGTCAGGTTTCCCAGAGTGCAAGAAAGTGGAGGAAGTGTGAGAGGAAGAGCTCCAGGCTGAAAATTGTGAGGGTGGAGTTTCAGAGACTAGAAAGGAGGAGGAAGTCAGAGGATAGAAAATGGGGTGGGTAGAGCTAAACTGGATAAAGATCCTTAGAGTGGTTGTAGGAAAGCAACAAGGAAGAAGACTGAAGAAGGGAAGAGGGGAGGAGAGCGGAAAGAGCAGGAAGAGACAAGAAGAAGGGAGAAAGGAAAAAAAAGGAGAAGGACAGATGGGGAGGAAAGGAAGGGAGAAGAGAGTGGGAGAGAAGAGGAAGAGATGAAGAGAAGGGAAGGGGGGAAAAGGAAAAAAAAGAGGTTGGAGGAGAGAGAAAAGGAGAAAGAAGAGGGGTGGAGAGACAGGAGGAGAGAAGGGAGGGAGGAAGTGGGGTCCTTGTCAATGTCCGGAATGGTCATTTGCAAAGCAGCAGCGCCAAGCTCAGGAGAAGCTAATTGGGGACTTGCTTGGCAATGCTTCCTCCTTCCATCCCTGTCTCCCCTCCCTTCCGCTGAAGTTCTCTGAGCAGCATCTGTTTCTATCACCCAGTGAGCCCAGAAGGGAAAGAAAGCGAGACTGAGACCCGGGTCAGACCCCAGGAGGCTCCCGCCGAGGCTGGCTACTGTCATCGGCACTGGCCCTGGCAGGGCGCGAGAGCGCAGCTGTTTTGCCCAGGATTGGACTGGCGGGTCAGCTAGGAGCGCACGTTGCCTCGGAGGGGCTGAGTCGGGGTGAGAGCTGGGGTACCCTAGAGGAGAGTGGCCCTGGGGGCGGTTTGGCCGCAGGCTCCCTGCAGCCAGGGGCAGCGCGGCTCTCAACGCTTGGCCAGGCGCACTGGGGCTGGTCATTCCGAGCGGACCTGCGGGCCGGCGGCATGGAGTGGGAACTCAACTTGCTGCTCTACCTGGCCCTCTTCTTCCTGCTGCTCTTCTTACTCTTCCTCCTGCTGTTCGCCGTCATCAAGCAGCTGAAGAACTCCATCTCCCACACCGCCGGGGCGCTGCAGCCGGGCCGCCTCTCACTGGCCCGGGAGCCTTGGGGCTTCTGCCGGGAGCAAGCGGTGTGAGCCGGCGAGGTGGGCGCGTGGCTTCGGCCCATTCCAGTGCCTCCCCGTCGGGCCCAGCCCAGCCGCCCCGTCGGCTTTCCCTCCGGCCCGGCCCAGCGCAGCCCAGCCTCCCCGCCAGCTCCAGCTCCAGCCCCTGCCAGCTCCGACTCTAGAAAACCTTCGGGCTGTCTTCTGGGGCTGTACCAGTCTCCGCTCTAGTTCCCTACCTGGGTAGAGAGACCCAGCGCCCTCTTCGAGTCTGCAGGCTCTAACTCTGGTTGGTGTTGATCTGGCCCAAGTCAGCTCCTGACCGGGAGTTCCACACCTCTGGGGGCGTAAGGAGTTGCGGCTACTTCTTTCTCCTGCCTCACAGTGGCCCCAGGTCAGCTGGCCCACTGGGATCTTCGAGAATGCAGGTCGGTGGCGGGCATTGGGGGCGCGGGCTGGTGGTGAGGTGAAGGAGCTGCCACGGCACTGCAGAGGATGCGTCCAGTTTTGGGGTTGTGGGGTGGAGAGAGCGAGAGCCCAGGCAGGGTTGAATGGATAGATCGAGCATGAGAAGCTATTCCAGTTACTTTCAGCAGAACGAAGAATGCATCGGTTTAGAATCAGACAGCCTTCCCCACCACCGACCAAAACCACTTTCTGCTGAAAAAGCCCTATAACAAGTTGCCAGAGGAAAGAAACGTCGGTGCTGGGGAATCGTAGCCATAGTTGTCTTAATTCTTTCCGTAATGTTGTTTAAAGCTAGCAGTAGGCATGGTAGGAGACGAATCAATGTTTGCTGAATGCACAAATGAATGGACGAAGGCCATGTTCGAAGGGCAAAGGAAGGAGTGAAATGACCATTTCAAGTGTTGCTGGGCAGATCCACCGGGGATCCTCCCCTTGGCATCGGATCCATGAAATGGCTGTGGTGCCCTGGCCTCCTTGTCCTGCTTCTCATACCAAGTTGTCCCAGGGAGTGAGAAGAATGCATCGAAGCCGGGATAAAAAGCAAGGGGAGCACTGGGTGTTCGTTCTATAGGGCTCTTTTGGGAATGGGAGGGTGTGGAAAGGGAGAAAAGAGAGAATGACTGTGGGAGAGAAAACCTAGAGGAAGAAAAGAAACAGGAGCAGTCAGGCCTCCTCTGACTGTGGACAATTTGGAGAGAATTTGCTCTGGAGAATTGCAAAAGCCAATTTTCATCCTGCAAATAATAGCGATGACTTGGCCTTCTAGAATCCACTTCTGTTTTTCTTTCTGGATACGTACGGAACTGAGCTTCGGCCCCTGAATATGTTACTGGGAGGGGTGCAGGACGATGCCAAAAAGCTTGACCTCTAAACTCCCTCAGTGAAATTCAACTTAAACTTCTCTGTACTCCCTCCTCCCTCAAGCTGGCCAGGAACATTAACAGGATGGCCATTTCAGCTTACCTGTCAAGGGGCCAAGCTGCCATCGGTTGGTTCAGTGAATTAGCATATACTGAGAAAAATCTTACTTCAAGGTAAAATTATCTGCTTGTAATTATTTGTATTTAAAGCACATTTGCACAGATAGGAGAAATTGTGGTAAATTATAGTAAAATAATAAAAAATATGAAATATAATCTTGCATCCATCAATGTGCTTGGTCCTTCTATTAATTACCTTGGGAATGGAGGCAAGGAGGCAAATGTAGATATTTCTTAGTTGGTGAATGGGTGTACCAGGGACCTGACCATGTCATCAAGTCCAGAGATTTCAAACTCAAATAGAAATGGAGCCACTAAATCATACAAAAGGATCCCTGCAGGTAGTACATCGACTTAGAAAACCACATATTAACATTACCTATATTCTATTGTATTTTTATTTTGTTAAATGCTTCCTAATTACATTTTATCTGGCCTGACACCTCTCATCAAATAGACTTTCTTCTTTTACAGATGAGGAATAGAAAGTCCAGAAAGGGGGGGAGGGAGGGGTAAATTTGCCTAAGGAGACCCAAGTAGTAGCAGAGCTAAGATTTGAACCCAAGCCCTCTGAGGCCAAAGCTAACATTATCTCCACTCTGACATGATACTGTTACAATCTGGTGAGTAGTCAAGTTTTTTTTTTCTCCTGGGACCAAGGAGCAGAAATGTTTAATAAATGACCCTGTGCAAGCTTCAAGATCTAATTAGTTGAAGATTGGAAGGAATATAGAATACAATTTTAGCATGTCTCTCTTTCCTTCTTCAGGAAAACAATGCAATATTTGTGAGCTGAAAGAGAGATAAATGAATGTAAAGGTAGTATTCTGCAAAGGCAGGAGAAATGGAAGCTGTTAAAAAGTATTGGGGTAGAATAGTATATACTTCGTTCCTCCCAAAACCAAGAATAGTTTTCTTAACTGAAATATTCTGATCATTCAGACAAAATGGGCATTGTTTTGCCGATCTTAAATTCTTCACATTGTGCACGTAACTAGCCGTGTGTGTGTGTGTGTGTGTGTGTGTGTGTGTGTGTGTGTGTGTACAGCTTCAGAAGTAAAAGTGGGGTCTGGGCCCATTTGTCTGAGCAAAAATTTGGGAACAATTCCATTGTAACAGAAAACTTAAAAATTCTCACTTCAGGGGCAAAGAAAAGACCCAACCAGAGGCGTGAACAGTAATCACATTTTCAATTCAGTCCAGTTTTGTGAGATGCAGCAGGGTGCTGTGAGAATGCCATTAACTAGCTATGCGACCTTGGGAAGTCATTTAACCTCTAGGTCTGTCTTCCCATCCTGTAAAATGAGAGGGTTGGACTTGGTGATGTCCAAAGATCTGCCTGCCTCTAAAAAGCTATTGTATTGTGGTTCAGATACAAATGTGCAACGGAAAATTGAAGCAATTATTCATACAATTTAAGGGGAAAGTGAGCAAGACATATTTGTCTCAATTACATGGATACTTAAGGGGGATTTTAGGCTACATTAATAATAATAATAATAATAACGTGAGATTTATGTAGGGTTTTAAAATTTACAAAGCACTTTGCTTACATTATTTCATTAATGGAGGCATAGTGTCTAGGCCTGGGTAGTTAATAGCCCCACTGCCCTAGTCAGATCACATTGAGTGTCTCTTCTTCAGTTATGGGCGCCATATTTTAAAAAGTACTTGATAACCTAGAGAGTGTTCAGAGGAGCACAAAAAGGACGATGAGATCACCCCTCATTTGAACAAGCTGGTGGTCTTCAGCCTGGAGAGGGGGAGATTTAGCGGGGCACGATGGCTGCCTCCAAGCATTTGACAGGCTTTCAAATAATAGAGAGTCTAGACATGTTCCAAAGGAAAGAACTGGAAGCAGTCCGGCAGACTGGCAAAGAAGATCTCAGCCCAGTAATGGGAAGAGCTTTCCAGAAAAGATAGCTCCTCCAAAGTGAACTAGGCTGCTTAGGCAAGTAGAGAGCTCCCCTTCACTAGAGGCTTCCAGCAAAGGCTGAGGGGAGTCTAGTCAGGGATGCCAGAAAGGGAATTTTTGTCCAGGTTTGAATTGGTGTAGACTAGAATCTAGTCCCCTTGGATAGTCTGGTGAAGCCTATGGACCCCTTATCAGCGTAGCGTTTGTAGTATAAATAAAATACGTAAGATTCCAAAGGGAACCAGTTTACATTGAAACAGTTTAAATTTTATGTGTGTGTGTATGTGTGTTTTTAGTTCATGGATCCCAGTTTAAGAGCAGATACTTCAGACATTCTCTTCATACCTCTTCTAGCTCTGAGCTTCTGTGATTCAGTGATATCTCTTGGGGTGGTGGTGGAGGAGGAGGAGGACTACTGTCTATTTCAGAGAAATGCTTCCACTCTCCACTTTGAATTCAATTCAGCAGACATGTATGACGCACCTACTATGTGCAAAAGCTCGGACCTGGTGGAACAAAGCAATAAACTAAACAACAACAAACAAACAAACAAAAACCAAGAGGACCTGTGCTCAAACATTTGAGGAGGGAAAGACACTAATAACTAGGCTAGGAGTGAGGATTCGGGAATATTTGCCACAGTAGACTTGGCCCCAGTTGAAAGAATAGTTTATTGCAAACAAAGAAAACCAGCCCTTACTGACAAAGCCATCTGAGATGGAAATAGCCAAGACTCAGTTTTCAGTCTCTGTTTCCCTGGCATTGTATGATCAATAGGAACACTTAACAATTAATTGTTAGTGTAGATTGTAGAAGAAATTATTTAATCCCTTGTTTATTCATGATGAGAAGAAACATGGATTTCCCTCTTTTTAAATTATCAGAATCCAGGTTTTAATAACGTTCTTGGCTCTTTGCTCCTGGGCACCTCTGGCTTTCAAAACTGGGACCCTTTTGCCCCTATTTTTAGATTCTTGGGGGATCCATTTCCTTTTTACAGGGAAGCCTGAGGCCATAGCTGGTCCCACTTTGATTCTTAGTTCAAGAACTCATTTAACAAGTGTTTACTAAGAGGTCACTATGTGCCAGGCACTGGGGATTAAAGACAAAAATGCAGCAGTCCCTGCTGTCAAGTAATCTACAGTCTACTGGAGAGAAACGACATATACATAGATTAATAATAATGATGATGATGATACCTAGCTTTTATATGATCCCTATTATGTTCCTGTGCTAAGCTCTTTAAAAATGTTATCTCATTTGTTCCTTACAACAACCCTGGAAGTTTGGTGTTATTTTTTATCCCCATTCTACAGTTGAAAAATTGGAGCAAACAGAGGGTCCAGTGACCTGCTCAGAGTCACCCAACTAGTAAGAGTCTGAGTCTGGATTTGAACTTGGTCTTCCTGACTCCATTCCTAGAGCGCTATCCACTGGGCCACTTCATTACCTCATTAAATACAAAATATATCCCCAGTATTTGGGGGTGAGGGAGAGGAAAGGGCTTATTTCTGTCTTGTTCTCTTGTGACCTGGTCCGAATCATTTTTTCCTGGGAAAATATTTCTTGTCACTAAGCCCCATGACTATGTACATAACCCCAGTACCTATTATGGAACCTACCCCTGATGTTGGGATCTAGAACTGAAAGGGTCCTTAGAAATCCTCTAGTCCAACCCCTTCATTCTTATAATTGAGGAAACAGGTCCAGAGACAGGAAGTGACCTGTCTGAAGTCCTGCTGGGTAGTAAGTGATGGAGCTGAGACTGAAGCAGAGGTCCTCAGACGCCGTTGTTACTGTTTTTTCTGTTTTGTCATGCTGCCATGCATGGACCTCTGCCAACCGATGGCATGTGCTTTGACTGTCTATCCGGGTGGCCAGGCTTGCCCCTGCTTGGGCAGCTCTACCAGCTCTAGGCCTTGGTTTGGGTCCTTTTCCTTTGCTGCCTTTCTTTTCTGCTATAGATTGACTCATGGATTGGGAACCTTCTGTCATACTTCTTCCCCTGCATGTACAGCCTTCAACTTGGCCATCCGTACTCCCACATTCCAATGTCTGGCCTTCACTTTATTGTGTGGATCTGTCTGAAGTCCTGGTCGCCAGCTTTCTGGGTACTGTCTCGCTGCCATGGGAGCTTACTTGGAGCTATGGTCCATGAAAGCATCATTTTGAAGATGGAGATTACCTTAAAATAGGTATTTATTGTAAGCTTATACCATAATTGGAGGGGTGTGTGTGTGTGTGTGTGTATGTGTGTGTATGTGGTGTGCATCTGTGTGCATGTGTGTGTATGTGTGCATGTGCGCACGTGCGTGCTTTATGAAATAAAAGGCTTTCTCTGCAGTCTGGGAGCTGAGCTAAATCACTTAAACATCAAGGGAATAGCCTGTAATTCCCCTGCTCTTGTTCACTCAGCTTAGTTCACTGAGCTCCCCCAATTTCAGCTTAATAGAGAAATGATACCAAGTCCCATGAGGAAAGCCTGAGTTCTGCTTTCCTGTCATTGCCTAAGTTGTCTGTGCAGTTAAGCTGCAGTTATTACCGTCAGGAAGGCCGGCATTTCAGGTTAGATAACGTCACACTCACAATTCCACCATCCAATATGCCACATAAAGTCGATGTTGGTGTCTGACTTTAATTTTAGGGTGTAGCCGTAGGGACAGAACTGCCCTTCCCCCTGATGTTCTTCCATAGGGAAAGAGCTGGTTTTTTGGTGCCATTGGTTAGGATTCAAAAACATATTGGCAGGTGAGAACATTGGGCTGGATGGGAAAAGGTGAAATTTAATGGAGATAAGTGTACAGAATCACACTGGATTCCAGAAATAAGCTTGACAGGCCTAGGATTGGGGAGTAGTTTTCATAGTTTGGATGGATTCTAAGCTCTGTAGAAATCTCCAGGTGATATGGAATCCCCAGAGGCTGACAGGATCTTGGGCTGCATTGGGAGGCAGGTACCATGAAGAAGGAGGTGAGAGTCCCTTTATCAGTGTTCTGCCCTGTTCATTCCACGCCTTCAGTCCAGTTATCTCTTCCACAACATGACTTTCCCCACTGAGGTCTCCATGTATCTCAGGTTGTCATAAGAAATTAAATGGGAATTTTGGGGGAGTTTTATGGAAGCTACAGATGATACAGAACTTATGACCAAATGCTTAACCCAAATTTCATAATAAGGTAATATCCCATAAAAGAAAAAATAAAAAAAAATTTGGACTTCTCTGGTATGAAGAAAGAGCCAAAAAATTTACATGGATATTCCAGATCTTGAGGGTGGGACCATGCCCTTAACCCTTGGCTATTTCCAAGTATTTGAAAGACTGACATATCACTTGTCTGCTTGGCCCCTCCAGGACAAAACTAGGAAGAATGGGTGGAAGATGCAGAGGATTTCATATAGTGAAAAACTTACCCTCAATGAGAGCTATACCTCAAAGTAAAAATGTACTCACTACTTGTTCTCTTTCCTCGAGGTTTTCAAAGGAAAGCTAGATGACCAAAATAGTTTGGTATTGATACAGAGAAGAGTCTTGGTCAGATGTGTTTTGGACCAGATGGTCTTCACATTCCCTTCCTGCTTTGAAATTCTGTGTCCAAGGCAAAGATCAGATTTACCCAGTGTAATGGGGCCTTTGGACCTTGCCCAGATCGCCTATCATGGAGATATTCCCTTCCTGCATCCCTTACTATTCCAGTGGGAGTACACACCTTTCAAAGCTTGTGCGTCCAGAAGAGGCTTGTCTTTCAACACTACCAGATTGGGCCAGTCTCTCCCTTTCTTGCAGAGTCCAAAGGTTGAAGAATAGATTTCACCCATAAGGGGCCACCATGAACTGAACTGGGAAGGGGAAGATTCCTGTCCCTCCCCCTTTTCTCCCTTCCCTTTTGCCCTAGCCCTGAGAAATGGTTCTGGAGTCTCTGCTTGTTCTGTTCCCTTTGCCTTTTTTATTTTCATATGCTGAAGGTGATCTCTACATGACACAGGAGTCCATGAACCATGGCAAGCTTGGGGTGAGGATTCACTGTGGGACATTACAGTGTGCTAGCTAGGCTAGCTAGGCAGAGGGCTTTGGGCTTGAACTTTAGGAATACGATCAACAGCAGTCAAGTTGAGCTATGAACCTAATCCCGTTCTTCTCCCCAGAAACTGAGGTGGTGCAGTGAGGGGAGAGGAGTTAAGCCCCACATGTTGAGGGAGGAGTAAATTTGTATCTTTGTGATTATACATACCTTCGAAGTAAGTATTTCTTTGTAAAGCCAATCTGACTGTTAGTGGTTAAATGGAACCAGGGTACAGGGGACCACTCTTACATTGAAAGGAATATCATTGGTGGGGACTGGCACCATTTGCAAAGGGCCTAGACACCCCCCCAAACCTCCCTTAAGGGTACTTGAGAGCCCAGGAGAAGGGGCGAAATGTAACACCTCTGTCTCTCAGACACTACAGGCCAGGGTAGCAAGTGTTATACCAGAATGTGCCATGTTATGGCTTTTCTGGAAATTAGAACATGCCATCGTTTCTGCTTGGTTCACTTGCTCGAAGAGGGAAATAGCACTAGGCCAGTAGGAAGAATTCTGGGTTATTCTAAAGAATCTAGTATAAGCTAGTATGAAGAATCCAGGTGTTATTCTAAAGATAAGAGCGATGAAATACATACACATATTATGGGTACATATATAATATATATTATATATAATGTGTGTGTACATATCTATGTTGAAACTTAGAGGTGGCTAGAAAGGCCAAGTTGTGCTATAAATATGATACTTGACTTTTTTGGCATCATATGGCAAGAGAAGGACACGTTAGAGCCCTGGTGTATGGCAGGGACAGTTGTGGGCTTTTAATCCTTGAGGCCACCAAGAGTTCTTTATGGAACATCCCACAATTTAAACTCAGGGAATAATTGTATGGTGTCTGTGTCTACACTGGCAAAGTAAAGGTGGCCCTTGTAAGGGGAATCCAGATGACTCAATCATCAAAACAAAACTCCCCTCTTTCTTTGAGCTCTCCAAATAATGGCCATGGGCTTCTTCTTGAACTAGATCATTAGATAGACTTTCCCTTGGACAGACATGACCTAGATCTGCAAGATAGTGTAGACTCAGAGGCCGAACAAAGGTACTGGAATTGCTGTTCAGTCAGTTCACCACTGTGGCCACTTCTCTGAAACTCAGTTTCTTTATCTGTAAAATGAGAATAATTGTACATCTACCTTACAAGGAGGTTGTGAAGAAAGCTCTTTCTTGGTAAACCTTAAAATTCAGTATAATTGTATACTATTGTGATTATGGCCTCCAGGGAGGCCGAGACAATCAAATGAGTAATTTATGTATAACTCTCACAGAATTGCCTGCTGCTATCTCTGTTGTCCAGAGGAAAAGAAGATTCTTCTTCTGGGTTCCTTTGCTGCTGCCCTGCCCCAGCCTGGCTCAAGGCATTGTCTCCTCTACTCTCTCTCCCTTCCTGACCTCATCAGCTTCAATTACAGTTTCAGATTCAAGAATCTCATGTATGTAGAATCAGGCATTTGTTAAGTGCCTAATAATATGCTGTGACAGGCGCTAGGGATGCAGATATAAAAATACCACTGTCCTTGTCCCCAGGGAGCTTACATTCTACTGTGAAGATGCAACCTGCTCACAGAAAAGTAAATGCAAGATATATAGAAAGTACATGCAAAGTGATAGGAGTGAGGAGTGGTACCAACAACTGGAGGGTCAGAAGACTCCTCCAACTCATACCATCTAGTTCTATTCTTCATCCTCAAGGACAGTCATTCATTACCATGTCTTCGGGACAACTCACTCTGCCTGTATTCTCCAAATACGTCTCAAACTCAATATGTCCTGGACTAATTATCTCCTCGCACCCCAACTTAGGCTTCCTTATTTTTGTTGAGGGTGCCACCATCAAATGTCAATCAGGTTCAAAATCTCAGGGGTCATCCCTAGCTCTTACTTCACCTTCATCCCAATATCCAATCAGTTGCCTTGTCTCATAGATCTTAACTCCAAATGACTCACATCCGACCACTTCTCTCTTCTCCACAGTCACAACCCTCATTCAGGCTCCCAGTGCCTCTCACCTGGACTCCAGCAATAGTCTTCTAATTGACTGATGTCTCTGCATAGAGCCCTTCTCCCTGCAATTTCATCAGGTTGATAAATTGATATGTCTAAAGCATAGATCTGACTGCCTTTCCCTTTCCTCCCAAAATCTTCAATAGCTTCCTATCATCTCTGCAATAAAATATGAATTCCTCAGCTTGACATTTAAAGCCTGCCATAGGCTGGCTCCTACCTACATTTACAATCTTATTTGGGGGCATTCAGTGGTTGTAGTCATACAGCTTTAGCAGCTAATCTCCTGTGCTTTTCATCTCCCATCTAATAACTTTGCATAGAGGGTCTCCTGTGTTTGGATGGCCCCTACTTATTTACCTCTTCCTCATAAAAACTCTGTCTTCCTCGAAAGCACAGCACAGTTGCCATCTCTTACAGAGGGCCTTTCCCGATGCTGTGTTTACTCCTATCTGCGCCTGTTAAATCATAAAATATAAACTCCCCTAAAGCTAAGGACTATTTTCTTTGTTTTGATCCTCAGCAGCCTTGCACAACTTCAGTACTCCCTCCCGCCAACTTTCCAGCTCCCCTTTATTTTGTCTTCTCCTAGTAGGATGTCAGTTCCTTGTAGAAGCAAGGACCATCTTGTTTTCTTGGTTTGGGATCCCCAGCACATAGTACATAGTAAGTGTTCAACAAATGATCTGTCTGTCTTTCTATTCTATCTATCCATCTATCTATCTATCTATCTATCTATCTATCTATCTATCTATCTATCTATCTACATATCTATTCTATTCCATTCTATTCCGTTCCATTCCATTCCATTCCATTCCATTCCATTCCATTCTATTCTATTCTATTCTGTTCTGTTCTGTTCTGTTCTGTTCTGTTCTGTTCTGTTCTGTTCCGTTCCGTTCCGTTCTGTTCTGTTCTGTTCTATTCTATCATCTGTCTACCTACCTATCCATTCATCCTGATGGATGATGAAGTGACTGGCTCTACATCCTTCTTCAGGGTTGATGGCTCCCGACTAAGGTGTCCTCCCCCAAAGGAAACTTCTTCCAGAATCCTATCATTTCACCATGAAACTACTCAACTGCCTTAAATATTCAGTAGCAATGGATATCATTTCCAGTAAGGGAAGGGAAGGGAAGGGTCATTTGCTCACAATGCTCTTCTTCCTTGATACATAGCACTGAAAGGGAGATACAGAGGTTTGTACAGTGGCAAAGGAAGGGTTTCTTCTTCAGTCTAGCATACCAAGCAAGCTGACATATTGGTTAGAAGGGTAGAAAGTACAGCATGAAGGAGAAGGCTCCATTCCTCAGGTAGACCTTAGTACACCAACATAAAAACCATGGAGAGAAATTTGAGTCCAGTCCAACCAATAAGCATCTATTAACTGCCTCTTAATGTGCCAGGCACTGGGCAGTATATGTGTGTGTGTGTGTTGGGGGCGGTGTGACATACAAAGGCAAAACCTAAGCAACCTTTGTCCTCAGGGAGGGGCGGTGTTATTTGTGCAGCATGTTCTCAAATAAGTGTATATAGGGAGGGGGAATGGGAACAATCATTTCTCAAACACCTACTATGTGCCAGTCACTGTACAAAGTGCTTTGCAAATATTCTCTCATTTGATCCTCATAACAACTCTAGGAGGTAGGTACTGTTATTATTCCCAATTCACAGTTGAGCAAACTGACTTGCCTGGATCACACAGCTAATGAGTATCTAGGCAGATATTCTTGACTCTTGGGGCAGTTAGGTGTTGCAATGGATAGAGTGCCAAGCTGTGTTGGTAAGCAAAATGGGCACCTTAGCACTTAGTTCAACAAGTGCCCTTGAAGAATTTGGCTTTTGTTTTTGTTGAGTAATTCAGTGTATTTCATTGAGTCTTACTAAGTGCTATAAGCCCCAGGCCCAAACCTCTCTTAGGTGTAAAACCTGTGTGGGTGTGGATTGGCAACTAAGGTGGGGCCCAAGGTGGGGCTAACTCCAGGGAGGGCCTAGTTTACATGTCTGGGACAGCAGAGGCTCTTAGACCACATGGGTTTAAGTCTGCCCCTTTGTGACCATTTTAGGTCATGTGGGTGAGTCGCATGTGTGACTCACCCCTGACACTGAAAAAGATATAAAAACCAGGGGTTGGCCTCTGCTTCCTTGGAGCTCATTCCCGCAGCAGTGGTGGCGCGTGACTCTGGGTCAGCCCTTGTTCTGAGCTCCCGGGCTGAATCTAGATGTTGGTAACTATGAATTGTATTGGGTCTGTCTGTTTGTAATTTGTTTAGGGCTCTTGAGATGGTGTTGATGAGGAGACTCTGAGCAGCTGTAGCTAAGGACCTCCAGCTTGTAAACCCAGATGCTGAGACTTTGTTGAACTCTGGTAACTATGTATTGATATTTGAATCAGACAAGGTCTGTCTATTGATGTTTGTAATTTGTTTGTATTTTGCTCTGAAGTTCAGTGTGCTGGTCTTTTTCCCTTGAACTAAGTGAATTG
>CM053623.1:354956856-355062274 GCA_028646595.1 Phalanger gymnotis
TGCTGGTCTTTTTCCCTTGAACTAAGTGAATTGTATTTGTGTGCTGAATTAAAGTAAGCGTGTCAACCCCTTCCCCCTGCTTTCCTTAGTTAAGCAGATCAAAAGAACCTGTGTTTTTGCGGCATGCTCGCAGCTTTCTGGGTGCTGGCTGTGGGTGGATCTTACACCCCCACAGAAGCTGCTAGCTGGATTGTGGAAACGCAAGCCTGGAGTCAGGAAGACCTGAGTTCAAATCTGTCCTCAGACAATTACTAGTTGTGTGACCCTGGGCAAGTTACTTAACTCTGTTTGCCTCAGTTCCTCATTTGTAAAATGAGCTAGAGAAGGAAATGGCAAACCACTGCTGTATCTTTGCCAAGAAAAGCCCAGATGGGATCATTGAAAGTTGGACACAATAGAAACAACTGCACAATAACAACATTTCTGACTCCAGAGCCTGGGCTCCATCTACTGTACCATCTAGCTCTCATATACATGATAATTGAAGGAGATGGAAGTGAGAACTCAGGTCCTCCTGACTCCAGGGTCAGTGCTCTACTCATTGCCGCCACCTAGCTGTCCCCTGAGGCCAGATTGGAACTCAGGAAGATGAGTCTGCTTGCCTCAGGCCTGGTGTTCTATCCACTGCCCCACCACTTAGCTGCCCCCATTATTAGCTGCTTTTCCTCCATTAACCTTTTCGTCTTGTTTCAATCCCTCTTAATGCTAGTGCCTGCCCTCTGGCTTGTATATCTTGTTTGTTCATAGCTGTTTGCATAATGTCTCCTACCATTAGATTGTATGCCACTCGAGGGCAGGGGACTGACAGTCTTTTGGTTTTATTTGTAACTCTAGTTCACAGTGCAGTACCTTGAACATACCAAAGGTGCTTAATAAATGCTTGATGGATCAAATTCTGCACTTTAGTATGACGGGTGAAATCTATCCATGGTTAATTTCCTCAGCAATAAAGCCCTGGTTGGTTCAACATGTTTATCCCCTTTGCATGTAGACAAAGTATTAATGTTTTTGATTGCCTCTTATTCAGACTTTTGAAATGAGAAGTTTGCAATCAGTGTGAATACTAATAGAAGTCAAATGTGGGCTAATGCTTGATTTATCATAATTCTAATATCTAGGGAGCATGAATTAAAACATTCAGCGTCAATTGCTTTTCTGCACCAACTCTCTATAATTGCCCATCAGCATTGATCAACGTTGACAAGACCTGTATAAAATCATCCATGTCCTTCTGAGCACTTTACCTGATTATAATATTCACCAAGTGCCCAGTGCTGAATGTGATTATAATTAGGTAGGTAGATGTCTTAGGGAATCTGTCACTTTGCTATACTTCATTCTATTCAACAAATGGTGATTCAGCACTGACTGTGTAGATGACACTGTACTAAGCACCGTGGGTACAGAAAAGAATCCACCAGGTCCTACAAATACAGAGAGTTTTTTTAAAAAGCTGAAAGTGTATAAAGTACATATATTTAAAACAAATAAAGTGACTGGAAAAAGAAGGGGGCGCCAGCAAGATGGAGGCGTCAGAAGAAGTTTCCTATAAGCGGCGGGCCCCTGAACTGATCCTTGAAGGAAGCTGAGGATTCCAAGAAGTTGGATGAGAAGAGCTGAGTGGGCCATTGGCTGTGAGGTCTGGGACTGGAGTTCAGGAGAGAGGTTTGGGCTAGATACACAGACCTGAGCATCAGCTGTGAATCAGTCCATTCTGGGAAATCGATCAAAGAAGGGTAGCCATAGTTTGCCTACAAAGAATTAAACATTCATTTGGAAAATGCTTTTGGATGCCTGACATTTAGGAGACAATGCTCTCAAGTTCAACTGTCCTTTGAGACCATCTTTAGAATTTTTTTCTCATGTCATTTCAAGGTTGACTTTTATATACATTGTTTTATTGTGCAACTATCATCATTTTTGTTATGTGCATTGTTTTAATCAATGAGAAGGCAGTGTGGCATTATAGAAAGAGCATTGGACCAATGGCCAGGAGACATGGGTTTGAATCTTGGCTTATAATCTGTGTGACCCCAGACAAGCCCCTCCCCCAGGCCTTGGTTTCCCCATCTGTAAAATAAAGGGGTTAGGGTACATGGCCTTCAAGGTCCCATCCTAGTTCCCCATCTATAATTCTACATCTTGCTTGAGTCAGAGCTTAGGGGCATAGAGCTGAAAGTACTTTCTTTTTTAAAAGGTGCCGGTGCTTTATGAATCCAGGTATTGCTATTATCATCATTATAATTACCATTCTCCAAGTCCCCCCTTGCAAGTAGATGAAATATGTAATCATTGGAAGGTGCTTATTTTCCACATGAATGTATGAGTTACTTTAGTAAACACTTTTCTGCAGCTGTGGACAGCATTATGCCATGTACATATTAATTCTGTATCCATCTGAGCTGTCACCTCCAAGTGGCGGGCCTCTTTTTAAATTTATACATGGGGGCTGGGGTATTTGTTAAGCTGCTGGTGCTACCAGACTTGGTGGTTATCAGCTTTATAGCCCCCTGTAGCTTCTGTGTCCAGTCTAGTATAACCTCAGCTTATGCAGGTGTGTGGTCCTTGGGTGTGGCCTTTTGACTGAGTCCAAATTGTACAGAACAAATTCTTTTATTAAGGGGATTTGTTCTGTGAAGTTTGGATTCAGTCAAAGGGCTGCAGCCACCAGGCCACAGATTCCCCACCTGGTAGAGTATCAGGGCCTCCTGGTGACTCCCGGGGGTCAGTGATGGAAGACTTGGCATTTGGTGATGACACTATGAATCCTGGGGGTGTGTGTGTGTGTGTATGTGTGTGTGTGTGTGTGTGTGTGTGTGTGTGTGTGTTGGGGGGGCAGTCCTTAAATTGAAAACACCTCCCCCCAAGGCTGCAGGGGAAATTGCCAAAACTATAGCAGAGAGGACAGGGCATTGAGCTGGAAAAGCTATTCACTGACTGATTTTTAGAAAAGTGAATCTGCCCTCTGGCTCTCTCTTTCTTCCTTTCTCTGGAACTCATGGCAAATTACTGTTTGGGATTTCCCATGAGGGATAGGTACTTTTCCCTTCCTTCCCCCACCCCTGTTTCCCAGGAGAAATTGATCTGCTGAAATATGGCATCCCCCATAGGTGCTGGCCTTTGTGAGCCTGGCCTGAGCTTGAGCTTGAGCCTGAGCCTGGGCCTTGGGCCTCTGGCTGCTGCTTTTGCTTTTTCCAGGAGTATACTGATAAACACACAACTTTGGCTTTCTAAAAATAAATGACTGTGAGGCCCCCAGCAAGTCACCTATTATCTCTGAGTCTCAGTTCCTTCTCTGTAAAAGGAAGAGTTTTACCAGATGATCTCCAAGGTCTCTGAGCTCTAAATCCATGATACTACAATTCTATGAAAGATGATATGATAGAGTGAATAGAGCACTTGGAGTCAGAAAGGCCTGGGTTCAAATCCTGCCTCAGCCACTTATTTGGCTGTGCAACCTTGAGGAAGCCCTTCATTTCTTCTCAGTTTCCTTACTAAGGGGAATGGACTCAGTGACGTCGTGGTGACTCTTGGCCGCCTTCCTTCTATTCTTGATGGTGGCTACAGTCACGTTCTTGGCTCCAGTTCAACGTTTCCTCACCGAAGAGCATTGCATTTGTAATCAGAAGACCTGGCCTCTGGTCTTGGTCAAGTCCCTTCTCACTGGGCCTCAGTTTCCACCACTGTAAGATGAAAGTGTTGGATTGGATGATTTCCAAAGTCCCTCTCAGCTACAATGCTGTGGAAACAGGGGACCTACATGGCACCTTCTGAGCCCTAAGGGACATAAAAGGGACAATCTTGACACATAAAACCACGTGCCTGAGAAGTTAATAAGTTTCAGCAGGAGTAAATATAATGAAGGCTGGAGGCAGTCAGTGCTGTGGGTGGTCCGGAAGGGATGAGACAGGTAGATCTATGCTCTGGTTAAGGGCTAGCCCTCCTCATTAATTAGCACAGTGCTTGGCATATAATAAGCACTTAATAAATGCTTGTTGGTTGGTTGATTGATTGATTGCATTCCAAGGACTCCTTCCAATGTGAATTCTTTCATGTTAAATAAGGCCTGAGTTCTGACTCTACTCCACATACTGCTCTGGTCTGCAATCTGAGATGAGCATTAGGTGCAGGCATCCCTTCCCTCACCACTCTCACCCTACCCCATCCCCATGCATTATCTTTCTTCCTTCCGATGCTTGATTAGGTATGGTTTTTGTCTGGGACTTTTCCCATATACATAGAATTTAATGGGGCCTTTCCTCTGTGGGAACCTTCTAATATGTGAAGAGGTTTGAATTCATGCCGAGGCATCTTTCTAAATTCATTAGTTTTTGGTCTCTTTCCCAGTTGGGGTTTCTTTATTGGTAAGGTCACTCACCTGAAACCTCTTCCCTGAGAAACACAGAAACTTTCTCTGATTGGCCCCTTCAGGCTTTCCACTCAGCCTCCCTAATCTGCTCTCATCATCGCAGTTTGTTCCAAGGAAGAGTCAGAGCTATAACTAGGAATTTTCCCACCCACCTCGGGCAAATTTATTGATGGTGATAGATGTGAAGATGGTCCTCTGCTGGTGGAGTGATACTAGGAGAGGGCATGATCCTTCCTCCAAGAGCCTGGCCTATGCATTAGGCAGCATGGGGGAGATGAGAACATGGTGGCCAGAAAAGACATGCCTTGAGAAGCACAACAGTGAGACTCTGGGGTGATGGCAGGGACTTGCAATAGGACCAAGAGGTTGAAGGAGCGATGATATGGGGAGAAAGTGCACTCCTTCACCAAATCGGTGCCCTGGAGTCCTTATAGCTCTGCCTCAGGAATACATCCTGGGAGCCTTTCTGTGACTTTCCCAGGTGTTTATAATAGATAAAGCTTCAGCTCTGTGCTGCTCCCTCCGCTGCTCTCACATCCCTCCTTCTTGCTCATCTCCTCACTCTAATTGATGCCGTTGAGAACTGTTGGCATGCTCATTAACCCAGGCACGAGCACCTTAAATTTCCCCTGTAGACAAGGGTAGGTTCCGCAGGCTCCACCTCTAGATAGTGGGTTCATCAGAACAGTGTGACCTTAGATGAGTGACTTCCCTAGTCTTGGCCTCATTTTCTTCATTAGTAAAACAGAGGCTGGGCTAGATACTCCTAAAGATCCTTTCCCAGGTTGTTTCATTCTAGGCGGCCAGGAACTCGGGCCCAGCTCTTGGTAAATCAGGCACCTGTCATGACCACCAGGTGGCGCTATTGGGTGTAAAAAAAAAAAAAATCCTCCAGCGTTGGTTGCTAGAGATCTCAATGAGTACCAGACCTTGTTAATAGTCAGAGAGGACCCAGCTCAACACCTGTAATTACGACAGGCAAGTGGGGCCATCTGGAGGTTGAGTGGAGTTTATAGTTATCATGTTTAAAGAGCGGAAATGAAAGTCTCTTTGTTGAGCAGCTTACAACAACGGTGAAAAACTGTCCAAATAACTGTGAAGAACTTGGTCCAGTCCCTCCCTCCCTTGCCCTCTTTCCTTCCTTTATCTTATTCCTCCTTTTCCTCTTTTGCCTGCATCCTTTTGTTCTTCTCTTTTTCCTTTACCTTTTTGAATTGATCACTGATTTATGAAATTAGGAAAGAGGGGCAGGAGTGCTTTGTTCTTTGGGTACTTGTCTGGAAAGACCATGATTGGCAGTGGGGAATAGGGGCAATCATATTTCAATAAGGCACAAGTTTCTAATAAGTGGGGAGAGATACAGAGGCAGATAGTGGTATGGGGACAGGGAATGGGATGGTGAAGGAAGGCAGCTTGGGGAGGAGGAGGGGAGGGGGAGTCACTTATGTAACCATGGATTAAAGGTGGGAGCACTAGGCAGCATGGACCCAGTAGAGATGGAAGAAGGCTGGGGGGGGGCAGGAGTTTGGGGTCTCGTTTTTATAGGGGTTTTGGGGAATGGATCAACTCTTTTATATGTGCCACCTTGGAGTGAATTCATTAACATATCCAAATCATGTCAGAGTTATTAGTAGAACTTCAAAGTCATAGTCTCAAAGTTGTCAGCACAGAGCTGAAGCTTTATCTTTTTGATGTTCTGCTGGTCTGGAATTGCGGAGGTCTAGAATTTGTCTGAAATTTACACATTGTAGGCCAGAAACCTTGACAAGCCATGCTTAGATGGTTTCTCCTAACTTTGCACATATTACCAGGATGTGAATTTTAGTTAATACGTGATACAATTTGTAAATTATACTCCTTTAATCTTTTGGATGGTTTGCACATGATTTCCAGGTTCCCCTTTGCAATATTTATTTCCTGCTACAATTTACTTACTATTCTGACTAGAAGGGGGAGAGGGATGGGAAGCATGGTCAGAGGGACCAGAGCAAGAAAAAATTTTGACATTGTAAAGGGATTTATGATTCTCATATTAATCACTATAACATATGTAATGAATATACTAACACTTAGATTTCTCAGAGCTCTCTTTCTTTCCTTCTCTTACACTTTGTTGCTCTCTTTTCCTCTTTCCCTCTCCCCTCCTGTCTCCCTATCTCTTCTCCCCACTCTTTTGCAATCCCTCCTTCTCCCTTTTCTTCTCCCTCTTCTTCCTCTCCCTTTCTTTCCTTCCCCAGCTTTTCATGATGCACACATATTGAGATACTGAAAGCCAGTTCTCTGGGGACAGAAAGTCTTGCAAGCTTGGCTACATGGGCCCCTGGGAGATGTAGGAACTGAGTCCTAAAGAGACGTCATTGTTTCCTTCAGCTGGAGGAAAAGCTATGGAACCATGTGGAGGGACAATTGAGGAGGCTCACTGTGGGATCAGGAGGTTGAATTTGATTAAACAGAGGCAGATGGGAGAGCTGGTGAGAAACAGGAACGGTTTGAATTTGACTAGCTGCCACTGCCGCCACCCCACTCCCACCCCCCCAGCAAGGGTGTAGCTGGAGCAGACTAAAACTTGTGCAACTCTTCCCTCTGGAGATCTGCTTTGTCTCTCCTCTCCCTTCCCCCGCCCCCACTGTCTTAAAGGGCAGATGTCAAATCCAAAGTTTTCCTGTTTTTTAAAGTTATGTTTCTATTTTAATTAGTATGGATGCCAGTTTATTCAGGATTATAATTGTGCCTGATTGTTGTGTTCCGTTGTTGTGAAGAGGAAGCCAAGGAGGAGAAATGGCACAGGACACCGAGCAAAGTAAAAGGCTTCGAGAATAAGCACTTTCTGAACTTTAGGGGAGAGGAGTAATTTTCTCTGGAGGTTGAGAGTTCAAGAGCTAAAAAAGGAAAGAATCTTATTAATAATGATTTTAAAACATTTTCTATAAACCTCTCAAATGGATCTGGGTCTTCTCCTCTTGAAGCTAAAAATAATAGTTGACTGCTCTGTGTAGGGGAAGAAGAGGGGGTTGGGTACTATTGTGGTCATGTTGACTTCTCCAATGTAAAGAGGCCCAAGCTTGAGTATTTGCATAAGATGCTCTTCATTGGTGGAGAGAAAGATTACCCAATGCTATGTGCCTGAGTGAGGGGTGAAGTTAGTGAGAGCTTGAGAAAGGAGAGATTCTTCCCAGGAGCAACCCTTGGTGCTCACTAAGGGAGGAGGTTCATTCAGGATAGCTATCCTGACAAGACCACCTCTTTTCTGAAGCTCATGTCAACTTCACCTTTCATTCAGGCTTACTCTTAATTCCACCACTGAGGAATGTCTTCTTCAAAGACCCAGACTAGACTTCTGGGTTACACCATTGTTTTCTTGTTGTATTGTGCAAAGAAATCCCTTTTGAGGGGTGGAGCTGAGGGAGGTGACTGGAAATTAGGCCAAATTTGGTGGAAAGAAAGAAGGCGTAGCCAGACAAGGCTGGGTATGCCCATGTTTCAAGGGTAGGGACAAGGGATAGTGAGGGTCCTTTCTTGTAGTAGCCTAGAAGGTGAATTTTTCCACTTTATACAAATAGTCCACACAAATACCAGGTTACACACACGTTAAACCTAGAACTATGACAAGGAAATAACATTGGAGGTGAATATGTGGGAATGATTGGAAGAGGATTAGCAAATCAGGAAATGAGGGTCTTGCTTGGGGTGATAAGATTGCTTTGTGGAAGGTAAGGATGAAGTGATGTCACTTTCCTAAGCACTGGTACTTGGAACGCAAAATGCTGATTTAAGTCCAGAGCTTGGTGACTTTGAGCCAGTCACTTCTCTCTGAAGGCTCATTTGTAAAATGACCAGGGCTGGGTGAGAGACCCTCAGAGTTTTCTTGGAGCTCTGACATTCTCTGATTCTGTAACTAGTCATTCACCAAGTCCTGTCCTTCCTTCCTTGGGCATGTTCCTTATTTCTGTTCTTTTCCCTTCTTTTACGTGGCTATTCCCCGGGTTTCCCACCATTTCATGCCAAAGTTGATGTCTTAGTTACCTTGCTGGACTGCTTGCCCCTAGGCTCTTTCCACCTCAGTCCTCCTTGCACTTGGCCATCAGGTGCTTTCCTTAAGCATCTATTTCATTATGCCAATCCTCAGTTGAAAACACTCCAATGATTTCCATTACTTGTAGGTTAAAATCTAAATCACTCAGCATGGTATTCAAGGCTCTCCATAATGTGATTCCCTTCTAAGCAACCAGCCAATATTTTCTTTATCTACTCCCCAACATTAACCAAGCTGGTTTTACTGCCCCCTCAATACTTTATACTAATTACTAATGGAAATGAACAGTAGTTTATTAAGTACCTACTTTGTAGCAGGCACCATGCTAAGTGATTTACAAATATCTGATTTGATCATTGATGCCAAGCTTTTGAACAGCCTTAAATGTCCTTTTCCTTTCCTCTGTTTAATCTACCTTTTTTGGTGAAAAATTATTAATAACCAATATCTTGGAGATTCAGAGCTTTCCGCAGGCCCCTTTTTCAAAGTCCTTACTTTAAGTTCAGATTTTCTTCAGAAGGACATCACTGATAATGAGATTGCATTGACTTTCTTCATCCTGGTCAGCCCCAACCCAAGCTTGCAAGTAATTTAATCTAAAGTAGGGAAGCCCATTGTGTTCTGCTCAAGCTTGAATGGAGACAAATTCTTTTGTCTAGATAACTGAAGGCTGGAGTGGTCTGGTATAGCTGGGGGGTGGTATTTTCTCTGTCCAGGGGTGAAATATCAGCTCCTATTGGAAGGGTATATAAACTGTGCACCCTAACCCCCAAAAAAGCTCAGTTCCAAACTGCAGCTCCCCTACATGGATGCATGCATGTTGCCTGCTTTGAGAGAAATAAAAGCATGCAAACAACTTAAGTCAATTTGTGTTTCTTAGACCAAACTCTGAAGGTTGACATTTTCAGGCTCCGGCCCAAATCTTCTACAAGGCCTTTCACATTTATTCATTCAACAGATATTTATTGGACTCCTTCTATGTTCAAGGCCCCCCTGTTAGGTATTGGTGATAGATGCAGGGTTGAAAGGACAGAGCTGGAGCCATGTGACAGAAGAGAGATTTCAAAAGTTCCCTGTACACCCCAGTCAAGGAAGATGAGTTTTTAAGCTAGGTTCTGACTTCATCCATTTCTGGTGCACAAATGATCACACTAGCCCATCCCGTTGCAATGTTTTCCCGGTAGCCTGTGGGAGAACTCAAGCGTGAATAGTCAGACAAGGGTCTGAGAATCTTGCCTCAGGTAGGCTGTGGTGGTCTAAGGCCAGTCTCTCCATTTTTGTTTTGTGTGGCTTTGATTGATGACCCCTTGGGGAAGGCAGTCAGAAGCTGTGTCCCTTCAGGTGTCTATGTGTGGGTTCTGGGAGATTCACTTCACCATTAATTGTGAATTTGATGTAGTCTACCACCTCCATACATTTGTATAGGCCACCCCCCAGTTCCCCAAAGCATACCCTCTTCACTTCTGCCTTATAGAATCCATATCTCCCTTCAAGGCTAAGCTCATCTCCCTGAAAACTTTATTATCTGCCCCACATGGAAGTGTTCTCTCCTTTCTGAAATTTTCTTAAAGTACTTTGCCTGGATATTTCTTTTGTTCCTCTCACTTCCCATCACGGGCTATACTTTTCTGCCTATCCCCTTCATCCCCAAGGATGAAGCCTCTTGAGGGCAGCAGCTGGATCATTTGTCTTTATATCCCTAGCACCTAGAAAGGTGGTCTCCAACAGTGTCTATATATAACTGATGCTGAATAAATATTTGTTGAATTAAATTACATTTACTAAAGACTTCCTCTGGGTAGAGTTCTGTACTTGATGCTGAAGGTTGGGTCACTTCTATCCTGAATATAACCTGCTTTGTTTATACTTGTTTGCATGTTGTCTCTGCCATTAGAGTCCTTGAGGGCAGGGTCCGTCTTCTGCCTCTTTTTTTTTATCCCCAGTGATTAGTACAGTGCCTGGTACATAGTAGATGGTAAATAAATGTTTATTGGTTGATTAATTGATCATGGACTTTAAATTCTATTAGTGGGATCCAACATAAGGATATAGCTGTAATACAAAAATGCTACATCAACCCATTATTCAACAAGGATATATCATGTGCCCACAATGTGCCAGACGATGTGCCGGGGAATACAAAGACCAGAGTGAAAAGTGGTCCTTGCCCTCAAGGAGCTTACAGTCTAGCCAGGGAAGACAACAGATTTTTTCAGTAAGAACAACACCTGTTTTATATAGATGGGACTTGTTTCCCTAGGTTTGGGGGATAGGAAGGGCAGTCTTAGGATTTGATTGACCTTGAGGTACTGCAGCTTGAATTATTTCTTTGATTTCTGGCCAGATTGTAAGGCAAATGTCCTAAGGTCAGCTCAGGGAGAACAGAAATCTCCTGCAGAGCAAAAGGCAAAAGTTTGCTTGATCTTGACATGCGGAATGAATACCAACCTTGAAAGTTGGGCCTTGTGATCCTTCTTTCACCACTTGTCCCCTTGGTCCAGCCATAAAAGGCCCAACTCATGATGGGGGGATTTGCTGCTTTGGAGTCTTAAGTAGAATCCCCATTGGCCTGCTGGGATGCCTTTCTGATTAAATGTAGCCAGTTGCTGGGGTAAACACAGAAGTGAGGGAGAGTATTTAATTAGGAATTATATTTTTAAAATCTTATCACAAGTAAAATTGTTTTTATTGTATTTTGCCTTCCAATCTAAAGCCTGAAGCACTGAACTGGTCTGAGCTTGTCTAGGTCTGCAATAGAAAAAGACAAAAATAGATACAAAGGGATTTGGGGGCAGAGTTGGCATAGATCAGGGGGATCAGGAAAGGCAGTATGTGAGCTGAGCCTTGGAGGATTTGAGGGATTCTGAGAGAAAGAAGTAAAGAGGAAGGGGATTCCAAAAGCATGGAAGCAGGAGGTATGAGTACTGTGGGGGAGAAACAGGAAGAAGGGCATCTGGCTGGTCTACATCATGAAGGGAAAGGAGGTAATGATGTGAAGGTAAATGGGACAAGGTTGTGAGGCTTTAAATGATAAACACAAGAGTGTATTTGATCCTGGAGGTAATAGGGAGTCACTGGAGTTTATTGAGTAGAGGAGTGACATGGTCAGATTTATCCTTTAGAAAAAATCAATTTAGCAGTTGTACGAAGGATGAATCAGAAAATGAAGAGAATGGAGGGAGGAAGACTAATTAGGGGGCCGTTGGCAAGAAGTGACGAGGGCTTGAATTGGGACGTGAATGGAGAGAAGGGAAAGTGGGAGATATTGTGGAGGTGGAAAAGACGAGATTTGTCATCTGCGTCCTTATGAAGGGTGAGTGAAAGTGAGGAGGGAAGGATGGTATCAATACCCTGAATGTGTGATTAGAAGGAGGGATAGCAGCCCTTAAAGCACCAGACTCCCCAGGGGATGAGGTCCTTCTCCTCCAGGCAGTCTGCTGACAAAGACCACCCTCTGGGCCATACCGTTAGGCTTTCTAATTCATGTGCCACACCTTTCACAGTGGATACCTGGAATCCACAATGGTATTAGTTCATTCTGGCTGAGGTGGGATGATGAATCCTTCCCACTTCCCTTCTGGGTTTTCCTCAGACTGACCCAGCTAAGCCTTGCTTCCTCCTAGTGCCCCTCCTACTCCCAAATGGAGTATCAAGGTCTCTACACTCTGGGGCAAGCCTGGGGTCTCTGTGCCTTCCCTTTTGGATCTCACCTCCCAAAGTCTCAGGTCTTTCTTGGATTGCCCTTCACATATGTCGACGTCCACTTGACTCAGCTAATGATCTGCCATGTTTTAGCCTGGTCACTCAGCTTCTCGAGATCCTCCTGAAGTCTGCCCCCATCTTCTTGGCCTCCCACTACATACTGGTCACATTTACTTTGTGCTCCTTCTTTATCAACATATCAGTCGATCAACAGGCATTTATTAAATACCTCTTCTGTTTCAGGCTGGAGATGAAAAGACAAGAGGTAGTGGTAAGATCAACGGATTAGAGTCAGAGAGCCTGGATTCAAATCCTTCTAATACTCTTCACTTGTGTGACTCTTGCCAAGCTATTTCTCAGGTTCTCACTTTCCTTATCTATAAAATGACAGCTTGGATTAAATAATCTCTAAGAGTGCTTCTAACTCTTAATCAGAAATTCTTTACTTTTTTTCATGTTTATGGACCCCTTTCATTGCCTGTGAAACTTGTGGACCCCTTGTGAGAATCATGTTTTGTTTTCATTGTTGTTGTTTGTTTGTTTGAAAGCCTACGTCTCCCTCTCTTAAGCTGGGAGTGAAGTGACCATTCATGGGCCAATCCTGGTTGAGACTGGTATGGGAGCTTGGACCTGCTCCATTTCTTACCATGGATCTCCTTGGGTAGCCCAAAGAGACTAAATGCCCTGGTCTTCTTACTCGAGCTTCACTATTCCCTACTGCCTCTGAAACAATGTAGTTTGTTGGTATTTTCTCAAGGATTACATCAAAATTGGGTTGTGAGCCTGAAGGGATGGAGTTGCCCTCTATAGTAACAGGGAAGGTGGGCTTGGATGAGGGTTAAGGGAGAAAGAAAATAACTTCTGTTTTGGACATGTTAAGTTAAAATGTCTACCGGACATCCAATTCTAGATGTCTGAAAGGCAGTTGGAGATGCAAGATTGGAGATCAGCAGAGAGACTGGGGAAGGATAGGGAGATTTATGAATAATCAGCATAGAAACAATAATAAAATTCACAGGAGCTGCTGAGATCACCAAGTGAAGTAGTATAGATGGAGAAGAGAAGAAACCCTGGGACAGAACCCTGAGAGTGTGATCTGGAGGAGGATCTAGCAAAGGAAACAGAACAAGTCAGAGGGGTAGGAGGAGAAACAGGGGTGAGGACTGAACTTGGTTTTTCCTTAATGCTCTCCCTGAGCCAACCAAATTAGCTTTGCATTTATTTATCTGTGAATTGTTTCGCCCCAATAGTTTGTAAGCTCTTTGAGGGTTAGGACCACTTCCTTTTTGTCTTTCCTCCCCAGCACCTAGCAGTTTTTTGGCTCATAGCCAGTGGTTACTAAATGATAGTTGGATGAATAAATGAATGATCTCTGAGGACTCTTTCAGCTCTCAAATTCTATGATGATATGATGTGAAGACTTCCGAGGGAGGGCGGGAGAGAGAGAGTGAGAGAGTTTCAGTATAGGCTGAGTAGAGCACCTAAATGGCTTAGTGGATAGACCATAGAACTTAGAATAGAAGACCTGAATTCAAATCCTGCCTCAGATACTCTTTGACCCTGGGTAAGTCAGTGAACTTCTCGGTGTCTCAGTTTGTCCATCTATAAAATGGGGATAATGATAGCACCTACAGGGTTATTCTGAGAATCAAATGAGTCAGTATATGAAAAAGTGATTTGCAATCTTTAAAGTATTACATACATGCTTATTATTATTATTATCCTTTTTATTATTATTGTTAAGTGTAGAGTCATGGATCCATAAGTTCCTTTTTGTCTTTCCCCCAGAGCATGATTAATTCTTTTACAGGAAAAGTAGCACAGATGCATTAAAAAACAATCTTCCACCACTTCTCTCTCAGAGCCTCCTTCCAGCCCAGAAAGCTATGCTTCTTTTTATGTTAACAATTTACAAGCAGATAACAAAGATAAGATGTCAGAATTCTTTCACTGCTTACCATTGTCCCCTTGGGCTAGCAGGTGGAAAACAATAAATTAGGATTTACTCTACCTAATTAGGGCAATAATTAAGGCTAATAACTCTGGGCTTCTTCCAAAAGCATTTCATAGTTATGTTTAAATAAACTTTGACTAGCATTAGTTCATACAAATGCCTACCAAAATGAATGTTTACTTCACAAATTACTTTAAATTAATAAAATTACTTTAATCTTATTGCTAGAATTTCTCTGGGACCTAGAAAGATAGCAAAAATGTAAAAATGGCTAGAAAGCTGAAGGCCACAGGAGTCAGATGGCCTGTTCAGGATCTAACAGCAAATCACTAGATCTGAAGCCCAGTTTATGAGGCAGCTGGTGGTGCAGTGGATAGAGACCTGGAGTCAGGAAGCCCCGAGTTCAAATGTGGTCTCAGATACTTGTTGGCTGTGTGACCTTGGGCAAGCCACTTAACCTCTGTGTGCCTCAGTTTCCTCAGTGGAAGAAGGTGAGAGTCTTAAAAGAAATATTTGTAAAGCACCTATCAGCGTGCCTAGCCCATGATCAGTGCCTAATGTATGTGTGTTTCCTTCCTTCCTTGTAGAAGATGCTGCTTGACAGTCGATGACTTTTGTCTACAAGGGCAAGTAGTTCTTCAGCTTCAGTGCCCTGTGATTTCTTTGGTATGGCCCCTTCTTTCACTGACTCAGATAACAATCCCCTATAGACTCAACCAGCATTGCTGTGTTCATCGCTTTACAGCCAATCTGGTAATGAGCCTCTCCAACTGTTCTCAGGTGACAGTCATTCAGCCTCATCATTCAACTAGTACTTCCAGCCTTTCTAGACTGGTGGGCTCTCCCAGGATCAGAGAATCTAAAGGGAAAGGACTTTTGAGGTCACCTGTCCCAAGCCCCTCATTTGACAGATGAGGGCCAGAGAGGTGTAGTTGTGGCTTGCCAGGTGGTAATTTGCAGAGCCAGCACTCAGACAGATTCCAGTGAAAGCAGAACCCTCCACAGTGCTGTGAGGCTCCGGGGCAGAACTTCGATGGTAGGGTACGTGGATGAATGTTACAGTTGTGGTGTAGCGGATGGAGCACTGTCCTAGATGTTAGGAAACAGATTTCTAGTTATAATCAATCAGCCTATCGGTGTGGTTCTTCCATTAACTAGCAGTATCTATAAAATAAGGGATTGGACTTGGTGACCCTTAAGCTACTTTATAGCTCTAACATTCCATGATCCTAATGGACAGTGAGGCAGAGTTACTAATGGATAAAGCTTTTCTTATGTTTCCCTCCCTCCCTTTTCTGTGTGCTTCTCCAGATTTCCCATACTCAAAATGCCCTGTATGCTTTTCACTTTGACACTTCTCTCCTCCTTCCCTCCCTTCTGCTTTAAAATAATCTCTTTGGACTCTTCCCTATCCTTCCTGTGCTTCTGCTTCTCAGCCTTTAAAAGTACTATTCGCTATGACTATACCATAAGAAATGACCAAAGGAATGGTTTTAGAGAAACTTGAGAGGACTTGTATGAACTGACGCAGAGTGAAGGGAGCAGAACCAGGAGAACAATTACTACAACAACAACATTAAAAACTGATGAATGTAATGACTATCCCTGATTCCAGAGGGCCTACAGTGAAGCATGCTACCCATACTTACTGATACTAGACTGGATACAGGATGAGACATATATTTTTTGGCATGGCCAGTGTAAGAATTTGTTTTGTTTTGCCTGAATATGTATATTTGCTATAAAGATTTTGTTTTGCTTTTATTCAGTTGGGAAGAGGGGGTAGTAGAGGTAGAGACAGTATTGGCAAAAAAGAAAAGAAAAGAAAGAAAAAGAGGGTCTTTGAAAGCACTTTTTTTCCTTCAAAAATGCACAGAAGAGAACAGAAAGAAGGCCAGAAGGAATCATGGATAAATAGGGCAGCCTTGAAATGTACTTTAAAAGAGAACTAAGCTGTATGTGCTAGGGATTTGCAATTTCATGTCCAATCCTCTTTCTTTTCTATTATGCATATGGAAATGTTTATTCTATTTGGAGTTTGTTACTCAGTTTTTAAAAAATGTAAAGTACTATTCCCTCATTGCTCTGATCTCAGCTAATTGTCCAGGAAAGGGAAACAGGAAGCCAATTCATACAAAGGTGTAAAGTATAATTAAAAATTACTGGTGCCTTAATTTGTTACTTTTCCTAGGGTATAATCATTTAAAAAGAGTCTTGGAAAGGTTACCCAAAGAAATTAATCAGCAAATCAGTATTCTTTTTACTTCAAAAATTAAAAATCAACACTATGAATAGTTTCACATACAAAGAACAGAAACACAGTCTTGTATGTCAAACCACAAATCTCTGTGATCTGCATCTTGCTTCTTAAAAAGCACAAAATAAATTCAATAGATTAGTTTTGAAGCTGCCCTGCCTGTCTGCATCTCCTTCTGACCTTCCTTCTGTTCTCTTCTGTGCATTAAAAAAAATGCTTCAATAACCCTCTTTTCTTTCTACATTTTTTTGAGAGAGGCATCATTATTGTTTACTGCCTATTCCCTCCACTGTACTCAGAGGGTCAATTTTTAATCCGTGTGGCTGTCAGCCAAGGGAGAGATACGAGTTGGAGAAATCTTCCTACTCTTCACTGTAGCCAGCGTCTTCCCTTGGTCCAGGCTAATGGACAAAACTAGCATTGTCTATCCCAGTTGTTCCAAGTTTCTTATTTATTTAAAGTTCAGAGGGCTATATGTGGAACAAATATTTGTGTCTTTGGGCAAGTGAGGTGTGTGCCATTGAATGAGGAATGTGTTTATGTTGGGAGGAATGATGGGGAAAGGGGGAACTGAACATCTTCTGTTAAAGTGAGCCGGAGGGTCTTGGGAAGAAAGAATGAGTGGATTATGCAGACTGCTCTTAGCTGAGAACTGCCAAGTGGGAGAAGTTAGGATTAGAATGTAGCCAGGTAAAAGTTCCCTGCAGGGACCTAAGAAGAGATCAAGCTGTCTTGAGGATGGATCTTCAAGGCTATTGAGGTGAAAGCTCAATGCTCTTCTTTTCATTTGATCCATATTCCTTGATGCTTCCTGGGCCATCGTCCTGGTGAATATCAGGCCACTGGACCCAGATGGCTCTGGAGGAGAAAATGAGGCTGGTGACCTTGCACAGCCCTCCCTCACTCAAATCATAGTCAACTGTAAGTCATTTCCCCGATGTTATAATCTTCTTCGAGAATGAAGGCCAAACATAATTCCTTGATGGTTACAATCTGGAGGCATTCCTTCTTATCTGCTGATGTACTCCAGGCAATTACAGTTTGGAAGGCCTGCTTGGATGGTCCAGTACCTTCACCAGTGTGGATTACACATCTCCCAGCCCTACTCCATCCTTCTCCGGTAGTCTTTGAGAGTAGCTGTGTCCTGTGGAAGCCATCTCTAGTGCAAGGGAGGGGGCAGGGCAGAGGGAAGAAAAAAAGAGAAATTCACATGATAACTTTATTATATATTTAAAAAGAATAGCAAGTTGTAGATTTGCAGTTTCATGTACAATCATCTTTTTTATTATACTATTTAATGGAAATGCTTGTTTTATTCCATAAATTAATTTTTTAAGAGAGAGAGAGAGAGAGGTCATGTCTAAAAGACTCCCTTTCCTTTTGCCACTGTGGCCATGGGTCTCTCTGAGTTTGGCTGGGCCCTTCCTCACTCACCACACACAGAGCCAATCATTGGGCTCACCAAATTCTTTTTTGGCTTTATAGGACCTTGAACTGCTTTCCCTTTAACTTTGAGGGGTCAGGACCACCTCCATGCCTCAAGAAGGTATTGGAGCAGGACTTTAGTGAGGGATGGTTTAACTGGCCTGGAGTTAAACACCCGTCATAGTCTTGAATTAGAACTCTAGCCTGGCTACTCACTACCTCCTCAGTTTTCTAGTCTGTAAAATGAGTGCTTGGGTAAGATCTCTAAGGTTTCTTCCAGCTCCAAGATATATAAGCCTAAGTGCTCACACTGATGTGTGTGTGTTACCGAGTGCCTTGTACTTTGCCACAGAACTACAGATCTGCTTGCTGGAAAGGACTTCAGAGATCATCTGACTGTTCCTGAATAGAAATCCCTGTACAACATTCCTGGGGAGTCTTCATCCAGCTCTTCCAGTCTCTTCTGGCCGATTGCATCCTTTCTCCTCCCGATTCTCTCTCTAATGTTCCAGCTTGCCTTTTAGACTGGCTCTTTTTCTGGTGCCTATAAAACAGCTGTGTTTCACCTGGTCAAAAACCACCACCGACAAAAGCCAATTTACCCTTGATTCTCCCATTCCCCCTAGAGATCATCCTCTAGCTCTTCTCTCCTTCTTGGTTAAACAAACTCCCTGAGAAGACATGTCGACATCTGGTGCCTCTACCTCCTCTTCGGTCACTTGCTCCTAAACCTTCTGCAATCCTCAGCATTCCACTGAAACAGCTCCTTTTGAAGTTAGCAGTGATCTCTTAATTTCCAGATCTAATGGCTTAACTGAGGCAGTGGAGAGAGGGCAGGGTCTGAAGTCAGGAAGACTCATCTTTCTGAATTCAAATCTGACCTCAGATATTTATTAGCTGTGTGACCCATGGCAAGTCACTTAACCCTGTTTGCCTCAGTTTCCTCATCTGTCAAATTAGCTAGAGAAGAAAATGGCAAGCCACTCCAGTATTTTTGCCAAGAAAACCCCAAGTTGGATCACAAAGAGTTGGACATGGCTGAAAAATGAACGATGGCTTGACCCTCATTCTTCTCGGTCTCTTTGCAACCTTTAATACTGTTGATCATCCTCTTTTGGACAGTGTCTCCTCTCTAGACATTCCTTTTCAGGCCATCAGTCCTGCCTGCTTCTCCTCCTCCTTGTCTGACCATTCTTTTTAAATATCCTTTGCTGAATCTCCATCCAGTTGCCCTTGCTAATAGTGGATGTCCCCTACCTAGGCCGTCTTCTCTTCTCTTTCTGTATTATCTCACTTGGTAATCTCCTGAATTCCCATGGGTTAAATTATCACCTC
The DNA here is from genome assembly GCA_028646595.1 of Phalanger gymnotis. Classification (NCBI taxonomy): domain Eukaryota; kingdom Metazoa; phylum Chordata; class Mammalia; order Diprotodontia; family Phalangeridae; genus Phalanger; species Phalanger gymnotis. Next base: position 354,975,932 of record CM053623.1, read on the forward strand.
TAGGCAATGATTTCCAGATCTTATATCTCCAGTCACACCTCACCACTCCCTTTTAGACACTTTGAATTAGCCAACCCAGAAGCCATCTGTCCTCTCAAACACCCTTCCCTTTTCCAAGCTTCTCTATTATGGTCAAGGGCACCTACCTTCACTCAGTTTACATAGGCTCCCAACCTCAGGGTCATCTTGATTCTTCACTTGCACTCACCCCACATACCCACAGAATCTGTTGTCAATCTGGTTGTTTATATCTCCAAAATGTCTTTTCTCTAAGCACCTTTCTTCCCACTCACCCACCTGCCACGGCCTTGGTGTGGGTTCTCAACACTTCATGCCAAGGCTCATGCCACTGTCTCCCTTCCTCAAGTCTCTGCCCATTCCAATCCCTTTTCCACTCAGCTGCCAGGGATATTCTTGAAGCACAGATCTGACCACAAAACCTCCTCCCATCCTTCTCTGTTGGCTCAAATAGCTCCCTATTATATCTAGAAACAAATAGAAAATTTTCTGCTTTGTGTTTAAGGTCTTTTACAACCTGGCGCCTTTCTACCTTTCTAGTCTTCTTACCCCCTACTCCATGTCCTTCTCACTATTTCTAGAAGAGGACAATCTGTCTCCCCATTTTTTTCCCCACTGCCTGCTCTCCCTTCTTACCTCTGGCTCCCGGCTTCCCTGGCTTCCTCCAAAGCTCAGCTAGAATCTTACCTTCAGCAAGATGTCTTTCTGGGTTCCTCCTTCTCTCCCCTGCCCCTGTGCCCCCGCTACTCCACCTCAGTGTCTTGCCTTGGAGTTTACCTTCCATTGACACTGTATATATTTTGTAAGACACTCTCAAAGTCTCTATGAAGAGCTTTGGAAAGGATTGTGAGGCGTGAAGGACGCTGGCAGAGGACCGCCTAGCATGGTGTGCCTGCATCAAAGGAAGCACTGTGTTCTATGAGCGAAGCAGAATTGCAGTAGCTCAAAAGAAACATGAGATGCACAAAATTAGAGCCACCTCCACCCCAAATGTTCCCATGAACTATTTGTACCCGACATGTGGAAGAGCCTTCTGAGCTCGTGTTGGTCTGATCAGCCACAGACGGACACACTGTACCTTGACCCCCACGAAGAGACATCATTTTGGTCCTCTTGGAGCACGAAGGACAACAACCAATATATTTTGTATGTGCATGTTGTCTCCCCATTGATCTGTGAGCTCCTAAGGGCAAGGACCAAGTTTTTGCCTTTCTTTGCACAGCCGGTAGCATTTAGCAAAGTGCCTGGCATACTGTAAGTATGCAATAAAGGCTTGTTGACTGACTGCAGTTTCCATCTAAATGTCTACTCCCCTCCTGCTTCTGGGACCTTGGTGGGCTGCTAATTACAATTTATTATAATTAATATAATCTAATTATGGCATGATTTATGATTAGACGTCATTTCTCCTCATCGAATCTTACGTGCTCTCAAGTAAGTCCTGCCTGGGAGGTCAGGCTTTAATATTTTAAGACTTTGTAACTTCATCAGGGCAGCGCTCAGGTATCCCTGCTCCTCTACATCCTTAGAAGGCAATCTTTGAGAGTCGAGGGGAAGCTGCTGGGACATTTGATAGTGACCCCACATTGCTTCCTTGTCCATTAAGAGATAGAGGAGAGACAAAGGATGGTTTTGTTCTCATTTTGCCATTTTCTGAACTGGAAAATAGGGATAAAAATAGCGCCTGCCTCCCAGGGCTGTCGGGAAGATCAAGTGAGCTAATATTTGTAAAGCACTTAGCACAGGGCCTGGCATGTAGTAATTGCTTAATCAATGTTCGCTTCCATCCACAGTTCCTTAATCCCACTTTATCTACAACAAACATGAGAAGAATCTGCTTTCCAACTGGAGACCCACAGCCCTAACACCATGGCCAAGGTAATTGGGGGACTGGAGTACTAGGAATGGCTGGACCAGCAGGTGCCAGAGCTTCATGTCAATTACTAGTTGCTGTGGGCACAAGTTTTTGTGACAGTTTGTTATTGATGACAAACATTGAAAGTGTGTGTGGGTGGTCTGCTGGATCTGACAAATGTGTTTGGCTCAGGGCCACATCTGGTTGGCACTAAAATTGGCTGCCTTGTATGATTAAGGACATTAATGTCATGCAGAGATCCTATGGGGGTAATAAGATTGTTCTAAGGATGGATTTTCCTTGAACATCCCCATCAGTACAGGGGGGAAGCAAGGTTGCCTTTTCAGCCCAATAGATTTTTAATTGAAGTTTAGAACTGGTGATCCATGCTGTGATGTGGGCAGGTTTGAGATAGGAACTGTGGTGACTGAGCCACAGGGACTGAGACCTCAGGCTGTCTTCTATCAGGTTGTCCTGGACAATGTGCGTGAGATTGCCATGTGGGCAGGACTATATTTTGATGAGACAAAATGTTTGTCCTTATTTCCTGATAGCCAATAAGAGAGGCTAATGCCCACTCAATTCCAGGTTCAAAACCAAAAGATTTCCATAATGTCAGAGGAGAACACATATACCTTTATCTCAGAATCTCTTTGGGGTTCCAAACCAAGACTTGGTCAACGATGCTATACCCTATATAACATCTATTTTGGACCTAATAGACAAGTCAAATCTGGCACCCTGGAAGAAATTAGTCACAGTGAATACTTTTATCTTACCCTATACCTCATTTCATTTTAAGAATGAAGACTTTGCTCGTCTCAGCAATACAAGGTACAAAGACAACTCCAAAGGACTCATGATGGAGAATGCTATCTACATCCAGAGAAAGAACTATGAAGTATGAATGAAGATTGAGGCACACTTCAAGCTAGCCTTCCCTCCCCTTTTTTTCTTTTTCTTTCTTTTGTTTTTGTTTTTGGGTTGGTTTTTTTTTGGTTCTGTTTCTTCTTTCTCATGATTCATTCCATTGGTCTTAATTCTTCTCCATAATTTGACTAGTGTGTAAATTAATTCAATGTGAAGTTATATATGGAAGTTTATGGGATTCCATGCCGTCTTGGGGAGGGAGGCGGGGAGGGAAGGAAGAAAATCTGGAACTCAAAATTATGTAGAACCAAGTATTGTAAACTAAAAATAAAAAAAAATTAAATTAAAAGACAGAATGGTGTAGTTTCTAAAAGTGCCCTCACCTTTTTGGATGGGACAACTAAAAAGAAAAGCAAGAGGTAGCCATATCTCTCCAAGAGAATCAAAATCAACTTCCTGTATTTTCCCTACAAAATAGGAGGTGGGGAGGGAGGGAATGAGTTTGTTGCTACTGATTGTAATAATTGGGTGGATAGTTCATGGGCTGACCTCAATGGACCTGGTTTGGCTTTCTCAACATTTCCTTAAGCATGACCCTCTGCTAGAACGCCTCACCACTTGTTTGAATAGTTCTGTGAAGAGACCGTTTGGCAATATATGGGACGCTGAAAGAGATGATAACCCATGTCCTTAGACAAAGCGATCAACATTAGGGCTATCATGATGCTGGAGCAGCTAGGTGGCATAGTGGATAGAATACTGGGCCTGGAGTCAGGAAGACTTGTCTTCTCTGAGTTCAAAGCTGGCCTCAGACGCTTATTAGCTGTGTGACCCTGGGCAAGTCATTTTAACCCTGTTTGCCTCAGTTTCCTCACCCATAAAATGATATGGAAAAGAAAATGGCAAGTATCTTTGCCAAGAAAACCCCAAATGGGGGTAACAGAGAGTTGGACAAACTGAAAATGATGGAACAACAAAATCACAATGCTATCCTAAACAGATCAGTGAAGGTGAGAGTGCCAGAGACTACCAGGGCTCCAAACAATCTGACTCTTCTAAGTTTAGAAGAGGAGCTTTGATTAGATCTGATAATTATCCACTGAGAGAATCTCATTGCTTCCCTCACTGACATCACTGGGCTACACATTGTGCCTGGCACGTAGTAAGTACTTCATAAATGTTTACTGATTAATTCATTTCGAATTGTCCAGAGCTGGTAAAATTACAAAATATCAAATAGTGTTCCAGCAGCTGACCCAGAGAGGATTTGGCATTTCTAGTGCCACTGTGATTGTGGGGGCCCTGGGAATGACTGTATTATCTGAAATGGAGATGATGAAGAGGTAGGGAAATATGAGAAAACTATTAGTACGATTCAGTCAGGTGGGACAGAAATGTATACATTTAAGCATGTTACTTACCAGTGTGAGACAGTTCACAGAATGAATAGAAATGAAGGATAACCTCTCTGTCTGTCTCTGTCTCTCCTCTATTTTAGCAGGACATAATAATTTTGATCTCTTTTAACCTGATTAGTAAGTTTTCCTTTTATAGGCTTACAGAAGGTTTTACTTTTATTCATTTTTTCTATATCAGATATATATCTCATATGTACATTTATACATATACATATTATATGGAATTTAAGTTCATGTTAACTATCATGTAACATTATTATTACTTATCTATTCAGAAGAAAAATTCTGAACCATAGTGATATTGTAATGGTTTTGTGTCTTTTAAAAAAAATTTAAACACAGTTACCAAAATATTTTTAAAAAACAAGTTCATGGACCCCAGGTTAAGAAGCTTTGAGTTAGAGGCTGGGTTAGGTGCCCTCAGAGATCCTTTGAAACCAAAATAGAGATTTCATTGACCTAAATAACCTGAACCACAACTAGGGAGGAACAGCTGGGGCTTGCCTTAGAAGGCCAACATTTAGAGGGTGATAGGTCTTTCAGTCCTTCAGCAACATAGCTACAACAGAGTTTACCCTCTAGTTAGCAAGAATTAGGCTCAGATTAGTCCAACCCCTCATTTTTACACATAGCGAAATTGAGGGTCAGAAAGGTTAAGTGATTTGCCAATAATCACATAGGTGGGATTTGAACCTACTTCCTCCTGACTCCAAGTCAAACACTTCACCCACAAAGTTCAGCATTGATTTAGGGTGTGCCTGCTTCGTGGTAGGTGACTGATAAATGACTATTGACTGACTGTTTTGTGCTGCCTAGGTACAGAAATCCCTTTTGACTCTGTCCTGCTCCCTGTCCATCTCTTCCATGGGGTAGTCTGATTCAGGCTTCTCTGCGTTCTATGTCCCCAAACCAGGGCAAGCTCTTATTAGTGGTTCATTTTCTTCCATCTTTTCATCCCAGGTGAGAACTTCATCCTGACCTTCCTGAGTCTTCATTATATAAATATAGTCATAAGCTGCATTATTATCCCTGAAGCAATGCAGCCCCTTCACTCTCACATGGCTGGGAGCAGACTGTGAACTCACTCTCAGATCTCAGGCCACGTGTTTCTCTACCCTTCTTTACAGTAAATACAACTCCCTCCCTGCCCCCCTTCCTCCCCCCAAAAAAACCCCTTTCCTCTTGGGATTTCTGGGCTATGAGTCATGAGAAGGGCCTTCACCACACTAAGTCCCAGTGGAATTTGGCTCTGGAGGGCACCGCCTAAGGACAGCCCTATGGATTCATCTCTGTGGGGGGTGGTTAAACTGGGCCAGGTTTCAGTGGGAAGAGAGCTGGCTAACTGTCCCTTGGCTTCCCCTTCTATCTTTACTTTGAGCTAGAGGGCCGGGAAGGGTGTGGGGAGACAGCAGGGGAATGACTTTTGGATAAAATCAAGTTTGCCCAAGGAGATAATTTTAAAAAAATATTTGGAATGTTTTACTTTGCTTCCGGATTGTAGTGGATAGAGAGCAGACTTTGAAGACAGGAAGACCTGGCTCAAGTCCTATCTCTGACGCATGCTCACTGTGTGGCCCTAGGCAAATCACTTTGGCTCTTACTGGTAGCCTAGGCAATGCCAAGGCTCTAAGTTGTAGAAGGGATGTCAACTTGCACTGGTAAAGGGATTTTCCTCACCAGTGAATCACAGGCTTGGTCCTAGACTTGTCCTACTTTGGTTCATTTGTAGATTGGCAGAACAGGTTCTGTTGGATGTTGCAAGCTTCTTAAGGTCAGCCACTGTGGCATTTTTGCTTGTGTCTAATCAGCACAGAGACTGGATATTACCAGTGTTTAAGAAATACTGTTGATTGGTTAGAAATTTGGGTGAAGGGGAGTAATGAAAACAACTGAAATCCTTAGATGATGAGTTGCAAAAAGAAAAATCATTCAATTTTAATTTTACATTCAACCCACATTTATCATGCAAAACAGTGTTTTTAGAGCTGCTCAGCCACCTTTGGTGTCCACTCAATTCACCCAATTCTCACCTCTGCTGTAGCATGCACAGTAGCCATACCCCACAAATTGTCTTGGCAGATGGGCTAAACCAGGCTGGAGGGTAACAGTTGGGCCTCAAAGCCATCGATGAGTTGGGGGATGTCTATCTCAAACATGTGAAGACTTCTCTGGCAGAATGGGTGGATGAGAACAATTTGTTCCAATGACCATGAAGGCACCTGGAGTAGGCGCTGTGGAGCGCGTAGAGCTTGGGCTAGCATGAAGATGCCAAGATCATCCTCTGTATCCTAAGCCTGGTCTTGATTTCTGTCTTACCACTGAATATCGATGACTCAGGAAGAGAGAATGATGCTGATGACTTTGTGCAACTCTGCCTCACTTAAATCTAATTCATGAGCAAGTTAAGACATAACCCTCAATGTCATTGGTCATCTCCAAAACTGAAGGACAAATAGCAACAACAATCACGCAAAACAGAATGGTAGTATGTATAGTGGCTACAGGGCTGGTCTTGGAGTCAGGAAGACCAGGGTTCAAGTCCTGCCTTTCAACTATCTGGAAAATAAGGGGAATGGACGAGAAGACCTTAAAGGTCCTTTCTAGCTCTAAAGCTGTAGGACAAGGATTGGACTTGAGATGCCAGCAGTAAAGAGGGTTCTGGGAATTTATTCTATCAATTCAAGGTGGCACCTTCTATGTAGCTTAAGACTTTGCAGAGTCTGAGAGAGCTGTCTAGAGCACTAAGATGTTAGGTGGGTTGCCCAGGGTCACCTCCTCAAATACGTGTCTGTTTCTTTGTGATCCTATAGTTGAATGAATTTATTAGCTATGTGCTCCAGGACAAGACATTTCTCTAAGACTAGAAGTTAAATAAGGGCTGGCAACCTGTATTAGCAAAAGGAATTTTCCCAACTAGGAGAGATTTTTTGATTTTTAATTTTTTTCCCAATTATATATAAAAAACTAATTTTATATTTTTTCCCCAAATTTTCTCCCTCCTCTCCCACTAATTGAGAAGGCAAGAAATTTGAAATAGGTTATACACATATAGTCATGAAAAACAAATTTCCATGTAAGTCGTGTTGGGAAAGAAAACAGACAAAAACAAACTGAGAAAAATAGAAATAAAAAGTAGCTTCAGTCTGCATTTAGGCTCCACCAGTTCTTTCCAGAAGAGTTCTTTATACCACTAAAATCATAAGTCTGGACCAAAATAAAATAATTTCCATGGGACCTCCACACATGAACTCAAGAGAAATTTAAGAAACATTCCAAATGTTTCCCCAGCTCTTTAGTGAAACTGTGGGGAAATGTTCCCCACAATAAACAAGTATTTATCCTCTTTGCAGATAATAAGAAAGGCTAGAAATACTTGAGCAAATCACCTAGCCTCTCTGTGCTTCAGTTTCCCCACTTGAAAATTTGGTGATTGGACTTGATGATGGTCTCTAAAGTTTCTTCCAGTTCTAGATCTATGATCCCAGGATACTATGATCCTTTTCCTATATTCACCTACTCAGAGGCTCAGAGAAAGATAAAAGTAGATAATAGCTCAGTTTTGTTTTATGGATTGTAACATCAATGTAAGTCAATCATTTATCCTGGCAGGAGAGAGAGAGAGAGAGAGACAGAGAGAGACACACAGAGAGACACAGAGAGAGAGACACACAGAGAGAGACAGAGATAGAAGATAGAGAGACAGGGAGAGAGACAGAGAGACAGAAAGAGAGAGATAGAGACAGAGACAGACAGAGAGACAGAGATAGACAGAGAGAGAGAGACAGACGAGACAGAGAGACAGAGACAGACAGAGAGAGAGAGAGACAGACGAGACAGAGAGACAGAGAGACAGACAGAGACAGAGAAAGAGAGAGACACAGAGACAGAGAGACACAGAGAGAGAGAGACAGAGACAGACAGAGAGACAGAGAGAGACAGGGACAGAGAGACAGAGACAGAGAGAGACAGAGGCGGGGAGGGAGGAGAGAGAATCTTATTATATGCAATATATACAACTGCATTGAGAGAAGTGAAGTGTTTAGGGAGAGGGAAGTAACAACAATAATCTGCTTTTCTCTGGTCAGATCACTTCCCCAGGCAGTTCTGGGGGCCACAGTTCATCAAGAATATTGACAAACTGGACAAATATCAGGAAGAGGAGGCTGGTGAAGGGCCTCTAGCTCATGTCACACAAAAGGACTGGCTGATGGAACTAAGACCATTCCACTTGGAGAAGAGAAGACTTAGAAGGGCTGTACAATGTCTGGCACTTAATAATAAATAACTTGTGGATTGATTGATATGTTAGTTATCTCCAAGGATCTAAAGGGCTCTTTTATGTAACAGGAAATCTACTTATTTTGCTTGGCCCCAGAAGGTAAAAATAGGAGGGATGGGAAGTAGTTGCAGAGAAATAGGTTTAGATCTTATGTCAGGAAAAAGATCTTATGTCAGGGCTGAGTCAGAAGGTCCTAAATTTTTACCCTCAGTAGAAGTTTTCAAGTGGAGGTTGGAGAACCACTTGGAGAGAAGATGCCTGAATAGGTATCACTGGGACTAGTTGGCCTCTGAGGTCCCTTTTAGTTCTGAGATTTGGAGAGTCCCCATCAATGGAGTCCACTGATGGGGACCTTTCATCTTAGAAGTCCAAGAGCACTTCAAAACAAACAGCAAGATATAGTGGCATTTACAAAATGTAGTTCTTGAAATTCATGTAGTATTTTGCTACTTTATATCATAAATTAGCTAATTTACTCTGAAATAAAACTGGGGCAAATGGAGGGCTATAGTTCTTAGTGGGATAACTCTGAACTCAGGGCTTGGTTGTTTGCTGACCCCATGCTACTCTTTGCAAGTCAGCTATTGTAAAACCATCTGAACTCTGAAAGAGCTGGGCTGATTCCAAGAGGCATCCTTGGCTCTGGCAGGACTGGCAAGGACTGGACTTTGTTTTAAAATTCCACTCACTAAGAAAAGAACACGGAATTGGCTTCCTCTGCAGTGGAGGAAACTCCTAACTTTCTAGCAGGCTAGCAATTGGACCATTTGGTATTTTTTTTTTGCTAAATTTTAATTTTAGAAATTTTTTTGTTACTAAGAATAAGGTTTTCTCATCAGTGAGACATTTCTCTCCCCTTTTTCATGTGTTTTAGATCACAGATTTAAATTATCTTATGTTACAGTCATGTTTTTGTGTGTTTGAAGAGTTGCTGGCATAGTATATGCTTAATAAATGCTTCCTGACTTGGAAAATCTTCAATCAACCAAATGTTTACATATGAAATCTGATTTTCCTTTCAAATTACATCATAATATTGGAATTCTTCCTCTGGATCTATTTTTTTTAAAATCTCATTTCCATTCTGGAATGAAATTTGGAATAATGCCCAGAAAGTGACTAAGATATCCATATTCTTTGACCCAGAGATCTTACTGCTGGGCAAAATCTCTAAGGAGGTCAAAGACAGAAAGGCCCCATAGACACTAAGCTATTAGAGCAACATTTATTTTTGTGGTAGCAAAAAACAGGAAATAAATTAAAAGTCCATCAGACGGGGAATGGGTAAACAAGTTGTGGCATATGAATGCTATCTTGTAAGAAAAGATGAATATGATGGATACGGAGAAGCAAATAAATAAATGAATAAATAAACAAAGTGAAACGAGTAGAGCCAGGAAAATAATCTAGAGCCACATTACAATGATGTAAATGGGTGCAACAATGACAAAAACAGGGAAATTGAATTATAGCAAAGTTGGCCTGAAAGAAGAGGTGTGAGAAGACACTTCTCTCTGCTTCTTTGCAGAGGTAGGAGAGGAGGATGGAACACTGCCTATAATGTCAGGCTTTTTTGATGTGTTGTTTAATTTTTCTGAACCTTTTTGGCTTCCTTTTTAGAAAATTCTTTGTGAAAAGGGATGACTCTTGGGATAGTGGTGGTGAGAGAGAGAGTAACGCTGGGAAATGTAGATGATGTAAAAACAAAAGGTCTCAAAATTTATTAAAAATATCTAAAATAGATAAAAAGTATATAAGCTCATATAAAGGACTGGGCTGTGCCCCTTTCCTTTGTGTATTCCCTTAGCTTAGCCAAGTGTTTGGGAACATAGCAGTGGATGCATACCAAGTCCCCACTCTCCTCATCTTTGGAAAATATTACCATATCCTTGCCTGAAATCCTTGGTCTCAAATGTTATCTGTACTTAATCAAAATCCAAAGGGACAATGTCCTGATCTAACAATTTTAGTTATAGGATTTTGTTTAGTTTTGTTTTCCTTTTAATAGTAGTTTCTTTTTTCAAATTATATGTGAAGATAATTTTTAGCATTAATTTTTACAGGATTTTGAGTTCCAAATTTTTCTCCCTGTCTCCACTCCCCCTTTCCTAAAACAGCAAACAATTTGATATAGGTTATATATGTTCAATCATGTGAAGCCTATTTCCATGTTAGTAATGTTGTGAAAGAAGAAACAGACCAAAAGGAAAAAAAAACCCATGAAAAAAATGAAGTGAAAATAGTATGCTTTGATCTGCATTCAGAATCCATCAGTTCTTTCTCTGGATGTGGATAGCATTTTCCATCATGAGTCCTTCGGGATCATCTGGGAAGTTAAATTCTTTTCAAAGACCTGATCAGTTCGTGTAATAGAAAACTGTTTATGGTAACTTAACTAGAAGTAGAAATGTCTTTCTTTAATTAAACTAAGAGAACCAGATTGAAAGAAGAATTCTGAGAGACAGATTTAAAAGGACCTGTCCCTTGGTTAACCAAAGAAGTCTTCCTGATTTTGCTTACCCCGTGGACTACACCTTGGTTTTCTAGGAAGAAAGCATCTCTGCAGAGGAATATGTCTGTAGAGGCTTTTGGTGAAAAGCCTCTATTAAACTTTAGTCTTTCTCTCTCTGGAGTGTTTCTTCTGTTTTATTATTAGAATAACATTGTATGTAGAAATGCTTGGGTCAGAGAGACTTTTAAAAGCGAGGCAGTTTCTGTTCCTTTGGATTTCTAATCCTTGGAGGTCCTTGGATTTAGACAATTAATAAACCTTTCTGACAAGTAGGTTAGTGACAAGCAAGCAGAGTGCTTCGTTTTTCTTCCACGTAATGAATGCCTCACAAATACTGTTCATTTATTTATTTTGAGGTTATGGGTTTAGATCTGACCCACCACTCTGCTGTCTTGCTTAAAGTCTCCCATTCACTTTATTTCTGTACTCAGCACCATCGTGCTAGGGGAAATGGCCGTTTTTCAGGAGAAGGGTGCTGAGCTGTTGATCTGTGGTCTGCTTATGGGTGAAGGGACACTGGGAAAATAGGTGGCTCAAAACATCACCCCCACCCCGACTTATGTCACCAACTGGAGAGTGCTTTGACTACCCTTGAGAACTGGGATCCGACCTTGATTACTTACTCTTGTGTGACCTTGTGCGGGTCACGTTCTCTTAGACTCGCCGCGCCCCTGTCTCCTCCCCCTCGCGGACTGCGCTCCAGCCTCCGCTTCCGCTCTCGCCTCTGCCCGCCCTGCCCGCTGCCGAGCCCGAGCCCGAGCCCGAGCCCGAGGAGTCCCCACGCCCCTCCTGCAGGCCGGCCGCCCCGCACTGCGCCGCGGCTCCCCTGGTGCGGTGCCCCGGGCCCTGAGCCCCCGGCCTCGGCCCGCCCGGCCCTCCCCGGCCGCATGAAGACCAAGTTGCGTAACGGCGGCGAAGCGGCCGGTGGTTTCTGGGGCAGCTTCTGAGCTGCGGGAGCGTAGAGAGAAGCGGGCGCCCACTCGCGGGGTGGGGGCCCGTGCAGCCCAGCAACATGGAGGCGGAGGAGCGCGGGGGAGGTGAGGGAGGGGGAGGCCTCTCTTGTCCCCCGCCCCCGTCGGCCCCGGAGCCCAGCACCCGCCTCCAGGCCTTTTGCTGGTGCCAGGAGTTCCTGCCGGGAGCCTGGAGGGCGCTGTCCGAGGCCCAGCTCCATGTGCGCGTTGTCCGGAGCGGTCTCAGCAATCTCCTCTTCCTCTGCTCCTTACCTGACTGTGTCCAGTGCGTCTCGGACGAGCCCCGCCAGGTGCTTCTGCGCCTGTATGGTGCCATGCAGCAGACGAGGGCCTGTGATCCAGAAGGAGCTGGGCTAGCCCAAAACAAGCAGGCCGTCCAAGGGGCTGAGACCGCGGTGCGGGAAAGTGTCATGTCCACCATCCTGGCCGAGAGGTCCCTGGGCCCGAAGGTCTACGGGATCTTTCCACAAGGCCGCCTGGAGCAGTTCATCCCCGGCCGCCCCTTAGACACCGAGGAGTTAAGTTTGCCACACATCTCTGCAGAAATAGCTGAGAAAATGGCCATGCTTCATGGTATGAAGATGCCATTCAGTAAAGAACCAAAATGGCTTTTTGGAACCATGGAGAAATATTTAAATCAAGTTCTGAGAATTAAATTCGCCGGAGAATCCAGAGTTAAAAAATTAAATAAACTCCTCAGTTATAATTTGCCTTCGGAAATGGAAAATCTAAGGTCTTTGCTGGAATCAACTACATCTCCAGTGGTGTTTTGCCATAATGACTGCCAAGAAAGTAACATCCTCTTGCTAGAAGGCAGGGAGAACTGGGAAAAGCAGAAGCTGATGTTCATCGACTTTGAATACAGCAGCTACAATTACAGAGGCTTTGACATCGGCAATCACTTCTGTGAATGGATGTATGACTACACTTATGACAAACACCCCTTTTTCAGAGCCAACATCCTGAAGTACCCTACCAAGGAGCAACAGCTTCATTTTATTTCTAACTACTTGGCTGCCTTCCAAAATGGATTTGAAAACCTCAGCAACGAAGAGAAGTCCAAAATAGAGGAAGAAATGTTGGTAGAGATCAACAGATTTGCCTTGGCGGCTCATTTCTTAGGGGGACTTTGGTCAGTCATACAAGCCAAAAGTTCATCTATTGAGTTCGGGTACATGGACTTTGCGCTAGCCAGGTTTGATGCCTATTTCCACCAGAAGAGGGAACTAGGCTTGTGAACCTTAGAGCCACTTGAAGCAGGGGGTCCCTGAACTGTTTGTGTGATAAGAGCAGCTGGGCAGGATTTCTCCTCTGTGCCCACCTCCATTGGGAACACCAATGTATAGGAGACTACAGAGACTATATTAAAGTTGGGCGACATTTATTTCCTATCTCGCTGACCATTTCACTAGGAGTCTTTGACACGAGACTAGGAAGCAAAGTAGGTTTCGGCAGTTGAGTGTCGTTATTTACTCCTCCTTCTGGTAGGTGGGGAGCTTATCCCTTCTACATATACACATACAAGACCAAGCAGCATTAGGGGGAGGGGCAGGGCATTGTTTCATGGTTATGTATTTTTTTTAAATATGTAAAGATTGTGGCCAAGATGTTTGGCGATGGCCATGCATTGTAGACACTACTAGCTTGCAGAAGGAAACAGGAGCTGTCCACAGCAACCCTGTCTGGAGGACATGCTGTGTGCCCTTGCACATCCAGGACACTAGTGTCCCAACCCTTGGGTCCAAATTACCAATGCTCAAGAAAGCACATCCACATACAGCTCACACTATAGCTTCCTTCTGATTGGTGTACGTGCTTTATTATCCACACGTATTTTACAGTAACTAGAAAGAACCCTCCCCCCAATTGCTGGGCTGCCAGTGAAGGGGGCCAGAGTGCCTGTGGTGGGCCAGACGGCTGGGGGCAGTGGGGAGGGTGAGTTCCCACAGCACCAGTACATGCTTCCACCAGTTGATGAGCCTTGTGTAGCTCTCCTGCAATGCCCCTGCCCTATGCCTAGCCTCTAGACCCTCCTGTGTAGTAGGGAGGGGAATGATTTTATAAGGGAGTAAGAGGTGGGTCTTCTTCCTCCTGCTGCCGTTAGTGGGGTGGGAAGGGAGTCCTTGTAAAGGTTGAGGTGCCCCAGCTGCTTCCACAGCCCCCACTTTTCCCTCATGACACTCTATTAGTACCAAGATTGGGGTGACCAGTGGACTGTGCTGAGGAATGGGGGCCTGAGAAGAATCTCTGTGAAATGTCCATAGGTATTAACCTGCCCTTTGGGGTAAACCTTGAGCCCTTCTTTACTCTGAACTTTTATTTGAGTTCTTTGTGCAAACATTTCTGTCACCACCCAGATTGTACTATGCTAAAAATATAAGTTTTAAAATCAGAAAATAAAATGCAATGATTTGTATAGTTAAGATTCTGTCATTCACACCTTGGTATGGATGAAATAGAAATTCTTTATGGACTTAAGCAGTTGATTAGAACTTTGAATGAAAGTTCCTGTGGTGATGGGTGTTTTCCAGGCTAACCAGGGGAAGTCTCTGCCATTTAGTACTGTTTGATTAGAAAAACACCTGGCATAGAGTAAGTACTTAATAAATGTTTTTTTTGATTGAGCGTGACCTTGGACAAGTAATTTCACATCCCTGGGCCTCAGTTTCCTCATCTATAAAATTAAAGTATTGGACCAGATAGCCACTAAATTCACTCTGAGAGTCAGGGAAACAGACCTCAGAGTGTGAAGTCTCCAGAGGCCACCTGCAACAAATCACACCTGAACAAGAATTCTCTTTCTCACATACTCTAAAAATGATTACCCAGCCTCTCCTTGGAAACCTCTAGGGAGAAAAAAAAAACCATTACTCTCTAAGCCAGCGCACTCCACTTCTCGACAGCCTCAAGCCTTGGGAAGTTTACCGAACTAGATCTCCCGCCTCTGCCTCTCCTTCCGCCCCCACCTCCTGCTTTTAGTTTGGCCCTCCGGCCTTACCCATAGGGTTATAGGCTTTTAATTTGGCCCTCTGGCCTTAACAATAGGGTTATAAATGGGTGTTAAAAGATAGCATTAAGGGGATTTAGCCTTAGAGTTTAGAGATTTAGAGGTAGAATCTCAGATTGGAAGCTGGAAAGGACTCCAGACATCCTCTCACCCAGCAGTCCCTCTCATTCCGCAGACCAGGAAACTGAGGCCCAGAAGAGCCACTTGCCATATCCTTCAGCTAGGAAACAACAGATTTTTGGGTTCTTGCTAGTACAGTACACTACGTTCCCAGCGAGCGTTTTTGCAAACTCGACATAACTCTAAGATCCAATGAGAGACTCTTTCAATAACTTTTTGCAACGAAAGGCTTCTGGGAAGCTCCCCCCTCTCCGCAACTGTGGTGGTTAAGGACGTCCCTGTTTACCCGCCATGACCTTGGAGCTGGGTCACTGTCCAGAATTCGGGTTTTCGGCGGTGGCTGGGTGAGGGGTGTCTAGACAGAGCGGAGGGTACAGTGCGGAGGAGGGAGGCCTAGGACTTCCCTCCTTGAAGTGCCCATCCACCCCAGCGCGGGCCCGGCCCTCCGCAGGGGATCCGAGGAGGTCCCCGCCCCGCTCCAAGACAGCCCCAACCCAGCCCGGCCCAGAGGAAGCGCAGGCGCCGGGGCAGGCTGGGGCGGGGCTGGGGCGGGCCGAGAGCAGGAGCAGAGATCGGGGGCGGGGCGCGCGGACTGGGTGGGACTGGCCGCGGGGTTGGCCGGGCACAGTGAAGTCTGAGTTCGCCTCTGCTCCGCTGCGCCACGTCTTTCCTCACCCGTTCCTCCTCCTGCCGCCGCCGCCGCTGCTGCTTCATCCCGGCCCTGTCGGCAGTCCAGCGCAGCCCAGCCCCGGGGCACGTCTCAGAACTAGACACTAAGGGTAAGTCATCTTGGAGAGAAAGAGAGAGAGTGAGCCCGGAGGCTGGCCAGGTCCTCCCTGGGGTATTGGGAGATGCAGAGAGCGCTAGCCGGAGCCCCAGGAGTCTCGGGTTCGAGTCTCAACTTTGCCACCTGCTAACTGTGACTTTGAGCGAGCCCCTTCCACTCCCGAGCCTGGAGTTCCGCATCTACAAAAGAAGGGAGTTGTGATGACCCAGTAGGAAGAACAGTGGACTCGGGTTCAAATCCCAACTTCGCCATAACCGGTTTAACTCTGGGCAAATCAATGCGCCTCTGTGGGCCTCAGTTTCCCCTTTGTAAAGTCGGGGGGCCGGGGTGGCCTAGGGGGCCTTTTCGCACCCTTCCAGCTCTAAATCCTAAGTCTAGGTGACCCCCAGATTTCTCCCAGTGCTATATAGGGGAGCGGGGGTGGAGCACCACGTAGTGTTGAGGCCCCTTGCCGGTGCCTTGTTACAGTCTTTAGTTACAGATGCCACTCCCCTGCTCTCCTCCGGACCTGTCCCGGCGGGCAGACGGAGGGATGAAGGCAGCTATACCTTATTTCTTTTGATGTGCATTAATGCCGGTGGTTTTGTGCTCTTCAGGGTCACCTCAACTGGGGAGCGGGAGAGCTGAGTCCTAGCATCCTTAAGAAAGATGCACTGACCTGTCGCATTACTCTCTTCTATTGTAGGTCCTGTTCACCTTTTCCCTACGTCTCAGAAACCAACATGGTAATATCCTTTCCTTTACCAATCTTCTATTTAATGTTATTAAAATTGAGCAAATGGTTGTTATTGTTTTAGTAATCAGGCAGCTAATACTTTTGTTTTAAGACCAGACAGTATGGCTTCGTGGTTAGAGAGCTGGTCTTGGAGCCAGAAAGACCAACTGGCTTGTGTGACCCTGGGTGGGTCACAACCTCCCAGTGCTCTGGGCAGCTCTCTCTGAGACTCTCAGTTGCAGAGAAAGTGCCAACTTTCATTGATAGAGGGAGTTTCCTCATGTAGGGAGTTCCCTGTATTAATTAAATCCCAGGTCCTGCCCCTGTCCCTTTAATGATCATAAATTTAGAGCAAGGCAGGGTCTTAATAATAATCTTGTCCCACTCCTTCATTTTAAAGAGAAGGACACTGGAAGCTGGAGGCATTAATTGCCCTACCTGGGCTCCCACAAAGCTGGAATTTACCCCTCTGCCCTTCCGACTATCAATTTAGGGCTCTTTCCTCTACACTGCAGTAAATTGTTTAAAAAGAGGGTGAATGAAAACTTAAACACATTTAGGACTATTCTTGCCTTTTGGATTCCCTCCTCATGGTGACCTTTTATCACCCCTCTTTTTCTTTCTTCCCTAACCTGATTTGGTTGAGTGGAAGTACAGTTAGGGCCCAGAGGCAGTGATTTGGGTGGTTCCCCTGCTCCCCCAACACTCCCTTCCTTTTCTTTCTCTGTGTGTAAAAGTGAGCCCTCCCACAAGCCACTGACTTTGGAACCAGAGTCTGTACAGCTCATCATGGTCATGTGAGCTGATATTTTCCTCCCAGCTTCCTTTAATTTTTAGGCAAGTTTCTTCTGTTTCAATACAGTGGGTGGGGACTGACTTTTTCTAGTGTCGTAAGGGCTTCTGTCTCAGCCCCACTGGAAGGGCAGAAAATTCCTTGGTTTGCTTCCAAATTATGTATTTTATGTATTTTGGGGGTTGCTTCATTTAGTGGAAACTGGTGAGACTAGTTCTGACTTTTTCTTTACCACCCTGCATGTGACAACCAAGATTAACACCAGAATTTTTAGAACTTGTCTTGTTGTGTTATTGAATTACTGTGTAAAAATCTCACCCCAATACTAATTTTACATATGTATACATGATTATATATATAATTTTATCCTGTCTATCTATCTGTCTATCCAACTATCTATCCATCCATCTACCGTATCCATCTGTCTGTGTACACATACTTCCTAATTAATAAGATCATAGACTTAAAGTCAGAAAGGACCTGGGAAGCCATTCTAGTCCGGCCTCCTCATTTTATGGATGGGAAAATTGGGGACTGGAGATGAGTAGTCACTTGCTCCAAGTTACATATGTAGTAAATGCCTAAATGAAGATTTGAATCTAGATCCTTTGACTCTGACATAGCAGTGTGATAGAGAGTAGTGGCTAGGGAGCTGGCCTGGAAGCTGAAAAGATTTGGGTTCAGGTCCTCCCTCAGACACATACTGCCTGGGTGAATCCCATAAACTTTCAGTGTGCTATATACCTTTCTAAGACTATAAATTATGGAGAAATGCTGACCTACATTAGTAGAAGGAATCTTTTTATGTGGGAGTTTGCTATACTATTGAAATTTTAACCCCAATTGCTATTTCTGACTCTGGGGTTAATGCTTTTGCCAATGTAGCACCTTCCCCATTAAAAATAAAACAAACAAAATCCAAAACAAAACAACTCATGTCCAGTGCAACAGAGATTTTTGTTTTTAAATTTGTAAAATGAGGTTTGGAATAGTTCTAACCATATCCCATCTCGTGGAAGTTCATCTTGATCTGTCGTAACGCTAAAACAGAATTCATTTTAGGTAACCTAAGAGGAAAAAAAAGGCCAAGTGAACCTCATTTTCATGGTAGATTCCTTGATGTCGTATGGCCAGATAGAGATCCAGGTGAAGGTGTCCCAGTAGAGTATTTAATGGTTTCATTATTCTTGTTCCTGTATCCCCACTTCAGCTGCCACGAAAGGCAGATCAGTTCTCTTGTTACTGTGAGTGGTTTTCCTTTGCCTTTTTCAATGAAGCATCTCTGTGAAATTACCTTGGCAATCCTTCCTGAGAGAGATAAGCTCCTTTTTCCGGAGATATCTGCTGGGGTGGTAACATGTGTGATGATTGACTGGGCTTGAAGAATAATTCTCCACACTGTAAAACTGCCTTTTACGTCTCTTATTTTTCAGTGGATGGTCCAAAGATTTTCAATCACTTGCTTTTAATTTTAGAGGTTCTCTATTCCCAACACGACAGGTGATCTTGCCTAACTTTAGAAATGGACACATTGGCCAGTTTCATGGGAAATAGCTCTAAGTATCTTAAGGTAATCAGTCATGCATTTATTGATGCTTATGATAGTGTAAGGCATGGCTAGGTGCTGGCAGAACAAAGATAAGATGAAACAATTGCTATCCTCCAGGATCTTGCCTATCCCTGGGGGAAGATGTTAAGTATTATAATAACTTCTAGGCTTCAAGTTACTGCCCCTTTGGCCTCATTTTTCAGATCTGGAAAGGCCCTCAAGGATCATCAGAAAACTCCTCTTGCTCCTGGGACCTTGCCTAAGGAGAGAGAGGAGTGTTAGAAATAGGCCTGGACTGGCCTCACCTGGGAACATCCTCATTCTGATGGGGCCAAGCTCTTTCCCAGTTGCTCTGGGCCAAGGGTAGTAGAGCCCTGGAGGAAAGAGGGCAGTTGGCTCTGGCTTTTCGGGAAACATTTCATTACAGTGTTTTTTTTTGGGTCTTTCCATCTTCACGTTAGTTTCCGTAGCCAGCTCACGTGGTAATATTGTCTCTGAATCCCTTAGGGAGATTTCTAGCTGTAGGCCAAAGGGAGCCACAGTGTTGCAACAGCCTGGTTGTTTCTACAGCAGCCTCTTTGTTGGTATAACCTGATCCTCAGGTTCTACATCTGTATACTCACAGATACACAGACAATATACACATTCACAAATGCTCCATACGCACAGTATATACATGCATACTACATATTCATACAACATATACACTAGTTACATATACACATTATACACTATATACACACACATACAAACATACTTTTGTTGTTCAGTTGTATCCATTTGGGATTTTCTTAGAAGAGATACTGGAGTAGTTTGTCATTTCCTTCTCCTCATCTTTACAGGTGAGGATGCAAACAGGACTAAATGACATGCCTAGGGTCGTACAGCTAGTAAGTGTATGAGGTTAGATTTGAGCTCAAGTCTCCCTGACTCCAGGTCCAGTGTTCTATCTGCTATACCACCTAGGTGTCTCCATATACACATACTACACATGTGTCTGTCTCCCTCTATATTTATTCATTCTCTCACATTGTATACACTATATTTGAGTTATATAAACACAATATTGTATATATCCATACAACTTAATACACATTTAATATATGTATTCTCACACCGTACACATGCCATATATAAGCTATATAAATACAATATGTATACACACAGCTCAATACATGCACATTCAATATATACATGCTATATATTCACATAAAATTATATATACATAAATTATATACACACTATATATATATTTGCTCTCTCTCTCTCTCTGTATACGCCATACACACACACACACATTTATACTTACACAATATGCTTTTTTGAGAATTTTCAGAGTCCTTGCTCTTTAATGCCAGTAAATGTCAGCATCAAAGCATGTGTTAAGCTTCTACTAAATGCTTCATTAGCTAAAGAGAAGGGGACCACTACCTTGAGCTATTAAGTCTTCTTGAGTTTTCTTTCATTAAGTGATGAGGAGGAAAAGAAATTTTGAGATGATTTGCTTTAAGCTGCAAAAACAAACACCAAATATGGAACAAAATGGAGTTAGTTATGTCAATTGTTAATTGTTTTTAGCTCTTAAAAAAACTCTTTTAACAACACTATGCATACACAATATACATTTACTCATACTATATATGTACTCTATATAAACAGTTTACATATACTGGTACATATACACATTATATATACATATACTCACAGGATACACATAGAATAGAGTGAACACTGAATTGGGAATCCATGGACACTCTAGGTTCTGGCCTGGCTAAGCTGTTAACGAATTCTACTATCCTTGTCAACTTGACTTATCCTGAGCCTCACTATCTTCATCTGCCAAGGGAAGGGAAATAGACCAAGTGATTTCTGAGGCCTGGTAAGCTTTAACATCCTATGATTCTGAGAGGCAATGGGCTGGAGTGGACAGAGCGCTGGACTTGGAGACAGGGAGACCTGGATTCAAATCTATCCTCAGATACTTACAAGCTGTGTGACCCTGGGGAAGTCATTTAGCCTCTTTGGCCTCAGTTTCCTCATTTGCAAAATGAGGAAGTTGGGTTGTATTCAGTGAAGGCCCCTGTGGTGGATGAAACCAAGCCTTTCACTAACTTTTCTCTCACACCTCTAAGCTTAGCCTTTAATCTCATTGTTCTGTCTCCAAGAAGAAATTGCAAGCAGGTACCATACTTTTTATGGGAGTGGAGTGCACCTGGTTTCTTTGAGAAATATTGATGAAATTTACAGATTGTTGAACTTGGGGGCCCTTCAATGCCTCATGTTTGTTTTAATGTTAACCACTTTTGATGTAAGGACTATTTAACATACATTTCCTGCCTTCCTAACTGGAGTATATGAATGTAACAACCTTTTTCTTAATGATCTACTATCACAGTTACAGGTAACAATTATGCCAGTTCTTTGGGGAGCCAGTGATTTCATTGGTTGGATTATTGCCCTTACTCATTCTCTTTCATTCATTCTCCTCATGTCCCTGGGCATGTACTAAAATCCTTTCAAACTTGGTAGGACATGTATGGCAAAGCTTGTGGTCTTCCTCAAAAACCTTTGAGAATCACTTGGTACCATAATGAGAATTTTTTTCTCTGCAGAATGTAACCTCCTTGAAGATAGGGGCTTGTTCTATTTTTTTTAATTTTTCTATTTCCAATGAGTGACTATCTCTATGCCTTAAAACTTGGGACTTGGGGATAGAGATTGGACTTGAGTTTTCATTGGTAATTGGTAATTCTGTGAAGAGAAACTTTCTTTATCAGTGCAGGAAGATACTTTCTTTACAACTTTCATTCCTAGAGTTACCTAATGCAGTTCCAGGTTAAGTGACTTCACCCAGGGTCACACAGCGTGTGTCAGAGGTAAGATTTGAACCCATGTCTTTCTGATTTTTAGGCTGATTCTCTCTCTACCACACCATGCTGCCCTAAACATAATAGGTGCATAATAAATATTCACTGAATAGCAATTATGACTTATGTACCAAGGGACTCTTAAGATAAAGATTCTTCTGTATCTTTAAGGTTAATAATGGCCAGAGACATCCTCCTTTGACTAGAAGATGCTTGAAAACTACTTACCTTTTGAACGAATAAGAATTTGTCCTTATTTTGAATAAGTCCTTATTTTATGCCAACCACTGTACAATGAAAATGCAAACAGAAAATTGAGATTACCCCTGCCCTCAAAGAGCCCATACTATTAATTGGGGGAGAGAACATTCCAAGAAAATCCATCTGCGGGACAGATAAAAAAGCTCCATGCAGCTGCTCCCAGGATCCCCAGGGCAATGCCCTGGGATGCTTGGATTGTAAAAGGAGGTCTGGTGACTGTGGTGAGGGCCTTTGGGGGTACAGAGGCAGGGCAGATGGTGAGGCCCAGAGGACCTTAAGGGGCTTTAGTGGTCCTCCACATCACAGAGAAAGAATAACTTTATTCTCACCTCATCCAAGCTGTGAGCAGTTGAATGGCAAGGGGTGGAGGGTGCCCCTGTTGACAGGTTTTCCTTAAAAAAGTCAGCCACCCTGAATGGATACTGGGACTGCTGGGTTGGGGAGTGGACCATGGGAGATGGCACTTCCTACTTTTGGATCTTTTGATACAACTAAAACAGAAATAAGTTTCAAGAAATTAGGTATTTTTTTAAACTTTTATTTTGTGAATTGTTGCTTCTTACTTCCAGAGGGGGGCCTGTTTTGAAGTATGTGGGGCTATTTATGCCTACACTAAATGGTCCCAGGCTCTTTTGCATCCAAATTGTCCACAGTCTGCTCCCAATCAGCCTTTTCTGCTAACTCACTACTGCCCCACCTAAAGCCTGAGCTCTAGCAGAGCCAAGCTTCTTGCTGGGAATTTAGCAAAGTTTCTAGTTGAAATGCCTTCCTCCCTGTCACCCTTTGATCATGAAAATCCAACCAGTCCTCCATCGAGGGTGCCACCTCTGGCGTGGTGCTCAGAAAAGCATGCTGATGACTTAAAAGACTGGGTTCAAATCTCAGCTTTGCTCCTTCTGCTGAGTGACCTTGGGGAAGTCATTAGATGTCCCGTGGGCTTCAGATTCCTCATCTACTAAGTGAAAGGCTTTAGAGTAGGTGACTTCTAAGGTCTCTTCCTCTTTCTGAGTCTCTGATCCTATGATGCTCCTTTCCTGATTAGTGAGCCTGGAAGAGGCAGGCCTGGATTGGTAGCAATAGGGACTGGGCAAGTTAGCTCCCATCCCTTGGATTTAGGGTTTTTTTCACCTTATAAAGTGAAGTAATTGGATGACTTCCCAGTTTCTTCCCTGAATCATATGAAATCTCAATTGGAAGTGATTTCAGCCTCATTTGTATATACGTTTCTTATCTTTGCAGAGTTTCTTAACCTGGGACTCATGAATTTGGAGCTCTTCATATTTTGATAGCTGTATTTCAACATAATTAATTTCTTTTGTAGTCCCATATATTTCATTATATGCATGTGATGTGAGTGTGAGAAGAGGTTCATAGGCTCTTCCAGACTGATCAAAGGGTCCATAATATAGGAAAATGTAAGAAGCCATGCTTTAAGCTTTAAGATTTACACGGTGCTTCCCTCCCAATGGTCCTTTGAGGTAGGCTGAGCAGGGAAGCTCCATTATACAGATGAGGAACCTGACCCGCAGAGAGGGTAAATAGCTAGTAAGCATGAGGTGGGTTTTGAACCTTTGTCTTCTGACTCCAAATCCAGCGATATCTCCAGTTTCTCTTACTTCTCTCTCCATGCTGTGTTTTTAAAGTAACAGACCCCAATGCCTACAATTCAAGGCAATGTCTGTTAATATTTCACTACCTTATTATAAACTCCCTGAGAGCAAAGATTGCTGTTTGTACAACTCTGTGCCCCACAAGAAGTTTGAGTACAATACCTGAAACCTAGAAAGTGACAGAAAAATGTTTTTTTGAATGAAAGAACGAATTCTTAATGTTTAATTTCTCTTACTTTGCTGTTTCTTTGCTTTCAGGGTGTCAGTAGTTTCAAAGGAAAAAAAAAACATCTGTACTCTGGTGTAGGCAAGCACCTGCCAGAAATAATTTTTATTAATTTATCCTTCTAAATTCAAGCATTGTTGTGCTCGAGGGAGAAACGTCCAGACTGACGGTCTTCTCATACTTTCAGATATCATTCCATGCAAGTGACTTCTTACTTAAAAAAAAAAAATTCTGTATGTGTTTTTTTTCTTTCAATTCAATTCATTTTTCTCTTCTTCCCTCCACCTCCTTCTCCCAGTGGAAAAAGAGAACCCTTTAACAACTCTGCACGGTCAAACAAAACAAGTTCTCACACTGGCCACGTTCGAAAATCATACAGGTCATTTTGAAGTCCCGATTGAGAGGCTTCTTGAATGAGTAGTATTGTATAATCAGTATTCCAAAAGGCCTCAGTTGGTGTGACAGTTCAGTTAACATTTAGTTTCATCAAACAGAATATTGGTTACTTTCGGCCGAATCCTTGAGAATCATTTTAAAACCACGTCCATCCTTCTTCGACCACTTGCTTCAAGGAATGCACTTGGCCAAAGGTGACCCAAAGATACTGAAGCAATTGAAAGGACTTCTTCCTTTTAACTGGATAATTACCCTAATTTGGTCTGGGCAGATCCGTCTGGGACCCTAGGCCTTTTTCCTTCACTGGTTCAGTTTTGGTTACTTCAAAGTAGTCTTTTCTGGGCTGATTTTGATTGGGGAGAACTGGTCATTGTTTCAGAATCAATAGTTAACAGTAACTGATAAGTGTTGCTCTTTCGGGTTAGTCCCTTCCGGCTAGGATACTTTTAAAAGTGCTTCCTTAATGTGTCCAAAAGGGACCGGGGTGGGGGTGGTGTGTGGGGGAGGGGACGGGGGCAGGGGCAGGTTGTTATCTGATCTCCCTTCCGTTGGAGGTATTTGTGAAACCGCCCCACTTTCTTGAGTAACAGGTGGTCGTTATCACTGATTCCTCCCTGATTCAGCTGGCCCCTACTTGCAGAATGTGTATGCTACCAGTTTTCCCCAGAGCCTTATTCCAAAGTCTTATTCCAGAGCCCAGAGTCCTTTAACCTGAGTGGGGAGAGAACAAAGAAAGGAGAGAAATTGCCACGGGTAGATTGCTCCTGAGGGCTAATCTGGCTAGAACACTGAGAGCTTGAAGGAGGTGAAAGTAAAATGAGGTTGGAAAGGTACACTGGAACCAGATGATTGAGGATGATAAGGTGTGGATTTTTTAATCCTAGTGGCTATGTAGAGCCAAAGAAGGTTATTTAATCAGCAGAGTGGAATGGTTGGCCTGTGCCTCACTAGGAAGATTATTTGTAAACGTGCATGAAGTAGGGTAGTGTCAGGGAATGGAGAGTGAGAGACTGGCAGCATGGAGATCCGTTAGTAAGTAATCCAGGTGAAATGGCATGATGGTAGTGTGGGTAGGGAGAGGGGGCAGATTTGAAAGATTGTGGACATGGGACTTGAGGAGACCTGACAATTAATTGGTTATAGAGAGCTGTGGAAGAATCAGAGCTAACTGTGAACTTTCCCACCTGGATGCCTGGGAGGTTGGGGGTCCTTTTAACAAAAACAGGGGAAGTGCGAAAGAGAAGTGTTTAAAGGCAAATTTGGTACCTTATTTGCTTAAGTTGATTCTGAGATGCTGGTGGGATATGGGGAATGTCATGCATTCAGTAAACTATGACATTATGTAGAAAAAGGGACTAGTTTCTGTGGAAATGACTCAGTCTCCAGGTGCTGTGCAAACAAAAGTTGCACAACTAGGATTTGCTGCTCATTATGGGATGGCAACGAAGCCTCATATTACAGGGGACACTGAAACTCAAAACCAGCTTTATTTCCTAGCCAGATTTCCTATCCACAAAATGAAAATGATGATTATAGATAATATGATTTCGAAGACACTTAAAGAAGGACTGGTTTTCAAGATATGTCAAATAAAAAAAAACAGTACTATTACTAGACAGGCAGAAGAAAAGATGTTAACAATTATAAATCTATATACCTACTTATTATTCTTTATAAAATCTTTGAGAGTCACTGTGGCATAGCTGGCCTCTTTTCTTCCCTCCCTTTCCCTCACTTGGTCTTCCTTCCCCCTCCCTTCTCTCCTTTTCCCTCTGTTTCTCCTCCCCCCTCCTCCATTTCCCATCCCTCATCCCTTTCCCTTCCATCCTCTCCCTTTCTTCTTTCTCTTTCATCCTCTCCCTTTCCTTTCCCCTCCTCCTTCCCTTTCCCTCCCCTCTTCTCCCTTCCTTTCTTCTTCCCCTTCCCTTCTTCCCCCCCCCCATCCTCTCCTCTCCTGTCCTCTCCCTTGGTCTTCTGATGCCAGTAATGTCACAGATCCAGTCTCTATCCCAACAACATTTTTTGTGAAAATAGCCTCTGCCTGCCTGCCTGTTCTGAAAGCCTCTTTAATGAAATCTGAGAAAGGAACGGTCAGGCTTTCTCAGGCACTTTTCTATAGTAAGTCTCAGCCCCTCCATCACACAGCTGGCTGAGAGCTAGAATGAATGTGGTAATAAGATCCTGCCAGGGCTGTTCTTGGTGGATTGGCTCAGTAGAATATTCATTCTTAAAGGCTGTCTTCTACAGAGGTGCCTCCCATGAGTGTGCTAAGGTCGTGAAAGATTCCATGTGAGACCTAACCATAGAAAAAGGTTTGCACAAGAATTCACCAAGTTGCCAGCTTCAGGGGAGGCATAAACCAGGGGGGTACAAACTCTGAACAGTTCTTTACCATTGAGATCACCCATGGACAAGTTCCCTAACCTTTCTCTGCCTTGGTTTTCTCGTCTGTTCAATGGGAACAAGAATCCTCACAGTCCTCACTGGGTTGTTAGGAGGATCACACGAAGCTTTGAAAAGCTTGTAGACGTCAGAGCTTTATATAAATGTCAGCACTTCTCATTTGTGCATGTGAGAGACTCTTAAGAGCTACCTGAATGAATAAAGGCCATTGTTCTAAGTACTCTAATAGGTGCTGCTATTTATATGGCCTTAAATGCCTAGAAGGTCAAGCTGAGCCAATTGACATACATTTTTTTATCCATTAGGCAAGGAAAATAGAATTAGTAGGATGAAAATTTTTATTTCAAAGTAAAATTATAATCTTTTTGTATAAATCAATGCTCTGGTCCTTGTGGTGTTGAGGTTTGCAAAGCCATTAAGTATGTTGTCTCTTTTGAGCCTCACGGCAACCCTTTGGGGATTATTTCCATTTTGCAGATGAGAAAACAGGGTCTCCGAGAGATGAAATAATTTGTCTGTGGTTGTACAGCTAGTGTCCCGTAATGTTAATGGGGTGATGGTGGTGGTAGTGGTAAGGTCTTCCCTGCCCATTAATAGGCCTCATGTGGAGCCCATTAGGGGAAGCTTGCTTGTAGGAGGGCTTGCACACCTTTTGTTAATAAGCTAATTAAGCAATGAGTCAGGTTGTGATGCCTTCTGGTTCTGAGCCTATTTGCTGTAAGAATATATATTGTGAGAAGTGAGCGTTTGCTTCAGGGGCTCACTTATGAGAAAGACCTTGTGATTCTCTGGTTGAGACTCTGAGTGGCCGTATGTTCAGAACTCCCCGGCTCCTCAGAGGTAAAGGCTCTCTCTATTCAGCGGTGGATGTAAAGCTTTGATTCAGGCAGTAGAGCCCTATCTGTCGGTCTTTATTTCTCTTTGTATTTTTCTATGTAATTAAAGAAGATCATTGACCTCTGTTAAGCTGCCTTCCTTAGTAAAGCAGATCTAAGAACCTGCACTAGCAGTCATCCTGGGTGTGCCAGTGTGGTTTCTGTTACACATCTGAGACAGGCTTTGAACACAGGTTTCCCCAAATCCAAATGCTTTCCTCTAGCCACGGCACCATGTTGTTTAATTACTATTCTAGAGCAGAGCCTGGAAAGGGGGAGATACAAGAAAGTATATTTGGATGGGGCAGAGAAGAGGAGGGAAGGAAGGCTTCTGAGCAAGGGAGATGGGCCAGGCTGTCTGCACAGCAAAGAATGGGTCTGGATCTACCAGGGCCAGGTGAGGACCAGAGACAGAGAGGGCTATTGACCCTGGGCTATCCCTATTTGTCTGATTTCTTAGAAGAGCGAATTCTGACTTTGACATCACAAATATGTATTTAGATACAGAAGAAAACATGACTCTGCTTGATACCTCTTCACTGCTGAAAAAGGAAATCAATAAATTTGGGAGTTTGTTGACACCCTGGTATGGATGGACTGGTGTCACTGACCTAGAGCAATGTTGGTCTGGCACCTCAGGTTCACTAGAGCTGAAAGAGACCTCAAAGGCTATCTGGTCCAACTCTTGCTTTACAGATGGGGAAACTAAGGCCCAGCGAGGTCAGGGACTTGCTCAAGGACACTCACATAGGCAGTTCAGTTTGAACCCAGGTCCTGACTCCAGAGACCATGTGCTTTTCATAGTACCATGCTGCCTTGTCAGGGTCTATTGAGCAAATGACATTCATCCTTGGCCCAATTTAGCAATTGGTGAGAGAACAAAGGGGCCAGAGGGATGTGTCCTTGCAGGGGCTGATGTCTGCCAGGACTTCACTCCAGAATGCTGATGAAATTACTAAGAGCCAGTATAATTTCATTTTCTGCTTTTTCTGTATCTTCCTGGGATATCTTATTTTTGCTGGCAGCTAGGTGCAGCCTCACTGGGATCCCTTGAACATTAATGATAGTTTAATATTTCATACTGAGTCACTGTTAGCCACTCTTAGAGGGAATTGCAAATTGTTAATGTGGTCCTTTTCTCCCTTGGGACTGTGGAGCTGGGGAGATTGAGTGTTGGATCTAGAGTCAAGAAGACTTGATCTCAAATCCTGTTTCAGGCACTTACTGGCTCAGCAAATTACTTTACCCCTGCCTCAATTTTCCCATTTGTAAAATGGGAATAATTATAGCACCCACCTACCAACATTGTTGTGAATATAAAACAAGATGTGTGTAAAGCACTTTTCAAATCTTTAAATGGTATGTAGATGCTAGCTATAATTATTTATGTTGTTATTAAACTGGCTACATTAATTAATTAATACTGGCTATTAAACTGGGACATAGAACAGAAAGCAGAAAGCAAAATGAGAAGAGTCAGGAGGACCTGAATTCAAATCTAGCTCAGATAACTTCCAAGGTGTATATCCCTGGGCGAGTCATGTAATGCTGTTTGTCTCAGTTTCTTCATATGTAAAATGAGTTGGAGAAAGAAATGGCAAACCGCTCCAATATCTTTTCCAAGAAAACCCAGAAGGGGTCACAGAGAATTGGACACAACTGAAATGACTCAACCACCACAACTTGTTGGTATGTGATGGTGGGGAGTCCTTATGGGTCTGGGTTGGACTTGGCCCCTGAAGCCAAGCCCTTCTAACCCCCAAGTTCTGTGACTTTGTGAAAGGGGTAACAGGTGTTCAGATGCAGAGACCTAGGACTTCAGTCTTCACCTGGCCCTCCCCTCCTTAGTTAGTTTTGGGGTGGAAGTTAGAGGCCTTACTGTGTGTTGTGCATTGAGCTCAAGGTTGGGGAAGATAGAAAGTTTAGATAAGAAATACAGGGTGTTCCTAAAGTCTGGACACATAGGCAAAAGTGCATATTTTCAAGAAATGAAATGAATGAAATTTCCAACAACATTTTATTTAATTGGAATATTAACAAATAACATTTCCAGTATGATTTCCATCATTTGTGATGCAAAGGTTGATGCACTTTCCAAGACTCACATGAACTCGATGCAATAATTCCACATTGCCATCAATTTTAGCACATTCACTCTTTATGTATTCAATCAAGTGTGATGCATCTGTGATTTTCATTGAGTACACCTTCTACTTTAGCATACCTCGGAAAAAGAAGTCAAGGGGGCTAAGGTCTGTTAATATTCCAAATATTCCACAATATGCATTTTTGCCTATGTCCAGACTTTAGGGACAGCCTGTAGTCTCTGCGTGCCAGGAAATTACTCTACTTTACTGGGACGAGACATCCACAGGGATGGCTGTAAAACCCCTTGTTACATGTTAACTGTATTAGAGACTTAGGAAACAAAATTGAGTCATGTGCTTCCTTGGGTGTGGAGGCCTCACCTGTTCCCAGATGCTTTGAAAAAGAAAAAAAAAGCAACCATCTGGAATGCCCAACTGACCTTGCCCTGCTCTGTCCGAGGACAGGGGATTCCCTCTGGGGGCTCCGATGATGAATCCATGCTTTCTGCACCCTGGTGGATTGGGAAGTAAATACTAGAGAGAAGGACTGGACTTGGGAGTTCATTGTTATAGAGAATTCCCAGATGAGGACACTCCTTCCGCTAGTGCAGGTGAAACCTTCCCTGCAACTTCTAGCCCTCAAGAGTTGCCTAGAACACTGAGAGCTTAAATTACTTGCTCAGGGTTATACACATAGATTTCATCTTGAACCTCAGTCTTTCTTTCTCTGTAGGTGGCACTCTGCCTACTTTCACTGGGACAATGATGATAATGATGGTGGTTATGGTGGTAGATCACATTTGTATAGTGCTTCTCACAACCTGTGAGATTGGTGCTATTTTACAGATGAAGAAACTGAGGCTCAGACTTGCCAAGGTCACACAGCTGGTATGACACAGCCTGGTGTCTCCTGACTCTGAAGTCTGGTATTCTCTCTGCCATTTCATGCTGTGCCTCTCTCATAATAGTAATACTCAATAATAGCTAGTATTTCCATGGAGCTTTAAGGCTTACAAAGCTCTTTACAAATATGATCTCGTTTGACCCTCACAACAGCCTTGGGAGGTAGGTGCTATTATGATTCCCATTTTACAGATGAGGAAAGTGAAGCAAACAAAAGTAAAGTGACTTGCTTGGAGTCACAGCTAGTAAGTGTTTAAGGCTGGATTTGAACACAGGTCTTCTATGTAGCATGCTGTTATGCAGCCACCACAGAACCCTAGAATGTAAAAGGGACCTTCGAAGCCTTCTCATCCAGCCTATAGCTGGAATCCTCTCACCAGCATCCCAATAACGTGTGGCTGGCTTGGCTGTAGGGCTGAAAGATTTCCCAAGGCCATCAAATCCAGTTCTCTGCTTCTAAACAACCTTCATTTAAATTGTTTCAGGTAGGGGGGATGTTTTCAGAGCCTTTATCTGAACCTGAAGCACACAGAGGTTAAGTGTGCCTAGGGTCATATGGCTGGTTAACAAGTAAACTGAGGCAGAATTTGAATCTAGATCTTCCTGTCTCCAAAACCCTACCCACCTTGCCATCTTGCCTCTTGAAGGCTATTGCTGTTGCCTACAAGTTCTGCTTTGATTAGACTGTAAGCTCCTTGAGGTAGGGACTATCTTTTGCCTTTCTTTGTATCCAATTATTTAGCACTGTGCTGGGCATGTAATAAGTGCTTAATAAATGCCGTTGACTTGACAAGGCTTTGTGGTCCTGAAGGACTGACTTCACTAAGTCCAGGGGGGTTCATTCTTAATTTGGCCTCAAGACGGTTAATTCTTTAGCCAAAAGAACTCCTATTAAAAACCCACATCCAGAAGTGTTTTCCCTTAATAAGAGGAGGATTGGATACAGCTACTCAGATAGTCAACAAGCATTTATTAAGCACTTACTGTGTATTAGGCACAGTTGCTAAGTGATATAAAGAAAGTCAAAAGACAGTTGGCTTTGACTCTACAAGGTACATGCTAGTTACATGCAAAGCAGAAATAATCCTCCCAGAGCTGGTGGATGGTAGGGGATTCCTTGAGTAGACATTTATTAACCACTCACTGTATGTCTCCTGCCTTCATGGAATGTATGATAAATAGCAACTATATAACATCTCTCCTTCTCTCTCTTTTCCCCCCTTCTCTCTACTCCTACATCTCTGCCCTTATTCAGGCCCACATAACCTCACATTGGGACTATTGCAATGACCTCTTAACTGGAGAAGGAAATGGCAAATCACTCTAGTATCTTTGTTAAGAAAACCCCAAGCAGGATCATGAAGAGTCCAGCATGGCTGAAATGACTGAATAGCAATGGCAGTGACCTCTTAATTTAACGCCCTGCTTCGCACACCTCCCTTTTCAAATCCATTCTCTACACAGCTGCTAGATTGATATTCATAAAGCACACATCTGACCATGTTACTCCCTTACTCAGAATCTTCAGTGGCTCCCTATTGTCTCTAGGCTAAAGTAGAAAATCATCAATCTGGCCTTTAAAGACCTCTCCAATTTGGTTCCCCCAAGCTTTTCAATCTTGTTTGGTATTGTGCCCCTTCCCACAGTCTCTATTTTAGTTAAGCTGTCCTGCGCCTGACCTTCCTCTTCTGCTTCTTTTCATAGACTTCCTTCATGTCTAGAATATTCTTACACTTTATTTCTGTCTCCCAGAATCCCTGGCTACCACAGGAGTCCCGTTTATGTCCTGCCTCCCCACAATGCCTTTCCTGATCCTTTCAGAGACTGCTTCCTTCCTCTTGAGATTGCTTTATTTTTATAAAGTATAATTATAATTATTGTGTAGCATATTTATAATTGTAAAATATAATTATAGTTGTATAGTATATAACTATTATTCTAGAATGTTTATAATTTTAACAATAACTATTATAAAGTATTATGTAATAATAACTAGCATTTATATAGCATGTTGAGGTTTGCAGAGTGGTTTGCACATCTTATCTCATTTTATCCTTACAACCCTAAGAGGTAAATGCTATGATCCCTATTTTACAGATGAAGAAACTGAGGCAGATAGGTTAAGTGGCTTGTCCAGGGTCACACAGCTATGAAGTATCAGACAAGATTCAAATTTGAGTCTTCCTGACTCTGGGCCCAATGCTTTATTCCCTACTCTACTTTGTATTTCTTTGCATATACTTTGCATCTACTTATCTGTGTACATGTCATATTTTCCCTCAGAAGAATGGAAGGTCCTCCAGGGTAGGGATTTATTTCATCTTTAGGTGAGGCAGCTTTGTTGTTGTTTGGTCATTTTCCAGTTGCTCCCAATTCTTCATGACCCAATTTGGGGTTTTCTTGGCAAAGATATTTGAGTGGTTTGCCATTTACTTCTCCAGCTCCTTTGACAGATGAGGAAACTGAGGCAAATAGGGTTAAGCGACTTGCCCAGGGTCACACAGCTAGTAAGTACCTGAAGCTGGATTTGAACTCAGGAAGATGAGATTTCCTGATTCCAAACCCAGTGCTCTATCCACCAGGACACTAGCTGGCCTCACATAGTGTAGTGAAGGTTTAACAAATGTTTGTTAAATTGAATTGGAAATGTGATCCTTTACAATAAATATTTCAGACCTCTAATGGGCAAATCTATAGAGTAAATGTTTATTGGGTAGTATTAGATTTCCTGTGCAATCCAGTACTTCTGTCAGCTCTAGTTTCCTGATTCATAAAATGGGGATTATACTATCCTTTTGTTTTTCCTTTCTGCCTTTTTCTTGATGCCCCTTGCCCTCCCCCTCTCCCCCCCACCTCTTCTGGTGCACTTTATCCTAACACACCCATTGCTTTGTACTTTAGGTGAACCGACTGGGGAAAGCTGACTTGAAGCTACCCATTTGTCCAAGACAAATGGCTCTTAACTTCTTTTAGAAAGGTCATCGATTATGAAAATAAAGCCCCTAAGGCTTGGAGAGGGAAGTACTCTCCTGGAATGGCTTGCCTGCTAGGATCGCTTTCATCTGAGTGGAATTGACCTGCTGGCCTTGCACTGTCCCATTAGCCAGAGGTATGATTCCACCAGGGTAGGCACTTATGAGTGTGTGCTTTCTTTTTCCACTGTTCATTTGTGGTTTTAAAAATTCTGATTTCTACTGTGTACTTTTATAGAAGAACTTTCTTTTCTTCCAGAAAATCATAGAGCCGGGTGAATTTTTTTTTCAAGGTGATAATTAAAGGATGAATTTCTATCTCTTCAAAACTTTTTCCAAGAAGGCAAATGAGAAGTCTTTGGAAAATGTTAATACTGAAGGGAAAAGGGAGTTATTGAGTATGGACGAATGAAATTCAACAGCTGTTTACTAGGAATCATCTTTGTGGTAGGCACTGGCCATAAAAGATAAACGCTAAACAGTCTTTGCCCTCAGGGAAATCATATTCAATTGAATATACAAAGTTATTTCTGGAGGGAGAGGGTGCTAATAACCTGGGATGGAGAAATACATCTTGTAGGAGTTGGCTTCTGATCTGTATAAAGGCTGAGTGAGAAAGGTGTGCATTTCAGACAGAAGCTTGGAGATGGTAGCTGTACACTGAAAACAGTTAACAAGCCACTTTAAATCAGAACAAAAGGCTATGAAATAAGATTAGAAAGGTAGAGAGGAGCCAGGTTGTGAAGGACCTTAAATGTCCAGTTTTTGGGTTGTCCTCGAGACCGTAGGGAGCCCTTTAAGATTTTTAGAGGGGGAGGAGTAAAAGTAGAGATACCCAGGTGGAATGGAAGAAATAGAAATGAAATAAAATTTAAATATCTGAAGAAGCTATTTTGAGTTGAGACTAACTGTGTTTCTTGAGAAAATGAGAGAACTATTCTTTGTTGGGAAGGGATGGGGTTTGGAGGGGAATCACTCCTATAAAATCCTTCTACCCTCTGACTCATATTTGTGAGTCACATCTGGTTTCCAGATGTTACTATGGCCTTGAATTGATTTGGAGTGTGATTCTACCAACATAGCTTGGAAGGAAAATATTTCTTCAGCTCTGGAAAGTAAGCATTCCAATAATAATTTTCTTGTTTCTCTTTGGCTCTGGGGTATCACAACACACCCTTACAGTGGTTCAGCTAGAGTAGAGAGTCCATGTTGAGGGTAATGTGGTGGTGACTCACTGTCCTGGTGATTTTTGGTTTGTTTCAGGGAGTTTGGTTTCTATGGTGTCTTCAGAGTTGATAGGAAGTGATTGCACTTGGCAGAGATAACTTGGTAGTTGTGCTGAGAAAGCGATGATTCATTATCACTATCCTTTTGAAGGAATCCCTCTTAAAGATCCCTCTCTTATCAATTACTTAAGCATTTTTTCTATCTGTTTCCTAGTGCAGTGCGTGGCTCATTGTAAGAACTTAATAAATTAATATATTAATAAATTATCTCTATTTGATAGTCTTTAACTTAATGGTGATTCAAATACGAGTTTATCAAAGAATAGACTCATGTACATTGGGTTCTAGTTCTGGGTTCCCTCCAGTTCTCTTGTTTCATTTCTTTTTCCTTTTCCTAGGACCATAAAGCTTTAAATCATTCTTGCTTTACAGTACATTTTTTTCTACTTTTTTGAATATTTTTCAAGTGTCAAGTATTAAAAAAAAATCTCTTGCTCCCATTACCCTCCTGTTGATCAAAAACAAAAACAAAAAACAAGCCCTCCAAACAAATCTCTCAATACGTGTTCGGTTAGTAGGACAAAGCACTTTTACCCATTAGCTCTGTTTGAAACCATGCGCCTCTTTCTGCATTTGAAGGTCATCACTTCTTTCTGTAGAAATGAGTTACATATTTCATCTTCATTCTTTTGGACTTGTGATATCTCATTGTATTAGAGTTCTAAGGTCTTTTCAAAGTAGTTTTTCTGTAGAGTACATTTTGATAGCTGAAGTACCTATTAAGCACTTACTGTATACCAGTCTGGAGATACAATCAAACAAGACAATGCCTATCCTCAAGAAACATTCTAGTAGGGGAAACCACATAGAATAGAAAGGAGACCGAGAAAGTAGGGAGAAGGGAAGAACACCATTTGGGGAGGAAGGTAAGCAGAATAGCTTGGTAGGTGAAAGTGTATGGCAAAGTCCAAAGAGCTACAATTTCAGGATCTTTTACTCACTTAAACTCTCCATACTCCACTTCTTTCATTTATAAATTGAGGTGGGTAGAATAGATGACCTAAGGTTCCTTCTACCGCTAAAGCAGGGGTGGGGAACCTGTGGCCTCAAGGCCACATGTGGCCCTCTAGGTCCTCAAGTGCAGCCCTTTGAATCCAAACTTCACAGAACAAATCTCCTTAATAAAAGGATTTGTTCTGTTAAACTTGGACTCAGTCAAAAAACTGCACGCAAGGACCTAGAAGGCCGTGGGTCCCCCCCAACCCCCACCACACTAAAGTGATGACCTACAGTCCTGTGACTTACTCCTTGAGGAACTGAACCACATTACTACTAATACATTTATTCTAAATAAAATCACATGACCAAAGACAATTGCAGCAAAATGGGAGGATGATTCACAGGGTCTCCTTGGAGAGACTGACAGAGAGGTGGCCAAGTTTATTTCACTGTCTCTCTAAGAATGCCAAGACACAGGGTGACATGGTCTACCCAGCCACTTTGTAACAAAGAACTCATCACCAGCATTTTCAAAAAGGCCACCATGGAGATAATTATAGCCTGTATGCCACCATCTAAAGAATGGGAGGGGAGGGGGAGGAAGAGAACAAGCATTTCTTAAGCCCTTACTAGTATCTCATTTGGTCTCAATGAAGAGGTAGAAAAATCCATGAGATTGTCCAAATTAAATGAGCACATGCTGGAATAAGCTGACTTCAATGCACATCTAGGCACAGGGGAAGATGGCAGGAGGTATGTTAGAAAATATGGCTCAGGATCATGAAATAAAAGCAATCAAAAGCTGTTAGCCTGCACAGAAGCCTCACACCTAAAAATCATGAATAGTTTATTCAGCAAGAGCCCTGAGAGATGCTGGATGTGGTGAGCACAGACTTCATTGAATTAAAAGAATGTGAAACAGGATCGATATTGACAGATCAGAAGACACCTTGTGGTCGTTTGGTATTGGCCACCTCTGTAGGTAGCTAGGTGGTGCAGTGGAGCACTGGGCTGGGAAACAGGAAGACTCATCTTCATGAGTTCTAATCTGGGCTCAAGAACTTACGTAAAGCTGTGTGACCTTGGGCAAGTCACTTGACCCTGTTTGCCTCAGTTCTTTATAAAGGAGGTGGAGAGGGAAATGACAAACCACTCCAGTATCTTTGCCAAGAAAAACTCAAATGGGTGCAAAGAGTGGGACACAACTGACAACAACATTTCTTTAGTAGCAACATCAGCTTGATGGGGCATCACAAAACCCTAAGGCTATTTGTAAATATAAGTCATTATTGAAATAAGACCTGATATATGTTGTTTTAGATTTTATTGGGTCATCTAAACATTGCTAGCCAAGCAGCAAAGGAAATAGGAAATTGATTTTAAAAAGGAAAATCCAAGTATGTCCATTTTCAGAATGGTGGGGTAGTGGAGGAGGCTTGTTCAAAAGTAAAAGCAATGATTCTTTGTCTCTGGTTTTCTTTTGCCTCAGGTCTAGTACATTGACCACATCCAAGTAGGGAGAGATCCAGTCAGTGGAAAAAAGACAGATTTAGAACGTGGCCCCAAGAATAATTCATCTTATGTATGTTTAACAAGAGCAAAGAAGACATCCCTGCCTCCCAATCCACAAACTTAGCTCTGCTATGGAATGTGAGACCCAAGAATGAAAGCATCAACCTGGAGTACTGAGACAATCCAGAAATGGTCATGCTCCAAGGAGCTCGGTGCATTCAGGCATATTGACCTCCTTACTTACCCATCCTGAGTAACCTGGCTTCAACTCATGGGAGACAGACATCCCTTTCAGCTCCTAGAGGAGACCAGAATGTTATGCAGCCCATTGAAGTTTCTTTTATAAATCATAAAACATGATACAAATATAAAGTCCTTTGTTTAGCTTTTAGAGCCCTTTATGATACAGCCCCAACTCATCTCTCCAGCTTATGTACTTCCCCACATTCACTCTGTGGTTTAGCCAAACTGGTCTTTTTGTTCCTCTCACACAATTGAGACTCAGAGGCTACCTTCTTTGTGAAGCAATTCTTCATTCTGATCACCTGCTAGTGCCCCCACCCCCAACTCTTTTGTATCTGTTTACTTCATCTTTATTCTATAGATGCTGATATGTAACTTGTCTCTCCTATTACAATGTAGGTTCATTTCGAGTAGGGATTTTTAAATTCCTGGTTTGTAGCTTTATTTCTGAACTATAAATGCTCACACTAAAAATTTAACAACTGGCTCTTGGAAGTTTTAGCACATCCCTGGGGTAGAGTGAGGGATAGGGACAAGATTTATGATTTCACTGGGATTAGGAACACCCAGGTAAGGAAACTCCCTCTCTCAATGCATCTTCCCTGCAATTTATAGTCCTAGAGGTTTGCCTAGAACCCCATGTTCTAGGGTTACTGTTTTTTTAATTTATTTTCAATTCATGGAACAAAACAGTCATTTCCATAACACAGTACAATAAAAAAGATGATTGTACACGAGCCTGCAAATCTGCCACGTACAACTTGCTGTTCCCTCCAAATATACAACAAAGTTATCATGGAAATTTCTTTTTTTTCCTCCCCCTCTCCCAGAAATGGCCACCATTATACCCAAATAGGTCTATATATATAAAATTATTCTATACACACTTCTAGACCAGTTCTTTCTCTGGATGCAGATAGCTTCTTTGTCCTTTATTTTTAATTCGTGTATTTATAATAGTGAAAGGGACTTAGTTGCTCAAAGATGTTCTTAAAACAATGTTGCTGTTAATGTATACAGTGTTCTCTTGGTTCTGCTCGTTTCACTCTTCATTATTTCATGCAAGCCTTTCCATGCCTTTCTAAGATCATTGAGCTCATCCTTTCTTATAGCACAGTAGTATTCCATCACAGTATACTACTACTTGTTCACCCAATTGATGGGCATCCCTGCAATTTCCAGTTCTTTGCTACCACAAAAAGAGCTGCCATAAACATCCCATTCACATTCAAAGTTATAATTACTATTTGCGAATTCCCCTCTGTCTGATTTTCACTCACTATTTTCTTTCTCAGCCCCTCTTACTGATCTGGAGGACAGACTGAGAAGAGACAATATAGTCTGTATGTTTCGGAGTCAGAATGTGAATGCCCTATGTTATGTCTGGTTCATAGTAGGTGATTATTAAATACTTGATGTTTGAAGGACTGATATGTTCCATGTTCTGGTTGTACAAATCACAGCATGAATCTTGATAGACCTTTCTCCTTTGTCTCCTTAGGCAACCAGAGGCACAGTAACCCCTTTCTCTGGCTTTGATGACCGAGCCGATGCTGAAACCCTTCGGAAAGCAATGAAAGGACTTGGTAAGAAGGTCTTCAGCATTTTGTGTGGTTTTCTTTATACAACAGCATTCGTGGCAATGATGTCTTAGTCTTTGCTTCACTTAGAGGTTGGTTTAAAAATCAAAACTTTTCTATTGCTTTCCCTCTAAGACTGCCTTAAGCACCCTGATACAGTGGAAAAATCACCAACTCAGGTGTCAAAGGACCCAGGTTCTAATCCTATGTCTGACTCTTAGGCCTGTGTGAACTTTGGAAAGTTAATGTCCCTGGGCCCCATCTACAATGGGTTTGGATTACTTAACTTCTCAAGTTCCTTCCAGCCCTGGCCCTCCGATCCCTTGATTTATCCACGACAGGAATGTAGGATATTATCCTGTACTTCCCAGCTTGGTCAGAGCTGCCAGAGCTACATTCACACTCCGTGATGGCACACTGTTATGGGACCCGAGTCCCCAAAACAAGTATTGCTTAAACAATGCCAACGATCTTTTTGTACCCATCAAGAAATGTAGTAAGAGCTAGAAGCTGTAGGTGTTAACTGGAGAGACTGGAGAGTTGGAAAAGGAAGGAAAGGTAACACTGTAGAGTGTTGTGGTTTTTTTTCAGGGAACTGGGTCACAGTGGAGCCTGAGAGAGTGGGGCTATTCAGGAAGAGGACTGAGATTGTTTATGAATTCATTGCAGGTACTGATGAAGAAAGCATCCTGACTCTCCTCACAGCCCGAAGCAATGCCCAGCGCCAAGAAATCGCAGTGGCATTTAAAACTTTATTTGGCAGGGTAAGTGTCCATTGTGAAATCACAGTATAGAATATGACAGAACCAGTATACAAGAGGCATGTTTGAAAAAAGCAGCTAGGTGGCGCTGCAATGAATAGAGGGCCTGGCCTGGAGTTGGGAAGACTCCTCTTCTGAGTTCAAATGTGGCCTCAGACAATTAATAGCTGTGTGATCCTGGGCAAGTCATTTAATCCTGTTTGCCTCAGTTTCCTCACATAAAATGGAGATCATAATAGCACCTTCCTCGCCGGATTAGTCTGCAAAGCTCTCTATGAATATGCTATTATATAAGTAATATCTAAATATTTATTACTATAATTCAGGTCTGACAATGCCACTCTCCTGTTCCATAAACTCCCTGTGAACTCCCTATTATTATCTCCAGGGTTAAATATAAACTTCTTTAGCCTTAGCCCTTCACTGTTGGACCCCACCTACTCTTCCAATTTCAGTTATTACATATTAGGGTTAGGATTTCTTTTACGCACTCTGTGATCCAGCCATGGTCACCAGGTGTGCTCTTGTGTGTGTGTGTGTGCACACACATGCACACACACACACACACACACACAAACACACACCTATCTCCAATCTCTGCATCATTGTACTGACCATCCACAATGCCTGGAATGCCCCTTCCTCCTCACCTCTGCTTCTGAGAATTCCTTGACTTCCTTGTCTCTGTTGCTAGAGCCTTTCCTTCTAAAGTTACATTTTATCTACTCTATATGTATCTTGTACATACTGATTTAAATATATACAGTCTCCCCCTTTAGAATGTATGCTCCTTGAGGGCAGGGATTGTTTTCATTGTTCCTTTAAATCCTCAGTGCCAGTGTAGCATATAGTTAGCACTTAGTAAATGCTGAAGGTTGAAAATTGATTACCACATAAGGCTTTTTCTTTAGATCTTTTCTTAATTATGTTCACTTAACTTTTAATTTAAAAGTGAATGATATACTATAGTGGTTCAAAGTCCTGCACTTGGACCTGAGTTCGAGTCATACCTATGATACTTATTAGCTATGTGACCCTGGGCAAGTCACCAAACCTCAGGTCCTCAGTTTCCAAATCTGTAAAATGGGGGGGGGTTGGCTGCAATGACCTTTAAAGTACCCTTCCAACTCTAAATCTGTGATTCTTCAAATGTCTATTATTTGTGAAGGGATAGCTTGTGTATGTGAGAAGAGAATCATTTCCCCCTCCTTCTGGGTCAATCCATCCATGTCTTTCCTTTGGCAGGATCTGCTGGATGACTTGAAATCAGAACTGACGGGGAAGTTTGAGAAGCTCATTGTGGCCTTGATGAAGCCTGCCAGGCTGTACGATGCCTATGAACTGAAGCATGCTCTGAAGGTAAGAGGGGAAGAAAAAGAAGAAAGAGTCAACTCTTAAAGGCAGTAAGGAGTATGTCTTCTTAAAGAGGCGGTGGTTCCTTCAGCAGGAAAGGTGCAAATGCCTAACCACGTCCTTTGGTTCTGTTTTTACAAATGGCTCTGAGCTGTTTTGGGGAGGCTGCTTGGCAGTTCATAAGGAGCTGGGCTGGGGGAAGAGAGAGGAAGAGAAGGAAGGAAATCAGCATGACATTTTTAGGCAAAACATTTAAGTCTTTATTTCTGCCTAATTTAACAATAATATACTCCGGGTTCTTCTTGAATCTCTCATGACATCAGAGCTTTTAATTGTCTGCCACATTTGGATGTTAGTTTGAGAAGTTATCCATATGGGAGAAAGACAGTATGTTTTAGTGGATAGAGATCCAAGGAGACACATCTGAGCTGTATTGGCTGAGGGATCCAGGACCAGTCACCTACCTCATTGCTCAGTTTTCTGACTCATTCTCCAAGACTATAAAATGGCACCGAATATGCCAGCCTGCATCAGAAGCTGCCTCACTGAAGGACTTGCCTTATCTGGGAATTCCCTCTACCAACAAAGTCACAAATCATATCCCTAGCTTATCTTTCTGGTTATTAATGAGTAAAGCTAAGAGGACACTGATAATACAGTTTAATTCAACAAACATTTATTAAGTAACTATTGTTTTCAAGGCCTTGGGATAGGTGCTGGGAGGAAACACTTCCCATTTTTAGTTCAAGAAGGGAAATGAGAGAGAATTGTCATGATGAGGAGTTTTTTGCCCTGGTATTTTTTCTCCCCTTCCCACCCCCCACCTTGCTCCTTTTGGATAGAAGATATCATACAGTTTCTCATAATGTGGAAGCTGGTGACTGGTGATTCTAGCCAAAACAACCAGATGACAACTACCAGCACAACAAATGGCAGTGCATCATCGTGGCTAGAGGGCTGGACT
Source organism: Phalanger gymnotis (assembly GCA_028646595.1). Lineage (NCBI taxonomy): Eukaryota > Metazoa > Chordata > Mammalia > Diprotodontia > Phalangeridae > Phalanger > Phalanger gymnotis. The sequence goes on from CM053623.1 coordinate 355,018,064, forward strand.
TTGTTGGAGTCAGAGGACCCAGGTTCAAATTGTGCTGCTGCTTCTTAGCACCTGGGTGACCCAGGGCAAATCACAACCTCGTCTGTAAAGTGGGAAGGATTATATTGTCTACCTCACTGTGCTGTCTTGAGGATCCGATGAGAAAAGGCATGTAAAGCCCTTTACCAATTGACATTAAAGCACTGTGTAAATGTCCCCCTTCCCTTCTGGGAGGCTCACTTTCTGCAAGGTCCTTTCCCCAGTAACTACAACCGGAATCCTTATGATGGCTGACCAAATTTCAAACCTTGCCATCTGGGCACAGCCAGTTTTCAGTCACTGTTATGGATCATTTCTGTCTCCTAGGACCCACCTTGTCCATTCTTGCCTTGATTTTTGAAAAACCTAGCTTGCCTCCTGCCTCCTAAGTACCATGTGAATTTGGGCTAGAGACACAGCCTTTTCTCCCCTTTGTGAATGGGGCACCCATATTTCTAAATGGACAGCTCACCAAATGATATTTGGTGTTTCCCACAGGGTTCCTCAAACTCTCGCAGCATCTCGAGGCCTTGACTTGTTTGCTTAAGTCAGCTTTGACACACCAGGCCCTATGTAGCCCTTTCCTCATGCCTCACTGTCAGGAGCCATCAGAGGACACTCCCCAGGAGCTCCCTCACCAGCTTGGGCCTTCGGGGACTGAGGGAATCATTCTCCCTGGGAGCTTTCAGGGCTCAGTCCTGGGTGTGCTGCTCTTGGTTCTAAGATCAGCCAGGTTTTAGACCAAGAGTTCCTAACCTTTTCTCGTACATGTCCTTGGAATGAAAACCATTTATTTTATTTTATTTTATTTTTGGTAGGCAATTGGAGTTAAGTGATTAATGCCCAGGGTCTCACAGCTATTAAATGTCTGAGACCGGTTTTGAACTCAGGTCCTCCTGACTACAGGGATGGCTCTCTGTCTGTTGTGCCACTTAGCTGCCTCAAAAGAGATATATTTGTTGATGATAAATTTTTTAAAATTCTAATTACTCCCCTTCTCTATTCTTTATTTCGATGAAAAACAGTTAAATAAAAACCAGTGGACAAAACAAGGAAGTGTTATAGCACATACAGTATTCTATAGCCCAGCCAACCACCTCTGTACCATGAGGACAGGAGTGTGTTTCAAAATAGTAGCCAAGGCTGGTCATTACTTTGCAGAAGGAAGGGAACAAGCATTTATGAAGTACCTGTTTTGGGCCAGGCACTAGGCTTTGCACTTTGCAAATCTTATCCTGTTTGATCTTTGAATCTACAGTCTGGTGTCTCAGTGTTGCTTTCATTTATATGACTGTGACAACTGTGGTATTATTCCTCAGGCTTTGCTTTCTTTACCTTGTATCAGTTCCTATAAATCTTCTCAAGTTTCCTTGAATCCTTCATTTTTGTAGTTTCTCATGACATACTAATATTTCATTATATTCGCATACTACAATGTGTCCAGCCATTTCCCAATCGATGAGCACCTGTTTTATTTCCAGCTTTTGGCTATCTTTAAAAGATGCTGTGATGAATATCTTGTTATATATAAGGCTCCTGCCCCCCCCCCCTTTGGCCTTTGATTCTCAACAGTAAAATGAAAAGGTTGGACTTAGTGACTTCTAAGGTCTTTTCCAGTTCTGAGTCTATGATCCTATGAAATTACTGCAAAGAAAGTTTGATTGATTGTTTTAAAGTTTAATAAGTTAAGTTTAAAAAGTCATCCAATTGGTTTGCCTTATTCATTTGTGAATATCAGCCATTGCTGCAAAGTATTTTCTCTATGTGTGGTAAATTATGATCAGTGACAATAATTACAATTAGTGTGCTTTGCAAAGGACACTGCAATTATTATCGCATTTTACCCTCACAACAGCCCAGCGAGCTAGTTGCTTTTATCATCCCTATTTTGCCGATGAGGAAGCTGAGACAGAGAGAAATTAAGTGGCTTGCCTCAGATTTGAACTCAGGTCCTGCTGATTCCTGGTCCCCATTCTCTCTCCCCACTTAGCAAAATGAAAGTTCTTGGTTGGTGTCAAATATGATGCTTTGCACAAAATAAATGCTTGTTGATTAAGCTGAATCAAAATGGGAGACAGAGTCATGGCTGTGTACAATCTATGGACATATTAGTGTCATAGAGCTGACTGTCTAAGTCAAGCTTAATCTCCAAGTAGTTAATTCTGTGTCCTGACTACAAAGTCAGGAAATCTGGTTGGAGACATTTGTAGCTGTGAAGGACAGAACATTGGCCAGGGATTCAGGAGACTTGGGATCTAATGCTGGTTCTCCTTCAGATTGGAAGTGTCACCTTGGTCCAGGTCCTACCCTTCTCCAAGCCTCAGTTTTCTATCTGTAGAATGAAAGGGTTGAGGTAACATCGTGTCCGGTTTGTTTGTGTAAGTAGGCAGCTGAGTGGAACATTGGATAGAACTCTGGAGTTAGGAAGTTGTTCAGTCTTTTCAGTCATGTCCCCATTTGGGGTTTTATTGGCAAAGATACTGGAGTGGTTTGTCATTTCCTTCATCAGTTCATTTACAGATGAGGAAACTGAGGTAAACAGGATCACAGAGCTAGTAAGTGTCCAAGGCTGGATTTGAACTCAGGTCTTCTGATTCTTCACCTAGCATTTTCTCCATTGCATCACCTGGCTGTCTAGGCCTAGGAAGAACTGAATTCAAATATTGCCTCTGACACTAGCTATGGGACCCTGAAAAAGTCACTTCATTTCTATCTGCCTCAGTTTCCTCTAAAAATAGGGATCATAATGGTCCCTACCTCCCAGGGATGTTGTGATGATTAAGTGAGATAATAATGTACAGTGTTTAGCACAGTGCTTGGCATGTAGTAGGTGCTTAATAAATGCTTGTTCTCTTCCCTGTTATTTCCCTAATTAAGCTTTCCTTCATTCCAGAGTCTATAACATAGCTAGGAAGTATTTGGCTTGGTCTGTTCTAAGATGTGCCTAACGTCTGTTCTTTTCTTTTGTTGACTTGGGTTGATTTGCTCTTTATCTTCATTTTTCCCCATAGGGAGCTGGGACAAACGAAAAAGTGTTGACTGAAATTCTGGCGTCCAGAACCCCTGAAGAATTAGAGGACATAAAACAAGCTTATGAAGAAGGTAACTATTGAAATCAGTTTCTCCAGGTGGTCACTACTGTCCATCTCTGCTTTGCAGATAGAACAGAGTAAGCCACTGGCTACAGCAAATTGAGGGATTTCATTTTCCTTCTGTCTTCAGTAGTGAAATGACTTGGATAAAGGTGGACATGAGCACACTCCTCAAAGTCACCTCTAGGGGCAATACCTAACACAGCATATCTCAAAGTCAGTATCCCAAAGTACCTTGGCAACCTAAACCTTTGGGCAACATCTATAAGAAGAAATTCAATAGCAATAAGTGTAAAGTCTTAGACTTAGGTTCAAAAAATCAACTTGTGCTTTATTATTTATTTATTACATCAGATATCAGAGTCAGTATCCCAAAGTACCTTGACAACCTAAAGCTTTGAGCAACATCTAATTAGAAGAAATTCAATAGGAATAAATGCAAAGTCTGAGACTTGGGTTCAAAAAATCAACTTGTGCTTTATTACTCCTAAGTGCAACATGAAAGAAGAGTGGTCTTTTGTCTGAAAAAATGCTGGAATTTGTGGTACAGGACAAGATAAGTCAGTAGGAAAAGGGAAAGGGAATAAGTGTTGAATGCCTGCTGTGTTCTAGGTACTGTACTAAGTCCTTTACAAACATTATCTCATTTGGTCTTCACAGCAACCCTGGGGACAGAGGTGGTAGTGTTATCTACATTTTCCAGTTAAGGAAACTGAAGGGGATAGATTAAACGACTTGCCCAGGGTCTCACAGATAAGTGCCTGAGGCTAGATTTGAACTTAGGTGTTCTTGCCTCCAGATCTAGGGCTATATCTATTTTGACCCCTAGCTGTACAATGTGACAGCTAAAATAAAAGCTTAATGTGGTTAAGAAATGTCAAATCAAGGCCTAGGATAGTGATAGCCTTGGTCAGACCACATTGTGTTCATTCTAGGTTCCCCATATTAGGTAGGATGGTGATTAGCTGGAAGTTACCAGAGAAGGTCTAGGGGTAAAGAAGGTTAACTCTGTGATGCTCAGGCTCTTCCAGGTCATACTGCTTCAGGATTGGTTAAAGGAACTGGGGCTGTTCAGCCTGGAGAAGCCTTGGGAACATGGGACAGCTGACTTCAGGCATTTGACAATTCTATGGAAGAGGCATTAGACTGGGTCTCTGGCTCCAAAAGGCAGAGCTACCTTTTGACCTCCCCTTCTGCTCTCATTTGTTCCTCAGCCCTTTGCAAACTTTATCACTCAGGTGAAATTGGTCTTTTCAAAGTAACCAATGATACCTTTAAAACAATTTTTTAAAAAATTAACAAACATTTATTTTATCTCCCTCCCACCACACCCTTCCTCTCTACTGGAAAAGAAAGAAAAGCAAAACCCTTGGAACAATATACCTTGCCAAGTCAATGAATTCTTCAATTGACCATGTCCAGAAACGGTGTCTTTCTCTCCACCTTTAGTGCATCATCACTTTATCAGGAGATGAGTGGAATTCTTTATCTTCTGCCCCCTGGAATCATGACGGGTCATTATGTTGATCAGAGTTCTTAAATCAAATCCAAAGGCTTTTTATCAAGTCTCATCTTTCCTGACGCTTCTGCTGCCAGCGTTGTTGATCACCCCCTCTTCCTGGTGACTCTCTCCTCTCTGGGTTTCCATGACATTTTTCTCTCTTGCTTGGTTCTCCTTCTATCTGTCTAACTGCTCCTCGGTCTGTTTTCCTGGATTCTTATCCATTTCCTGCCCCTTAACTGTGGATGTCTCTTAAAGCTCTGCCATGGACCCTCCCTTCATAAGCTTTCTTCATAAGCTCACCTGTACCTTGGGTTCAATGATCCCCTCTATGCTGATAGCCCCCAAGTATACATATACATATACATATACATATACATATACATATACATATACATATACATATACATATACATATACATATACATATACATATACACATACATATACATTCCTAGTCTTAATGCATATACACATGTATGTATACATGTATGCACATATACATATATCTATATGTGTCTGCATATATACATATATCTAGCTATAGCTATCTGTCTGTCTATCTATCTATCTATCTATCTGTATGCTATTCAGTTGTTTCAGTTGTGTCCACTCTTCCTGATCCAACTTGGGATTTTTTTGGCAGAGATACTGGAGTTGTTTGCTATTTCCTTCTCTGGCTTATTTTACAGATGAGGAAACTGAGGCAAAACAAGGTTAAGTGACTGGCCCAGGGTCACACAGCTAGTAAGTGTCTGAGGCCAGATTTGAACTCTTGGGAGATGAATCTTCCTGATTCCAAACCCAGTGCTATATATACTGTAGTGCCATCTCTGTATCTATCTATCTAGTCTTAGTCTTTCTCCTGAGCTCCAGTTCTACAACACCAACTGTCTATTGGACATCTAGAACTGGATATCCCTTAGCCTTCTCAGACTCAACATGCCTCAAAATCATTTTCTCTTCCCCTAAGTCCTCCCCTCTTCCAAATCTTCCCGTTTTCCATCCAGGACACCACTTCACACTCTCAGAGTCAGCATTAACTCATCATTCCCACTTTTCAATTTCAGTCCATTGATCTTAGTTACACTCTCTGGGGTCCAAGTAGTAGTGACTAGAGTACAGGAATTTGAGTCAGGAAGGTCTGAATTTAGATCTTGTGTGAGACACTAGCTTTGTGACCTAGGCAAATCACTTCATTTCTCTGAGCTTCAATTTCTGCCACTGGAAAATGGGGGCTGTGGCTTGATGACAGCCATGGTCTTTTCTGTCTCTGTATCTGTGATCCTACGTCTAATCCCTCCTCCATATGACAGCTCTTTAAATATTTGAAGACAGTTCCATCTTCCCTAAGTCTTCTCTTCCCCAGTCTCAGTGCCCCCAGATTCTTCAGCCAGGCTTCCTGTGGCATGTTCCATGGTCCCCTCTCCAGCTATATGGCATTGATGGGTCATGTGCATGTGTTTTCTTGCAGAATATGGCTCCAGTCTGGAGGATGATGTCATTGGGGATACTTCTGGATACTACCAGAGGATGCTGGTGGTTCTTCTGCAGGTAGTGTTTGGTGATGGTTGGAGGAGGGAGGCGAGGAGCTCTGTGCAATTGGCAAAGCTGATCTGAATCTATTAAATAGAGTATTTCTGAAATGTGTCTCTCTGAAGTCTTACCTCGTTTTCTGTTTCTCATCCATTTAACCAGTGGCTGTGGCCATCTTTTGTGTAGAATACCTTCCCCTGGTGCCCTATCATGGCATGGAGGAGCTCTCATGTGTTTGAAGGCCATGTCATGGGAGGCCAAGGTTCGGAAGTTCCTACCACAGTAGAAAGGGTCTGATAGGTCCGGGGGCAAACTATGTCTTTTAGGGAATAGTGCAGAGAGCCCCATTACCCAACAGCAAATCAACAGTTAGGAATGTTTTTGGCCATGGCACCTCATGGAGACCTACTAAAGGATAGAATGGGGCTGTGGTGTGATTCTGAGGAGGAACTGTCCTCAACAACAAAATCACGGACAACCTTTAACAGAACTACACGTGGCATATGTTTGTACCTGGGATCTCTGATGATGCACATGTGGCCAACCCACAAATGCTTATGGGAAATTCCCAGGTCTCTTTGTCTATAATATATAAAGTGTCATAGACTTAGAGCTGCAAAGGACCTCAGAGGCTAACTGATTAAACACCTCATTTTACGCATGAACTAACCGAGGAGCAGAGAAGTTTAGGGACTGGCCCAAGGTCATACTGTTAGGGGGCAGAACTGGCATCAAATTCGGGGTGCATGAAGCCAGGCTCACTCTTTCCCCTGCAGCTCTCTTGTCAGGCTGATTTATTCAGGGCAGGGTGATGGGATGTGAGTGGGCATGGGGGAGGAGTCTTGAGACTGATATTCTCCCTGACAGATTGTGGAGTATGAGTCATGTGTTCAACAAAAAATAATTACTCAGCACTTTCTGTGTGCAGAGCCCTATGGGGGAGACAGTGATATCTAATTCAATCCAGTAATCTGGCACTTATTAAGTACCTGTTGTTTTCATGGCACAGTGCTATGTGCTGGAGATCCAAAGACAAAATGAAAACAACCCCCACCCTCAAGGAGCTTACGTTCTCTTGGGGGTTGTGAAATGCACATGAGTAAATAAATATTACTTAGTTAATGCAAGAGTGAGAGAGAACAGGCTTGGTGGTGGCCTCTAAATTAAGCAGCTTATTTTAAATAAAGCTATTAAGGCTTTGATAAGCTCGGACTGCACTAAGACTTTTGGAATATACCATATAAGACTTTTGGGGGTCCCTGTCACCCCAAATCCCAGGCCTTTGTCCAGCAAAGGCCTGATCTCGCGGGCAATGAATGAGGTGGGAGGTAAGATGGTGAGCAACTCCGTTTATTCAGATTAGTAGCAAAACTTTTATAGCTTTGGTTACGTAGGCACTAGGGCCACCCTGGTTCCTCCTACTCTCCTCCCCTTTTCTTCCTGCACTCTTTCCATGATTCTCTTGTGCTCAGGCAAATCCGGACAAAGACCCGGAACTGCCACGTTGCCAACAAGAGTGAGACCCTTCCTCCTGACTCCATCTTGTTCCACCCTTACCTCAGAGCCCTGAGTTTACCTCAGCAGGCCCTGGGTGCGGAGGTCCAAAGAGGGCAGGGGTCGGCTCTAACTCGTCTGGTTACATAAGACCTAGCCTCTGTCCTCAAGGAGCTTCCATTCTGATTTGGTTGGGGCAGTGAGCTATCTGCTGTGCTTTCTTAGATGACAAAATAGAATATGAGTGCCTAACATGACTGCAGGGCAAGTTGCTGTGAGGCATTCAAGGAGGGATGGTGATTTGTGGGGATGGGAGTGGGGCAGAGGGTGGGAGAATATGAAATGCTTCAGAGATATTTCTTTGCTTAAACCATCCCCTGTGCCTGTAACATCCTTTCTGCTCTTGGAGGGCTTCTCTTCCATCAAGGCCCAACTTAACTCAAGCCATCCTCCTTCATGAAACTTCCCCCAATTTCTCTCCCTGCGTCTCCCAACTAGAAAGCCTCCCCCAACCTTATGAAAGTGACCCCTCTCTTCCAGTTCCCCGTGTCATAGGACCATAAGGCATTAGAAGGCATCAGGTCCAATCTGCTAATCTTATAATACTAATAATAAGGGCTAATATTTATAGAGTACTTACCATCTGCCAGCACTTCACAATTATTTCACTTAATCCTCACAAAAACCTGAGAGGTAGATTCTATTATTATTTTCATTTTAGAGTAAACTAAAGGCAGACAGAGGTTAAATGGGTTACTTAGCTAGTAAGTGTCTGAGGCTGAATTTGAACTCAAGTCTTCCTGCCTGGTTTTTGTATTTCTTTACCAAAAGGAGGGAGATGTGTTTCGTCTGTTCTTTAGAACCAAGCCTGGCTGTTGCAGTTAGTCTGAGTTGGGCTATGTCTTGAGTTCTTTTCCTTTGCGTTATTGTGGCCTATGCTTACTGTTCTAATTGTCTTCATGTGAACCTCCATTAATTCATAGTCATCTTTAAAAGCCACGCTTTTTGTTGTCCTGAATTGGGCTTAGATAAAATCCGTGTGCCGCGCTAACTAATCTAGCGTTAGCTTTTTCTTCCTTCCCCGTCACGTATCTGTTTTCCTTTCAGCGAGATCTCAGCTTAGGAGGGCAGCTGGTGTTCTAGCTGATGCTGTGATTTAACATCGTGCCTTTCTGGATCTGTTCTAGGCTAACCGAGACTCTGATAGTGGACTCAATGAAGCCCTAGTGGAACAGGATGCCAAGGTAGGTGAAGACTGGCTGCATTGTCGTTGTTCAATAGTGTCCGACTCTTCTTTGTGAAGCTACTGGAATGGTTCGCCATTTCCTTCTCTGGTGTGTCCCCATTGTACAGATGAAGAACTGAGGCAAACAAGGGTTAAGCGACTTGCCCAGGGTAGCACACCTAAGTGAGGATCTGAGACCAGATTTGACCACAGATCTTCCTGACTCCAGACCTGGTGCTCTATCCACTATAGTGCTTGGCTGGCCACTTGTTTACTGGCAGGTAAATTGAAGCAGAAAGTTAATGATGAGGGGACCCAGTGTGTGAAATATCCAGCTTCAAAAATAGTCTTAATGACAGGCCCTTGGAAGTTAGAGCATAGACCTGTGGCAACAAAACATCTAATTTACTCCATAGGGGAAATTAAGTAAGGCAGGAATGGCTTGGAGAGAAGCTTTGAGACTGTCAGCATGTACGGCTTGTTTGTCGAGAGGGCAACAGACCAACCAGCGGATTGTTGGCTCATCGATTTAGGCTTCGTAGGATCATAGACTTGGGGCTGCTTGGACCCTTATGGGACATTGGGTCCAACACTTATTTTACAGATAAGGAAGCTGAGCCCTTGAAGGAAGGAAGGAAGGCAGGGAGGCAGGAAGGAAGAAAAGGAGGAAGGAAGGAAAAAGAGACAGAAGGAGAAAAAGGGCTTATTATGTACCAAGTCCTGTGCTAGCACTTTAATAACTACCATTTATGTAGTGTTTACTAAGTGCCATGAAGAGTGCTAAGTACCTTACAGTCATTTTCTCATTTGGTCCTTACAACTCTGGGAGATAGGGCTATTATATAGATGCCCATTTTACAGATGAGGAGACTGAGACAAATAGAGTTTAAGAGACTTGCCCAGGTCACGCAGACAGTGAGTGTCCAAGATCTTCTTGCTAGGTCTTTTAAAAAAAAATTGGAGGGATAAACTAGATGGCCTCTGTGGTCCTTTTCAGCTCTAGAACTTAAGTGCTGCTAAATCACTTCTCCTCTTTGAACCTCAGTCTCCTCATCTTACAGATGAGGAGGTAAGTCTCTGAGGTCTCTTTCAGCTCTAGATGTGGGTCTCAAGTCCTTTCTCCCTGGACCTCAGTTTTCTCATCCATGAAATGAGCAGGTAGGAACAGATGGTTGACTCTGTCTCCCCCCACCTCCCCCCGCCCAACTCTAAAGCTCTGATCCTATGAAGTCTGTGAAATTGCCAGATTGGTAAAATGTTACTCCTCTTCTCAGTGGGGGAGGAAGCTTTTTTTTTCCCCCAAACTTGTAAAAGGACCTTTTATGCCTCTGAGATTTATGTTCACTAAAAGAACCTTGGGACTCCAATCAGTGAGTACATTCCAGCTGCCTCCTTGGTACCACCCAAAGAAATGCATTCCTTCTTTTAAGTCACCAATCCCTTTGGCTTTCAAAGTAAACACTTCATTGGCTGAGTGTCTGAATGACCCATTGAAGGCAGCCCAAGACATGCCACACGTTCTACACAAACTGCCCATCAGTGAGAAGCCTGGGTAAGGTCGGGATGAGATTAGGGAGTTTTCAGGGCTTGGACATTTCATCATTGCTCTAAGTGAGACTCATCATCTGACTCACATGGAGTCAAAGCAATGAAAACAGACTGAAAATGCCATGAAAACGCCATACCCTCAAATCTCATGTTGCAGGAGTGGGCTATTTTCATCTCAAATTACACTGGAAAATCCAGCCTGCCTTTTCTAACGTGGGCGTCACTGGGGGCAATGTGGGCCTTAGTCATTTCCCAGGGACATGCCCACAGCTGCCTCCTCTGGCAGTCACTTTTGTGACCTTGCTAGAGCTTCTACAGCTAAGCCTGGGAGGGTGGGAGCTAGTGAAGTGCCCTAGCCAGGGAGGAGGAGAGCCACTGGGCCCCTATCTAACTCAGCAGCTGTGAGGGCTCAACAGTCTAATTCTCAGAGATCCGAGTGTTTGTACCTTGAACCCCTTCCACAGCCTGGAGAAACCTACAAACTCTTCTCAGAATAATGTTTTTAAATTCATGCAAAAAGATCCCAAAGGAAAACAATTAGATTGAAATACAGTGATCAAAAGTGATTTTTTCAAAATTCGTGGAGCTCAGGTGAAGAACCCCTGATTAGAAACATGGATTTGTACAGTCTTTGCTCCTCAAGGGGTCAGAGACCCGCAGCACCTGAGGATGGGAGCCAGAAGAGACCCTAGATGCAGTTTAACTCAACTGATGTTTGTGATGTGTCTATGGTATTGTAGGTGCTGAAGATACGAAGACAGAATCAGAAGAAGGTCTGCCCTCAGTGGGCTTATGTCGTACTGGGAGAATACAATGTTTGAACAGACAATAAGCCAAAGTATATACAAACTAAGACAAAACTGAAGAGTGATACAAAGTACGGGTACAAAAGATGGAGAAAACGCTAATGGGGATAGGGAGGAGCTATCAGAGAAGGCCTCATGGAAGAGGTGGCACACTTGAGAGAATTCCAAACACCATGGACTCCATTAGTTTACTCTTTAGTTTTTGGGGGCCGTCAGGATCAGACAGAGGTTATAGACCTAGATTTGCTGCCTCTAGGGCAGGCCCAGGCTGCCCTAGGTAGGCTAATACTGTGGGTTGACATGGTTTAAAAACCCATGGTTTGATTGTTGTTGTTAAACAATGGTGTCATCTGGTCCAGCTGAGGCGGGGTCATGGACATGATGGTGTCAGATGGACAGCTGGCCAGAGCAATTACAGACAAGCCAGACATGTTACAGATCTGAGCTGGCAGCTGTGAGTAGGCTCCAGCCATAGAGGGCTTGGGTACCTGGCCCCGGGCACAGGAAGAAGAGGGTCTTGCTTATCTCCCTATCCCCAGTAGGCAGCCTCTTGGCCCCAGAAATAGCCACCTCGATGAGGCAGTGGCTGGGGCAGGTTGAGGGATAGAGGAAAGAGTGCAGCCAGAACCACCCAGCACAGGAATTCCTGAAGCTGGCCTCCTGAAAGGAAGAGGCGTTCCTGGAATTCCTAGCCCCAGCTAGAGCCAGGGCCGAGGAACTAGAGGGCTGAGTGTCGGGGTGGAGGAACAAATCTGAAACTTGCCTCCCACACTTAGGGTTCCCCCGTAGAATCTGGGACTGGGGCAGAAGCCAAAGAAGGATTTGGAGTTTGCACCCCAGCCTGATTCTGGTCTGTGTAAGCCTAGACCTGGGCTTGCTGGCCCCAGTGTTAGAACAGGACAGCTGACTGGGCTGTCCTGCTTTCCCGTGAACTTTCATTCACATTCTACCAGTTACTTGTGTTCGCTAACGGAGCAGTACAATATGAGGAAAACATCACTGGCGTTGGAATCAAAGGACCTGAGTTCAAATGCGGCCTGTGACACTAATGGTATGACCAAGGCCGAGACACTTTTCCTCACCTGTAAAATGAGGGATTCAGACCTGACTGAAAGTAAGTGAGCTACAACAATATTCAGAAAGGTTATTTTTACATTGAAATTAAAATAGTCAAAGTTAGATTTGGAAGGACCTCAGATATCTGGCCCAATCCCTACCAGAGTCAGATTCTCAACTCCACATTGCTTGAAGACCTTCAGTGACAGAGAACTCACTCTCTCCTATGAGGTAACCCATTCTGTTTTTGGATAGCTTTAGGGGCACACAGGGCACAGGGGGCATTTTTACAGTTTGTCCAACCTCCTGTTTGCATATTTCTATTATCTGGCCTTTGCTTTTTGCAACTATGTCAACTGGGAGAGAGGGGTTGTTGTTTAGTCATTCGAGCCACGTGTAACTCTTCTTGACCTTGTTTGGGGTTTTCTTGACAGAGATGGTAGAGTAGTTTGCCATTGCTTTCTCCAGCTCGTTTTACAGATGAGGAAACTCAGGCAAACAGGATTAAGTGACTTGCCCGGGGTCACACAGCTAATAAGTACCTGAGACTGGATTTGAACTCAGGAAGATGAGTCTTCCTGACTCTGGGTCTGAAATTCTAGCCATTGTGGCACCACCTAGCTGCCCTTGGGAGAGATGGGAATGGGAATCAATTGCTGAAAGACTCGCTACCCCCTTGCCTTTAAGCTCTCTTTCTACTCCATATACTAAGATTCTGGCCATTCACAGAGTGAGACTAACCAGAGGAAGGACACCAGAATTTATTAAATACCCTCTTGTGCCAGACACTGTGCAATCCTGGGAGGCAGGTGCTATTATGATCCCATTTTTACAGTTGAGGAGACTGAGGCAGCAGAGGTTAAGTGACTTGCCCAGGGGTCAGCCAACTAGTAGGGTTTGAACTCAGGTCTTCCTGACTCTAAGCCTAGTACTCTATCCATTTTTCCACCTGACTAACTCAACTGAGGCTGCGTGAAGCGAATTGATAGGGACCTTGTAGGGCTCAGACCCCACCCCTGCCACTTGGTGCTGAGTGACTTGGGCAAGTTACTTAATAATAATAATAGCAGCTAACTTTTGGCACCAAGCTAAGCTGTTATCGGCTGAGCGTGAGATGACGAGGACTGTTTATCTGCCTGGATTTGTCTTGGGTCTGAATTCATGTGAATGTTTGACTGTCTTTCTGGAAAGGACAGAGAAAAGAGACTCCTACTAAATTATTAAATATTTGGATGTTTAGTCATTTCAGTCATGACTGACTGTGATCTATTTTGGGTTTTCTTAGCAAAGATACTGGAGTGCTTTGCCATTTCCTTCTCTAGCTCATTTTACAGATGAAGAAACTGAGGAAGACCAGGTTAAGTGACTTGCCTAGGGTGACACAGCTAGTAAATGTTTGAGGCTGGATTTGTACTTGGGTCTTCCTGCCTCTACTCTAGTAACTTGAAAAAAATTCTATGGTCTCGTTTTAAAGTCCTGATTTTTCCAGAGGCCTTGGCTGAGCTGGGTGGAGACTATCACTGCTATTCCAGAGGAATGAGCTGCCAGTCCCCAGAGTGGAACCACAGCCAAGCTTAGAAAGCTCCCACTGGGAATTCATTTGAACTCTACTTACTTTCTTAATATTCTATTCTATTATTCTATATTCTATATTCTATTATATATATTCTATTAATATCTATTCTAAGATACAAAGATACCAAGACAAACAGCCCCTGCCCTTGAGGAACTTCCATTGTACTTGGGATGCTGCTGGTGGGTGGGGCATGGACACAAGTGTGGAAACATTGATGATGTACAAAGCATCTTTAAGGCTGCTAATGGCTGAGGGGAGGAAAAGGGGAAGCAAGAAGTCATAGTTGGCACTGGAGCTGTTCTTTACATGGAACTTCAGGAAATGACTTCACTCCCTTTCAAGGGTCTCAAGGGAACTGAGAATGAGAAAAGGAGAGCATGGGATTTCAGAAGACCAGCCCCTTGCAAGTGAGAAAGGCCTGGACCACAAGGACTTCTCCCTTTCTAGGTCTCAGCCTTATAGCCTAAGCAGAGGCAGGTCCCAGCATTCTTACCTTGGTTTGTCTATAGCATCATAGATTTTTTTTTTGGAGGCCAGTGATTTGCCTAGGGTCACACAGCTAGTAATTGTCTGAGGCCAGATTTGAGCTCAGATACTCCTGATTCCAAGCCAGGTGCTCTGTCCACTGCACCATAGATTTGTAATTGGAAGGGACCTCAGAGGCCATCAGGCCCATACACTCATTTTACAGATGAGGAAACTGAGGCAAACAGTTTAATTGACTTGCCTGGGATCACCCAGCTAGTAAATATCTGAGGCTAGATTTGAACTCAGGTCTTCTTGACTCCAAGCCACAAGCTCTATCCACTGCACCATGTAGCTGCTTCATTGGTCTCCTATTACACCCAGAATCCAATAGAAATCACTTCCATGTTTAAAACAAAACAATCAACCACCTCCGAAATTCCCTTATCTGATCCCAGTCCTCTTATTGTTCCTTCCCTCCCTATCCCTTACACCTTTTAAACCAAAGCAGCCTCAGCAACTCTCGTCCCTCCACCCTTCAGTACTTTTTCCTTCCATCCTCTCTGTCATCCAGTGATACTGCTCTTCTTGCATGAGACATTCCATTTCCCACCTCCAGACATTTTCCTCTGGCTGTCCCCCTGTTGCAGCAATCCGGCGAGCTCCTGCTCTGGGGGTGAAAGACCAACATAAGCCCAACAATGAGAACGCTGCCAGCACAAGTTCTTTTGATCTGCTTTACTAAGGAAAGCAACATGAAGGGGTTAACAATCTTACTTTAATCCAGTATATACATATGAACTCACTTAGTTCAGGAGGCAAGCCAGCAACCTTGAGAGCAAATACAAACAATTTATAACATGCACAATATAAACAGACCAGGTTACAATTCGTAGTTATCAAGAAACCATCAACATTTGGGTTCACAAGCCAGGGAGCTCATAACATTGCCTTGCACCACTCCTCCTGTGGCTCAGAGCCCCAAGCGAGAACACTAGCCTTTTGGTTTATGTATTTTGTTTAGGGTCAAAGGTGAGTCACACATGCAACTCACCCATGTGACCTAAAATTGTCACAAAAATGAGACTTAAACCCACGTGCTCTAAAAGCCTCTGATGTAACAAACATGTCACTCAAACCCATGTAAACTAAACTAGGCTTTCCCTTGAGGCAAGGAGGTCATCAAGGACTCCTAATTTAATGAAGGAAACAAAGGCCAAACTCTTCAAGGGCACTTAATTGAATAAGTGCTAAAAGCCCTCCTTAATTACCAGTACACCCCCACACCTGGTATTCTCTTCCTTCTGGCTTCCTTGAAGTCCCTAAAATCCTAAAGTGGGAAGCCTTTCCCAATTCTGGTGTTTTTTCCCTGTTGATCATCTCGAATTTATCCCATCTGTAGCTTGTTTTACATAGTTACTTGCATGGTGTCTCCCTCATTAGATTGTGAGCTCCTGGAGAAAAAGAATTTGTCTTTGTATCCCTATCACTTAGCACAGTAGGCACTTAATAAGTGTTTGTTGACTTGCTGACTCTGCTCCAGTTTGATTTTCCTCCCTCCCCAATCTCTACTGTCTAGTTAACCATTCAACTCTTCATGGTTCCCTGCTCCCAAATCTCTTTCCCATTTTGACCTCCCTTTGACTCCTATCCCTGCTCCTCCATTGTCAAATCTCAACACTGGCCTACTGCCACCATCTGCCTCTAACTGTCGAGTAACTGAATGGAACTGAAGGAAGTCATGCGATTATTCTGACTAGGTCTCCTGCGAATTTATGTTTTTAATCTCCCCTAGTCCTCACTGCTGCAAAGCAATCTTTCTGTTTTTCTCGAATCAGTTTACTGTCCCATTCTCCACTGGAACTGTTCCAAACCTCTTCTCTCTTGATGCCTCCTACATCAACTCCTTATCCCCGCCAACCCCCAAAAAACCTCCCCAAACCATTGTGATAAATAATAGCTAGCATTTATTTAGTGCCTACTATGTGCCACTACCTAAGCTCTTTATTATTATTGTTTCATTTGATTCTCATGGCAACCTTTGGGAGGTAGGTGCTATTATTATCCACATTTCGCAGATGAGGAAATGGAGGCAACTTGCCTAGGGTCACATGCTAAGTGACTGAGGCCAGATTCATACTCAGGTCTTCCTGCCTCCAGGCCTGGCATTCTATTCACTGTGACACCTAACCACCTCATAAATGTGCATACTAAGCAAAACTAAACCCCACATTGGCAGTGTCCCAAAATGTTATTTCTTTATCTTAAGTCCATCACCTCTCTGTCAGGAGGTAGGTAGCCTGCCTCATCATTAGTTCTCTAGGCTTGCGGTTGGTCATTGCATTGAGTAGAATTCTTAAGTCTTTCAAAGGTGTTTGCCTTTAGGGTGTTTCTGTTATTGTATAGGTTGTGCTCCTGGGTCTTCTCACTTCCTGTGCATCAGTTCATTTGGATCTTCCTTAGGTTTCTCTGAAATAGTCCTTTTGGTCATTTCTTACGGCATAATGAAGTAAAGATGAATTGACATAATAGAATTTGTAAGTCTTTTAAAACAACCACATTCTAAAAGAAGCCCACACATGTGAGGACTGAAATAATGGGCTTTTGTTTGTTGAAACTGCCACAGGACCTGTTCCAAGCTGGGGAACTGAAATGGGGGACGGACGAAGAAAAGTTCATCACCATTCTGGGAACGCGCAATGTGTCTCACTTAAGAAGGGGTAAGTCAAGGAAGGAGGAGAGTGAAAGACTTCTCACGGTTTTCAAAGGGCTTGACTCAATGTAGAGGTGAAATATTTTACAGAATTGACTCAGTATCACTGTGTTTCTAGGTTTGCTAAAGTGACCTAAAATAAAAATTTGGTTTTTTTTAGATTTTCAAATCACTCCTTTACACCATGTCTCTTATATGATGGAAATGCGCAGGGTGGGGAGAATGGAGATTGGGTGGGGGGAGGGTGAGCAATGGACAAGGTACTGGACTTGGAATCTGATGGTCACATATCCATAAAGATTTGTGGGATCTCAGGGTCATGGATTTAGAGCCGGAAATGACTTGAGAGCCCACCTGGTCCAATCCCCCTCATTTTATACATGAGGAAACTGAGTCCCACGGATAGGAAGCATCTTTCTTCAGGCCACCTAGCTTGTAAGTACTACATCTAGAATTAAAACCCAGTACCTCTCATCCCAAATTCATCTGCTTTTTTCATAATATCACTTGTCTTCTCTAGGTTCATTTGCCAGGCCTGACATTTATTAGCTCTGTGATGTAGGGAAAATCATTTAATCTCTTTGCATCAGTTGCTTCATCTATAAAATAAGCTTAATATCAGTAATAATTTATGATTTTCTGACATTCTCACAACTCCTTTATGAGCATAGGGTGGCTATCCCCATTTTGCAGGTAAGAAAATTGGCACCCAGAGATTAAGCAACTCTCACCATGTTAACAGGTGGTATGGTACAGTGGATAGAATACTGGACTTGGAATCAAGAGAATCTAGGTTCAAATCCTTTCTCATATACTTAGCTGTGTGACTCTGGGTAATTCACTTAACTACTTTGTGCCCCAGTTTCCTCATTTGTAAAAAATTAGGGCATTGGCCTAGATGGCCTCGAAGGTCCCTTCCAAATCTAAATCTCTGATGTTATGATCCTAAGTCATTTTATCTCTCTGGGCCTCTGTTTCCTCATCTGTAAAATAAGGAGATGGATGGATAGAGAGCCTTTGGGGTTCCTTTGAGGTCTATGTCTATAATCCTGTGTTACATCAGAGTGGGCTGGAATGTAAAGTGGCAGGCTTATTTACAGCAAGAAAGGTGCTGAATGAGGTACGTAAGTGCTCCTTACTCAGTATATGATCTGACAAAGATAAGGTGAGTTGGTTTGAGATTTCACGTCCATCCATTCATCCATCTATGTATCTATCTATCCATCCTGTTTGTCTGTCTCTTGCTATCATCTATCAGTCTACCATCTATCTATTTCTATCGTTTATGTCTATCAACCTGTCAGCTATCAGTCATGTAACAGTATCTTATCTATCAACCTGTCATTCTATCGTCTATCTTAGCTATCTATATCATCTATCTTCATCATATATCAACCCGTCATCTATCTCTATTATCTTTCTATCTCTCTTTATATCATCTATCAATCCATAATTTATCTATACTTATCTATCATTTATCTATCTATCTATCTATCTATATCTGTTTTGGTATAAAGAGAAAATTTTTTTGGAGGTATAAAGAAAAAATTTGGATGAGTTAACAAGTTGAAATTTAACTTCTTATCTGTAGAGGCGTTGTCGAGAGTTCCTCTTGTCAAATTTTTTTTTGAAGTTGTCACTCAGAGGGTCATTAAAAGGTTTTTTGCTGGCATGGATCACATTGTGCTTTAACAGTCTTTTAGGGAAAATACCATTGGAAAGATGGGGTGGGGGGAGATCCAGGATCTGCCTGGAGCCAAAGCTTCCTGAAGGGAGTCTTGACAATTTCCCATCCCATTCTTTTGAGATAACTTATGGTAATCACTTTGCAAACCTTAAAGCATGATATAAAAGCCAACCTCCAATATTTACCTAAGTAAAGCAAGAGCTTCCATTGTTTTTCAGTGTTTGATAAATACATGACGATATCAGGATTTCAGATTGAAGAAACCATTGACCGGGAAACATCGGGTCACCTGGAACAGCTGCTCCTTGCTATTGGTAGGTAATCTTACAGTATTTCTGGTGGTTGCTATGCAATATTTTTCCATCAATCAACAAGTTTTTATTAAGCACTTCCTATGTTCCAGGCACTGACAGCAAGGGTATCATGGGAGAAAATCACTAGATATTTTGTTCAGAGAAATGAATAGCTGTGAGTAACACGATCAGGAATTTAGTCAACACTTGAGCTCTCATTCAAGATTTTGCTCTGAGAGTAGAGACCATTTTGTTGTCTTGGTCCCTTTTTGGGCCAACTGGAAGTTTCTTCCCTTCTTCCCCCATTTAGTGAGCTTTTCATATGCTTCATAACCAGGGGTGTGTAGTTGTTCAGTCATTTCGGTCATGTCTGACTCTTTGTGACCCCATTTGGGATTTTCTTGGCAAAGATACTGGAGTGGTCTGTCATTTCCTTCTCCAGCTCATTTTATGTAGTTATATAACTGGCTCTTTGGGGAAAAAATGCACAGCACGCATATCCTTGCGTCATGACTGGCCATTAGTACAAAATTCCTGGGCTGGTCCCCATCTTCGCCTCTACTTCTTCAGTGGGACATAGCAGAAAGAGCTCTGGACTTGGAGTTCGGAAGATGTTGCTTTGAATTCCATCTCAGGCACTTATTAGTGGGCAAGTCATCTCCTTCTGAGTCTCAGTTTCCTCAGCTGTGAAATGAGAGAGCTGGACTCAGGGACCTCTGATGTCTTAGCTCCAAATAGACGATTGGTCATGTGGTCTCTGCTCGTCCTTCAAGGCTCCGTTCAGTCACTCCCTCCTGTAAGAAGCCTTCCTTGATTACCTTAGGTTTTCAGTACTATCCTCCTCCATCTCAATCTCAGTCTTGCTCATTCTACTATACAAAATCACAGAGTCTCCAGGTTGCCTTCCCCATTGAAAGATGTTGCAAAGGAAACACGGAGGAAACCTGGTCTCTCCCTGACTTTTCTACTCTGCAAGCTCTTTTAGTTAGGTCCCAGAATTCACAGGGAAGTGCCAATGATGGGTCCTGGCATCACTTAGTCATGAGCCAAGACCAAGCCGAGACTTCTAAGAGGATTGCTGGGAATTTTGCAGGTTCACTGCCAGGACCCAAAGTTTCAGCTAACTTTAGGAGGATCAGTCAATTGAACAATCAACAAACATTTATTAAGCATTTATATGATAGGCACTGAAGATACAGAGAAAGGGTGAGAACACTCCCTGCCCTCAAGAGGGAGAGACAGCATATAATTATCTAAGGTGTGCAAGATTTAGAGCAAAGGGAAGGTAGCCTTAATGGGGGAAGGCTCCAGCAGCTGGGGTGACAACGAAAGGCCTCCTGAAAACAAGGTGGTGTGTGAACTGGGTCTTGAAAGAAGCCTGGGATTCTAAGAGGAGGCAGAGGTGAGGAGGGGCATCTGGGTGGTGCAGTGGATAGTGCTGGGCCTGGAGTCAGGAAGACTCATCTTCTTAAGTTCAAGGCTGGTATCAGACACTTACTAGCTGTGTGACTCTGGGAAAGTCACTTAAGCCTGTTTGCCTCAGTTTCCTCATCTGTCAAATGAGCTGGAGAAGGAAATAGCAAACCATTCCACTGTTTTTGCCAAGAAAATCTCAAATGGGGTCAAAAAACAATTTAGCAATTGAGGCAAGGAGAGAGCGCCTCCCAGGCTTGAGGGACAGGCCATGCACTGGCATGGAGTTGGTGGATGGAGTCATATTCAAGGAACAGCCAGCTGGTTAGGTTTGTGGAGGAGAGTGATATGGAAGATGACTGGAAAAGTAGGAATGGATGAGGGCTCTAAATGCCAAATAAAGGATTTTCTATTTGATCCCTGAGGTGATAGGGAGCCATTGGACACAGACCTTTGTTTTGTAACAACTTAGGGACTTGAATGAATAAAATTTGGCTTATTTATTTTTCAGTAAAGTCTGTCCGAAGCGTACCTGCCTACCTTGCCGAAACGCTGTACTATGCCATGAAGGTATGTGAATCCTCTAAGATTTATTTTTCTTTATAATATCTTTCTCCAGGTCTATTTCAACTCATTAGCTAAAACTTCTTAGAATAAGCTTGTATAGATGCAGTTCCAGGGCAATGTGATATAGTAGAAAGAATATGGGATTTGATTTGGAATCCTGGCTTCATCACCTATTGTCTCTGTGATTTTGAAGAAGGGCCTCATATTCTTCTTCTGTAAAAGGAAGGAGTTGGACTCAAGAACTTTGTAAGTTCTTTCCAGCCTTAAATCTGTGCTCCAGTGATCTCTCTTTGGCTCAGTTTCCCCTTCAGTGAAATGAAGACACTGGGCTAGGTGATCTCTAAGGGAGCTTTCCAATTTTAAATTCTGTGATTTTAAGATTTCTCTATATTTCAGATATGTAGCTAAATTATTGCTCTCTAAGTCACCAGATTTATTTTTGATGTCTTTGGATTTAAATGCCAAAAAATGTGCTTGAATGCTAACCTCAATTTCTTCATTACTTGGCTTTATGAAAAGAATGAAGTTATTTCCCAAGACTGAAAAAAAAGATTCTAAACTGCTTAATTAATAAGGTGACAATAATCATACCATTTATAGAGTCATGAAATTTTAGCACTAGAAAAGAACTTAGTTTTGTAAATGAGGAAAGCAGTGGCTAAGGATGGGCAGTAACTTGCTTGTAAAATCCAGATCTTCTGACCTGAAACCCACATTCTTTTCTTGTATATGAGGCCTGTACTGGGGATTCTCTTGACTCTATTTTTTTCTTTTGAGATTCTAAAATCTCAAAGCAAGGTAGAATAAGAATTTGGAAGCAAAGTATGGAGGATGCTATGGTTAGTAAGCCTCTCCCCTGCAGGGAAGTGCTGTAGCTCTGTCACCCACCAGTTAGGAACTACACATCCCCTCAGCCTGGTTGCACCAGAAGGTGGCAGATGACTAGACTCAAATCACATTTGTTCTTTGAACTATTTTACCCTATGATATACTCATCCAACTCTCAGCTCACTTGTGGTCATAAACCCATTTCAATTCTCAGTTCTTATCACCTTTGCCCTGGTTGTGGCCAGCCAGTATCCTCAGTACTCTTCTTCCCAAATGATCTGACTGACACTACAGTGAGGAAATGCTTTCAAATTCTCCCCATCCTGTTTCTCTGATCTATCTTTTTACCACCGGGACTGGGCTGGGTAGAGAAGACTGAAAGAGCAGGAGGCCTTTGTCCCACTTTCCCTGATAACAAATCACAGCTTGCTCTCTCTAGAGATAGAATGCTTCGTGATTGAATTTAATGCATCTTTTCCCGTTACATAAAAATATTACCTAGAAAACAAGAAATAAAGAATAGTTTTAGCTATATATTTTTCTTTATGATTATATCTTTGAATTATGAATACTAGGACTTTAAGGAGTCTTTCCAAGTTTTCTTCCCCACTCTTCTATATAACTAATACGTTAAAACTTATTTGTCTTTTGATTTGTATGTAATTTGTCTTTTTTTTTTAAAGGGAGCTGGCACCGATGACCACACTCTCATAAGAGTCATAGTTTCCAGGAGTGAAAAAGACCTATTTAACATCAGGAAAGAATTTAGAAAGAACTTTGCAACTTCTCTTTATTCCATGATTAAGGTAATGGAAACTTATGACCTTGGATGTGTCCCTTCTCCCCTCTGGGCCTCAGTTTCCTGATTTGTAAGAGTGAATGGATTGGAGTAGATGACCTTTAAGGTCCCTGTCGAACTCACATGTGACATTCCTATGGTTTCTTCCTTCATATTCTGTTTTCAAAACAATAGTAAATTCGTCACCTAACACCCAAAGTTATGTGAATAGGGTTAGTTGAAGAAGGCATTCTTGTGCTCTCAGACTCAAGTCTGTGTAAAGTTTAGAATTCTAGGGTATTTAAACATTTGGTTAAGAAGCTGAGTGGCTGTGTGACATTTTGGGAGAGAGCCTTGGACCTGGGATCAAGAGACCTGTGTTTGAATCCTGCCTTAGTCATATGGGGTGAAGTCAAGAAGTTAAAAATAACTCATTTGGGGAGGAAACACCCCGTATGGCATTCCTAACTTGAGAGTCACACACATGGCTTGTCTGGGGGAAAAATCAGATGACTGCTTTTCTTCCCTTGTGTGTATATGTGTGTGTGTTGGGGGGGAATCCTCTCTTCCTGTGACTCATGCCTCACCATGTGATTTTGGGTTGCAGGATGACACATCTGGGGACTATAAGAGAGCCCTGTTACTCCTCTGTGGTGGAGAGGATGACTGATCTGGCCCTTCGGCAGAAAGCGGATTCCTCTGTGCCTGCCTCCCGGTGCCTTCCAGCTAGCTTCCCATCTAGCCTCATTTTAGTATGTTAATGCTTTCTGTATTGCCTTATTCATACTAGCATGCTAATGATTGACCCCTAAGCGGAAGCATGTCGTAGAAGTGATTGCTGGGCTTCCTTCTGATTGCCACATCGAGGCTTCCAGGCTTCGTGGGCTGTGGGATCACAGAACGTTCTTCAGGGGCAAAAAACACCTCAAACTCCTCCTTAGGGACTAAGTTTAGAGCTTGGCTCCGGGATATTATATCATCACATTATGATATGATTAAAAAGGAAATTTGTGTTACAATAAATTTTATTGGCTTTTACTTTTTTATTCTTACATGAAAAAAAAACCTCATTCACGTTCTATCAATAATCACGCTACCTTAATGAAAACTTCACCTTAATATTAGAAACTCCTAGACAGGTGAGTAATCAAATTGTTCTGCATCTGAATGGAATCTGCTGCATGATGGAAGACACAGTCAGAAGTCTAAGGGAAAACAAACATTTCCTCTCTCGAAGCCCATCACTCCTTGGCAGAATGTGTTTTTTTTTCCTTCCTTCAATGGTGTCTTAAGTCAAGCTAATGTCAGTGCGACTGGGGAAATGGGTATTGGGTTCTCTGGGTAGAAAGTTCTGACTGCAGTGATGTAGGGGAGAATGGGTTGAACTTGGTATGGGTTCAAATCTCACCTCAGACACTAGATGCGTAACCCTAGGGAAGTCACTTAGCCTCCATGCCTCAGTTTCCTCACCTGTTAAAAAAAAAAAAAAGAAGAGGGTGGACAATAGTTTCCAAGGTCTTTTCCAGATCTTAAACTCTCTGATTCTCTGATATCCTGAATAATTCTCTTTCATAGTAAGAGTCAAGGCATTGAATGGAGGAGGATTTTTCTTTCTTTATAACTAGGTTATTTGGCCATGGAAGTTATTCTTCACGGTGCTAGAAGTGCAATGAAAAAGCTGTTCCATCTTTAAGAGCAAACTTAGACTAGTGTCTTCACTCTCGAGTTGGGAGGACCCTCAGAGGTCATCTAGTTCAAATGCCAAATTGAACCCAGAATGGAGGCCCAGAGACAGGAAGGGGCTTGCCCATGGTCACAGAGGTAACTGTCTGGATTAGAACCTGGGTCCTCTTATGCTAAAATTAGTGGCTCCTTACCTCCATCTTCTCTCTTCTATTCTCATTCATTTCCAACTCTCCACTAACTCTTCCCCTCCCTGTACCACAGCCCACTTCTTTTTGTCTTTGAGGGAAAAGGGAAGGGGATCCTCTCCATAGAGGAGTAAGACTTTTGTTGTTGGAGAAATAGCATCTAACGATGGAAAGAACTTGGGACTTGGGGCCAGGAAAGACTTGGGTTCAAATTCCACCATTGACACATACTGTATGACTTTGGAGAAGTCACTTTCCTTCTTTGAGACTCAGTTTCCTTCTCTGTAAAGCAGGGGTAAGGATCCCTATAGTGCCTGTCTCATCGGATTGTTTTGAGGCTCACATGATATGATACATGTGAAGCACTTTTACAAACCTCAAAGTGCTATAAATAATCACGTGATGGTAGCAATAATAGTAATAGCAGCCTTTTATAAAGCACTGCATAGGATTACAGTTCTAGAGCTGGAGTTGGTCATTGAGTCCAGTCCCCTCCTTTTAACAGATTGAGAAACTGAGGCTGAGGGACCTGAAGTGGCTTCCCCAAGGTCACACTTGATAATTTGCAAAGTACTTTAGGTGTTTATATATTGAGCCTTTCAGTGACCCTATGACGTCAGTACAAAGGATATTATCCTCATTTTCTAGAAAAGGATACAAAACCTCAGTAAGGTGACATAGTTCCAATGGTCACATGCTAGAATGTCACAAGCGAGATTTTCCCTTAGGCCTCCCTAGTTTCTAAGTCCAAGCTTCTATCCATTATGCTGCTCTTTTCCATTACTTGCCAACTTCCTGTTTTCTGTCTTTCAGGCTTCCCTTTTTACTTGGTGGTATTTCTTCCTCTTTTCCTCCTCCTCTCTCCCGCTTCCCCCTTTTGCTTCTACCTCTGTGCAGTCCTTATGGAAGGAGGAGATAGTCAAAGGATGTATAGAAATTTTTTTTCTTCCAAACATATCCATAATAGTCATGTTGTGCAAGAAAACATAGACAAAAAAAACCTCAAGAAAAATGAAGTTTAAAAAGTCTGCTTCCATGTGTATTCAGACACCATCAGTTCTTTGTCTGGAGATGGACAGCATTTTTCATCATAAGTTCTTCAGAGTTGTTTTGGATCACTGTATTGCTGAGAATAGCTAAGTCACTCACAGCTGATCATCTTATAATATTGCTGTCACTTTGTACATTTCACTTTGCATCAGCCCACGCGAGCCTTCCCAGGGTTTTCTGAGAGCATCCTGCTCATCGTTTCTTACAGTACAGTAGTGTGCCTTCATAATCCCATGGCACAGCTTGTTCTGCCATTCCCCAATTGATGTGCATCCCCTCAATGTCTAATTCTTTACCGCCAGGAAAGAGCTGCTATAAATATTTTTGTACATATTAGTCCTTTTCCTTTTTGTTTTTTTTTTTTGTCTCTTTTGGGATGCATACCTAGTAGTAATATTGCTAGGTCAAAGGGTATGCCTGGTTTTATACCCTTTGGGCATAGTTCCAAATTGCTCTCCAGAATGGTTGAATCAGTTCAACAGTGCATTAATGTCTCATTTTCCCCACACCTCCAAGGATGTGTAGAAATTACAACAGTGGGCTGCTCTTCTTCCACCTCATTCAAATGTCAGTGTCCCCTTAAAATCTACACCTTATCTCATTTTCTTCCATAATTTAATAACCTTCTTTCTAATATAGATTTTTCTAGTACAGGTTATTAAGTTATACAAAAGGAAAGAAGCATTTATTAAGCATTTATGTTCTAGGTACTGTGCTGAATACTTTGTGAGTATTATCTCACTTGGTCCTCACAACAATCCTGGAAGATAAATGTTATTATATCCCAATTTTATAGTTGAAGAAACTGAAGCAGATAGAGATTAAGTGCCTTGCCTTGAGTCACAAAGCTTTAAGTGTCTGAAACTGGATTTGAACTCAGTTCTTCTTTACTTTAGGCCTAGCACTCTATCCACTATTCCACCCAGCGGTCTAGTAATGACAAAAAGTTATTGTTAATGGTGGAAAAGGAAACCCAGTAAATAATGCTGGTCCATGCTTGGCTATGAGAAGCCCAGCGAGAAGAGAAACTGTCTCAAGACAACTAGGCAGATGGACAAGGTACTCATCGACAACTTAGATTTTTAAAAACGAATGAAAGCCGGGTCAGTAAATCAGGGCCATTCATCACAACATTGCAAATGAGGCCTCTGGGAGATCATGAGGAGTTTTGAAATGAGGTGACTTGATCGGATTCTCTCACCTATTTCAAGTCTTAAATTTGGTGACAAAGTCCTCTCCAAATGAGTGATCATCTTGTAGCTGAGCATGCAGAACAGTGAGAAGACCCATACAGAAGAGAGATGTCCAAGATAGATTCATTAAAGGATATTCTGTACAGCCAGCCAGGAAGGGGGGTGATGGGGGACTGCAGGCATTTACATCTGTGTTAAGATTGGAGTGGTGGCTGTGAGAGTTCCCCAGCTGCCTCCTCCCATTTTCTGCCTTGTGTAGGGAAAGTCTCCTTTCTGACATAGGTTAGGGATGCCCCCTCTTTTTGCAGGG
The DNA here is from genome assembly GCA_028646595.1 of Phalanger gymnotis. Taxonomy (NCBI): domain Eukaryota; kingdom Metazoa; phylum Chordata; class Mammalia; order Diprotodontia; family Phalangeridae; genus Phalanger; species Phalanger gymnotis. The sequence continues at coordinate 355,045,084 of CM053623.1, forward strand.
GTTTCAGGATGGTGATGGGTGGGGAGTGGGAGATTGTTTGCTTCCTCTGCTCCCAAATAGATGCTTTGGGAGCTATAAGTGTGAAGTTGGCTGAGAGGGATAAGAATGTTGTCTTCAAATGTTTCTCAATCTCCTTGAGGAGGGTGACTTACGAAGAGGGATATGAAAGGCCTCATCAATGTCATGTGGGGCCATTTGTCACTAGTTTGATACTTATCTGGGGAGGTGCAATTGGAGAAATCTCACTGTCACATTTGAGGAGTGAAAACAAAAGGAAGTGAAAAATGGTTAAAACCACATAGGTATACAAGATTTGTTGTTGTTCAGTTGTTTCAGCTGTGTCTGACTCTTTGTGACCCCGTTTGGGGTTTTCTTGGCAGAGATACTGGAGTGTTTTGCTGTTTCCTTCTCCAGCTCATTTTACAGATGAGGAAAGTGAGGCAAACGGTGAAGTGACTTGCCCAGGGTCACACAGCTAGGATGTGTCTGAAGCCAGATTTGAATTCACAAAGATGAGTTTTCCTGACTCCAGGCCTGGTACTCTATCTACTGCACCACCTAGCTGCTCATAGGTATACAGGATAGTACCTGATTAATATGGGCATGAGTCTTTTGGGGGAGTTGAGTTCTGACTCTAAATTGCCTGGTCATTGTCAAGAGGATAGTTTAATTTCTTCTCTCAGATGAGGGTCAAAGACCTGATGGAAATACTTATGGCTTTCCCCTGTGGGATTTTAGATATGAATGCTGAATCAGATTCTATAGGGGAGGAGATGGGGAATAAACTTTCAATGCACAAAGATCCTAACCTGAGAGAAAAGGCTTTAATCATGAATACTGTTACGTACACATATGTGTGAATATCGTATGTATATACACATGCAATTTTTATATTATATATATACATACCCACATATGAATATATATCCATATCTACATGTATTTTCTAACAAACCGTAGCATGGTACAGGAACTAGAGAACTTTGGCTGCAGTCCTACCTCAAATACATCTTGTTTGATCCTAGGCAGGTCACTCAAGCCTCAGTTTCTTCATCTGCAAAATGAAGGGGTTGGACCAGTTGGCTCTGAGTTCCCTTCTGTGTCTAGTGCTATGACCCCATGATCCTAATTCATCTGTGTTCCCCAGACAAAGGATGACACTTGCAGTTAAAAAATTCCAAGAAGAAATATGCTTTTCTCCATATCATAAGATGGGTCATTGCAAACACAAAGCAGACAACAGGAATGAATCGTGAGGAAGCCCTTCTCCTGACAAGGAGTGGAGACTGAATACCAGAGACTGGCACAATTCTTTAACAATAACCTGAGAGATTCTAAAGCTTTGAAAGATCTGAAAGGGATAGAGGTTAAGGACAAAAATACCCCCCCCCCTTTTAAAGTGATATTAGAGAAGAGGAAAGAAACTCAAAGGGCTGTTGTTTAAGTTCACAAGTGGAAGAAAAAGCGGAACAATTTAAAAATTATCTTGTTCTCTTTGCTAAGGAGGATAATTTTCAAGTAAGGAGGTGAGAATAAAATAAAGTGGAGTGGAAGTCCAAGGTGTTTAAGGAGATAGCACTCAGCTCCTCTTGAATAAAATCCCCCATGAACTACCTGTGGTACCAAAAGAATGGGCAGATATGAATGGGGAACCATGACTGACAAACTAAGGGCCACAACGTTGGAGGCTAGAAGGAGAACTCACTATGTGACTATGCAAAACTGAAATGCCACAAGACTGGCAGAGGGCAGAGTCTACATACTCTAGGTCAGTGAGTTTGGCTTCCATTTATGCTCCTTATCCCGCTTCCCCTCCACCCCCCAAAGTGGTCACCATTAGGAAGCACCATGGATTCTTGAAGAGCTCATTTCCTTTTTCAATAGCGTTACAAGACTGATACGATTATAGATTTGGACCTGGAAAGGGATCTCTGAGGCTATCTAGTCCATCTTCCCCACATTGCAGATGAAGAAACTGAGGCAAAGGGAGGTTATGTGATTTGCTCAAGGCTACACACTGAGCATCAAAGGTGAGATTTGAACACAGGTTCCCTAACTCAGAGACAGTTCTTTTTCCACTGTATCACCCCAGGGAATGCTGTAGTTATAATTTATCTGAATTCAGCAAAGCATTTTACAAAGTCCCTCAGCATCCTTGGGAAATGAAGAACTTTAGGAAAGGTGGTAGGAAAGTACAGTGTGCCCAGCATTAATTGAAGGAATGACCAGGTTCCAGGAGGTGTGAGCCATGTCCTGCTGTCAGCTTGGAGGGGAAGTCTTTAGCGGAAAGCCATTCAGATCCACAAGTGGCCTTGTGCTATTTGAAAATTTTACCAGTGACTTGTTTGCTCTCACAAATGATAGGATTATCACGTTTGTAGATAGCACCAAATTGATGTACTGGATAAAGAATCAAGATACAAAGAAATCTCAGTGTGTCATCCCTAACAATATCAAATTTAATAGTCAAATAGCCAAAGAGATCTGGGATTTCATTGCTCTGAAAGTTCACTCCAACAATGCAGATAGCAACTCATTCATGCCTCCCCATACTTGTGCAACTATTGACTATATCCCTCCATTAGGTTCCCCACAAGAAGCTCACCCAATGTACTGGAGGCCTTCCTCACTTTCTCATAACATTCTGAGAGTAGCACTAGAGGATGCTGGTCATGCCTTATCCTGGCCACCTGACCAACACATCTCTTCCTATCATCTATTCCTTGATTATGTTGTTTATTTTTTAATTTTTGAAGGATTGAGGGAATTTTAATCATTATTCAGTGCTTCGTGTGGGGTCGAGACCCACAGTTTAAGAGGTGCTAAAGGGGTCGCCAGTAGAAAAAGTTTAAGAAGTCACTGGTTCCAGTAATTTTATTGGTATACCAGAAAGAGGGCTGGATTTGTCTAGGAGGCCTAGATTCAGATCTCCTGATACTTATTAGTTAATATGGATAAGTGTTAATCTAGGCAATCATTTTACCTGTATGTGCCTCAAGTAACTCCCTAGAATCTAGTTACTGAGCCAGAGACAGCTTGGCATAGTGGGGGTGGAGGGGAATTTTGGCTTTGGAGGGTGATGTCCTTCAATCTGTTATTTTCTGAAGCACCTTACTGGTTACATGTCACAGCCTGCTCACACTTCCTGTGCCCCTTTTGCCTCTGCATGATAATTATTTTTATTTCTCCAAAGACTGTGGCATTCTGTGTCTCACCATCATACAGCAACAATGGTAGAATGGTGGTATTAAACACAAATGCTTTTATTTCTAGAGGAATATATGGGTCATTAAAGGAATGTGGCAGTGTCCTGAGGGCAATTCAGCCTTATCTTGCAGTTATATTCAAATCTGGACTCAAGCTGTCTGTTGGCATTTGTCCATCCCAGATATGAGGGCAGCTAGGTGACACAGTGGGTAGGGTCATGAAGAATCAGACATGACTGCAATGACTGAACAATAACAACATCCCTCAAGGTAAAGAGGTTAATTTGGAGATTATTGTCATCATCTATGTGAGAAGTAATGTATGAAGAGCTAGGAGGGTTTGGATACTAGAGATATCGTGAGGTAGAAATGGCAAGACGTGATAACTGTCTACATATATGGGATGAGGAGGAGTAAAGAGCCTGGGATAATGAACCCAAGACACTGCAAGGTCCTTTGCAAGGATGGTGATGCCCTCAACAGAATAGGGAAGCTTGGGGAAAGGGAGAGTTTAGGGGTAAAGATAGTGAATTCAATTTTAGACAGGCTGCATTGGAAGATGCCTTCGACATATTCGAAATGTCCCCTAGGTAATTGGTGATGTTAGACTGAAGTTTGGGAGAGAACTGGGAGTCATCTGCAAAAAGATGCTAATTAAGCCCAGGGGAGCTGATTAGGTTACTAAGAGAGAGAGATCGTGAAGGGAAAAAAGAAGAGGGTAGAGGATAGAACCATGGGGAACACCTAAAGTTAGAGGGCATCCTGTGGATTGATGAGCCAGCAAAGGAACCTGGCAAGGAGCTGTTAGACAGGTAGGAGGTGAACCAGGAGAGCCATGGCATGGAACATAGAGAGCAGAGAGCATGGGGCCGGGGAGGAGAGGAGAGGAGATGGTTAACAGTGTCAGATGCAACCAGGAGGCTGAGAAGGAATAGACTGATCAAAAATCATCAGATTTAGCAATTAAGAAATAAAGTAACTTTGGTGAAAGCACTATAAATAAACCTGGTAGTTTCTCAGGCAATCAAAGAGTTGTATTCTAATTTTCAAAATTAAATAAAATAGCAACATTTATCCCATTAATTAATTAGCTTGGAGTCCTACCGTGAGTTGCTCAGGCATTCTTTATTTCCCTGTCCTGTACTGCCATTTTCTGAGGTGCCCAAGCCATGCTCACTTGACTGTCAATTCCACTCTTCATGCTCTTGACTTTTCCACCTCTTCCCAGAAGCCTCTTTGCCCTAGAAATGACTCTGCCATGACTCTGCCCTCTCTTCTCATCGATTTCATGGGGTGCCCAGGTGATGTTCACTATACTCCCATTTCTATTTCTCACTCTTTAGAATTCTCTTCCTCCTCCCCACCCATGTGGGCAACCTTCCCCTTCTCTCCCAGCTTTCTAACTCTCTTTTAGGTCTTACCTTTTCACGTTAGCTTACATTAGAATTTATGCTCTTTGAGGGTATTGGATTATTTTTGTCTTTATTTTCAGAACTTGGCACAGGGCCTGGAACATAGTGCTTAATAAATGCTTGATCTATCTATGTATCTTCACATCTGTGCATCTACCTATCTTTGTATCTATCAATCCATGTATTTATCTATGTATATTTATATATCTATACATGTATCTAGCATCCTAACAGAGGAAGACCACATGTACATATAAAATGTATCCAGCATAAATACCAAGTAAATAAATACACATATATACAGAAAAGTCAAATACAAGATAGCATGGAAATTGAAAGATCAGGAAGAGCTCTGTGCAGTAAGAAGATGAAAGGTACGTGATCTGGTTCGCTTTTCATTTTTATATGATCTGATCTTTCCTATTCAGGTCCCACATTCATTTTGAATTCTTTGTTGTGTATGATGTAAGCTTTTTTTTTTTTTACCAGCTCTGATTTCTGCCAGATTGCTTTCCCATTTCCCCCCGAAATTCTTGTCAATAGACAATTTGAGTTCTTTCCTAGGCTGTTTATGGCTTCAGGTTTATTCAGCACTAAACTTTTGAGTTCAGTTGTTTCTGATCCTTCCTGTCTGGTCTGTTGCATTGATCTACTTTCCTACTTCTTAACTAGGACAAAAGAGTTCTGCTTTACAATAGCTCAAATTCTGGAAGTGCTATTCTCCCATTGTTCCTACCTTTCTTTCATTCTTTCCCAGGATATTCTTGATTGTTTCCTTCTAAATAATTTTTAAAATTATTTTTGTCTAACTGTATTGAAATATACTGAAGAAAGAAATGACACACCACTCCAGTATCTTTGTCAAGAAAACTCCAAGGACAGTGTGGTCCACAGGGTCATGAAAAGTTAGACACGACTGAACAACAAAAATTAAAACATTCCCTTGGAAGCTTGATTAGCATAGCACTAAATCTTTTCTTTGCTTTTTCTTTCTTTCTTTTTTGTTGCAGGGGGGAAGGCGGGGCAATTGAGGTTAAGTGACTTGCCCAGGGTCACACAGCTAGTAAATGTGTCAAGTGTCTGAGGCCGGATTTGAACTCAGGTACTCCTGACTCCAGGGCCAGTGCTCTACTCACTGTGCCACCTGGCTGCCCCTGTAGCACTAAATCTTTAAAGTAATTTAGGCATTATGGTCAGATTTGATGTCTAAAGTGTATCATTAGCCTGTAGTTATAAGCTAAGTCCTTTCCTGAGAGTCAGTAATGTTTGTCCGGGTGGACAAAATCTGAGAGGGAAAGTTTCTCAGGGCAAAGGGCTATAGAAGCCACCAAACATTTCCCATATAGATTCAATTGATCCTCCTGGACTATTTAGAGAAAACTTTCCTCAAGCTCCATCATCAGTCTTTTGGGAAAACTCTTGGTGGCTTCTGGTCCTATGTGCCTTAATCAAAGTAAAGTGGTTGTTTGTTAATGATTTGATCTTACTTTTCTGCCACTACTAAATTATTTTGATGATGACTATTTTATAATGTAGTTTGAGATCTGAGGCTCTGTTTGGGCCCCTTCCATTCTTTCCCTCATCCTTTTTTTTCCTACTTAGAGCATCCTAGACTGTCCACTAAAATTTAATTAAAACAACAACAGCAAAGCAGCGAGATGTAAAAGAAATCTACACAAGTCATTAACCTTTCTGTATAGTACCAACAAAGGCACCAGGAAGAGACAGAAATCGAAATACTATTTAAATAACTAAATAATATATACAGTATTTTAGAGTTTATCCTGGAAGGAGTATACAACTACAAAACACTATTAAAATAAAAATGAACCTGAGTAATTGGAGAGATGCCAATCGCTATATTTGGGCCATGTTAACACACTGTGGCCCAGGCCGATTTATATATTGAGTACCATACCAATCAACCTACTCTACAAACACTTTATAGAGCTAGAAAAATGATGGCACAATTTATTTGGAGGAATGAAAGATTAAGAATCTCAGGGGAAATAATTAAAAAAGGGGGATGGGTGGATGGGACCTAAGATGTGCCAGATTTCAAACTATACTGTAAAGAATACAGCATCCCAGTATACATAGAAGACTAAAGAATTCAATCAGCAGAAAATACTAGGTATATAAGTACAGAAACAAACCCAAAGACCCCAACTATAGAGAAGGGAACAAGCATTTATTATGCACCTACAATGTGCCAGGCACTAGACTAAGCACTTTACACATATTATCTCATTTGATTCTCACAAAATACCTGTGAGATAGTTGGTATCAATATCCTCATTATAAAATAGAAGAAAGTAAAGCACATGGAGATTAAGTGACTTGCCTAGCGTCTCACAGCTAGTAAATGTTTGAGACTGTATTTGAACTCAAGTCCTCTTGACTCCATGCTCAGTGATCTATCCACTATGCCACCTATCTACCTCAAGTATATGGGCGTGGACTTACCCTTTGGCAAAAAACTGTTGGGGAACATGGAAAGAAGTCTGGCAGAAATTAGTTTTAGACCAACATCTTACACCACATGCACAGATATATTCCAAATGAATATATAACTTCCATATAAAGAGTTACATCCTAATATATGCCACAACTATGAACAGAGAAAGAGTTCATGACCAAACAATGGATAGGATCACAGAAGATTACAAACTCCAATTCTGATGACATAAAATTGAAAAGGCTTTGCATAAACAAATTCAGTTAAAATTAGAATGAGAAGAAATTAAAATTTAATTAAAATGAGAAAAACTATTAATTGGGGGAAAATCTTTGCAGTAATTTTCTTTTACAAAGGTCTCATAGTCAACATATATACCATAAATTTTATTCAATATATAAGCATATGAACTATTCTCTAATAGATATAGTCAAAGGATATAAAAAAGCAGTTCTCAAAGAAGTAATCCAAACTATCAGAAAAAGTAAAAAGATGCCCCAAATCAAAGCAAATTAAAGCAATTCTGAAACTCATCATAACACTCATCAAAATGGCAAAATGACAAAAAAGTGAAATTGTTGAAAGGGCTGTGGGATAACAGGCACAATCAAAACCAGCTGGCAGAGCTATGAAGTAACCCAGCCATTCTGGAAAGCATTTGGAATTATACCCCCAAAGTCACTAAATTGTTGACCTGTAAACCCTTTGACCTAACTTAACTAATTCCAATGGCTCCCTATATACTTTGTACATATGTAACACCCTGCTACAAAAGTCAGCTCATTTTAACCCAAGGGACAATATCCTGGTCCCTAAGGTCCATGTTGTTTTCTCCTCTGTTGCCCTCGCATTGGTGCTTGGTTCAGCTCAGCTCTGAATGCCTTAACTCCTTCCTCTCCACTTCCAGGTAAACAAAATCTCTATCAAGTTCTGAGATAGCTCTTCTTTTCTATTCAAGCTGCTGAGTGAATGCCCAAGTCTCAGTGGTTTGGATTCATGCTAAGAGGTATACAGGCCTTGTTCACACTCAGTTCTGACTGAGCTCTGATTCAATCAAGAAATGTTCTCACTTAGCACCATAATTACTTTTAAGTGGGGTGGAGCAATCAATGGAGTCCCACTCTTACCTTCTCCCTCTAGTTTTAATATTTGCTGTCCTTAGCAAATCTACTGGAGTGTGTTTGGACAAAGCCACAGTCTCAAATCCTGGATCAGTTGTTAGTGATTTGGGAAGGTTCTGCCTTCTTTTTGAATGCCTTCCAAGTGCCCCAGACTAAAGAGTCTTTGTGGTACAGTTGGGCATAAGATAACAAAGCATAGTCCCAGGAGCATGGGGCAGGGAGGAAGCCTGGGATTGCTCACACCAATGATAGCTGATTTGTGATTCTGGACTGAGATGCCCCCTCTGGAAGCATCCTTAACCTCAGCCTTCAGCCCTGGCCAGGGCATGGGAGTGAAGGACTGATAGACCTGCCTTCTGGAGGGCTCTGCTATTCCACAGAAGGGGAATATTGAGGAGAAAGGAATGGCGTTGTGTTCTTCACAACCAGGCTCCATCAAGAGTCACTGCCATTCAATGATGTTTTCACTGGAGATTTCACCCACTTGAGTGGAGGCACCTGGATCCTTCTCAGAAGGAGCTGTATGTATAAGGATGCTGGGGAATTCTAGGAACTCTGGCCCCTTGGGGCTTCCATCTTCCAAAAAGAATGTGATCTTTCAGTTGGAGCAAAGTAAAATGACATGGATTTTGGAGGAGAAGGCTCTGAACATATAGAGAAACTAGATCTGAAGGAAAGGGCATCTACTGCAAAGATGTACATTGTTATGGATAAAATATTACAGGAAAGGCGCCCAAGAAATGTTCAAGATTCCACACTGGGGGAAAGCTGGATGGTGATGTCAAGAAATATTTTAATTATATTTCAAAGTTTATTTAGCCTCACAGGATATACCTGGAAAGACCTTATTTGTTTTTTTTTTCCTTTTGGAAGCTTAATTGGGGTTAAGTGACTTGCCCAAAGTTTGTGTGTCAAGTATCTGAGGCCAGATTTGAACTTGGGTCCTCCTGACTCCAGGGCTGGTGCTCTACTCACTGCACCACCTCACTGCTGCAAGAAAGACTTCATTTGTATGATGAGTATGGGGAAGCATTTCTCCAGAGATATGGAAATGCTAACCTTATTTTATTTTGTGTTTAAAATTCAGGATAGAAAACCCCCAAACACGATTTGACTGTGATTGGTGGTTATCTATAAATATCTTAACTTGTTGGCTCCATGATCTAATGATTTCTAATAATACTAGTTAGCATTTATATAGCATGTTAAGGTTTGCAAAGCACTGTACAAATATTATCTCATTTGTTCTTTGTACCAACTTTGGGAGGTAAATGCTGTTATTACCTCCATTTTACAGTTAACGACATAGAAGCAGACGGGGGTTAAGTGACTTGACTAGGGTCACACAACTAATTAGAGTCTGATAGGATTTGAACTCAGGTCTTCCAGAATCCAAATCTAGCCCTCTATCCATTTTTCTTCTCCAACCAACACAATTTACAATTCATCTATGACTTCTCATCTTAAGCCCCGATTGTCCGGGATTTTCCCTTAATTGCATGTATTGCGTGTATTCAGAAGACTTCCCCTAGGTTTTTGATATCCTATGGACACCAGTACATCATTTGCAATGTCTGTTCATCCTCTCTGTTGTTCCATGATCATCCTTCTTAAATTTTACTTGCTGTTAATGCCACAGGTGGTGATTGGCTACCATTTGTCTTTCTGCTGTCCTTTGATTGCTGGTAAAATGATGCTAATATACAGGATCTAGTTCATAGGGAAGTAGGGAAAGCATCTAGTGAAGGTGAGCTGTCCAATTCTGAGGGTCCTCTCTTGATCTTCAGCTGGAATGGTTTTTGAAGGAAGAAACATAATGCTGTGGAGGTGGGGAATAGGGAGTGGGGGTGGTGGGGGTGGGGAGGCAGCCCATACTGGACTGGAAGGAGCATTGGATGGGATCACACTTCAGGACTATGTGCAGAGGACTGATAACCCTTTGCACATGGTAGGTGCTTAATAAATGTTGATTGATTGGGACCAAGGAGCTGTAATGGGTTCATAGAAATCAGTTGTGAACATAGTTCAGAAAGATCATAAGCAGCTGAAAATGATGGGCTCAGGGCCAGTGGGACCCACAAAACCTGTGAGACCACCTTCCTTCCCTTCCTCATCTTCAGAGGATGTGTACGTGTAGGGGAGGGGAAGAGGATGGGGCAAGGAAGCTGCTTGTATGGTCTCTTCTAGGCTCTTCTAGGGACAGTCTGGCTGGTAACTTCATTTTCTTTCCTAAGCACTGTTTCTTAAAGGGTGATGAAACTCTGGCCAACAGGCCCAAGAAGTTTGTTTTGTTTATGGAAAGCACTGAGAGATAAGGAAAGAAAGGAGGAATTTCACTTTTTCACTAGGCAACATTCTTGCTCCGCAGGGGTGGTCTGGGGGTGGAGTCAAAGCTGGAGCCACCCAGACTGAGGGCCACAGAGTGGGGGAGGGTGACAGTGTTACTCCCTTATTGAAGTACCCAAGAGCAACGGAGATCTTCATGAGGCGGACCACAAGCTGGGGAACCCCGGATGCCTTGCCACTTCCTGTGTGGTTGTGGCCTGGAGGAAAAGCTTAGCTCCTAGAAGAGAGGGCCAGTGAGAACATCCACAGACGTGTGGTTACCAAAGAGACAGACACTACCATAGCAACATAACAAGGTTACCAAGGTCCTCAAGCTCAGTCATGAGGCTGGAGAGCCCCAAACGTACTCACAAGCTCCCCCTGGTGGTCATACGAAAGCAGTTTGGTCATAGACGGGGACAATTCAGTCTTAGAACTTACTATACAAATATAACCAGGCTTGAGGTGAAATCACAGAATTTCAGATTTGGTAAGGAGATCGGCCTTTTAAATTTTTTTGGTTAGGCAATCAGGGTTAAGTGACTTGCCCAGGGTCACACAGCTAGTAAGGGTCAAGTGTCTGAATAAGATTTGAACTCAGGTCCTCTTAACACCAGGGCTGGTTCTCTATTCACTGCGCCACTTAGAAATCCCCAGGAGCTTGTTCTTAGACAAGAACTACTATCAGCACAGTGTCAAGCATATAGTAAGTAAGCATTCAAGAAATACTCTGTCCATATTTATGGTTGTTCAGTGGTTTCAGTCCTGTCTGACTCTTCATGACCCCATTTAGGGTTTTCTTGGCAAAGATACTGGAGTGGTTTCCCATTTACTTCTCCATCTTATTTTTACAGATGAAGGAACTGAGGCAAACAGGGTGAAGTGACTTGCCCAGCGTCACCCAGCTAGTAAGTATCTTAGGCCAGCTTTGAATTGTCTGGTGTTCTATGCACCATGGCGCCACCTAGCCACCCATGAAACTTAGGGCACCATAGAAATATTTTTTCTTCATTTAAAAGGAAATTATATTTATACATGAAAGAATACTCTCCTGATAATGTACTTACATTCTAACTTTCATGACCAAAGCCTATATAAATCAGCCAGGATGGGCATTTGTTGGTAGTACCACTAAGACGCCTTTTTTAGTTGCCTTTTAGGACCTGGACTTCTGAAACAGGACTGAATGAATGAACATTTGTTAGGCATTTTCTATGTGCAAAGCGCTGGGCTAAGCCCCGATGATATAAATAGAAAGGTCAGACGGTCTCCATTCTCCTGGAGCTCATATTCTAATGAGGGAGACAATAACATCTTCAGCTGCAAGTCTTATGGAAAAGTCTCCTAGTCCTTAGGGGGCAGCAGCAAAGCAGATGGCAATACCTCGTCTTTCATGTCATTTCTACTGATGAAATCATATCAGTATTTGATGTTCCACTGTTTGACAGGGCCAAGGACTTTGGTGGCAAGAACTTTCTTTTCTGAGTCTTTAGTAATTGTGGCTGTAGCCCAAGAAGGAACAGTGGCCAGGCTGCATCTCCATGGGGGCTCCTTCCGAGGAAGATGGCTGAGGGCTCTGGGCTGGAAGTACAGATATTCCCAAGGATGTTGGGTTCAGGACCCTGGGCTGTCTCCATTAGGGTAGGCTGTCTCCATTATAGAGGGGAGAGAGTGGTCAAGGTGGGGGCGGTGGCTTGACTTGCTTGTCGTAGGCTGCCTCCTTTCTCTCCCCCAGGGTGACGTGCTGCTTCATCTAGACTGTCTTGCTTGTCCTGTAAATGGCAGTTGGTTGGGATGACTGCCCCTTCTCCACAATAGCCACCTTTCTGGTTGTGAGGACTGAGCTGAGAGCAGCACCAGTGGTCTGGACAATACTGCCACTGTCATGGCTCTTGTGCTGCTTACTAATCTGGGAGTAATTCAAATCACTATTCTGGGCCTCAGTGTCCTCTATCAAATGAGAATTGAAGTAGATGGTCTCTAAGGAGCTCTTAATTTCTAGAGCACGGGTAAAAAGAATCTGACTGAAACTCCTAGGCTGTAGTCTTTCTTATGTCCAGAGGATGGTGCTCTTGGCTTAAAGGGATCTCTATCACTGGTCAAGTCAACTTTTAAATACAACAACAATTAACTCTTACTTAGTTTTGAGATGTTTCAGGATCTTTTTCAGCTTTAATCTATTTATAAGATCATAGGTTTAGACCTGCACCATTAACAGTTAACAAATCCAACCCCTTCATCTTTATATTCATTTAGCAATCAGAGACTTGGAGAGTTTGTGAATTGCCCAAGGTAAGACAAGCGACTGGAATTCAAACCCAGGGTTTTGGTCTCCAGGCCAGTGCTTTTTCCTTTTTTCTTCCTCTTCCTATCCCCGAGCCCTACTCCTTTCTCCTGCTTCCTCCTCACCAAAGTAAACTTAAATTCTAATCCCTTGCAACGACAGGGATTAAAATTTCTTAAAAATCGAAAAACATTTTTTTCTCTCTTATCTCATGCTATTCAGGAATGCATTGCCCACACATTTCCTCTTTAACTTAGCTGGAAAAGAGCTGAGGGAATTGTTGGTTTAAGAAAAAAAAATAGAAATGGTGACAGACCTGGATTTAGGAGACCCGGGAGATCTGAAGACAAAGCCTTTGGCATTTACTAACTGTGCGACCCTGGGCAAGTCACTTAACTTTTCTGAGTCTCAGTTTGCTCATCTGCAAAATGATGGTAATGATATTTTATAGGATACAAAGTTGGAAGTAACTTTGAGGATAATCTAGTCCAAAGAGGACTGGATTCAGATTTAGAGGACTGGGTTAAAATCTGAATTCTACTTAGCTTTGTGACTTGGGGAAAGGTGCTTAGCTTCTCTGGACCTGTTTCCTCATGAATGAATCAAAAGAGCCTTACTTACTATGTGCTAAGTGAGGCGATAAAGAGAGAAAAATTGAGTCAGTTCCTGATTTCAAAACTCCTACCTTCTAACAGAGGAAGATATCATATTTATGGAAGGGTTGGCTAGGGAGGGATCTTTTGTTTACGGGAGTAACAAGAATGGCGTGTGGAGTCAACCGATTGACCTATTCTTTGTAAGAACGATACTATCCATATAATTACTGTTCCCAGAGCTAGAGGGGGGAGTGGGGATGGGGTCAAAGTTTAGGTATGTCTGAAGGAGTATGACTTGAAGATGACTGGAGAGCAGCAGCATGGGGTTCTGGGTCAGGACAGAAATAGCAAAATAAGGGGGTTGGTAGATACAAATTATCTAGGGGTATGCTGGAGCCAGACATACTGGCTAATGGCCTAACTCGCTCGATAGAGCCTGATGGTTAAATTTTCAGTGGAAGCATTTACACCTTTAAAGTAATCAAATGTCACACAGCAGAGCTTGGTTTGTTGTTTTGTTGATTGTGTAGACTCAAGAAAGGAATGGAGAAAGTATCAGAATGCAGATTAACTGAAATATATGTCCTAGGTACACTTTTTTTGTGGAGGAGAAGAGAGTCTGGTAAATATTTACCAGAATACTGTTGAAAATTCCATTAAGTTCTAAGATTATTTGTACAGAAGAAGAAACTGAGACCCAAGGAAGTGAAGTTAACTTCCACAAGGTCATACAAGTAGAAAGTAGGAAAGCTTGAAATCAGATAGGGTAACAGATTAATTGAACACCGTCTAAGCTATTGATTACTTCATGAGGGCTGAATTATTTTCATGTGTCCTATCTGCCTTGTATATATTTTATTTCCCTTCTTGTGGTCTAATAACTGTAATGTTTCCCTTGAAACACTTAATCCCCCTTAGGCCATTCCCTTCATGGCCATTGTGCCAAGTTCCACACCGTTGTCCCACACCTCATACAAACTTTGTGGTCCAATGCTTCCTCCCTAGATGGGCACTCCCACCAAAAGCTTAAGACATTCTTTGTGATGTACAGACAATGCTAGCTATAGTGGCTCAATCTCAGAGGGGAAGCTCTGTCAGTTTGTTGCTGATGAAAGGACAGACTCATTTGGACCAGAAACCTTCAGCTTTGCAGCACCAATCATAAATAAGCTTAAAAGCTTAAGTGACGATAACCGTTCAGGAGTCAGAAGGCTATAGATTCTCATTCTTCCCATTTAAAAAGTAATTGTCAAACCTTGAGGAACTGCTGTCAGGCCCCCCCAGGTCCTGGAGTACTGCAGCACTCTCTGTTCTCTACCCAGGCATGTGGTAGGGACTGGGTTCAGTCTGGACTTTGATGAGAAGAGTTAAGCTTCATTTTCTTATACTTTTCAGCTCATTAAATCCATGCCCTGGAAACCTGGGGATGATTTTATTTATAGATTAGTTTATGGCTCACATCTAAGGGTTCTCTAAAAAGTGGTAAAATGAAGCATACCCTATGCAATGTACACTACAAATCGGCTATGGGCAAGGTAATTTATTCCTGCAAACAATAGGAATACTAAACACAGGACACTCACAAATGGCTATTTGATTAGAACAAACTTAAAATAGGATTTCAGTAATAGCTTATAACTACAATTTTAATATGCTGGGAGTTTGCAGGACTGCCAACCCAGCAGTTCACATTTCAACTTAACCCTTACTGTGCATACAACTCCCAAGACATCTGTGGGTAAAATGGCTGAGTTTGGGCCCATTCTCTGGCTGATTATTGTCTTCTCCAAGTGGGGCTGGTGCAGTATTCTAAGGACCCCTAGAAAGGCCATTGGTTAGCTCTGACTCAGTGGGATCCAAGACTTCTACACTTCTGTAACTCTAAATGTAACTTCCAAGACTTGGCACCTTAAGAATTACGGTTAATTATCTACTCAGGAAACAGAGGAGTCAGCACTGGGTCCAGGTGCTACAAGCTCCCCTAGTTGAGTCCATGCTGCACATGGGAATGGCAGTTGAGGTTGGGAAAAGAACTTGTCCCTTCACTTCCTCACAAGGAGTTAAGAGATGGGGTACTGTGCTTGACCCAGGAGAGAGTTCAAGCAAAGCAAATGACCCTAAGACTCTTCTTTTAACTGATGTAGCATCCTACCCTCCTGGGCTGGGGGGTGACCAAAGGACTATTCAGAGTTTACCATATTATACTAAAAAGCCACATCTTTTCAACATGGCGTCACCACATTATTGTAAGCAAATCCTAAATCTCCTGCATAGGCAATGAGGAAGGACAGCTTTTCTCGTGTTCCACGTGCTGGCTTTTATATACACACCAATTCAGCTTCTGTCATAGAAATGCCTCAACGATATCTGATGACCCAAGCTTTCTTGGCCTTAAAGCTGTGTGTTTGTGTCATTTGGATCATAGAACTGGAAAGGACTTGAATAGAATTCCTCTATAGATGAAATTCACCTGTGTCTGTAAAGAAACATCTATATAAACACTAATTGGCCCCTGGATGCCTTTGGGCTAGGCATCACTCACATATATTATTTCATTGGATCTTTCAGTGACTGAGTAAGATAGATAGACTAGATATTTTTCACCTTGAGTCCCTGAGAAGTTTCAAATTGTCTAAGATCACTAGGCTAATGTGAACAGAACTGAGAACTGGACTTCTTATTTGAATCCAATAAATTTTCCGCTATGCTAGGCTGCCAATTATATAAGAGAAGTTGGAAGGATGAAGCCAATCAGACCCAAATTTAATGAATATCTGGTGAAACCTACTAGGTGCAATGTACTGTGCTAGGGCTAGAGATGCAAAGAAGAAATGAAAAAAAAAGTCCTTGGCTTCAAGAAGCTTACATGCTTTGCTGGGTACCTTTTATTTTTATTTTACCTTCATTTCTGAATAGACTTTCTGCACCTCTCCTCCCATAAAAACATCCCTTATAACAAAGAAAAAAAACAAGGTTAAAGTTAAACAACACTTGCAGGCAAATCTGATAGTATAGTCAATATTCTGTACCCGTGGTCCCCTATTTATGAAAAGAAAGTGGAGTTGAATTTTTTTTTATCTTTTCTTTATAGATATTCCTGTTCATTAAGATCTATGCTTTCCATTTCCATTAGTCATTATGTCTGTGTTTCGTTGGTTCTCCTCCCCTTATTTCACTCACTATCAGTTCTTATACATTGTCTTCCCGTAGTTCTCTCAATCCTCCAAATTCATTATTTCTTGCAGCACTGCATTTCATTACATTAATTTACCATGATCCTCAAATTGATGAACATTGACTTAATTTCCCTTTTAATGCTACCACTAAAAATACTGCTATAAAGATTTTGGTGTAAATGGGCCTTTTCTGTCTTTGCCCCCTTGGGGTAGAAGCCCAGCAGCGGGATCTCTGGGTCAAAGGTCATGGATATTTTAATAGCTTAGCTTTCACGTTGCTTTCCTGAATGGCTGAACTAAGTCACAGTTCCACTATTACGCATATTAATGACTTGTCTTTTAGTTGCATCTATAGAACTGAGGTCAGCTAGGTGGCATAGTGGATAAAGTATGAGGCCTGGAGTTAGGAAGACCTGAGTTCAAATCCAGACTCAGACATTTACTAGCTATGTGACCCTGGGCAAGTCACTTAGCCCTGGTTTCCTAAATTCCTCATCTGTAAAAATGAGCTGGAGAAGGAATGGCAAACCACCCCTGTACCTTTGCCAAGAAAACTCTAAATGGGGTCACAAAGAATCAGACATGACTGAAAAATGACTAAACAAAAAAACAA